>OX387381.1:25293777-26543777 GCA_947563715.1 Lycia hirtaria | reverse complement strand
ACAGGGGAACAACCTACCTGGGAACTGTGGAGAACGGTACCCTGTCTCTTACATTATGCGCGACTAATGTTTTTTATAGTATTGGCAGTATGAAATTGAGACTGTGTAATATTTATTTAAAACTGTAAGTAAGAGTTGGATTTTGTCTACGGCTTCCTCAACCAACCATAGACAATAGACACGTCGTCGTATTGATGTTGGCCACTCCCGATTTGGGGGGAAATTTGAAATATAATAGATTTGTCGCAAAAGCAACAATATATTTATACAGGCACAAGTTAAACTATTTTCACAGATGCAAAGCAATAATTTGAGTGTATACATGCCACTTTTTAATTCACTTATTAAGTTTTCGCTTTTAATTTTTTAGTTACATGATTCTGTGTCTTCGTCATTCTTCGGCAGAAATCGGGTTGACGTCAGAATTTTTGGGCCGATCCTGCGTCAAATCGGAACTTCCGGTGATCACGTGGTACTCTTTAACCAATCAGAGATCGTATTCTCTTTATAGGCCGACATTTTCTGACAAGCGTATAAAAACTTTTCATCAACAGCCGCCATTTTGCGCTGGAGAGACTGAGAAGAATTTCGGAATTTGTCGTGTAAATTTTCTGTTTTTTCTTACATCAATTTATCATAAACTCTACCATTCCGTGTATTTTAAAGTGTTGAGTGAAATCGTGTTGTTTGATCGCATAAATATTTCCATAAAATAGCTAAAATCTGGTGATATTGTTTTCATTTATTGTGCTAGTTCCGACGGAAGATGGTGAGAGGGTCTGTGTAGCTCTTCGATTCGGAGCTTTGTAATGGCGAATACTTGAATGAGAAATTTTAATATGTGCCTTCACTGGTGCGAAGGACATCGAACGATCGCGATGTGGGTGAATTACATTTTAATGAATGACAAATCGCTCTAAATTATTATTTCCTAAAAATATGAGACAAATAAGTGTTATTTGAATCGGCGGGCCGAAATATTCACGACGGCTTTCGATTAGTAAACAGAACCATGGCTGATGAGCCGCCTAATAAGCGGCCCAAAATGCTGCGGGACCCTTTCCAGGGTCCATCAGACTCCGCAGGTGAGTATTTTTCAATATTTTACGAGTTTGCAAAGTGTTGAACTAGTGTTCTGTCATATTATCTTTCTTTGATTTTTGACATTTTGTCTTGGTTCTTGTTAGCGCCTTGCAAGTTTTGCGTCGTATTATTGTTTCTCTGCTCATTATTTACAAAAATCAACCTCAAATTTAAGTTATTGAGTAGTTTTGTCTCATCTTGATCTTTAGTTTTTAGAATTTAATTTATGAATATTGTTTTGGGTACAGTTTCGGTATGTTTATAAAATTCCTAGTAAATGTTATAAAAATTGAATATTTCCAAATAAATACTTACACAATTCGCAACACGCATTCTTGTGATATGAATAACATTACATTGATATTTTGTGTTTTGGGTCTTTCAAAAGAAGGTCATGCTTGTTCTTCAGGCTAAACACTATTGAGGTCAGTATTTTGTGAACATTCTAGATAGTTTTAGCTAAATTTTAATAAAACACTACACAAAAATTTCTGCCATTCTCTAAAATATTTCTACAATATTTTGTGTTCAATGTAATACATAATTGTATTTTATTAGATTTACTGTAAAATTTACAATAACTTGAAATGCAACAATATATTTTAAAATAAGACTATTATTTTGTGTAATAAAACACATCTGATAGCTATCAATAATAAGCGCATAACCTCTTAAACCTCATACCTTGCATTGTTATTAAGTATATGAATCAATGTCAAAGGTGTGTCCTAAATTTATCAGTAGATGTATTTTGAGCCTAGGATACATATCACAAAAAAGTGTCTTCTATTTATGTAGAGTTTAAACACATGTATGAAAGCTAATCTTATGTTGTCGTAACAACTTGTATTGTATTGTATTTGTAATGCTTTCAACAAAATGTATTTTAAACATTCTGTAAACTGCTTATTATTTACATAGGAATTCTGTTTTTATTTAATGTATCATCCATTTTTGGATAATGATACAAAAAACATTATTTTGTAAATCTTTAAGCTATGTATATATGCATTACAGATGTTCACATTGTTTCATCACTTTTAAACATTCATGTTATTGAGATTGCCATTTAAATTGATTGATTATATCAAGATAATAGACATAATTGGATTTTTTATTTATTCCTATTAAATGGATATTATATCCAAATGTTTACCCTCCATTTTTACCCTCTTGTACTATGGATAAGATACCTGAGATACTGAGATATGGGAGCTTAAATTTACAAAAACTAGGTGTGCCAAATGGTTTTACCTGTATGGTGATGAACAATGTGAATGATGATGATAGTCTTGTCCAATGTCTCCCAAGATTTCAGCTAGTTCTATATTAAATTTTTATTATTTTTGCAGCCAGTTGGCTATGAAAAGGTGACAAACCAACAAATTGCTATTAAATCATGACTTAAAATTCTTCAAATAAAAATCTTTGTGAAATATTACTAAGGAGATTTTATGAACAGTATTTCACATAGATACACACTGAAGAGTAGGTAAAACTGAACAAACTGATGTAAATTCATCATCATAAATAATTTTAATCTTTGCTGCTCATTTCCCTCTGGTTATGTGGTAGAATATGACATCCACTAAAGTATTCTTATCACAAGTTTTCTTCACTTGTATGTATGTTTAGTACAAAGCTCTCAAACCAAATTTGAATTACTTCCTCTAAATTTAAGGCTGAATTTTTTTGCATGCTTACTTTATTAATTCTGATTAATAAACTGATAAAAATATAAATAACCTGATCCTGCAGCTAGGTTAGGCTTCTTATGATAGAACTTCTCAATGGATAGTTGTATAAATATGATATTTTTCACATAGGTTTAGTTTTATCTGCTTCAGGATGTAATGTAAATAAAAGTACCTATATAAAAGTAAAAATAATTGTCTTCTTCAACTTATAAATACAGTTCTGGTGACTAGTTTCACCATTTTATGCGGGTGACTCTAATATACATCGAGGTGTTTTATTTGAAACTGATTTAAAATTAGTAAAATTTACATTCTTACATTTTAATACATTAAATTAAAATCATATATTTGAAAATATAAAAATTTAGTCAATCATATTTTTTTTGTTTTTAATAATATATGTTTAATAATTTTTGTTTACAAAATTTATCTCTTATTTTACAATGTAAAATAATGCACATGCATATTTGTGGTTCTGATTCTAGTATTCTGAAGGCAGCACTTGTTTAACATATATTAAAACAACATGGTGTTGTGTGAAATGTCCTCCTATAAATAGTTATTTTAATAAACTCAAAAACCTAATGAATGGCTCATAAAATTTTTGTTTCTTTTAGTGAATTTAAGAATTTTATTTAATTGATTGGTGCTTTCAGAATTAATCACATTTTAATTAATCAAAAGTTCTCCTTGAAAATTTAAATTTTAGACAGTATAATGAAGAAGTATTTCTTGGAATTATTCATTGAAAATGTATGTTTTATTAGCTATGTTCTGTGATTTCACTCCTGTTGTAGTGAAAAATGGTGCTGGTGATGAATTATAGCCTGTGTCCAGGTTCTTACTTATCTCAGACCCAACTTTCTTGATACTCATATTTGTTTTCCTGTGCAATCCTTTTGATAAATTATCCTCTCATCTTCTCTATGGCAGTAAGTACCCTTGTTCTCATTCAGTCTCTGAGGTACCAAGGTATCACTTTTTTGTTCCATTTATTTCTGAGAGATCTTGTCATATGATCAATCCAGCACCATTTCTTCAGTATTAGGAACCCATACAAGGTCCAGCTGATTAATTATATGCTTCAATCATGTGTTATAGGTAGTGCTACCAATGCTTGTTTAGTTTAAATGAAAACGATGGTTAAGAGATTTTTTTATACCCCACATTATTAACCCCCGTTAGAGTCCGAGTCCGAGACCGAGTCGGTAGAAGCTCTAGTATTGATTATGTGGGTGATATTGTGGGTTCGAGTCCAGCCATATTATGTTGATTTTTTTAAACTGTTTATACATTTATGTACCATATATTGGTCAAGTCCGATATAAAGTGATTAGTTAGTTGCAAAGAATCACCAAAAGAAACCATAAGTTGAATGTAAATTTCAATTTAACTATATATTTAGCCTTTCTTTTCCAAATGAGTTGAAAAAAGGTTTTTTATTCCAGAGATAGAGAGTAAAATCTCCAATGACAACAAATCAGTAACTTCTGTTTGGCAAATCTATATCTATATATATTTTAGTTTTTATTTTATGCTTAAGTTATGTCAACCTCAAAAGGTGCTTGGAAAATTAGGAGAAAACAAAGTGTTTTTTGTATGGGATTTTTAAATCTGTATTCACTAAAGAACTGGTAGGCCAGGCTGGGAAGTAACAAACTATCAGGAGAACCTAGCAATGCTAACCATTTTAAGGATATTGTTACTTAGCACCAGACAAACTGTGGTCAAATGTCTAGTATTGTTAATCCAAAAAAAACTAGATTTAATGTTATCCTTGTTACTAATCCACTATTATTATTTAGAGCCTGTTCCGTCCCACTGCTGGGCAAAGGCTTTCCTATCCTGAGCTACTATCCTGGCTAAGATCACTACACTAATTCACTAAAGTCTGAAATTTAATCTGAATTATTTAGAAACTATTAGAACTTTTCCTTGTACTATTATGTGCCTGTACAAGGTTCACTAGATAAGAATTGCCATCTGGGCCCAAATGGGCTTCGGATTAATATGATTTAGCTCTAACCAAAACTCTTGCTTCATGATTGTTAGTTTATTAGAAAATTTTGTTGCATTCTCTGTCTAACAAGTTTATAAAGTCATATTTTCTATATTTCTTTATTTTCACTAAGGCTAAAATGTTACTATTATGCATTTCAAAAGTTTAAGTAGCAGTAAAAAGCAGTTTGCGAGTCAAACTTGTCCACCGAGGGTTCTGTACAAACTAGTAGATGAAAGGGGGAAATTATATATATTTTTTTATATTTTCCTTCATAAGCCGAAAAATATACATCTTAAAAATATTTAAATACCTGTTTTAGCTTGTGCTAATTAAGCTTTTTAATATGATACCCCACAATAATACGGTTAAAGCACTTTAAAATATGGACCCTCCTTACATAAAGCCCCTATTTTTTTGTAATTAAATAAAAAATGTAGTTTTCAGATATTTTCCTATATGACAATGCATGCTAACTTTACAGTTACAGGTCAACAGGTACAGGTTTGATTCCCTTGCGAGTGTCGAAAAATGCGTTTTTTGCGACATATTCGGCTATAACTTTTTTTTAATGAAAACTGAGTAGTTTGATTTTTCTCTCTGCAGCAAATGACTATGTATCTATGTATATGGTTTTAATTTCAACTCAATACCTTCACGCTTTCTCGAGTCAGACAGACAAGAAAGTTATCCTATATGGGTTCCGTTTTTTCCTTTTGAGGTACGGAACCCTAAAAATCATAAGATCTGTTTTTATCAACTTCATTTAGTGTTGATAAATTCAAGTATCCAATAATAGGCTTTCCTATTGCCTTATATGGCTCTAATATTGTTTCTTGCTGATTATTTCTACATTTTAAACTATATGAGTTTGGACTGGGACATATAGTTTAAAATATACATTATTATTGAAATAAGGCTAAGATGATGTCAATAAGTTGAATATCTTCCTAGCCTTATTTCATCATGCCAGATGATATAAGTAGTACTTTATGAATTGAAGAACTTGCATGGATAAGTAAATAAGCTAATTTGGGAATGGTATGGCCACACTGCAACAGTTTGTTTTTGTGTCTAAGAGTATTCAAATCCACTGCAAACACTGCTAGGAATTAGACATCTAGCTTAATTTGGCTCAAAACAATAAACCAATACTGAATTAATAAGTTTGGAAAACTGGCAAAGATATATTTTTTTACGTTAGATTGATCCACAATTGACCACCACGTCGCCTTATGTTAAATGATGGTGAACTGTGATGGTAAAACAGAGATGGTGGCAAAGAATTCCATTCCTGTGCAATATGCATCAAGAATGTAAATCAAATTTTCTTGTGACAATTCTCAGAGTGTTGGCATAGAATTCCTATATAGATGCAGTAGACCTAATTCACCTAGAGTAAATCACATTATAAATTAAATAGAAACTTGAGTTACCAAGTAAATTTCACTTGGTATACTGATAGTGATAGTCAATATTCTGTCCAGGTAGTATTAAATCTACTGTGCATAAAAATATATAGTCTAACGTTTAACCTATTTCACATTATTTGGTTTATATATTGAATAAAAAGTAAATCTTTTATGTAGGTATTTCCAACTTCATCATCATCCACAGCCTTCTCTATCCTACTACTGGGTATGGGCCTCTCTCTTGTCTTGCCATCTTCTTTAGTCCTGTGTCAATCGAGTCCAGATTCGACCCGCGATTGTTACTACATCGTTGACCCATCTTGCAGCTGGTCCCAGACTCTGCTTACCTTGCCTCGGCCACTATTCCGTCAAAACCTTATTCTATCTGTCATCATTTTGCCTAACAACATGTCTTCCCCAATTCCATTTTAATTTCATTGCCGAAATCACAGCTTCTCGAACATTTGTTATTAGCTGGATTTCAGTATTTCGAACTCGATCTTATAGTTTGATGCCAAGCATGGATCTCTCCATGGCTCTCTGTGCCACTCTTATTTTATACACAGCCTCATGTGTGAGTGTCCATGTCTCGGCACCATATCATGGTTGGCAGGACACACTGATTGAAGAGTCGAGTTTTCAGACATTGTGGAATACCGTGTGGTTTGAGGATGTAGTCCAGCATTTTAAATGCCGCTCATCCAAGCTGTTTACGCCTGGCGATCTCTTATGAATAGAAAATTGTTGCAACTTCTACAGGCATATCAATTAATTTTTATTTATTTTAATTATTTTTTTCTTGCTCTAGATGGGTTCTCTAACCTGGACATGTTCGACCTGGAAAAAGATCTCCCAGATGAGTTGATGGGAGGCTCATGGGGCGAACAGACGGGAGTGGCAGGGCCCAAGCCACCTGCTCAGGGCCCTGGACCTGGGGGTCAAATGGCCCCCCAGCAGCAACTCAATGGGGATGACCCCACAGCTGCAATGCACAGACAACTCAACAATCACCTTATACAACAAGTAAGTATCTGGGACTGGTGATATGTAGTAACCTGCGCCTATGCAGCACCACTCGAAACTATTTTTTCTATTTCTCTCTGGGTTTGGTTAAGTTATGAGCAGATTTTTTATTTATTTAGTAATAAACTTCAGCTTTACCCTATGACTGACGTTAAGCGTCGGTGACGACGGAGAACAAATGCAGTCGAAATATTATGTACATGGGCTTTGGTTGTTTGAAGTTCTGTGTATTAATGTCTCCATGATAATAAATTATGCTAAAATGGTTTTGATGAACTTTCACTTCTTACATCTTTGCCTAATTGAGAAGAAGGAGACTACAAGAAAGTAGATAATGTAGCAAGTTCCGTCTGTGAAGCTTCTTGGATTTTAAGTGGAATGCGCACATAGGCGCACTAAGCGTACGTCTGAACCAATCCTGCCTCATCCTCGGTCGAGTAGCAGTATCAGATCTAAGAGATGCTGTACTCAGCTGCTACTTCACCACAGAGTACTCTATGGTATTGAGCTGTAGGGGAGTACGGCGAAGTCGGTACGACAGCTTATTCTTCAAACGCGTGCCGTCCGAACTATCGTAAGGGTCAAATAGGATGTCTCCGCAAAGTCATACTTTACTGATCTCTGTATATTAACAGTACCCTCCACATATATAATTATAGGTTTGCACCTTTATAAGGCTTAATCTGGATTAGTATGACCAATTCAGTGCAACCCATAACTGTAAGACACGACAGAAAGATATATATTAGCAAAATTTGCTAAGTTTGTGTATATATGTTGTGAAAACATATATAACCATTACCGGCTTCAGAAATGCAGCTTCCTACAATATATTTAAAAGTAAACCAAAAATATTCCTGCATATTATAATCTAAAAGAATTTCTTGAAGAAAAATTTATAAATATCTCTAATTTACCATAATATTATTTTATTTTTAATTGTGGAATTTTTAAGGCTAGAGTCAATAGACATCTTCTAGATTGACGAGCTCCATCTTCGGCCACACCGTCGCTTAACCTCAAGCGTTCGTGGTCAATTGTAGATTTATCTTGTATAAAAAAAAAGCAATCTTATTTGACATGTTTATTTTAATTTATCAATAAACTAAATAAATCTGTTTTTATGGTCTATGTTTACTATGTACTAAGTCTGCCCTGCATTTACACCTGTGCAGTGATGAGAATATAGCCTATGTCCATCTCCAAGCTCTGGGTTATCTACACTATATTTTGATTGTATCTTGTACTTAAGTATACAAACTGATATAAAAGTGTACTTCTATGTGCTTATTTGAATTAATGAATTCAATTGAATAATTATATTAATTAGGGCGTATATTGCCTCCTGTAATCTAAACGGCTTAGACCCATGAGAGATTTGTCTTCACCTCCCTAATGTCATAGTCGTTTTACATGTATACTAATAGTCTGTGTTTTTACTGGTCTATTCACAGGGAAACAAGAGTGGCTTAGTGAACCACAACAATCCATTAGGTTTGAGTAGTTTAGGGAGTAAAAGTCCAAACTTGCAGTCGCCTCCGAATGTGTCGGTCTCCAAAGACCTCATGGGGGGTATGCACCCGCAACTAATGCCAAATACGAGTCATCCAAATCCATTACATTCGACAATACCGACGATGAGCTCCATACAAGGTGGTATGAACGTGGCCAACGTCGGTGGCAATATGATAGTGACGAACAGCAGCATGGCCGGCGCTGGCATGCTGGGAAGTGGGATTATCAACAATGTGAATAAACAGTTACCCGCGCTCATGACCAACAACCATCACCCCCAGCAGCCGCACCATCCGCATCAGGTACTTACTTACATATTATTACAGGCTTTTATTTTACTTGCAATGTGTGTGTGTGTGTGTGTGTGTGTGTTCGGCACGAATCTTTGAAGCTACATTAGAACCACTTCCCAATGTCAGACTCAAATTTGGTGTACATATGTATCTTCGGTGACAATATAATATTATGGTACCATGGACCTGTTCCGATGGTGGAGTCTGAAGACTGCCATAGCAACTTCTTAACTATACAACAACTTAAGAAATTGCTAAACAAGATAAACCAACAGGATTTGGGCTCATTTGTTTTGTCTTGGTGAGTATTTTGGTGGTACAATTGCTACATGATATCCAGGATCTGATGATGGAGTCGGAAGGTGGCCGTAGGAACTTCTGAATTAAACAATTTAAAAAAATATTTTTTTACAATAAATTTATTTTAATACTAGCTATTTCCTTTCCGCCATTACTTCGCACATGAACGTAACGATCCGATTCATCGTATTTCACTTCGTAAGTTTGTCTGATTTTCAAGTAAACTTTACAAATAAAGTTAATTTTTAACATCTAATGATTGGGATAAAAAAATATGTCCGATCCTTCTACATTAAGAGATAGTAATAATCCTGGTAAATTTAGTTGCAATCCAACCAGTAGTTTCGGCGTCTATCGAGTACATACAGACAAATATTTCAATCAAAATTTTTCGAAAATATTTATTTAATGTACTTGCATATTACACTTTTGACCTGTTAGTATTATTATAATATGTTTAGATATAGATGCTGACGTACTATAAGTATTGCTTGAATGAAGAATATCTTACATGAGATTAATAAAAAACCGGCCAAGTGCGAGTTGGACTCGCGCACGAAGAGTTCCGTACCATCTATAAAAACGACAAAAAATCACGTTTGTTGTATGGGAGCCCCCATTAAATATTAATTTTATTTTAATTTAATTATATTTATTTTTAAAGTGAATACTCTAACTCAATATTCTGTTAATATTTCAAGCGTCTACGTGTTGCCGTTATCAATATCGAGCAAAAACGAGCAAAAAAATCACGTTTGTTGTATGGGAGCCCCCTTAAATATTTATTTTATTCTGTTTTTTAGTATTTGTTGTTATAGCGGCAACATAAATACATCATCTGTGAAAATTTCAACTGTCTAACTATCGCGGTTCATGAGATACAGCCTGGCGACAGACGGACAGACAGCGGAGTCTTAGTAATAGGGTACCGTTTTACCCTTTATCATAATGTCAAGTCGTAGCTTACGGTGATAACACAGACCGTATCCACGTTTGCAAAATTAGATTTAAGTCCCAAAACTAATAAAGAATAAGAACGACTTTTGTACGACGTCATGGGGCATTGTTAGTCTCGCCATAGTCACGGTCTAGACTAGTGTTTTCTAGTAATATGCTTTATTTTTCGTATTAGTAAGCCCACAGTACTTCCATGTCAACATAGTAATAATGCGCGAGCGAAGCGAACGCGAATTTTTTAAAGGTTTTTAAAATTAATTATTGGAAGTGATTTGATTCATTGATCGTGTTAGCAAGTAGCAAGTCGTCGTCCCCCCCCTCCCCGCCCGCCTGCCTACGGCCATGAGTCTCGTAATACAATTGTTTATTTGTGTATTAGCTTATGGAATATAAAATGAAATGTAATTTACTACCCAATCAGTTTAAAAGCAATTATCGTACTCACTGTAATGTTTAAACTAGTTCAAAGAATTGTTACATGATACTGCCTCATAAAATGGTGCAGGCTCGTATTACATGCTTGAATTGGTTAAAATATTTTTTACTGACATATAATTTTGTAAAAAAGAAAAAGGTTATTATTTTTTATACAAATGCAGAACTTCAATCGTAGCACGTTACAATTTCTTGAATAAAACCGGCCGTAGTTCGCTAGACGATAGCGTCGTCACGTCGCAACATGGTAGTGTACAAAGATGAGAAATATGCATTTTTGTTGTAATTTGAGAACAGGTTTCCTCAGCGTGGCCCACATTCCAGGGGATGCAAAACGGTCCGTTGAGTGGGCGAGTTGGCGTCGGCGTCGGTGTGGGAGTGGGCGTGGGTGGGGTCGGCGTGGGCATGCAGGCACCCAACATGCGCACGGCGCTGCAGCACCACCAGCAGCGTATGCAGGCGCCGGGCGGCGGCGGGCATCCGCTCGCGCCCTACCACCCCGCGTATGGGCAGTCGCCGGGCGGAGTGAACGCGGGCCCGGCGCAGCGGCCGGCCGGCGTGCGGTTCGGTGGCGCGGGCGAAGGGGGCGGCGGCGCCGCGCCGGCCGTGCCGCCTGCGCCCTCGCCGCAGACGCCGGGCGCGCCCGCCGGCGGACAGTCGCAGCCGCAGGCGGCCACGCAGGCCCCGCCAGCGCCGCCCGCACAGCCGCCCGCCTCTGGCTCCATCGCCGACCCCGAGAAGCGCAAGCTCATCCAGCAGCAGCTTGTGCTATTGCTGCACGCGCATAAGTGCCAGCGGCGAGAGTCGCAGGCCAATGGCGAGAACTGGCAGTGCTCGCTGCCACATTGCAAGACTATGAAAGGCGTTCTCAACCACATGATGTCCTGTCAGGTGATTAAAACTCATAAATCTTCTATTATACTCGTATATAACCGCTCAGTTGTATAACTAAATTAATTGGACTGGAAAATAAATGAATAGCACAGACTAGAAGTAACAGAAACGTGAATGTTTTAAGGTAAGCCACTAGGGTAATATTTTTGTAAAAATTAATCCTAAGCAGATAATGCTTGCAGGCTACAACTGGTCTTTGATAAAGAGTTATAATTATGTGTTTATATGTGTGTATGCGACACTGACACAGTATTTCTAACAATATTTGGTATTTTTAATAAAATATTGTTTTACACATGTACGGTTTTTCCGCAGGCGGGGAAAACCTGCGCCGTCCCGCATTGCTCCTCGTCGCGACAAATAATAAACCACTGGAAATACTGTAACAAAAATGACTGCCCCGTTTGCTTGCCGTTGAAACAAGCAGACCGGTCTAGAAATCTTAATGGTGAGTCAATTTAAAATTTAGTATTTAATTTATGAATCCACAAAACCACCAACACTGAAAAAGTTGGGAGGCGGCCTTTAATCAGCAGTGGACACTACAGCTTTACAAGTATCATCATCATCTCAGCCATAAGAAGTCCACTGCTGGACATAGAGGCCTCCCCCATGGATTTCCAAAAAGACCGATTGGAAGCGTCTTGCATCCAGCGTCTTCCCGCCACTTGTATGAGGTCATCTGTCCATCTCGTGGCCGGTCTTCCTACGCTGCGCTTGCTGGTATGTGGTCTCCATTCGAGAACCTTTCGGCCCCATCGGCCATCAGTTCTACGTGCTATAATAATGACTATATAATAATAATAATGCGCTGTGCTATATCGGTGACCTACTGAATTTCGTTCAAATCCGCCCAGTAGTTTGTATAGCCTCGTTGAAACGGTCATATTTAAAAATTAAAAGACTTAACATATACAAAAACTGTGCAATTCTGACAATATTACAAACATACAGGTCGAATTAATAACCTCCTTTTTTTGAAGTCGGTTAAAAAGTCCATATCTTGAAAACTACTGAACCGATTTTGATAAAACTTACAGTGACTCCTAAGTTGAGAGATACTTTATTCAATAAAAATATTTTTTGCAATACAACTTCTAGTTTGAGTAATACGTGGACAAACATACAAATATACAAACATACAGACATACAATCACACAAATATAATTCCAACATATATACACTTATGAAATTTGGCACACATGTTTAGAAACTGGTGATACTAACATATACAAAAACTGTGCAGTTCTGACAATATTACATACACATACAGGTCCAATTGATTACCTCTTTTTTTGAAGTCGGTTAAAAATGGTACAATTGTTTCACTTCAAGTTTATTGTGGAAGAAGGAATCAGATCCTGTAGGTTATGACCGATTTACATTTATTTTGTGTATCCGCTTCGCTAAAGTGTCAAACAAATCATAAAATAGCTAACATCTTAGTAGTTCCATTATAAAGTAGCTACGTCACGATGTTTTATACAGCAGCGGCAGTAGCGGCTGCCGGTGGCACTCATCCGGCGCCGGCGCCCGTGCCGGGCGGGGTTCCCGGCTCGGTCGGCGCCGCACCGGGCACGCCGGGTGGAGTCTTGAGCGCAGGGCCCGTCAATTCCCTCGGCGTGACTCCGGCTGCGCCGGCGCCGCAATCATCCGCTCCCGGCGCGGACATGAAACGCGCGTACGAAGCGCTCGGCATCGCCTGCCCACCCTCCGTACCTACCATGGGCGTATTCCCAAGAACACGGCCGCCGGCGCCGCGCCCGCCCGGACTGACGGACGTGGTGCCGCAGCAGTCAATGCAGCAACTGTTCGCGCAGCAACCGCAGCAGGACATGCAGCAGCAGCCGCAGCAGCAGCAACAACAGCAACAGCAGCAGCAACAGCAACACCAGCAGCAGTTGGTGAGTCTACATGTGCTGTTATGTGTACGATTACAAACCAGGGGGACAATTCAGTTAATCAAAACCAATCCGTGACTGAACCTTGTGCGAAGCATTTCCTGTCGGCTGCTATCTTTTTTTATTTAGTTACGAGCGAAGGACGTGTCGCGTTTCATCAAATGCGTTAATTGTATGACATAAAAGTTAGTAAATTAAAAAACAATACCGGACAAGTGCGAGTCAGACTCGCCCACCGAGGGTTCCGTATAAACTAGTAGATAATAGGGGAAATCATATATTTTTGTATATTTTCCTTCATAAAACGAAAAATATACATAGTAAAAATATTTAAAAACCTGTTTTAACTTATGCCAATGAAGCTCTTTCATATGATACCCCACATGATACGGTTCATCATCATCATCTCAGCCATAAGAAGTCCACTGCTGGACATAGGCCTCCCCCATGGATTTCCAAAAAGACCGATTGGAAGCGGCTTGCATCCAGCGTCTTCCCGCCACTTGCCATGATACGGTTAATTCACTTTAAAATTTGGACCTTCATTCCTTGCATAAAGACACTATTTTTTTGTGATTAAATTTAAAATGTCCAGTTTTCGGATTTTCTCCTATATGTGTACTATAACACAATGCTTCTTGCCAAATTTCATAGTTCTAGGTCAACAGGAAGTACCCTGTAGGTTTTGATTCCCTTGTGAATGTCGAAATGTGCGTTTTTACGACATATCCGGCTGTAACTTTTTTTTACGAAAACTGAGAAATTTTATTTTTCTTTCTGTAGCAAGATATTATGGATCTGCGTATATGGTTTTAATTTCAAATCGATACCTTCACGCGTTCCCGAGATAAAGGTCTTGACACCCGGACAGACGGACAGACAGATGGACAACAAAGTGATCCTATAAGGGCTCCGTTTTTTCCTTTTGAGGTACGGAACCCTAAAAATATGCCGGCCGACGGGAAATGGTTCATGTATGGTTCAGTTACAGAGCGGTCTTGCTACACTGAATTGCCAGGTGCCTTGATAGTGAGCCTTGGGAGATTAATTGTAAATGCCAGGATATTATGCAGTTACTATATACATATATTTTTGTATATAGCCACTTTAACCGACTTCCAAAAAGGAGGATGTTCTCAATTCATTGGAATCTTTTTAGGGTTCCGTACCTCAAAAGGAAAAAACGGAACCCTTATAGGTTTACTTTGTTGTCCGTCTTTTCGTCCGTCCGTCGTTCAAGACCTGTATCTTGGGAACGCTTGAAGGTATCAAGTTAAAATTAAAACCATATACGCAGATCCATAGTATCTTGCTGCAGAGAGAAAAATCAAATCAATCTCAATTTTCATTAAAAAAAGTTACAGCCGAATATGTCGCATAAAACGCATATTTCGACACTCTCAAATCAAATCAAAACCCATGGGGTACTTCCTGTTGATCTATAACTGTGAAATTTGGCAAGAAGCATTGCCATATAGTACACATAAAGAAAAAAATCCGAAAACTGTACATTTTTTATTTAATCACAAAAAATAGGATTTTTATGCAAGGAAGGAGGGTCCGAATTTTAAAGTGCTTTAACCATATCATGTGGGCTATCATATGAAAGAGCATCATTAGCACAAGCTAAAACAGGTTTTTAAATATTTTTACGATGTATATTTTTCGGTTTATGAAGGAAAATATAAAAAAATATATAATTTCCCCCTTTTATCTACAAGATGTACGGAACTCTCGGTGGGCGAGTCTGACTTGCACTTGTCGGTTTTTTTTTATATGTATGTTCCCCGATTACTCGAAGACACCTGGACCGATTTGAAAAATTGCTTGAAAGGGTATACTTCCCAGGTGGTCCCATAGACATTTTATCAAAATCGGTTCAGTATTTTGGTTTTTATAACAAAATAATATGTCATCCAAGTAAACGAATTGCGTATTTTGAAGTCGTTTTTTTTTTAGTTTTTTAAACAATTACTAGTCTATCGTCGCAAGCACTGTTTCCAAAGCTATCGACGCTCCTCCTGTCACTAATTCACGCCTAAACAACCCAATTTTACTATGAGCCTTCGATCAGGTTTTTTACTCTAAAATTTTACATAATTGGTCCAATAGGTCAATCAGATAAATTGTCCTTTAAACAATGTTGCGTGGTTCGCGATTTATAAACAGGTGCAGAGTCCTGTTGAAGCATCCTACGTTTATTGTTTAACAAAATATCAGTCTTGAAATGTTGCTTCAAAGTACTAAACTTAATTTTTCCCAACAAGGTTGTTTTTAGGCCTTGTCGGAAATGAAATTTAGTGATCCTTTCGTAAGACACGGCCCACTAACCCCATGACTTAAGCCGGGAGATGATCTCTTAGATCTTTGCAACTTTTCTTGGCAATTTTCTTGTTATACAGAGCGAATATACAGGTTAAAAATTTCAATTGGCGATTTGTTGCACTTTTGTAACACTATTATTCAATATTCTGACATTACATTCTTTGTATTCCTACTGCATATCTTCAGCTGGTATTGATGAAACTAAGTTTTGTGTGGTGTTTAGAGAAGGCTGAAACGTACATATTTGTGTCTTAAAACAAATAAATATTAAAACTCAATTTTCGAAATATTTTAACACATACAGAAGCTCGAGACAGAATTTATATCCAGACCTGGTCCATTTAATTATTCGTAGTTATAAGTTTTTTTAGAACTTCTAGCAAAGCGGGCGACAGTTGGGTCTGTTGCAGATGAATACGGGCACGCTACAGTTAGCGGGTGGGCCGGTTACCGCCAACCCGTCCTCTGGCACCAAGGAGTGGCACCATTCTATCACGGCCGACCTGCGGAACCACCTCGTTCACAAGTTGGTGCAAGCCATCTTCCCGACGCCTGATCCAACCGCCATGCTCGACAAACGTATGCATAATCTTGTCGCATACGCGCGGAAAGTCGAAGGCGACATGTACGAAATGGCCGGAACACGGTCGGAGTACTACCATTTATTAGCCGAGAAGATTTATAAGATACAGAAGGAACTAGAAGAAAAACGGCAAAAGAGGAAGGAGCAGCAGCTGCAGGCGCAGCAACAAGCGCAGCAGCAAGCGGCGGCGGCGGCGGCAGGCATGGCGGGCGGGCCGGCGGGGGCGGGCGCCCCGCCCCGCGCGCCCCCGCCCCGCCCGCCGCTAGCCATGCGGATCCCCTCGCCCGGCATCAACTCCATGACCAATGCCCGCTTGCCTTTTCAACCAAACCTTGTCGGGCCGCCTGGACCCAGCCCCAATCAGGTTTGTGAATTTTACCACAATTAGTTATTGGTACCTATAATAAATATTATACTTTACAATTTGATATGATAAAATTAACGGTTTGCATTAAACTGACTACGAGCTTTATGATATTTATTTAGTTACTGTACTGTTTTTCACATTTTCAATATTTTTGAGGTTTAAGGATATTGGGCGAAGGATTTGTACGGAACCAGACCTCAAAAAGACATGCTTACATTACAAAGGCAAAAATAAATTATACACTGGACTGTAATTGATAAAGTTTTAAATTAACTAACATCAGTTGTTACTGATTCAAATCAGTCAACTCTAACTTAGAGTTGACTCAATTAGAGTCAACTCTAAATTGACTGAAATTAGATTTATGTCGCAAATTGGTGCTAGGACTGTTAACAAATTCTATTTTTATGTAAATTTGACTGAAATCATAAAAGCCAATTAATAAATTACAGGACCAGGACAGAAAGTCCAAAAAAAATCACGTGTTCTGCAGGCTGTACAATTTTTTTGCTTGCAAAATGTAGTTTCACACTCAAATAAAAGCTGTATTTTCTCTCAGTCATTGACCGAGCGAGCGAAGCTTCTGTGCATCAACTGGCCAAATTTTCTTTCATCTGTCAGTTTGTTTGTGAGTTTGTATGTTTGTTTTCGTGTACACGGCGTAATTTTAAACCGATTTTGAAAAATCTTGGCGTATAGGTTCTATGGATTATTTAAAAAAAAAAGTCGTTGGCGATTTTTGATAGGAGGGGTGGTTTCCATAAAAAAGGGGGAAGTTTATTGCGTTAATTACCAACCGATTTTAATGATATTTGGTAGGTAGAGGTAGATAAAGTACACAATTATTACAACTTGTGGTAAAAATGAACAGAATTGGTCAAGTGGTGGTCGAGATATGACCACCAACTTGAGATTGTGTGTAACAGCGAGGGCGCGTGGCGCGTAGATGTGCTAAGCCAACTTTATGTGGGTATTATGTACAGATGACCCAAAGTGAGCAAAAATCTCAAATAAGCTCTCTCGCGAAGTCTACTGTTCGTAGAACTACTAGTTGTATAAGTTAGTTAAGAGTTTTGATGAATAATGGCGTTGCGGTAGGCTATGTGGTGTCCCCTGCCACTACAGTTTATTGTATTTGTGTACAGATGTCGGGTACTCCGAACGGGTCGGTAGGCGTGGGCTCAGTCGGCCAGACGGGCATGTCTCCGTTCGGCGCGCCGATGATGTCCCCCGCGCCTAATTACCCCGCGCTGCCCAGCAATGGACCCGCGCCGCTCGCATCTCCCTCACACAATGACAAGGTATATGCTTCTTCTAGATATGATCGTTTTAGGGTTCCGTATTTCTAAACTAAAATAAGAACCCCCTGTCTGCATGTCTGTCAAGATTCATTTGCTCAGAAGCACGTGTAATTATGTAAGAAGATGAACTCAATTCCAAATAATATATTTAGGTCCGCAGTCCCTTATGAAATTTAGCTTGTAAGTCACCCGCAAAAACTAGTCATGTCTTATAAATTGTCTTGAATGTCTTATATGTAACCAGCACCTACGATATATTATGATCAAATCCGGACATAATGGTAAAATAATGACAGTAATTTAATTTTAACCTGAAGCAGATCCATTGTACCTACTTAAAATAAACTTGCAAACTTAATTCAACATTCTTTAGTTAAGCTTAAACAAATATGTACACCAGAACCAATATTACGTCAATACATTTTTATAAACGCCAAATGTATACAGATATAAAAATAGATTTGAAAAATGTATATCGTCTTAATGAAACTATAAATCTTGTCATTTGAATAAAATCCTGAACCTGTCAGGCTTACCATATTTCGGCTTTTAAAATCTTGATCAGATCAAAATCGAGTGACATATACAGATATATAATATTTTACTATGAAAACTCACGTGGTTTTCAGACATTTTAAAATAAAAGCTACAGGTCACTCACGTCTGTTTTGAGTAGAAATATCCGACTATAGTTTCAACCGCATTCGATGGTCTTTTTCAAAGGTGTAGCGCAAATGCCACTCTCGTTCGGTGACGCGCCTGACACTGCGACGTGCTGCTCGCGCCGCACGTGACGTCATCGCTAAGATATAATATGTGTTGTGTTGCAGCGACTTGGTGCCGTGGCGAGTCCGTTCGTGAACAACCAGGTGTGCCGCGAGATGACGGCGTCGCCGGGCGGCGGCGGCGCGCCCGCCACGCCCGCCACGCCGCTGCCGCATGCGTCGCCCGCGCCTCCCGCGTCGCTCGTAGCGCTACACCAGCCACGACGCACGCCGCAGCCGCCGCAGGTGCACCACGCGCCGCCAGACGACAGGTACCTACACCATATACTATACACGTTGATTTTTTTTCTCTACATTCTGCTTACATAAATTAATGTGTGTATTTTATTAAAATAAAATATCTATTTCTAGATTTTCAAACGTGTAACGTAAACAATATATTAACAGTAACAATATATTTACGGCCTTACCGAAAAACGTTACTTAACTTTAAGCATGGCTTAACATATTTTGCCAAATTCTCGCTGACTCGTAATGACACTTGTGGAAAGAAGGCCGAGAATTTAAGATGATGGTTAAAGTTAAGTAATGTTTTTCGGTAAGGCCATTAATGTATATGTACTTATTTTTAATAACTAAGATCTCTTCTGAGGGCTGCATCTTCAAACATTTATATACTGACAAAGAAAATTTCTACTGTTATCATTAACACTCCATATTTTCCTTCCAGCTCGCCGGCAACAGAAGAAGTTCGCATCAAGCAGGAACCCGAAGATGTCCGCATCAAAGAAGAGCCCGACGAAGATTCTGGCGGCAAGGGGATGCGCGACGAAACCACCGCGCCGGACAAGGCTGACGGACCGTCTGCGCCCGACTTCCCCATTAAACAAGAAAAGACAGAAAGAGAAATCAAGACAGAAATCAAGCCACAAATCAAAGAGGAACCCGGGGAGTCAAGCGCAACAGACGCGGAGAGAAACACGAAACGTCTCTTCGTGTTCAAAGCGGAAGATTTACGCGTAGCCCTAATGCCCACGCTAGAGAAATTAGTGCGTCAAGATCCCGAGTCTTTGCCTTTTCGGCAGCCGGTTGACGCGCAAGCGCTGGGTATTCCAGACTATTTTGACATCGTCACGAAGCCTATTGATCTCTCAACTATCAAGATGAAGCTGGACCGGGGTGACTACAAAGACCCATGGGAGTATGTGGACGATGTCTGGCTCATGTTTGAGAATGCGTGGCTTTATAATAGAAAGAATTCGAGGGTCTATAGATATTGTACAAAGGTGAGATGCCAAAGTTAACACCTTGTTAAGATTTAATCCTTTTTTAATCCCCAACGCAAAAAAGCGACGGGGTGTTATAAGTTTGATGTGTCTGTATGTCTGTCTGTGGCATCGTTTTTTATTTTATTTAGAAATCGGTTTGCGCTTGGTCGCTAACTCGCCTGATGTTAAGCGACGTTGCGGTCTACGAATGAGCGCGCTAACTTAGAAGAAACCAATTCACTTACGATTTAAAGACACCCAGATTATATCTATCGGGAAAGACCCACTCAGGAAGCGTATTCCACATTCTAGCAGTCTGCACGATGAAAGTGGAACTAAAGCGTTTCGTTCGGGTTTTTGGACCATGAAACGGTAAGGCTATGGTCGCTTTGCCCCGTCACCCGCGGCGTACGGCGTGTGATTGCTACAAACGCTGTCCGCCGCGGGCGACGGGCATCAGGTGCACTTTGACCCGTCGTAGGTGACGGCAATATCTTCAGTACACTCTGAGCAATCAACGTCAAAACGCGTGTCGAAATGAAAAGAGCACTAGCAATATTACTACTGCTACAAGAAGAAGAAGATGATGACATTTTAATTAAACGCAAACTAACACTAAAAAATAAAAAAGCATGAGTTGTATAAAAATCGTTGTATAATATCTATAATCAAAAATCGTTACATAATAAAAATGTTTCGTCCTTTTCCTTGCTAAATTTCTCCATTGAGTAAAAAATATCCTTAAAAACCGCCAGCGTCCACCCGCTATAATGCTTCGAAATAACTAAAGAGGTCGCGGGCGACGGGTGTCGGTTGCGGGCGGCGGGTGGACGATGCACGCGGCGGGTCAAAGGGACCAGCCTATCCGCTTTTTCGTGTTTCTGTAGCTCTCTAACGGATGAACCGATTTTGATTTCGTTTTTTTTGTTTGTTTGTTTGAAAGGTGAATTAGTCGGGAGTGTTCAGTCATTTTTCTTTGTCGGGGGATTTGAGTTTTCTATACTCGTAAATATGCAACAATAGTTCGCGGGGTTTCATGCCTACAAAATATCGTTATAACTTCGTATTTACTATTTATTTCGATTACTGTTAGTCGCTTTGTTTTTTGAGATTTTAATAAACAAAACTAATTTCTAATTTGAAACCTTAATCTTGGTTTCTTTCATGTGTACAAACGGAAATGTAGATTGATAATATTGCTCACAGGTTCTGGTATACAGGAATCCCAATTTCGATTCTATCAGATGTTTGTCCTAGTGGAAATATAAAATGACAAAATGTCATCTAGGATGTATAAGTGGTAATAATCATAAATGTTTTTGTGATCTCTGTTTTGTGTCTCGGGGCGAGCGGGCGGTGGTGCCTCTCTGCCGCATTCTGCATCCCTTAAACATGTAATAAAGATTTCTCCAAATTCTCAAACAGATTTGTGCGTATTTTACACCTCAATTGTACATTACAACATTTTTTTATTTGTAGCTGTCAGAAGTGTTCGAACAAGAGATAGACCCGGTAATGCAGAGCCTCGGCTACTGTTGCGGCAGAAAGTACACATTTAACCCTCAAGTACTGTGCTGCTACGGAAAACAACTTTGCACCATCCCAAGGGACGCTAAATACTTCAGTTACCAGAATAGGTGAGTATTTCTTCAATTTTAATTTTACTTTTAAACAAACGTACGTACGCCATGTGCGCTATAAAAATTATATAAAAATATTACTTTATTGGTTGATATGCCATACAAATTTTAATATATTGGTTGATTAAAATTATTTCTTTAAAATTATTACATGTACAATTTCTTATGTCAGCAATTAAATCTGTTGTTTTTCTATGAAATCAGTCATATATGTTGCATATGTATGACTGTGTAGTTCATATTAGACTAGTGTTATGTACAATCATAAATTCAATTGAATTATCAAATTATTATTTTTATACAAAAATAAGATTTAATATTCTGATGAAATGTTTTTATAGTGTCTGTTAGTAAACGACAATCAAACGTATAAATTGAATATCGTATCAATCTTTAGAGTATTGCGAATAATTGTAAAATCATATGAATTAGCAAGATGACTGTTTTTTTTAAATAGAGCCAATGAACAAAAACAAATTAGGTTTAATCCTGTAATAATAATTCTTGTAAGAGAATTTAAATTATAATTTGTTTCTACTAATTCAATCAGTCATCTTTTCTATTTCATTATTCCTTTGCACTGTGACTTGAATGCCACATTTTTACACTTTTTTTGGGAATTCATGTTTTCTACATTGTCTATAATAAAAGTAGTTTAGAAATGTGTAATTTTCATAAACGCTTTCAGTCCAATTTTTTTTCTCACTAACCGCTTTATGTGTTATTACCTACATTATGGTGTCAAGGTTTTCAAGAAACAAATAGTGCTGTAAACACACTAAAACATTAAAACATAGTAGCTAGCTAGCTATACACCAACAGTGCATAACAACTTGTTAGTGAATAAACATTTCTATCTTTGGTTGTCTTACCCGACTGCGTAAGAAGAAGGGTTATGATTTTTGAGTGTGTTTATGTATGAGGGTATGGATATATATTTGTTTGTTTCTATATGATTGCCTACAGCTTAAACGGCTTGACCGATTTTGATGTGCGAAGTGACGAATCGAACGAAGATTCATCTTCACTTCCTGAGTGACATAGGCTGTATTTTTTTGGAATAATAATAATAATACATCTCTTGCAAAAAAAAAAAAAATGCGATTTTTCGTAACTTCCAATGAACTTTGTCGTAACGAACAAGTGATTTTACTAGATTATGCCAAAGAATACGCATTTATAATCTTGATTATAAATGCATATTCTATGACTGGATTTACGCATACTTTCTTACAAAAAACTTACATTCAATAGCATATCAAGCATAATGAAATCGTAAGTTAGACTGCAAGTATAATAATATGTAGATATATATAGATTCCTGATATTTTGCAATTTGAATTTTAAGTAGCCACTGCAACACCATTTTTCTTATTGGTGTATAAGCTACAACAAATGCTCTGTTTACTCTGCTTACAATTAGGTATTATGGCTCAAAAGGTATCAAACTAATCTTAGTTTCAGCTTAGTTCTTGTACAAATCAGCCATCTGGCTGATTCACACTAAATCATCACAACTAATATTATGAAAGCGAAAGTGACTCTGTGTGTGTCTGTGTGTTTGTTACATTTTTACAGTCAAACAGCTAAACTGCTTGTTATGAAATTTGGTACAGGGACACCTTGCAACTTTGTGACAGGCAAAGGCTATATGCCATCATAATTCATATCACTGTTTAACATCACTATGCGAGTGAACCATAGATATGGCTAGTAACTAATAACTACTATTTGTTGGTGATTAATCATAATCACTTAGTTCTCATTGGTTGGCTATCTATCATAGCCAGGACCAGTCAGGGCCAGTATGGAGCAAATAAATCTATTATTACACTATACAGATTTTATAACATTGTGAAAAACCAAATAACGTCATCTAAATGTGGCTTGTTATTTAGTTTTGTTGTAGTTATGCAATTATGTTTCTTTGTAGTCTAGCCTGACTATCCAATTACACTAATGTACCATAAAAACGTGTTCTTTCCATATATTTTTTCTTGGTTGCCAAATTATTTACTTAACTTTAAAAGAGCTATTAAAAATGTGTTGTTTCAAAGGTTTATAATAAAGTTTCGTTCAAGAATTTGTGCAGTCAAAGAATTTGGTATCCTATTTATGTTTGTAATGTGAGGATTTTCATGATTAATCTTACAATGTACAGTCCTAGAGTCTGTAAACTGGTGCCAGAAATGGCAAACGCACTGCACGACGTATTTTTTAGGGTTCCGTACCTCAAAAGGAAAAAACGGAACCCTTATAGGATCACTTTGTTGTCCATCTGTCAAGACCTGTATCTCGGGAACACGTGAAGGTATCGAGTTGAAATTAAAACCATATACGATATACAAAAAATAGGATCTTTATGCAAGGATGGAGGATCCAAATTTTAAAGTGCTTTTTAACCATATCATGTGGCGTATCATATGAAAGAGCTTCATTAGCACAAGCTAAAACAGGTTTTTAAATATTTTTACGATGTACATTATTCGGTTTATGATGGAAAATATAAAAAATATATATAATTTCCCCCTTTTATCTACTAGTTTGTACAGAACCATCGGTGGGCGAGTCTGACTCGCACATGTCCGGTTTTTTTTTTAATTTACTTATTCAATATATTAATAAAAATAAAGATAATTTTATTTCAACAAAACAATAGAGATATTTTTTTAAGAAACAAAAAATCATTTACCTTAAAATCGGTATAATTTATGTACTTGTAAGCCGCTTCCAATCGGTCTTTTTAAAAATCTATGGGGGAGGCCTATATCCAGCAGTGGACTTCTTATGACTGAGATGATGACGATGATGATGATATACATACTAAATATTTCAGCGCTCTTATATCAAAACGTAATTGATTAAATTTTTTAATTAACAATGTTGTATTTTAAAAAATATGCGGCGCGTGAGTTTTTGGCGACGGTTTATCAACTTATGAAAAAAAAGTATTTTGACTTTATTTATTTTAAATATTAAATTGTACTTTCTCTTGCTCTTTCATTGTCTTCAGAAATGAGAATCCTCTCACTACCTCGTCACGTAACGCAATCTCACCGTTTATGTTGTATCATATTCACTGTCTAATTAACCCCTTTATGTTATCATCGCTTACTAATTTATTTTTGGCCCTCTCCACGCACGTCCTTGCCCGCACAATGTTCCTGCTCACGCTCGCTTCACATCACAACACTCCTGTGGACGACATTATGATTAAAGTCTAAAAGCGTATGGGGTTGTGTCCGATAGATACACATTCTGCCAGAAATGCTTCAATGACATCCAGGGCGACACCGTCACGCTGGGAGACGATCCGCTGCAGCCGCAAACGTAAGTACAACATCTAGTTTAACTCGATTACGATTTACTTAATCTATTTATTGTGTGGTGTGGGACTGAGGAAAAGTAATGTAAAGGAGGGGCCTGTGCCCATGCGTTTATCAGGGCATACATGTTCGTAAATTATTTACTGGTAGGCTTTTCTAGTATTTTTTTAATACAATTAACACTGCAAAACGAGCAAGACATGTTGCTTCATGAGATGAATTCAATACGAAAATGACGTCGAATGTGCGGTTCATAATTCTGATTGATGATTTTTGTGTTAAAATCAATATAGAATATATATTAAACAGTCGCCCTGTATAACATTCGACCATGCCACTTACCAGTTTCGAAACTTTCAGTGCCATCAAAAAGGACCAATTCAAGGAGATGAAAAACGACCATTTAGAACAGGAACCGTTCGTGGTGTGTATGGACTGCGGCAGGAAACAGCACCAGATATGCGTGCTACACCATGACTCCATTTGGCCCCAAGGCTTTTGCTGTGATAATTGTTTGAAGAAGAAGGGGGCTAAACGGAAAGAGAACAAATTCAGCGCCAAAAGGCTGCCCACCTCTAAACTCGGCATTTATATTGAGACGAGAGTCAATAATTTCCTAAAGAAGAAAGAGGCGGGCGCTGGCGA
This sequence comes from Lycia hirtaria, assembly GCA_947563715.1. Taxonomy (NCBI): domain Eukaryota; kingdom Metazoa; phylum Arthropoda; class Insecta; order Lepidoptera; family Geometridae; genus Lycia; species Lycia hirtaria. Next base: position 26,518,088 of record OX387381.1, on the reverse strand, counting down.
AGTGCATATCAGGGTTGTTGCGTCTTCTGATAAGGTATTAATTACAGCTCATTTTCGTACCGTATAAGTGAATAGTTTTATAAGATTTTAACTCCAAATATTATTTTCAGATGGTTGAAGTGAAACCGGGTATGAGATCTCGTTTTGTGGAATCCGGTGAACTACATCCTGAGTTCCCTTACCGCGCGAAGGCTTTATTTGCATTTGAAGAGGTCGACGGGACCGATATTTGTTTCTTTGGCATGCATGTACAGGTATGTAAAAAAATAAACTCGTAGATCACTGTTTACTTAACGTGCCGCTAAACGCCTTCACCAGTTGTGAAATGGAATAGTGAGCCTAAAATCACTAGCTACCACCCACTAGTGGTTTTTATTATTTATCATCCAAATCCAAACTGTTTCCCTTTTGTAGTTAATGTTAAGAATGCTGAAGCTTGCAGGTGGATATACTGTGTAACCCAATAATATCTGAACCACTCTGATTGGTTAAACATTGTGTCTAATTAGTACTAGTGCCAATACTTTGTGTTGCAACGGGATAGTACTGTGTTCTAAGGGTTTATTCTAGGAAACAGTTCTTGATTGACATAAACGAGAATTACTTACTGCCATTCTGCCAACGAGGGTGGTTGGTTGCCATCATCTTTATAGCAATCTTATTTCAATATTACTTTGACCTTTGTCTTGCTCTCTCAACTGTGGAAAGGGCGAGACAAGAAGTTTAAGACCTCCAAGAGTTTTAGTTTTCCATTAAAAAACCTGCAACCGGTGAACGCGTTTGGTGTTCTAATGGTTGGCCGGTCTTATGTTCTCTTTATGGTTTGTTGACCGTCAAAGACTTAAACATTTTTTATTTTACAGGAGTACGGCAGCGAAAGCCCATCGCCAAACACGAGGCGAGTTTACATAGCGTATTTAGATTCTGTACATTTCTTCCAACCGCGCCAATACAGGACGGCCGCCTACCACGAGATTATATTAGGCTACTTAGACTACGCGAAACAGCTGGGCTATACGATGGCCCACATCTGGGCGTGTCCACCGTCCGAAGGCGACGACTACATCTTCCACTGCCATCCGCCTGAACAAAAAATACCCAAACCTAAAAGACTACAGGAGTGGTACAAGAAAATGTTAGATAAGGGTATCATAGAGAGGATAATATTAGATTATAAGGATATTTTGAAGCAAGCGATGGAGGACAACATCTCGTCAGCGGCTGAGCTTCCTTACTTCGAGGGCGATTTCTGGCCGAACGTTCTCGAAGAATCGATCAAAGAGTTGGATCAGGAGGAGGAGGAGAAGCGGAAACAGGCGGAAGCCGCTGAGGCAGTGGTCAGTATCTAGTCACTTGACAAAGGGTATGATACTAACATTGCTTTGGAATATTGCACCTGCAGACTTTCGGAACTGCACTATTAACAAACCTTGGAATGTTCGTGGTTTTACTTTAACAACAAAGATGAGTGTCTTTCGGTTATGTTTTTTTTTTTTGCATATCAAAAAATACAAGTCAAAAGAAGTTTCCGAGATTTAAAGTATTTTTAGGGTTCCGTACCTAAAAAGGAAAAAACGGAACCCTTATAGGATCACTTTGTTGTCCGTCTGTCTGTCCGTCCGTCCGGGTGTCAAGACCTTTATCTCGGGAACGCGTAAAGGTATCATGTTGAAATTAAAACTATATACGCAGATCCATAGTCTCTTGCTACAGAAAGAAAAATAAAATTTCTGTTTTCGTAAAAAAAAGTTACAGCCTAATATATCGTAAAAAACGCACATTTCGGCACTCACAAGGGAATCAAAACCTATGGGGTACTTCCCGTTGACCTAGAACTGTGAAATTTGGCAAGAAGCATTGTGTTAGAGTATACATATAGGAAAAAATCCGAAAACTACTTATTTACAAAAATAGGACTTTTATGCAAGGAATGACGGTCCAAATTTTAAAGTTCTTTAACCGTATCATGTTGGGTATCATATGAAAGAGCTTCAGTAGCATAAGCTAAAACAGGTTTTTAAATATTTTTACGATTTATATTTTTCGGTTTCTGAAGGAAAATATAAAAAAATATATGATAATTTCCCCCTTTTATCTACTCGTTTGTACGGAACCCTCGGTGGGCGAGTCTGACTCACACTTGTCCGGTTTTATTTTTGTAAATTGTAACTTTTACCAATGTAAAAGCACTCGCACGTATTCAATAACACGTGCGGGTCCGTGCACCGCCAAAGACTGCCTGCCTCCACTTACCCCATTCTGCGGGCGATATTTTTCATGACTGGTACATTTATAGTAACGTTATCGAACAATACTGAGAGATAAACCCTAAGTTGTATGATTGGTGGATTGGGTAAGATCTTGATATAAGCAAAATGTTTGCATGTATTATTATTTTAAATTTAGTAAAGAAGAGCTGGTCATTCATTGATACATCTCCTAGTCGTCTTAACTCGTAATCATAATTAAAGACCCAAACAAAGTCAAGTCCTACTCATACAATAATAAAATGACTGCGACTACATTAAAAACTTAGAATTTTACAGAGAACATACTGCAAGTAGTTGAATCTAATACCATCTCTTTTACACAACAGTACTAGAAAAAACAAGATTTTTTATTATTCTTTTCGCAAAATTGTCTAAATACTTATATTTACTGGCACTTGTACTGCTCGCGTATCATAAGCACTAAAGCAATACTGATTGCATGAGGGTTACAAGGGTTTATCAAAATCGAGTAACAAGCAGCATGTAATCTTTTCAATAGGGTTGTGTATAGATACAACGACAAATAATATCTGTGTATTTATACGATCAAATTAATCAGGCCGCGGGACTGCTTAATATTCCATTCCTATTATTGCTATTTGAGTTGCATGTTTTATATATTACATATGAGACAATTGTTTAACATGTTTTTTAGATATTCCAGTCATCGGAGGAGAGCGAACAAGGCCCGGATGGCAAGAAGAAAGGCCAGAAGAAGGCGAAGAAATCGAACAAATCCAAAGCTGCTCAGCGCAAGAATAGCAAGAAACAGAGCGACCAGCAGCAAGGAAGCGATCTCAGTGCGAAAATATTCGCCACCATGGAAAAGCATAAGGAAGTGTTCTTCGTCATCAGGCTACATTCCGCGCAGTCCGCCGCCAGTCTAGCGGTGAGTCACACTAATGTATTCTGAATCGTTGGCATTGTGCAAGAAGTCATTAAATGCAAAAAATCATTAAGTACCTACACAAATATATAGTTGAATTGGAAACTGCAAAATATAGTGGTTTTTTAGGGTTCCATACCCAAAGGGTAAAAACGGGACCCTATTACTAAGTCTCCGCTGTCTGTCTGTCTGTCCGTCCGTTCGTCTGTCACCAGGCTGTATCTTATGAACCGTGATAGTTAGATAGTTGAAATTTTCAGAGATGATGTATTTCTATTGCCGCTATAACAACAAATATTAAAAAACAGAATAAAATAAATATTTAAAGGGGCTCCCATACAACAAACGTGATTTTTTTTGCTCGTTTTTGCTCGATATTGATAACGGCAACAGATAGACGCTTAAAATATTCACAGAATATTGAGTTATATTATTCACTTTGAAATTGAAATAATATTAATATTTAAGGGGAGCCCCCATACAACAAACGTGATTCTTTTGCCGTTTTTATAGATAATGGAACGGAACCCTTTGTGCACGAGTCCGACTCGCACTTGGCCGGTTTTTTTAAAGAAGAAAAATATAAACGAAAAGCTTAGGTATATTTCCATGTATAGTATACCTAAATCATTCATGTGATTTACATACTTACCCAAAGTTGCTGTACTTTAATGCGCTAGTCTCTAAGACAGTTACCATTCCATCTACATTGGGATGGTGGTAATTCTGCTTTTGATATACCTTATGCAATGCATGTGGTCTCGTGTAATCTCATAGGTGACACGGCCGGCAGCTTCGCCGCGCGGATATTTGTATGAAGTTTAATTTATTTGTTAAGTTTATATAAATATTAATTAATAAAGATTATATCATAAAATTTTGTATTGGAAACAGTTGTTAACAGATACGATACGAGTGGGTGGTTTGAATGTAGCTCACACTTGTTTGTACAAGATACATGTGACAAAATGTCCCAAATTATACAGTCATTTTGTTTTGTAGAACTCAATCTATGCACTCTGTTATCTTACACACAGTACTAGCTTCTTAATGATTTGCTAATTTTACTCATTAATCTTTCGTAAGTCCTTTCTTTGTGTGAATTTTAGCTTATCATTTCTTATCTTATAAAATTATTCCCCAGCCAATCCAAGACCCGGACCCGCTCATCAACTGCGATCTAATGGACGGTCGCGACGCCTTCCTCACGATGGCTCGCGATCGACACTACGAGTTCAGTAGCACACGTCGATCGCGTTTCTCCACGCTGTGCATGCTATACGAACTACACAACCAAGGCACGGACAAGTTTGTCTACACGTGTAACAGTTGCAAGTCGCACGTGGAGACGAGGTACCACTGCACCGTCTGCGACGACTTCGATCTCTGCGTGCCATGCCACGAAAAGGAAGGACACCCGCACAAGATGGAGAAACTCGGCCTCGATATCGACGTGGGCGCGTCTCCTGGCGACATGAAGCAGGCGAACCCGCAGGAGGCGCGGAAGTTATCCATCCAGCGCTGTATACAATCTCTGGTGCACGCGTGTCAATGTCGCGACGCCAATTGCAGACTACCGTCGTGCCAGAAGATGAAGCGGGTGGTCACCCATACGAAGATATGCAAACGGAAGACGAAAGGGGATTGTCCTATATGCAAGCAGCTGATCGCGCTGTGCTGTTACCACGCGAAGCACTGTCAGGAGACGAAGTGTTCGGTGCCGTTCTGTTCGAGTATAAAGCAGAAACTGAAGCAGCAGCAGGTGCAGCAGCGAGTGCAGCAGGCCAAGCTGCTGCGGCGGCGCATGGCGGCGATGAACACGCGCGCAGCCGCACCCGCGTCCAGCCCGCCACCGCCCGCCCTCGCCTCGCCGCCGCCCTCCAAGCCGCAGCCGCACGCGCTGCCTCACAACGTGCAGAAGGCTCTGCAACAGGTCAGTGTGGGTTTCCGTTCCGTTTGTAACTTCATAGAGATTACGGAAATAAAGTGATCATAATATCATCCAGGCCGGTTTTCAGCTACGGTCACACCTTCTGCGATTTCAGTCTGGGTGATAGCTTTCATAACGTGTTCGGATCTAGATAACTTAGTCCCAATTTTGGTAGTGAATGTACGCGCGCAATGTTTGAACGTAATAATAGCACTATTTTGGATTTCCTGCCTTACAGGAAATCCAAAATAGTTACAAGATAAATCCTGGGTTCCACATAAATGTTGTGTAACGTGTATGAGACTCCTATTGGGTTGGGCTAAACAACAACCTAGACATTTACCATTTGCTATACCAATGATTTGGACGGAACCAAAGGATCGTGTAAGTGATTGTTATTTTTGTTTGATTCAAACAAAAGATATTACAACCAAGTCCAAACACTATCCAGTATCCAAATTTGTCTTCGGGCAACATACTCATCCTCCACAGTGCCGAACTGCCTGTGCCCAAAGCCTCCAAATCGATCAAAAAGTCAGGATTCTAGTCATTACTATGGTCTAAGTCAGCCCAATAAGGTATCTCAAGATAGTGACCCAAGTTATGAACTTCAAAAGGACCGCACTTATTGACACAAATTGATTTAAACGATTTATTACGTGATTTGAATCTGTCTAAAAAACAGGCTGAGCTTTTGGGGTCTAGATTGAACGACTGGAATTTACTTTCTTCTGATACGAATATTTCTTATTTATTTATCATAAAAAGCTTTGAGGTGTAATATGACCTTAAAAATACATATGTGGACTCTCATTTGGATTTATTTCCGGCAAATTTGGGTGCTGTGTGTGACGAACAAGGTGTGAGGTGCCATCAGGACATTTCCTTAATGAAGAAGCTATCTAGGGAAATGGAGTCCAGGAATACTAGCAGATTATTGTTAGATACTTAGAAGGGACCTAACAAAAGCCAAATATTCACGAAAATCATAAGTATGTATTGTACATTAAGCAATAAAATATCTAAGTGTAGCAAATATTTGCATTTTTTACGAAAATTTATGTTTTGATGTCACAAGAGAACCAATAATTATATATGGGAAGAGAATCAATAATTATATATTGGTTATTATATAATAACCAATAATGGGCCAAGGGTGGGCACAAATGGGTCTGGTTTAAAGGACTGCAAATAAATTATCTTTATCTTTTATCTTTACTGCCTTTATGTAATTTGCCACTATAGATGAATATTTAATGGGTTTTTTGATAAATATCAATGGCAGACAAGTATTTATTGTTGACTGACTCTCTAGATGCAGCGGTGCAGCTCGAATGGCTGCTTGAGTGAGCACTTGTTATTTCTTAGGTTTTCGCGATTGTTGCGGATTACGGATTTTTTATACGCGACAAATTTTGACCGCGTTAAAAGTTGCCACCAAAGCCACCAAACAATATTATTGTTTGGTGGCCCTAAAACATTCAAAATTTGATATAGGTTTTCATGTGACAAAAAATTGATGAATGAAATTTTGTTGACCAGTGTTATTACATATTTATAATTTAGTTACTTTAATAATTATACTATTATAATTAAGAATTTTGAAGTCGGATTTTTTAAGTTATTAAACGATGACTTGTCGAATGCAAATATACTTTAGCGTATTTTGTATAATCAAAGCGTCACTAGTAGTGAATACTTGAACCGGTCCGTTTGAAGGTATGGTGTGTGTTTGTGCAGGTGCAAGAGGAGGCGGCTCGCCAGCAGGCGCCGTCGTACGGCAAGCAGGGCGCGGCGATGGGCCCGCCGGGCGGCGCGGGGGCTGCGGGCGGAGTCGCGGCGGCGCCGCGCGCCGACTGGGCCGCGCGCTACCGGGCGCCGCCGCCGCTGCACCACACACACCACCCACGGCTGCAGCTGCACCACCAACAGCCGCCTATACCCATACAGCACCCTCAGCTGCAGGTAACAACATATATCATCATCATCATCATCTCAGCCATAGGAAATCCACTGCTGGACATAGGCCTCCATCGCGGCAATTACAAGCGGCTTGCATGCAGCGTCTTCCTGCCACTTATATAAGGTCATCTGTCCATCTCGTCTTCCTACGCTGCGCTTGCCGGTGCGTGGTCTCTATTCGAGAACTTATCGGCCGTCAGTTCTACGTAAGGTGCTACACGTTAACAACATAATTATATACATACATACATTTACTAAGGCTTTCACCTCCTTGTATATGATATTTATCTGTTTCTTTTTAACTTCCAACATAAAACAAAGGATGTCATAAGTTTGACGTATGTATCTGTATCCACGTTCACATCCATATTATGCAATGCACCATAATATATGTAAACTTTAATTAACTGTTTTGTTAGGCTTTTTAGTTAAGATCATTACGATCACACATATTTTCTACTCCTTATCAAAACGTCTATGTAGCAACGTTCATCTAGCAAAACAACCAACTATCAGATGGTCTGGAAAGCAGTATGTCTATTTAGGAATTCGTCGAATTCTCAAAATGTGATACTCATACTACATAAATAAATGATAACAAAGTGGGAACAAACAAATAGGCCCGGTGTTATAATCATTATCACTACTAGTAGTTATATGAACAATGGACCTCGCGAGCACACACTTTTTTGCAACATATCCAGGCAGAAGAACAACAACCTTGCTAGTTGATGCTTTCCTTCGCTTCGCTCATTTGGTCAATTACTTACGATGCAGATACGAGTTTTTATGATAGTTTTAAGACAACTTTTAGAATATCAAAATTAAGGTGTATACTAGTTCCCAACTTATTATCTCAAATTCAGAGTTTAAACGCTAATTTACCTAGGTAGTAGGTTACTAGGTTGTACATACAGTATTCTTGGTTACACAAACTTGAAAAACATAACCCTCCTTCTTTGGTAGTAATATTGACACTTGTTAGTATATATATTACATTTTCGTACATTTGGATAATAAATAAAAGTGTTATTCCTATGAAATAAGATTCGTGCAGATATTGACCAGAGATTATATGTTTATGCTTTATTATTGTATGATTCAGCAGCAGCGACCGCAAGCGCCTCAACAGCAACCAACTCAACCACAAGTACACCAGAAAGCACTGCAGCAGCTGATGGCGACACTGCGCTCGCCGACCAGCCACAACCAACAGCAGGAGATATTGCAGATACTCAAGTCGAACCCGCCACTCATGGCCGCCTTCATCAAACAACGACAGGTATGAAATGTTGGCTGTCCTTCATTACACATTTTCCCCTCCATCTTGGCAAGAATTCTCTATAAATATTCAGGACTCGCATCTTTTCATTGTGTGGTTTTCGCTACGTTAAAACGCATTACGATTTCCTCGTTCTATTTCATAACATAAAAGTAAGAAATTACCTTATATGTATTTTTTTTATAATTATTTTTTAACATTCAACAATGTTCAAAAATTTTTTTTTACGTTTCATCAACATTCAAAATAAAAAAAAATACATACACAGCCTCATCAAATTTTTTCCCATCTTATTCCTGCGTTAGAGTTGCACCATTGCATCTCATGATACTGTCAAAAAGCTCATCACACATTTTGCATAACTGAAAATCTCATATATTCAGATTTCCATGGATCACCAAAGATGTGAAATGTCCTTTTCCCCTAAGGTCTTCCTCCAGCTTCAATAAGGAGCATTTCAAAAAGCTTGTCTTACACATATTTCTGGGCTAGCATAGTTATAGTCCGGAATGTGCCACAGACTACAACAATCATGATATAAAAATTTCGACACTTCTTATGTAATTAATTTTATAAAAGTATTTGTATAGCTTTTATTTCTTTTTGGTCTGTGTATCATTATGTGTGAATAACTGTGATAAAAATCAACTATTTACTGAAACAGTTAATAATATAGTCTCATCATTGCCTTGCTCTTTTTTCACTAGAAGGGATGGGACATGTTTCCTATCGCCTCTTAACTCTTAGAAGTCATCTCTACATACATTTTCATATGATAATTAACTACCATCGCGAAAGTCTTAAAGAAGTATTATGACGTGTTTCAGAACGCCCAGAGCCAACAGGCTGCGGCCGGCGGCGTGGGTGGAGTAGGCGGTGTAGGTCCCGTGGGTGGCGTGGGTGGCGTTTGCGGCCCCGGCGGCGTCGGCCTCGGCGGCGGAGTGCCTCAGCAGCAGCCGCAGCTCCAGCATATCATGCAGCCACAGCAGCAGAGGATGCAGATGCACCAGATGCTGCCTCAACAACAACAGGTATGCGCTATGGACAATTAGATGTTTTTCTTTTTTAACCCCCCCAATGAGAAATGAAGGGTGTATTATAAGTCTGATGAATGTTTTTGTGTGTCTGTCTGGCATCGGACATACAGGCATGTCTGTTTATAATCTAGATATACATATGACATTGTAGCTTCCTAACCCTAATAAATGAACTGATTTTTATTTAGTATTGTTTGTTTGAAAGTGGATTTGATCGCGAGTGTTCTTAGCTATGTTTCAACAGAATCTGTTCTATCGTTTTTAGGGTTTCGTAGTGACTACGAGGAACCCTTATAATTTCGCCATGTCCATATGTCAGTCAATGCGTCTGGTCACAGTCATTTTACTCAGAAACTAATTAGCCTTACATAAATGAAATTTGGCACGTAGATGTGTTCTGCCAACTACATCTACAAAATGCCGTAGTCCATTTAAAAAAAATATGAAAAATAAGGGTGGCACTCTACATATTCGTATATAAAGAAGGGCTGAAATTGTATTCAACCCCAACCCATCGTGTGGGCTATCGTTGAATAAGTATCTTAAAGTAAGTAGTTCAATATATATATATATAGCCTGCCAAAGGTGACAAAATTGTCTCTCTCTGCATTTCTAAACTATTGAACCTAGTTTAAACAGACCACATTAATTAATTTCAACGAAAATTGTTTTGAACACTGTGATTACCACTTTTCGAGATATAGCGATAAATATATAAAACACTTAAATAATTATAGTACTGAGGTTATTGACCTTTTTGCAAAGTAGTCTTAAGACGAGGCGTCCCCAGAACTAGGTATTGCTACCCTCAGCCCGCACTTCTTGAGCGCGGTGTTTTTATGGTTTGTTGCCCGTGCACTACCAATCTTACTACTAGTAGTAACACCGGTAATTGAATTACCCTTCTTACTACTTTAGTTGAAAGTTGTTAGAACAGCAATAAAAAATTGCCCGTGTTACTACCGTAAAACTAAAACAACAAAAAATGACGAATTTGTATTTTAAACAAAATGTAAGTAGGTATTAGGCTTATGAAAAAAAATAACATTGAATTTAACCAAAAAATAAAATAAAATAAAAACAGAAAAATCCGCTTCGGCCGCGTACGTAACTTGTACGAAACATAATATTCTTGGTACGAAACTGGTGTCGATCTACTAACATGGTAACTTTGGTGTTAGTAGCTTTAAACAACTTGTAGACCAATTTAAAAAATAAATAAAATGACATATTTAAAAAAAAAACTATTAAGACTTTTTTCAGCAATACTAGGAGAACCCTAGCTATCATACCAAAATTTTACATACAAAAAAATTGAGCTTGAACTACTAGTACAAGTATTTTTTATAAATTATCAAAAAGCTGTTTTTTGCTGCTTTTGCGGGTAAACGTGTTCTTAAAGTTTAGACTTTAAACAAAAAGTGCTCGCCAAGTAGTTTTCTTTTAAATTACAGCATTAGCTACGGAACCCTACTATACGCGTGTCTCTCGACATGATCTTGGCTACTGGTTATGTCGGTGGTTTGAAGTTTTTACATTGTATATTTAGAAACTTGTAAGAAAATCCAATTTAGAGCACCAAGGAAAGTATGCCTAGGGAAAGATATATTTTCGTTCCCCATAAATATATTGCGCGTGCTCTGGCGAGAGAAAAGGGAGAACGGGCAGTCAATATAATATGTATTTTTGAATGTCTACAATATATGTCTCTATGGAAACAAGACTCCACAAAAAACTGAACACAAAGAGTTGACCTTGGAAAAAAAAATGTTTCGGTCCTAACGGGGTATTTTAATTAGGAAGTTTAAGTCAATGTTTCGACGGGTGTTGAGATTTGTTGTGAATGGTAATGTTTGTACTGCAGGTCGGCGGCGTGTCCGGCGTTGGGCAAGTAGGCGGCGTGGGCATGGGTGGCGGCGGCGGAGTGGGCGGCGTAGGAGGCATGCCGGGCGGCGGCGGGTGGTTCAAGCAGGGCGCCGTGGCCGGCATGATGGGCATGCGCGGCGGCGCGTACGGCGGCGCGGCGGGCGGCGGCGCCGGCGGCGCGCGGCTCGCGCCCACCGCGCGCTACACGTTCCCCGGCGTGGCCCGCTCGCCGCCCGGCACTCCTTCGCCGCGCCCGCCCACGCCTTCGGAGCTACTGCTGCTGCGACAGTCGCCGGCGCCGCCGCCGCCGCTGCAGCCGCCCGACGACCAGCTGCCGCCCATGACACCGCAGGACCAGCTCACCAAGTTCGTCGAGCAGTTGTAGTGCACGGAGCCGGCGCAAGCTCCCCACCCTTGTACATATATCGGCTAGCCCCCCACTTCCCGATCCCTGTCCGTGTCCCGCTGCCCTCGCTCGTCACTCCGCCCTCCCCTCCCCCTCCTTATTTATTCTCGTTAGCGACGCGAGGGACTTTAATTAAGTATTACGATGAACGAGCGCTCAATGTACAAAATGTAAATATGAGAGGAGTACGTCCTTGTCCGCTTTTGCGTAACTGTAATTTGTTCGTAGTGTAGGTACATTATGATACTTATTCTGTTTATTGTAATTAAATCATTTTATAATATAATTATGTGACCATTATAAAACTGTTGTTTCTATTGTATTATCCCTAAAGCCATCTATACATATAAGCCCAGACTTTACGTTGCATTTGATTGACGGTACAGACTTAAAAACGCTTAAAATTCTGTACTGTTCTCTGGTTCGCAGCAAACTTGAATATGCCTCCCAAGTCTGGAATCCTTGCTATGACAAATATATTAACCTGCTTGAAAAGCCTCAACGAAAATTCGTACGTTTCATTAACTTCAAGGCTAAAATCTCTAATCGAAACTGATTACGAAGCGAGTTGTAGACACCATCACTTATTGCCACTCTATAAAAGAAGAGAAGCTGCAGACCTATGTTTTCTGCATAAGTTAGCGTCAAATCAAATTGATTGTTCATCCTTGTTAGCTGAAATCAAATTTATTACTCCGCCCATATCATCTCGTAAAAGCCATTTAAGACTTCGTGTCCCCCATTGTCGAACAAACTACCGCGGAAACTCTTTCTTCTCGCGTACTTTTAATAACTTTAATTCCAAATTTTCAGAGTCAATTGACCTATTTACCACGAGGCATAATGTGTTTATAAATTTGATTAACAGTCGGTTCTTTGGTCCTAAACTTAAATAAAAAAGCATTATAACACGTAGTATATATTCAAACGAGCAATACACGTATAAATAAATAAGTAGGTATGTAGTATTTTACAGTAATGGTTCTAATATAGTTGTTCTCACAAAAAATGTGTTGCAATTTTATTTTATTATATACATTCATGTTGTGCGGATTTGTTCTATTTGGTAGGTAGGTATGTGATTCTACTATATATTATGTATGTTTTACTCTAATCTTAAGACACATTTCTGTTGCTGCACATTAGCAGTGTAACATCAGTCTCAGGAATTACTAGTGATAACCTAAATTTGGCTTAATTGTGCGTAGTAATTTTTTTTCCATGATATTGAGTAAAAAGCTGTTTGGTTGTCCAAATAAATAAAAATAAAAATAAAAATTTCTTTCGCCTTGCTATTTACAAAAACCAGGGGTCTCATACCGAAAAGATAAAGGTTATAACGGTTAAGGGTATGACGTCATACCTTTTTATTTTGATACCTGAAAATAAAGGTATAGGAATTTTACGGTACCGATAAAGTAATATCTCAGAGGCTCCATATACCTAAATGTTATCAAAATCACTTCAGTACTTTAGTTTTTATAACAAACTAAACTGAAAAAATATCGAAGTAAACGAATATTGATGTCTTTTTTTTGTTTTTTGTTTTTTAAACTATAATTATTTTCTTTTCGATAGGATAGAATGAGATGATAAGATGACGAGATCAATGAAAATCACGAAATGAGTTATGGAAAGGGATCCGTAGGTAGATATACGAAAGTCAACGACATAGCACGACGAATTAGCAAGTTAAAGTGGCAGTGGCCTGGTCACAGCATGAAGAACTGATTGGTCAATGGGGGTTCAAAAGTTCTCGAGTAAAGACTACATACCAGCAAGCGCAGTGTAGGAAAACCAGCCACAAGGCGGACAGAAGATCTCAAATAAGTACCGGGACGACGCTGGATGCAAGCCGCTCCAAACTGGTTTTTTTACCGACTCCCAAAAAGGATGAGGATCTGAATTTGACGAAATCTCTTATATATGTTCTCCGATTACTAGAAGACACTTGATCCCATAGAAATTTTATCAAAACAGTTTCAGTATTTTGATTTTTATAACAAAATAACTGGAAAAATATGTCATCCAAGTAAACGAAGTTTCCGGCAGCCTAGTCGGGAGACCGTCTGACTTGCGATCTGCAGGTCCTGTGTTCGAATCCCGTGGCACGCACCTCTGTCTTTTCGGAGTTATGTGCGTATTGTTGATTGCCGCCAACTTCAAAACGGTGAAGGAAAACATCGTAAGGAAACCTACATGTCTGAGAGTTCTCAATGATCTTGAAGATATGTGAGGTCTGCCAACCCGCACTTGGCCAGCGTGGTAGACTATGACCTTACCCTTCTCATAATGAGAAGAGGGCCCACGTCCAACAGTGGAACAGTTTATACAAACAGGGCTGATAAAAAAAAAAGTAAACGAATTGCGTATTTTGAAGTCGTTTGTTTTTAGTTTTTTGAACGATCATTTGTTTATATTATATGTAGGTATAACATTTTGGTATAATGTCAATTACAACTATTATTCCTATGAAATAAAATTTATATTCCCTATTAATTTGAAAATATCAACATAGTTGAAACACACAAGCATCTTTCCTCTGCAAAGCATATAGATTAGTTGGCAAAGTTAGACCAGTCTCACTTCAGTAGTGGAATAAAGCCAGTGATCAACTCAGGAACATTTTGGACCGTATTGTACAAGTCTGATTGCCAATCAAACTTCTTAACTTACGAAGAGCGGTCGTGGAATTTTAGATTTATGCGCAGGTACCCTAGGTCTAGATTGCATATCGTAATATAGATAAAAATACTGACTTAGGTGTCAATAGCATTATCTTTCGTAGATTATTGATAAAATAACGATATCTGAATTCATGTTGGGGCAGGTTCGTGAAATAATCAGGTAAGTACTTTCGTGCTAAGATTCCTTTCTAGATTCAAAAATTCCGGCAAAGTAAATATTTTAGAAAATTTTTAATTAGAGGAATGCATTCCTATCGATACAGAAGCCAAAATAGCATTTTTTTTTGTCTGTCTGTCTGTCAGTACGGTGTGTCCAATGGACGCCGAAACTACTGGACGGATTTGAACGAAATTATGCAGGATTATTACTTATACTGTGAAAAAAGATCTTGGATACTTCCCGAAAACTTTGATAGCTCCCCTAGGATATAGCATTATAATAGCAGTATTTATTTATTATGGCTAACCCAAATACCAAATTGCATGCTTCTAACATCAAAACCCAGGAACTTTCATACATTTGCTTACCCCCATTTCGACCTCTTAATTCGCCCCTTTTTGCAAAATTCGTTCTTAGCTGACATATTTACCCCATAAAGAACATGCATGGCAAATTTCAGCTTCGTAGCTTATGTAGTTTTTGTGATTTCGTGATTAATCAATGAGTGGTATTTCGCTTTTATATATATATAGATAGATTTGCATAATACATATATCTAGTGAAGTGCAACTACGGAACCCTCCTTTACCTTGCTATCTTACTCCGCAATCCGCATACTCGTTATTGGTATTTAAGCCATATAGGTACTTATTAGTTCTTTCTTTGTAAATAAAAAGAAAGTTTTTGTGAATGTTATCTTATCTTATTACTTAAATCTTATCTTACATATTTATTGGTTGGACCAATGCAAGACTCGAATCCGTTCGTCAACTGCGTTGTGCAGTCGCGACGCATCAGCTTTTTGATGCACTCGTTCGTCTATCGCTATTAGAGACTTATGTAGACAATTTCATTTCGACGTACATAAAACAGTTGCAAGTCGTACGTAATAACAAAACTGCACCGTCTGCGGCGACTTCAATCGACAGACACTTGCGCACGATGGAGAAACTCTATCTCAATAACGACGCGGACGCATCTCCAAGCGATATGAAAGAAGCGAAGTCGGAGGAAGAGCGGAAGTTATCCATTCAACGCAGTATTGAGGCACTGGTATGCGCGAATCAATGTCGCGATGACAATTGCAAACTACCACATTGCCAGAAGATGAAGCTAGTGATTACCCACACGAAAATATGCAAGCGGAAGAAGACCGGGGGTTGTTCTATATGCAAGCAGATGATCGCGATGTGCTGTTACCACGTGAAGCACTGTCAGGACACGAAGTGCTCGGTGCCGACCTGTTTCAGTATAAAGCAGAAGCTGAAGCGGCCGGAAGTGCAGCAGCGATTGCTGCAGGTCAAGCTGCGGCGGAGCATGGCGGCGATGAACACGTGCGCCGCCGTGCCCGCGTCTAGCCTGCCACCGGTGCTTCCATCATCCTCTAAGTCGAAGCATTATGTGGAGAAGGCTAAACAGGTCAGTATAATTTATTTTTGCCAAGGACAAGGACACTGAAAATAGTGAAAGTACTAATTGGCAAAAGCCAAGTACTTTTTATTCGCGATATCGGACCTTTGATGACTCATGCACTATTTTATAAAGCTAAAGCGTAATTGTTCGAGCCGTATTTTATTTCATAATATCGTTGTTTTATTTATTCAAATTAGCCATTGATATTTTTAATCTCTATGAAATTAGCACAGTACACGAATCATGTTAATAATGTAATATAATATTGCAATAATATGCAATAATTATGTCAAAATTAATCAATTGATTCAAAGGAATTTCAGCTAAATATAAAATAATAATACGAATTATAAATAAGAAATGTTACTATTAAATTAAAGATACGAATTTATAAACTAATAATTGGTTAAAGTCGATTAATAAAAATGATAATTTGAAATGAAAAATGCTTAATTGTTTTTGAGATGCTATTGTCTCTCAGTACGTCAAATATTCTATGTCCATTCTATGCTATGACATGGCACCTGCTGTATTTGCTTGACCCGTACCGTGACACCACGTAGTGCAGCGTTGAGTAGACCATCCGGGACGACTTGTGATTTCAGTATTAACTGGTACAGTTAGCGGCAAACATTTCGAGCTATGTTCCATCATGCCCTCTGTTTTGTTTTTGTCCGCTAACTGTAGTCAGCTGCTGGGGCAACTTCCGACGCTGATGACGTAAGAATACCGTAAAGTCTAGATCACAAATTACGATCCTGTAGATCATCATCATCTCAGCCACTACAGGATACTATGTATAGGTCGCTAGGTAGAACTGACTGGTTCCCGAATTTCTCATAAGAGCAGAAAGTGAGCCATAGACTTGAATCCAGGAGGGATACGATGCAGAAGCTAGTGAAGCCCACACAGTGTATCAATTTTGTATAAGTATAGGTAACAATTCAGGTAATTTGCGAGGAACCGCAGATATAATAAATTGATGCCAGCCAGCGCAATATACTTGTCACATTCGCTTGCTACATTTTTACATGGAATTCGAATGAAATTGTAGCCTTATCAGAAACTCGCAAATAAAAATAATTTTATTAGGTACCTATGACATTTTACAGTAGAAAATCATTCATAGCCCAACGTAAGATGAAGTGGCAATGGACAGGGCACATATGGCCGATATGGTCGAAAGTTCTCAAGTGGTAAATTTTAGAGCCCATATACCGACAAGCGCAGCGTAGGAAGACCAGCCACAAGGTGTCCACCTCATAGAAGACCTCGTAGAAGGTCAAAAGATTTTGTATGCAAGCCGCTTATTTTAACAGTTATTTTTGTAATTCCATAGGGAGGGCTATGTCTAACAATATACTTCTTGTGGCTGAAATGGTGATGGTAGTTCTACGATTTTAGAAAGTCTAGCAATGTGGGTAACAGTCTGACAGTTGGGTTTGTTTCAGATAAACAAGACCACGCCGGACGCTGCCATACCGTTTTCTGTCACCAAGGAATGGCACCAATCCTTCACGACTGACCATCGAAGCCACACAGTTTACCAGGTGGTGCAAGCTATCATCCCGACGCCCAATCCGACCGCCATACTCGACAAACGCGTGAAAAATATCGTCACGTACGCTCGCGAAATCGAATTCGAAATGTACGAAAGGGCCGAATCCGTATCCGAATATTACCTCTTGATAGCCGAAAAAATGTATAAGATAGAGAAGGAGTTAGAAGAAAGGTGGCAGAAGAGGAAGAAGCAACAGCTGCTGCAGACGAGACTGCAAGCGTAGTAGGAGGTGGTAATAAAAGGAAATAACAAGAACAATGTTAGGATACCGTCAACATGCTCATGGCCACATTTCGCATAGCTGGAAATTTCATAGTCAGGTTCTTCAGTTCCTTCTTTTTATAGAGTAGCAAGTAGATATTTTTCAAAGATTTTCCCTCCGTAATTAAAAAGTGCGTTTTAATAGTCGTCGATTAAAGAAAGTTTAACGCCGAAAGAACGGCCATGTAAAAATATAATCGACGGTTAAAAGGTAATAACCCTATTATATATAAAATGTCGCTTATACCCTACCAACCTATTTACCTTTCGACTACGATATCGCTTACTATACCCTATTACCTTTTAACCGTCGATATATTTCTTTCATCATCATCATCTCAGCTATAAGAAGTCCACTGCTGGACATAGGCCTCCCCCATGGATTTCCAAAACGACCGATTGGAAGCGGCTTGCATCCAGCGTCTTCCCGCCACTTGTATGAGGTCATCTGTCCATCTTGTGGCTGGTCTTCCTACGCTGCGCTTGCCGGTACGTGGTCTCCACTCGAGAACTTTTCGGCCCCATCGGCCATCAGTTCTACGTGCTATGTGCCCTGCCCACTGCCACTTCAACTTGCTAATCCGTTGTGCTATATCAGTGACTTTAACTGTGCTTCGATGAATTTTACCCTTAATAATTATAGTTTAAAAAACTACGAGTAAGAAAGTCTACTTCAAAATACGCATTTCGATTACTTGGATATTTTGGTAAAATGTATATGGAACAAGCTCTGAGTTATTACTTAGCAAACAAAAAAAATAATCATCAAAAACAATTCATAATTAGCGGAGTAATCGCTGAACAAATAAACAAAGAAAAGTCGGTGGAAGTCGGTTAAAAAGATGAGCTTGAGCTCTCAAGCTCATCTCCTCTTTTACTTTTTAACCTCTTCTGGAAGTAGGTACTGTAGTCCAGAGAGGGCCCACAGGACAGAACAATATTACTGAGGCCCACAGTGTGATTGGCTCTGACGCTGATTTTGTTCTTCGTTATTGATCTTTCTTTTTAAACGGTTTTCTTTAGCTTGACCTGTTTGTTTGTTTGGGTCAAATTTAGTAATTGAAATTTTACCCCCTTGCAGTTGATGGATCGATCTGTAATTTGGTATACACCAATACAATTTGGTATATTCTGTATTATTGTAAATCCAAGATGGCTGCCGCCACAAAATGGCGGATTTCATATTTTAACTCAACTCCACAATATGGGTATCAAATGAAAGGGCTTTTTAAGTAAAATACAGTAAATACATTACCACTTTCTTTTCAATAAAACCGTTTAACTTAAAAAGTTTTTTTTAAGTAAGTACTTGTTTATTCAAGAATACGACAATCGCCATGTTTAGAATTAGTTTTAATTACGTTAATTTACTTTATGATGGTGGCTAATTTACTTTATGGTGGTGGTGGTTGTTATGTTATGATCTGTAAATTACAATAATAAATTAACGAGTTTATTTCATTTTCTTTGTTTTCTTTTTTAGGTATCTGTAGTAAATAAGGAATCCTTATAGTACCACCGTGTCTGTCCGTCCGTATCTCTGTCCACGTCTTTGCTCAAATACTGTTATTACTTTTTAGCTGTAATTTGGAATAGACAATATAATTATATTAATTTAAAAAAATTAAGGGGGCTCCCCGGCTCCCATACAACAGACATGATTTTTTTGCCGTTTTTATAGATAATGGTACGGAACCCTTCGTGCGCGAGTCTGACTCGCACTTGGCCGGTTTTTTACGTTAGATTTCACCCGTTTTAACGAGCGCTCAGTATTTGTATGACTCAAGTAAACAAAAGACCCAATGAGCATGCGCGAGCGAAGCGAGCGCGAAAATTGTAGTAGTGTTTTTATAATAATATGATTTATTTCTCCTATTAGTGAGCCCATAGTACTTCCATGGCAAAATAGTAATAATGCGCGAGTGAAGCAAACGCGAAAAATTTTTAAAATGAAATCTTAGAGTAATTTGATTCATTGATCGTGTTAGCGAGCCTAGGTTTTTAGGGCCTAGATGAACCAAACAAGTATATGTGTTAAAAGAAAAAATGAAATACCCAACTGAATAAGAGTGACTTTTACGCTAGCAAAAATTATATTTACAACTATTTGAATGCATTGATTGCCAATTTATTATTCCTAAATTTAAATATATGACTTTACAGAAAATTACAAACATATTATCTACCTACGCGCTACTTCCTTGGTAGTCAGAAATCAATTTTTGGTTGGTGATTATTTTTTGGTGAATTATTTGATTCTATTAGTCTTGTTCGATCTTTTAGAAATTATTAACTCAAAAATATTTTTTATGTAAAATTGGCTTGGAACGAAATGAAATTTTTGTGGAATATTTGTTTTTTAGGGTTCCGTACCTCAATAGGAAAAAACGGAACCCTTATAAGATCACTTTGTTGTGCGTCTGTCCGTCCGTCCGGGTGTCAAGACTTTTAACTCGGCAACGCGTGAAGGTATCGAGTTGAAATTAAAATCATATACGCAGATCCATAGTATCTTTGCTCCAGAAAGAAAAATTTAGTTCTGAAATATAAGTTTTCGTAAAAAAGTTACAGCCGAATATATCGTAAAAACGCACATTTCGACACTCACAAGGGAATCAAAACCTATGGGGTACTTCCCGTTGATCTAGAACAATGAAATTTGGCAATAAGCACTATGTTAGAGTACACATATAGGAAAAAATCCCAAAACTGGACATTTTTAATTTAATCACAAAAAAATAGTGTCTTCATGCAATAAATGAAGGTCCAAATTTTAAAGTGAATTAACCGTCTCATGTGGGGTACTTATCACATGAAAGAGCTTCAGTAGCATAAGCTAAAACAGGTTTTTAAATATTTTCCGATGTATATTTTTCGGTTAATGAAGGAAAATAGAAAAAAATATATATGATTTCCCCCTTTTTACCCGACTGCGAAAGAAGGTGGAGGGTTATGTTTTTCGAGTGTATGTATGTATGTATATTTCTTTGGCACGCCCTAGAGCCTAAACGGCTTGTCGTATTTTTATATGAGTGGTGTCAATCAAAATATCAAAATATGCATTTATTACATACAAGTCAATAGATTCGTCTTAGTCGTGAGAGTGACACTGGGTACATCAAAATTAAAAAAAAAAACAAAATTAAGGATTTTTGGCGGCAAAAAGTAATCTCAAAAAAAAAAATATGTTCTCAAAATACATCGAGTGTGGTATCAAAATAAAGAACTTTTAACGTTCATTACAAATATATAAATAACTTGTATGTTTTATAGGAGTTTGGAATAGGAAATGCTAATAAATCACATCACACTTCACACTAATAATATAAATCGAAGTTTGTGTTAGTTTTGTTACTTCTTCACGGTAAAACGGCTTGACGGGTTTGGCTGAAATTTGGCACACAGGTAGTTTATGATCTGGATTAACACTTATGATACTTTTTATCCCGGTATTCCCGCGGGCACAGGTAAAACAGGATTAAACCTTTTTCCGTCCGGACCCCCTGGACCCCCCCTATATATACGCCCATGTTGCTAGTAACATACATATATGATTATATTAAAAGGAAATCTATCTAAGTAGGCTTTACAAGTTAACGAGTAATAGTCGATAAAATGAAAAAAATCGTTTAAACTAACATACCTATGTTTCTAATCTCTTACATAATGTTCATAGTGTTCAAACTAGCGGTTCAAACAAGAGACCCTGATTTATGATGTGCAACTACGGAACTCTACATTGCGCGAGGCCACGAAATGTACTTGGCTATTTGGTGGCGCTGTATTAGCCCACTGTCTATTGAAATATCCTGTATGGTAATAACCTAAATTTGGGTCCTTGGAGCATTGTATTTTTAAATGAAACAAAATTATAAGATTTCAATATCTTTTATTTGGTCGCGAAACACGTCAATATTGACACGATACGCATTAATAAATTACAAATTATTCCGTAAAACTTAGGAATCATAGAAGAGCGGCGCGCAACCCTCTTTCCCGCCACCCAGCTTCCGCAGTCAGACAGCGCGCCGAGGGGGACGGAGGGAGGGAAAAGCACCGCTTTGTTTAATTACAAAAATATTATCATTATTCCTAATTTGATTCGCTAGCCTAGAGGAGGACTTATAAACTACTTAAATGCACAGTACGAAAGTTATGATATGAAACTATAAACGGAGCACCATTTTGATAACAGGACGCGCTCGCGCCAGCCCCGGGCGTGTGGAGTTTTAGTGAGGGGGGGGACACGCCGCCGCCACCACGTGCTTATTTATAACGAGATCGTGTGTGACGAGATTTTTGAAGTGAAAACTTCTTTAGGCGCACTGAGCACTTTATTTTGTGGTTATTGAATGCAACTGCGCCGTCACGCTCGTTCGGGTAGTCAGCTTGGTTCAATTTTTTTTTTTATAGAAGATAGTTCTACGATTGACCACCAACTCGCCTGATGTTAAGCGACGGTGTGGCCGAGGATGGAGCTCGTCGATCTAGAAGATATCTATTCACTCTAGCCTTGAAAATTCCAAGATTGTAGGTCTCAGGAAACAGAGATGGCGGCAAAGAATTCCATTACTGCGGGAGCGAGAGAGATATAGTTAACGCGTCACTGCTATTTTGTATTATTTACGTTTGAAGTTTCATTTCTGTCGGTGGTCTTTAAAGTACACACAGTTTTATTTTTATTTTTAGAGATTTTTTCTGTTATCAAAAAAACAAATGAAAATAGTTTGTTTTATGCAACTAGTTTGTTAATATCACAAATAAATAAACCATAATAGGCGGCGACGGCTTACATTTCAAACGCTCATTTTCAGTAAAATTTTAATCACAAAAACACCAAGAATATCATAAACTCGTACCTAGGTACTTATAAACCGAGATATCATGTATAATGTAGGTACAAGGAAGCATGTAAGTATGTAAGTAACACATAACTATAATAGTGACAAAGTTGTAAAAAAGACTATGTAAGTGCAATAAAAAAAAATTGTTTCACACTCCTCACTTGGACTGACTTTAGATGTATGACTATATTTAGAAGTGTTACTAATTTAAGAGTCCGTGGTCCGACCATCGTCCGTCTCGCTCGCGCTTACCCACATTTTAAAGATATAAAGTTAATTTTCACACATAAAAAACATTTTTAGAAATTATTAACGCAAAAATGATTATTATGTACGAAAATTGAGTTGGATCAAATTGAAATTTTTGACGAATATTTGCGATATTGTTTTCTAGTTTTACAAAGTACGTTTTTTTTTATAAGTTCATTCAATCATTTTATATCTTCAAAAATGTGTGTATGCGCGTGCTAGACGGACGATGGTTGAACTACGTACTCTTAAGACATTGAAATAAATAAAAAAAACAACAATCCATAAGTACATAATATAGATCGCTGATCGGGTATAAACAATTTATAATTGTCAATTCAATTGTAATATAACATTGAAAAGATTATTTTTAACTTAGAACAATAATGTTTAATATTTCTAAGCAAAGTTTAGAAGTGAAATGAATGGCCGAGTGTGGTGGGATCTGAAAACGAAAGCTTTTGTACCATCTTTAAAGTACCTAGGTATTAGTATAAGTACTACTTTCATATTAATACATCATATTATTTCTACGCTCATGTCGTTGAATGAAGTCGACTTACTTATTGTTTGCGGTAAAGTTAAATATGTACCACCATTTCATTCTACGCATATCTTCAAAGCAAGCCACCCTTTCCTTTATGCGGCATTTGCCTTCGGAAGTTGCGTTTAACGCATAGGTACATTTCACCACACGTGATGGCCATTTAAATATGTTTTATTCGTTATAATCAGATAGAGCAATTTTATATTAACAATGTTGCAGCCAAGTTAATATTATGGAGGATGAGAAAAATATGAATTGGTAGGTACAGGTAAGATACAGGCTCCGCCTGCCCCCTCTTAGCGACGCCCTTGGTTGCGGTATAAGGCTGCGTTTCCACTGACGCGGAGCTGGACGGAGAGGAGCGGAGAAGAGCGGTGAAAAGTGGTGAGTGTTTCCACTGAAGCGGAGCAGAGCGGAGTAGTGAAGCGTAGCGGAGTGGAGCATACTTTTGGAATTGCGCATTTTTGCGCTCAGTTACACTCAATCTCTCAGAAAGAGTATACGTCATATTGTCGTTTAAATAGAAAAGAGCAATCCTTTTATATCTTTCTCTACTTGAAGGCGAAGATAACGAATCAGATGAAGTAGCATTGACTGTTGCGACTTTTTTCGATTCGAAGAGAAAACATAGATTCTGGATTCGACAACATATAAAATATCGTTCTGTTCATGGAGAGTTTTCAACTTATTTTCAAACGTGTGATGACAAGTGGCGTGGCGTCATACACCCACCCCCGCACCCCGGTACCTAGCTGTCCTCCGCACCGCACCCCCCGTTGTCCCCCGCTCCGCAACGCACCACCCCGCTGTCCACCGCTACGCATCGCCTCGCTGTATTTCTATGAATATCCGTTCAGCTCTGCTCCACTTCGCTCGTGCTGTTTCCATTGAAGCGGAGCGGAGATTTCGAGCATAGTGATTGGTCTATTCATGCACCGCTAAGCACCGCTCCGCCCAACTCCGCGTCAGTGGAAACGCAGCCTAAGCAGGGTTTACAAATATTGAAACGTAGAAGCTGCTCAATCAATAAACAAAGAACGTCATTTGAATACTATGAATATGTATATATATTAATATACGTTTGATGCATTGCGTCTCATACTGCCATTCCCGCAACGTTCGACGCAAAAATCTGTCATTTCTTTGTAAGTAGGTAATGAAATAGTGCGCGAATAACAATGTGTTTAACGCTGTTTATGCCGCATAAAAGAAAGTTGCGCTATACGACGCTAACGACAATCAATGCGGGAATATGCAATAAAGATTACGGAACCACGTACACTGCTGCTGCTACGACGCGTTCTTACATGCATTGTAATTCTAACCACACTCTGCACAGTTTCCTGGAGCAATTACTTGGAATGAAAAATAAAATAAGTAACTTAAATAGAGAGGTTCTAACTAAAGATAAAGAGAGGTCCCGTATAAGATAAGAAAGAAGTAACTTCCAAAAGTGTCCAGAGTGTGGTCTCCACAAAATATTAACTCGATTGGATCTGTATGGAGCGAACATGGATCGAGCAAACCTTCATGTTTTTTCGCTATGACGTCAGAGCGTAGAGCGTTTGGAGCATTTCTCGAACTAAATAATCTAAATCATTCGGAACAATCTTGTCCGATCACTCCATGTTCTTACTGTACAACTATATCTCCATCTCTATCATTTCTATGCAGAGTGACAGAGATGGCGATATAGTTTCCGAGCAGATTCCGAATCCGACAGGTAGTAAATAGGGTTACTGGTTATCATTATCAACTAAAATGTCTTTAAGAGTGACGGTATCTTATCTAACCGATGTTTAAACTCTTATGCAGTGGCTAACATTTTTTCACCGAAAAAAAAAAAACCAAATCATTTGTGTCAAACATATTGAATAGTGTAGATACATAGTAGGTAGGTAAAGTGGTGAGTGGTGACGTTAGAGGCAGACCTTGACTATGTAACGCGCTTTTGCCGTTGAAAATTCGCTTTCAAAGTTGATCACTGAAAGTCTAATTTTCAATATCAAATCTGCGGTGTGAGACAATGGTAACAGGGTATAAACGTTCCAGTATTGTCGGTTGGCATACGATAGGCGATGGAAGCGGGTTAGGTAGGTATAAGTTATTCTAAGCTGCGGTAACACGGCCGATAGTCGAGACTCGCGGGCGGCGGGACTTCACAACCCAATACTAACAAGTCCTATACGAATAAAATCTTATTACAAAAATGTATCACAAAAATTATATTTAGATAGAATACAAGGTTTCACATATAAATACAGTTTTTTTATTTATTTAATATATCTATAAAAATAAAATTATCTATAAGAATCAATTAATGAGAGTTTCAAACAGAGTAAGATAAGCGACGCCCTAACATATACTGCCTTACCGAAAAACGTTACTTAACTTTAAGCAATGCTTAACATATTTTGTCAACTTCTCGCTGACACGTAAAGACTCTTGCGGAAAGAAGACAGCGAATTTAAGACGTTGGTTAAAATTAAGTAACGTTTTTCGGTAAGGCCCATACAGTCTAAAAACTAGGGCTTGACAAATAAAAAATCTACTGTCATAGTGATATCTAATAAGGTCTAGGTAAATGTAAAAATAGCAATAAAAAATTAATATATTCGTATTTTTTTACGCCTGTTGACACTGGCATTCCCGGTAATGTTCAAAATGCGGCTAAGCAATAGACTGTCCCGTCGTGTCCAGTGGATATGTTAGGTCTAACTACGAACCAGAGGCACTCATCTTCCTCTACTTAAGTCTACTTGAAACTGTCATTCGAATCAATATGATTTTTATTTGTTTATTTATTTTAGGTGAAACATTTGTTATTTGTAAAGATTCTTAACGAACATATTGTAGTAGCTCTATTCGTATAGGCCCTTAACACGTTACCACCATGTTTTGTCAGATTTAGTAAATGCAGTATTTTAATTTGCATAATTATAACTATTTGTTATATAATTAAAGTGCTTCCTTCCCCTTGTTCCTATACTGCACCTGGACTCAACTCTGGGCACGTGCGACCGCTTATTATTATTATTACAATATTACAATTACAATGATGCCGCAGCCAAAATGTAGAATCCGCCACGTTACGTAACGACAACAGCAGCCGTTTTGTACAACGGTAGACAAACGCTAACTAGCGCTTATCTCACATCTACCTATATATAAATAAATGCATTTACTGCATCGTGACTTGTGACAATGTTAAATATGTTACAGTTCGCGCGTTCTTCTATCAACAGTTTCCTGTATTTCATTTAATTATTAAACAATATTTAGTGTTAATACATTATATGTAGTTACTATAACGAGCTGCATTGTACAGTTTGCCTGCGTAAGAAATACTTACATTATTTATTTACAATATAAATACATCATTATTTACATAATATGATTTATAGATATTTCACGATATAGAATAGAGTCACATATAGTTAAGGAAGCGTCCAAGGAGCACCGAGTCACGGATCACGGTTCTGTGGTCGCAGTCTCTACACACTAGTCAGTCGGTCGGCGCTAGAGGCCGGGGGCGCGCGGGCGGGGCGCCGCGTGCGCAGGGGTCGGGGGCGGCTCGGGAGCCGCGCGCCGCCGTCACACGTCGGTGTGTCGCGCCATCACCCCCGCCCCCGCACTTCGTCCCGCCGGCGGCTCCTCCGCGTCAGAGTCCTCGATTTCGCAGAGATGCGCCGACAGCGAACTGCACGATCCCGCCTCCTCGCCGCCGCCAAGCAGCGACGTGCGCTCCTCTGTAACACGAGACCGTCCCGTCAGCGTCAGGGGGATCGTCAGTGCGTCGTGCGAGACGTGTGCTGTGACGCAACACTCACCGAGCATGGTGATGAGGCTGGCGGCGTCGGGCTCGCGCAGGCGCACAGCGAGCCGCCCGCCGCTGTCCGCGCGCGGCAGGTACTCGTCCGGGTGCATCAGGTATGACGACGCTGCAACACAAGCATGAGTCAAGCGAGGTGAGCTTGTGAAGCGAGATAGAGGACAGGAGTAGAAAGTAGCTCACCATCAACGCGACGCAGCGTGTCCGCGTCCAGATCATCGGTCGCGCTGTCCGTGTGGATGGTGCGCACGTGCGGGGCGGAGGTGCGGGATGCGGGGGACGCCGGCGGCGACAGCCCCGAAGAGGAGTCGGGCCGCTCGGAGCCCGCCACCTCGCTGATGCCGGGGAGCGCGCCACCGCCGCCGCACCAGTCCGAGCAGTCCCAGTGGTAACCACCCACCAAGTGTGGCTCGGCCGGCGGCCGCCGCACACATCCCGTGCCTTTCAGGTCTATGGAATAAAGGGAACACAATGATATATCTTTCATTATTTCTTTATAATGCCAGGGGAAAGGGCTCAGAACTCATACCGTTATATATCTTGTTATCCACGAACGTTTGCAGATGCATTTGTTCGGACCAAGGTTTGCGGTCGACAACGTCGATGTTGAGGTTACGGCGGTAGTCTGGCGGTATGCCCTCGAGCTCGTCGCCGGCGGAGCCGTAGCTGCGCAGCGTGTCGACGTTGTTGAGCGGTGGCGGGTCGGCGCAGGAGGCGGGGCGTTCGCGCCGCACCGCCTCTAGGTTGGAGAGCTTGCTGCGCGGCGGCAGCTTCTCCGTCGCGCAGTTGAGTGGCTGCGGAGGTAGCGGGGGTCGCGCGCGCCGGCGCAGCCACAGCGGCAGGATCACCAGCAGCGCTAGCAGCACGAGCGTCACTGCGGCCGCTGCGAGCGGCCAGCGTTCGGCGAGGGCCCAACGCCAGAGCCGGCGCAAGTCGGGCGCCGTGGCCGCCGCGCCTCCCGCCACCACCGCGTCCGAGTAGAGAGGGTTGCCGCAGTTCATGCCGGTCTTGTCGGGCGGGCACAGGCAGCGGAAAGAGCCCGGTTCGTTGAGGCAGGTGGCGCCATTGAGACACGGCTCGCCCGCGCACTCGTCCACGTCATACTGGCACGTGGCGCCGTAGTACCCGCGGCAACGGCATGAGGGTGCGCCCTCACCTTCCTCGCACGCACCGCCGTGCGCGCATACGCCGGGGTCGCACCAGCGACCGCGCTCGCAGCGCTCACCCGTCAGCCCAGCGGCGCAGGCGCAACGATAGCCGCCGGCGGCGTCAGGCACGCACGACCCTCCGTGTAGGCACGGTTGCGAGGCGCACGGTTCCGTGTCGAGCTCGCAGCGCGCGCCCGCGAAGCGCGCGTGGCAGGCGCACGCGTACCCTTCTGAGCTGGTGTCCTCGAGTAGGTCAGCGGCTGGAGCGGGAACGTCGCGGCACGTGCCACCGTTGAGGCAAGGGTAGGAAGCACACGGCGTGGGCGGCGGCAGTGCTGGGCACGTGGCACCTATGCGCACGCGCACTAGCCGCGCTAGCTGCACACGTCCGTCGCTCGAGGTACCGCCAGCCTCTAACGGTAGCGAGATGCCGCCTAGCTTCAGCTCGGAGATGCAGCCCTCGAACCCATAAGTGATCTGAAAATACCGATATTATACCAATAAGGGAGTCCACAAACTTCTAAAAACAAGCAACAACAGTAGACTGTAATAAATGGAGCTCAGGGGTAAAGCAGATTACAGCAAGGCATTCGATAATGTAATCTTACTCGTGAAACTTCTAATTGGAATTTGTTGATGAAAAAGTTTTTCTTTTTTATATCTCGTATAAACTAGATGACCCGGCGTAATTCGTATCACCTATGTGGACCCGATATTTTCTCAACGTTTAAACCTTCCCTGGACTACAACAAACATTTCAAAACCAAAATTAGCTAAATCGGCCCAGCCGTTCTCAAGTTTTAGCGAGACAAACGAACAGCAATTGATTTATATATATATAGAGATATAATATACGAGTATATATACCTATATATATGTTTTTATTTTTTTATTCTTTATAGATACATGTTTAGCTTTATTGTGAACCCGTGTAATAAGTACTATAGAATACTCGCCTGTTCGGGCGCGAAAGCGTGCGCATGTCGTTGTAGTTCAGCGCCGACGAGCAGGCGTCTCGCGGCGCGCACGTCCAGCACCGCGTTGGGAGGCGGCGTGGCGGCGTGTGCGCTGCGCCGATCCACCGTTAGCCGCATGCTGGCGCCGCGCCGCTCCAGACGCGCCTCGTGCCAGCGCCCGTCGGCCACAGGTACGGCCGCACGCACCGCCGCTGGACCCGACCCTAGCTCCATGCGGAACTGCAAGTAACCCTCGGCGAGCTCGAGCGCCGCGTAGTCGACGCGTCCACCGCACCACAACAACGTGCCGCGCTCACGACGCGTGCGGAATCGCAGCGATACCGTCAGCTCGTCGTCGAGCGCGCGCGCGCCCGCTACCACGCCGCGCTCCACTCGGTACTCCAGGTAGCCGTCCCCGGCGAGCGCCGCCACGCGCGCCTCGCACTCAGCGCCGCACGCTGCCGGCGCGGGCGCGTCGCACCGCTCCCCCGCCCAGCCCGGCTCGCAGGTGCACTCGCCGCGCAGCGTGTGTCCCGGCGCCACCAGCGCCACGAGCTCCGTAGCGACGGCGCGTGGCGGCGGCACTAGAACCACACGCTCCACGCACGAGCCGCGCGCGCATCCGCCGCACGAGCCACGCACCAGCTCCTCCACTACGAGCTGCGCGCGCTCCTCGAGTCGCTCGAGGTGCGCGTGCAGCCGCCGCCTGAGCGCGTCCGCCGGCAAGAACCCGCCACCGACGCCGGCGCGCACCGCGAACGCCACGTCGAGGTCCTGTGCGACTTGCCGACGCGTGCGACGAGACGCGCTAGCACCACTGGGCTGCACACTCACTATTACCACGTCGGTCGGCTCGCGGTCACACGCCTCGGCGACGGCACGCAGGAAGCCCTTGCGATGGCGCAGGACGAAGTCCACGTCGGTGACCTCACGGAAGCGCACGACGACCGCTTGAGCGAGCATTTCGTCAGAAATGAGCGCGACGGAGACTCGCACCGGCGCCCAGCCGACGAACTTGCCATCGTCAACGGTCACGTTGAGCCTGTACTCGCCGACGTCGAGCGCGGGCGCGGCGCGCAAGGTGCCGTCGCCGGCGTCGATCTCGAAGAGGCCTGCGACGGCGGCGTGGGGCGCGGAGCCGGGAGCAAGCGCGGGCGGTGCGAGCGCGTAAGAGAGCGTGTCGTAAGCGTCGAGGTCAGAGGCGTGCACGCGCCCTATGACACCCCCCGGGAACTCGTCCAGGTACGAGTTGACGATCACGTCGAGAGCGGTGACGGCGGGCGGGTAGTGCGACTCTTCGATGACGCGCACGTGCACCCACGCGTCCGAGTAGAGCGGCGGCGTGCCGTTGTCAAACACGCGTACCTGCAGGGCGTACCGCTCCTTGATGCGGTGGTTGAAGCGTGTCGCCGAGCGCAGGTATCCATCTTGCTCGAGCCGGAAAGCGCCCATCTCGTTGCCCGATTGGAAGTCGAAGGTGAAGGGCGCCGCGTTGGGCGGAGCGTCCGCGTCGGTAACCTCGAACCGCAGCACGGTATGGCCCAGGGGTCGATCCTCTTGCACCACGGCCGAATAGTTGGCACGCGCAAACCGCGGCGGGTTGTCGTTCGCGTCGAGCACCTCGAGGTCGACACGCGCGTGCGTCTCGAGCGCGGGAAGACCGCGGTCGCGCGCGCGCACCTCCAGTGAATACGTAGCCACCGTTTCGCGGTCGAGCGCTGCGGCCACCGACAGGTACCCGGTGTCGGCGTCGATCGTAAACCGGCCATCGGAGTCGCCGCGCACGATCGAGTAGGCCACGCGACCGTTGGCGCCGGAGTCGGCGTCGTCCGCGATCAGCTGCAGCACACGATCACCGGGCAGCGCATCCTCGCGCACACGAGCCGCGTATGCCGACTGAGAGAAGGTGGGCGCGTTATCGTTTCCATCCAGCACGGTGACGTTGATCGAGGCGCGGTCGGACAGCGGCGGAGCGCCACCGTCCACCGCCTGCACGGCGAGCAGGTACTCGCGCCGGCGCTCGTAGTCTAGCGGGCGGGCGACGCGCAGTGCACCAGTCGTCGCGTCGATTTCGAAGTCGTCGCGGTCGTCGCCTCCGACGAGCGCGTACCGCACCTCAGCGTTAACGCCGAGGTCCCTGGAAGCGGCGCGTACGCGCAGCACGGCGGCGCCGGGCTCCACGAGCTCGGAGACGGAGGCGCGGTAGGCGCGGTACTCGAACTCGGGCGGGTTGTCGTTCACGTCGGCGACGGTGAGCCGCAGCGTGGCGGTGGCGGAGAGCGGCGGCCGGCCGGCGTCCTGCGCGCGCACCACCAGCCGGTGCGAGGCGGCGGTCTCGCGGTCGAGTGTGCGCCGCAACGTCACGATGCCACTGTCCGCCGCCAGCGAGAACACTTCCGCGCCTCCTTCGCCCTCTGTCTCTGTCTCCACGACGGAGTAAGTCACGGTCCGGTTCGCGCCCAGGTCCGGGTCGGTCGCGTGGACCTGTAACGTGTTGGATCACCATGTCACAAATAACAACACCAAGCAATTATTATACATTTCGTGGATTTACAAAACTATCAAGTTTATAACTTAGTATCTATTAAAGTTTTGTATCATCTTACTTTTACTAACAATATACCACCCTATTTACTCCCACTGTGGGAACAAGGTACAGGAAAAACTCATTTCTGTGGCGAGCTAGTAATAACTTCAATAAGCTATGCAAGCGATATGAACTTGACTTATTCTGTACAAGTGTCAATTCGGCTAAGCAGCGGTTGAGCAGATGTTACTTTCTGAACGGTAGCAATAACTAGTATGTAGGTTGAAATTTAAATTGTATAGTTATGTCACTGTGTAAGCCGAGCTAGCTATTTTTTCATGATTGTATCTAAGCTGCCACTATCCGTGTTTTAAACTATCAACACTTGAACACAGAAGAAATATAGCCCACATTGTATTCCTGCACAAAATAGTTAACGGATATGCAGATAGCCCTCAACTGTTGGAAAAAAATAAATTGAAGGTTCCCCGTCCATCCAGCCGTCTCGTTATTAGAAGAACGTTCAAACTTCCATATACCCGTACAAATTATCGTCAGCACTCATCTTTGTATCGCCTGTGTAACTCTTACAATAGAATCTGTTTTAATTTAGATATATTCAATCCATCTCTATACTCTTTTAGAAGACTATTGTCAACAATTTTAGTTTAGGTTATATACAGTGCTTATTTTATATTATTATTAAAATAAATTATTTTTTACACAACAATATTCTTAATGCATGCTGTGTTTACAACTAGAAGGGCGTATACATTTCTAGTATGTTTCTATTTAAACATTATCCAGTTTTGTAAACAAAAAAAATAAAATTGCATGAAATGTATGATGTATAACTTTGTTGACGGACCAATAATTTATTTTTTTATAATTATTGTTACAAGGAGCATGGTGTTACCTTAGCGACTACAGTCCCGAGATCGGCGTCCTCTGGTAGTGTGACGCTGTAGGTGGTAGCGGAGAAGCGCGGCGCGTTGTCGTTGACGTCGTCCAGCTGCAGCAGTAGCTCCGAGCTGCACTCCCAGTCGGCGCGTGCGCGGTCCTGTGCGTGTGCACGCAGCGAGTAACGCGCTACAGCCTCGCGGTCCAGAGGAACGCCCACGCTCACCGCGCCATTCTCCTGAACAATTAAATAACCTTATTACACAAAAAAACCTTATTAAAAAAAAAAAAAAAAAAAATATTATGCTTCTCATTTTTTTAGACGTGTCATAAATGTCTTTGATATATGGCGCAGTTATATAGCGTCCTGCTTAATCGATGCCGCTGCTGATGTCCTGCTTACCTGCAGCCAACGTAGGTAAATAGTAAATGTGACAGGAATGCCATAGTTATTAAAACAATAGTGAATGCTCCTGTTTCTAACAACTCTCACCTTGTCGACAGTAAAGTGGTGTGCGTGATCACCAGTGAGGTAGTACCGAAGACGCGCGTTTTCCGGCTCGTCGGCGTCACGCGTCTCGAGCGTCACTACGTGCGTGCCCACGCGTGCGTCTTCCGGCAGCCGCACGCGATATCGGTGCCGCACGCAGTACGGTGGGTTGTCTGCAACGAACAAGTAAGTGTGAGCTTGCGTCGGTGGATGGCGGGTTCACGTCCCCCCGCCCCTCTACTCACCGTTCACGTCGAGCACGGCGACGCGCACGCGCGTGTACGCGGTGAACTTGCCATCGGTGGCGGCGATGGTGAGCTCATACGCGGGCTCGGTCTCACGGTCGAGCGCTCTAGCCACGTACAGCTCGCCGGAGGCGCGCAATTGGAAGCGTGCCCGCTCGTCACCTGCCGCCACGAAGAAGGCGAGCGGCGCGCCCGTCGCGTCCGGGTCGGTGACGCCGAGCCGCGCGGCCACCGTGCCAGGCGGCGCGTCCTCGCGCACCGAGGCCGCGTACTCGGCGCGCTCGAACGCCGGCGGGCAGTCATTGTAGTCGACGAGGCGCACCACGAGCGTGCCGCGAGCCACGCGTCGCGGCGACCCGCCGTCTGACGCGAGCAGAGCGAGTCGGTGTTCGGGCCGCGCCTCACGGTCCAGTGGCGCCAGTGTCGTCACCCACCCCGTGTGCGGCTCCACGGCGAATAGAGCCTCGGCGTCGGCGACGTCACCTTCGCCGTTCGGTGCCAGCGAGTACCGCACCTCACCGTTTGAGCCCGCATCCGGGTCGTCCGCCATCACTGCCGAACGAAATAGAATGAATAGGGAACGGGGCGGAGCGTGGAGTGGAGAGGGGGAGCCAAACTCACACTGCACGATGCTGGTGTGCGGCGGCGCGTTCTCGGCGACGTGCACGACGTACGGCTGCGAGTGGAATGCGGGCGCGTGCTCGTTGACGTCGAGTACGTGCAGGCGCGTGGTGAGCATGGTTGCGGGCGCGGGGCTGCCGGCGCCCTCCGCGATCACGCCGATCACGTGGTCTGCGGCGGTCTCGCGGTCTAAGGCACCGGCCAGCACGAGCCGCCCACTCGCGTCCACTGCGAACAAGTCGCGCGGTCCGCGAGCCGCCGCTAGTCGTAGCCGCGGTCGTTCACCTTCCTCTGCAACACGAGCGTACATTCAGTGGGCCGAAGTGAAGGCAATTGTTAGGAAATTCGATAGAGAGATACGCACTAGGTTCTTCTAGGCGTAGATCGGCGAGCAGCGCGCCAGGTGGCGCGTCCTCGCGCAGGAAGAGGTCAGGTGGTAGCGGGCGAAGCCGCGGTGCCACCTCGCCGGAGCCTAGCACATACACTGACACAGGTGCCTCGCCCGCCCGTCCACCGCCGTCTCTCGCGCGCACCCACACCTGCACAACGCGCGACGCTGCAACCCAACACATTAATTACTGTAACAATTAAAATAAAGTTTTATTGAAAATATTGATTCTATTATATCCACTTTGTCGGCGCAGTGAACAGCTTTCACTTACCAAGAGACTGAACTAGGTCGCGTACAGATGCATGGACATGTCGAAACTATAATGGTTCTTTTATTATAAATTACTACCATACCGTGTGTCCACTACACGTACGTCCACTGTACGTTTCGAGTAGTGC
Organism: Lycia hirtaria; assembly: GCA_947563715.1. NCBI lineage: Eukaryota > Metazoa > Arthropoda > Insecta > Lepidoptera > Geometridae > Lycia > Lycia hirtaria. The sequence continues at coordinate 26,483,219 of OX387381.1, read as the reverse complement.
GCTACAAGTGAAACGTCACGTAATGTGCGCATTGTGTTTGAGAATCGGAAGCGGTAGACTCACCAAAAGGCGTGGCATCGCGCGCGAAGGAGAGCGCTCCGGTGGTGTTGTCGATGTGGAAGAGACCGGCGGCGTCGGAGCGCGCCTCGCCCTCGCCTTCATACACAGAGTATTCTAGGCGTGCGTTCTCGCCGGCGTCCCGGTCGCGTGCCTGTAGCGTGAGGAAGGCGGTCCGCGGCGCGGTGTCGGCGCGCACAGCTGCGCGATACTCGCGCAACGGGAACTCGGGCGCGTTGTCGTTCGCGTCCTGCACGCGCACGCGCACCGTGGTGTAGCGCAGCAGGCCGCCGCCGTCGTGCGCCGCCACCGGCACCTCCCACTCGGCGCGTGCCTCGCGGTCGAGGGGCACGCGCGCCGTGAGCGCACCCGTCCGCGCGTCCACCGCGAACGTGTCACGTAGCCGCGCCGAGGGGATAGAGTAAGTTAGCCGGCCGTACTCGCCGGCGTCCTCGTCGTACGCCTTCACGGTGGTCAGCAACAGAGGCGGCGGCTGGTTCTCGAGTGCACGCGCCTCGTGCACCACATGCGGGAAGCGCGGCGTATGTGCGTTGCTCGCCGCTGGAGAGAGTTTTATGCGTGCGAACGCGGCGTGTGCGCCGTCTGATACCGATACGTTGAGCGAGCGCGGAGGTGCGGTGGGCGGTGGTCCCGCCAGCGACAGCACGCCGGTGCGCGGGTGGAGCCGGAAGGCACGCAAGGTGCCCCCTGTGCCTTCGAGCCGGTACCGCAGGCGCGGCGCGTCACTCGCATCCGGATCCCAAGCAGCGGCGCGCGCCAGCGCCACGCCGCGTCCCGCCTCCAGTGAGACCGGCGCCGGCACCACGCCTCGCTCCATACGCGGCGCGCAGTCATTTACGTCATCCACTACAAAAAATATTTATTCAAGTACTGAGCTGTAGCGATTTCGTTCGCTTTAATATATTTTTATTTTATTTTTAATATGACCCTAAAACTCTAGTTTATAGCTAATGTAAGAACTCATCAGCAAAGGGCCGGACTAGATCACAGAGGTACCAGATTGTAGTTTGAAATACCTGACAATCGTTACCTACTCTTGAAAATTCTAAAATTCTTGAAAAAAAGCTACAGGTGTACATGTGTACCATTTATGAGTTTTTTTTTAATAACCACCACTTCATGTGAAAGTATTTATGCTTATTATATATTTTATTATAAAACAACATTTCGCATGTACGAGCTAAATAGTACAGGGTGCAGGGTTGAGACCGCACAATGTATCTATTTATGTCAAATCTTGTTCTTACCGGTAATGAAGAGATGTGCGGTGGTGGTGAGCGACGGACGGCCGCCGTCAGTGGCAGTGAGCAGCAGGTGGTAAGCGGTCTGTGTCTCAGCGTCGAGCGGCGCCGCCACACGCACGACGCCAGTATTGGCGTCTACCGCAAACGGCAGCTCGGTGGCGCCATCGATCGCCGTCAGGAAGTAGGTGAGCTCGCCACCGGCGCCGGAGTCGGGATCAAGCGCCCGTTCCGCGAGCACGGTGTGACCGAGCTCGGCCGCTTCGCTCACGGCGGCGCGGTACTCGTCGTGCGGGAACTCGGGCGCGCAGTCGTTCACATCCAGCACGCGTACTGTGAGCGCCGCGTCCGCGAATGCGCCCGTCACGCCGTCAGTGGCGCGCACGACCGCGCGATGTTCGCGCGCGCGTTCGTAGTCCAGCGCCGTGCGCGCGCCTACCGCGCCTGCGCCACACACACGTCATGACTCACGACCGCCCCGCGGCAAGCACACATACATATACACAAGCGTACAATACTGTACAACGACTTTCAAATACTAGATTGATTCCAGAGTCAGAAAAGATCCAGATCTCGTCATGAATAAAAAACGTTGGGTTTGAGCATAAACGCGCAGCAGGCGTGGGGTGGGAAGGCGACTTGTCCTCGCTAAATAAACACGAAAATGTATTTCCACGAATCCAAAGTATTCGCCTTTTATTCGTGGTGAGGTCTGTAGACAACATATCTGTTTGAAAGCATATATACAGGGCAAACAGGCAAATTAAAAATATTACATAATGTTAAAATGAAACTTTTTTTCCAACTGACAGACATGAAAGTACCCAAAGTCTTTCAATGCGCATAATAATGTTTTTTTTGTAAGTAAATATATGTGCTAGAGTACACTGGTGGTGTACCTGTACATACAATTTTAGCATGTGGGTGTAGGGTCGAAAGTCATGGTGGTGTCAATCTAGTAGTTCAAAAATCGTTATAGCCATTGAGAAGCCGTCATGTGGCCTTTTATACAGTCTGAACCAACAGATGCAAATAGCGTAGATGTACCGTAACTGTACAGTGTGTTTGGTTACTCGTTGCAAAGCTTTTTATGCGTGGTAGGTAGCAAAAACATAACATTGACAACTTTTTTGGTCATATAAGTCTATCAGTATATCAACAGTTTATTTTATATATTTAGAATTTTGGATATTGTGTTTAAAAAGTGGCTCATCCATATCTCCAAAGTCAACCGTTTAGCCGGGAGTGGGCGGAAAGGATACTAAAGCTTAATATTTCGCAATGTTTTTACATGTAGGGGAGGTACTTAAGCCGCCGACGGACAGACATACGGACATGGCGAAACAATAAGGGTTTCCTTGTTTACTACGGAACCTTAAAAAGTTAATTTCGCTGAAGACTACTCAATATGACCTAAAGCAGCCTTTAAAATTTTTCCGAGTATCCAAATACCCAGTACATTTAGGGACTATGTTACTTATGTTTATTCAATTTTTAATAATGAAATAAAAGCAAATTTGAACTTCAATGAGTGAGCATGACTCCTAAAATTAGGCGAGTGCTTATGATAAATAACCATCGCATTTTTATAGCCATCTGAATGTTGCATGGAAATCTTTACTTTTGTCATGATCGTAGTTATAAATAAAAGAGTAAGTCCAAATAGACCTGAACAAAATTCTTACTTTATTTTCGTGAATGCAAAATAAATTAATAACAACACAAGAGGGTTTTTTGTATTGTGTAGTATAATGGTTGATAATTTATAATGTTCACTTGAAAATTGATCAACCAGTAATTTAGAATGTTCAGGTGTATTTGTATTCTTGATTCGAGTCGAGTCCGGCTGCCAGGCGCTGTCGTCGCGATGTCTAAAATGAGCATCAGCAGATTGTCCATTCGCCCAGCCTTCTACGTAAACCGAGAGAAGACTTAATATTATATCTCATATCTTTAATATTTGCATCTATCAACATCTATCTGACCATGTTCTAGCTAATTGGGGCAATGAAAAATAATTACGAGATAAAATGGCGCAGAATGCCCAACATTCATAATGGCAAACTTATTAGTGGCAATCACCACATGTGCCAGTTCGAAATTGGTCATTCAACACCTAAACAAAAAATCAGCTTAACGTTGGTGCAGTGAGGGGTAAACAGGCGGTGATAGTATGATCACGAAGCTGAACTGAGTCGAAAGCTCATCGACTACAAAAAGAAGACTCGTTTCCTACAAGCGAACAAAACAGGTGTCGAGCGCGGTGACGTCACGTGCAAGAAACAACAACGGATGAACCAGATAATGACGGCAAAGGGAGAAAAGCAAACGCGCGGGCGAGAGACCGCACCGGCTCTCAACGGCGATGCTACAGCGGTATAAAAGTAGCACTAGCAGGTACTCACATGGGTTATTGCCTCTGTCGGGTGCTGCGGGACAAAACCGAACTGTTAGTCGAGGAACTTAGTGCGGCCTAGGCCTTAGTCGAGGAACGTAACCGAGCGGCCGCTCAAACTCAAGGCGGAGTCCTATCGGAAACGTCACGTTCGCGATCATTTGCGTGTGTGAACTCACCCGTGTCGAAGTGTATTTCGAGCATATTGTCGGTGTCGTCGAGTAGAGTGTAGATGAGCTGGCGGTTGAGCGGTGAGCGAGCTTGCAGAGCAGGCGCGAAGGGCACTCCTGGTGACACATCTTCGCGGGCCTTCAAATTATATTTATACATTACTTACCTAATTTTACATATACAGATTAAGTAATTCTTCACTCTACTTGATTCGGCCAAACGACATTTGTTAGTAAATATCAAATATCATTTCAAGTCAATTTTCAGTAGAAAGTTTCTTGACTTGTGTCTCCTTATACTTGGTAAGAATAAGGAGATTCGTTGAAAAGTTTCATTGTATCGAATGTAGAGTAGTATGCAACTTGTCTTATTTTTAGGGTTCCGTACCTCAAAAGTAAATAAACGGGACCCTTATAGGATCACTTTGTTGTCCGTCTGTCCGTCCGTCCGGGTGTCAAGACCTTTATCTCGGGAACGCGTGAAGGTATCGAGTTGAAATTAAAACCATATAGGCAGATACGCAGACGTTCTTTAACCGTATCATGTGGGGTATCATATGAAAGAGCTTCAATAGCATAAGCTAAAACAGGGTTTAAAATATTTTTACGATATTTTTTTTTTGGTTTATGAAAGAAAATATAAAAAAAAAAAATATTTTCTTATCTAAAAGTTTGTACGGAACCTTCGGTGGGCGAGTCTAACTCGCACTTGTCCGGTTTTATTTATAACTATATGATTATGGCCTATTATGATTTACTTATTATACTTACTTATTTACAAATTTTTTTCCACGTTATTTTTTACACTAAACCTAACTGACAACGCAACAGCTTCTCTCGGGTTCATGATAAATGAAATTCAGAGAGTGCCTTTCTTATGCATGTTGCGGCTATATGATAACAGTGTTACTTAGATCTTATTCAATGAAAGAGAACTTGTCATCTTCACTCAGACGGGACCTGTCACTCGCTAAAACGGAACAGAACATAAGTAAGAGGGTAAATGTGTAACAGTGTTGTGTTGTACCTCGAGTACGTAGTGCGCGCGCTCCCAGGCGGGCGCGGCGCCGCCGGCCCAGACGCGCACGGCGACCGCCGCCTCTGCGCCGCACGCCGGCACGCCGCCGTCGAACGCTGCGATCACGAGCGCGTACAGCTGGTTGTGCGCGTCCACCGTCTGCTTCAGCGAGATCTGCCCCGAGCGCCGGTCCACGCGGAACAACTCGCCGTGACCGCGCTTCATCTCGTAACGCACCTGCGAACCACCAACACGTACTTATTTATTTATTTACGTATCAATGCTTTGCAATGTACCTAATGCTTTAACGACCGTCTTTTCTTTCTTTTTTATGCAAAATAGATCTACAATCGACCGCCTTCTCACCTGATGTTAAGCGACGGTGTGGCCAAGGATGGAGCTCGTCGATCTAGAAGATATCTATTCACTCTAGCCTTGAAAATTCCAAGATTGTAGTTTTCAAGATAATAGAGATAGCGGCAAAGAATTCAATTTATTGCATGTTTCCATTTGTTTCCAATCTATAGGTGAAAACTTGTAATTAATCTCGTCTATCTAAATTTATAGTTTTTTTAAAAGTATTTTGGATATTAAAAAAAAAAATTGAATTTTATTGTTATTAAGTAAGTAGTGTGTACAATAAGTTATACGTGAATTTTAAATAAAAACGATTCTAACCTCTCCGTTGTCGTTTGCGTCGGCGTCTATAGCTCGCACGCGCAGCACGGGTGTGCCCGGCTCGGCGCCCGCCATCACCGCGGCGAAGTAAGGACGCTCCACAAACACGGGGCAGTTGTCGTTCACGTCGGTGACGGCCACGTGCAGCCGCGCGCGCGCCACCCTCCCCTCCCCCGCCTCGCCACCGCCCGCGGAGCGCGCCTCCACAAGCAGGGAGTACGAGTCGCGCTCCTCGCGGTCCAGGGGCACGCCCGTGCTACGAACCGCACCAGATGTCAACCCCACCTGCATGTACGGACAAACCAGTTACCTATAGTGTTATATGCTGCATCATCAATATAAATATTGGTGTAAATATGATCGAGTAGGAATCGTCTACGCCGGCCGTGCTCACCTCGAATCCTTCCACTGGATTCAGTATGCGGAACTCTACGTGCTCATTGAGTGCAGCGCCAAGCACGTTCAGCACGGCGACAGTCGCCGGCTTGGTGGTGTTCTCGACGACGGAGCCGTAGTATTCCGCCTTCTGGAACGCGAGGCCGGAGTTGTCGGGCTCGCGTACACGTACGTCTACGCGTGCCGTGCCAGAGTAGCGGCCGTCGGACGCGCGCACGCGGAGCCGATGCGTCGCCGCCAGTGCTTCGGGCTGCGCGACCGCTAGCACGCCACGAGCCGACAGCGAGAACGCGCCGCCGGGGTCGCCCTCGATCACGTCGTACTTGAGACCTTCAGCTGGCGGGTCAGGGTCGGTTGCGACCAGCGTGGCGACGACCACGCCGGCCGCAGTCGGAGTCACTACGGTGGCTTCGTATTCTGCGTGCTCGAACGTCGGCGGGCAGTCGTTCACGTCGAGCACTGTGACCGTGACGGTGGCTTCGCTGTCGGACCGTAGGCGCGGTGAGCCCGCATCTGAGACGCGTACAGTGAATCGGTGCTCCGATGCAAGCTCATAGTCTAGTTCGGCGGCGGTACGCAGCGCGCCCGTCGTGGGGTCGATGCGGAAAAGTGCAGCCGCGGTCGGCTCTAGGATCTCGAAAGTGCGCTGCCGGTTGGCGGGCCCGTCGCCATCCGCCGTCGCCAGCACGAGCGGCTCTCCGCGCTCCTGTACTATGGCAGCACCGACACCGGCGCCCTCCGACACGCGCCCGGCGTACTGCCGCGCGACCAGCAGAGGTGGGAACTCGTTCCGGTCTAGCACGTGGACGGACACGTGTGCCTGTGCCACTCCGCCTCCCTAGAGCGAACGAGACATAATGTTGCAGGTGTAAAATTACGGTAAAATTACAAAAACCATAAGAAGCATTACTGACCATGTTGACGGCGGTAACGGTGAGGTTGTAGAAATTGTGGGCCTCGTAGTCCAGCGGCGCAGCGGTTGCGAGCAGACCGGCGGCGGGATTGATGCGGAACAGGCCGTCCCCGCCCTCGAGTGAGTAGCGCAGTGCGCTTCCGCCACGCGCTTCCACCGCCACTAGCGGTGCGCCCGCCGGCTCGTTCTCCCATACCTCACATACGATCTCCGTCGATGAGAACCTGTAACGTCGCTGGTTAGTCTTCGCTCTTTTGATCGAAAACATGTCAATAAGTACGGATAATGAGCTGACCGTGGCGGAGCATTTTCCGGCTCGACTATAGTGACGTGTAGTGGTAGCGTGGAGGCGCGCTCGCCGGGCGGTGGGTTAGCGGCGCGTACGTGCAAGGTGTAGTCTCGCGGCCCGGCAGCCGGAAGCGCACGTGTAAGCCGTACGTCGCCTAGCTCCGTATCCACGGAGAACAGCCCACCCGCGTCGCCGCCAGACAGAGAGTATATGACGCGCGCAGCGTCACCTGCGTCGCGGTCGGCGGCGCGGAGTGCGGCTACCAGTGCACCGGCAGGCGCCGTGCGCGCCAGCCGCGTCTCTGCCAGTCGTCGGCCCCATGCGGGCGCGTGCTCGTCTGCATCGTGTACACGCACGGTGACACGAGCGAACGCACGAGAGGCGCGCGGTGCCTGGTCGCGAGCCCACACCGTTAGCTCGTGTACGGCGGCACTCTCCCTGCAGGCGAACGGGCGCGATGAACACGAGTCGGGAAGAAACGTCGCAGAACCGGATCATCGAAAAATCAGACTCACCTATCGAGCGGCTGCGCCAGCTCTAACACGCCGGTGAGCTCATGGAGGCGGAAAAAGCCCGCAGAGCTGGGCGCGCGCGTCGCTTGCACACCGTATAACAAGCGTGAGCCGGCGGCGGCATGCGCTTCCAGCGCCACCAGTGTCTCGCCGACGTGCGTGCTCTCGGACACCTCCGCCGTGTACTGGTCGCGAGAGAACGACACGCCGCCCTCGTCCGCGTCGTTTATCACTGTCACGTTCACCTGCACATTACGACACACGACTCTTTGTCATCAATCAGTCGGACTAATGTTTTACAAGTTCTGTTTTTGGTTATAAAACAACTAAACTTATATAATATTTAAAGCTGTTTGTGTTACGCACCGGCGCGTAGACAGTATGGAGTCCATCAGTGACGGAGATATTGAGCGTGTAAAGCGGCGTGCGCTCCCAGAGTGGGCGCTTGGCGAGAAGCAGGCTGCCATCCTCACGGCCGACGTGGAACTCCTGCCTCGAGTCACCGTCTGTTGATAGAAAGGGACAGAATCGGTCACGGGCGAGCTGGCGGTGTGTGAGATTCGAGTGAGACGAGCACTCACCGACGATGTCGTAGTAGAGCTGGTCGCCGTCAGGATCGGTGGCCTGCAGTACGGCTAGTAGAAAGCCGGGCGGGTCGAGTTCGGCAACTTGCAGGGAGGGCGGCGGCAGCAGAGCGGGCGGGTCGCCCCCGCCGGGTGGCACGGCGCGGATGGAGACGCGCGCCACGCTGCAGCGCGGGCGCGGGCCCGCGTCGCACGCGCGCACCGCCACTTCCACGCGGCGCGAGCCCGCCAGCGCGCCGTACAGCCGCCCGCTGGACGCGTGCACGCGCACGCCGCGGGCCCCGCCACGCCCACGCACCGAGTACCGCACCGTGCCGTTGGCGCCCTCGTCCGCATCCAACGCCAACACCTATCACACGTGCCAATAGAACATGATGTAAACCATGAACACTCTAGCTTTGTATTTAGATTTGTCAATCTTATTGGCATAGTTTGTATATACGGATCAAAGTAAGTTGGATTATTTAAGTATTTGGATAATCGACGCTTCAATATATTTTCACTTGGCTCTGTAGCCCAATTCAAATTGTATGTCGATAAAAATTGTGATGGTACCTATTAAACAAACACGAATTAAGTGGACAGCTGTTATTTGTTACATTAGTGCGAATCAGGTTGATTGATCGTGCCATTAGGTGTTAGTAGTAAAGACTCACAGTGGCGAGGTAGAGATGTTGGTGCGGCGCGTCCTCGAGTGAGTCCCAGGCGGGCACGGCGGCACGTCCCGAGCCCTCCTCCTCCTCCTCCGCGTCCCACTCGGCGCTCGCTTCCTCGGCCACGCCACCTTCCGAATCCTACACACACGCACACACGCTACAACACCGCAACACTCGCTAAGTGTAGCGCTGCACGCGCACAAACACACGCACAACCGTCTGTGCGTCGGCGTCACACGCTGCGGGATGTTAACTTCACGCTTTAAAACATGCTGCAGAAAAATGTGTATTTTTGCATTCACACTATTATTAATTAAAAGTTACGTATATAAGTACACATCGTAATAAAGTATGGTATTTAAACGTACCCCTAACTCCATGTGTACATGGATGTCGTAGAAGCAGTGGGTAGAGCATAGTTGCGGTTGTGCAAGGCGTAGCATGGAGCGGCACGTAGATTTTTTTGTTATGGGAGGAGGGCTAGGTACATACGGTAATCGGGTATCGTAGCGTTGAGTAGTACGTAGATACGTAGATCTCGTAGAAGCGATGAGATGGATATTTTTTTGTAGAGAGAGAGGGAGGGCGTATTTTGTAGAAGCGGGAGGGGTACGTACCTGCAGCTGTGCAGGTGACGTAGCATGAATCGGTACGCGAATGTCGTAGAAACGCTGCGAGAAGGCGGGCGCGTGGTCGTTGAGGTCGAGCACGCGTACGTGCACGCGTGCCGTGCTTGAGAGTGCACCGTCTGAGCATGACACTTCGAGCGCATGCGCCGCGGATGTCTCGCGGTCAAGTGCGCGACCCGTCGTCTCGATTGCGCCTGTGTTATCGCAAAATACGATAATTAAGCTACCAATACTTACAAAACATGTAAACAATATAAATGAAAATAAAATAATATGACTTTCAGGAGAAACAATAAAGTACTCAATTATAAACAAAATTTTATGAAAATATTAGTATATCAGGTAGTATAGTATATACTAGGACTCTGGGATGAATTTAGTAAAGTAATGAAAGTAACAACATGGGTATTTTCGAGGTAAGAGTGAGTAGGTATCTTCTAAGTCTGCGGGTTTCATCTTCGACCACATTATCGCTTTCCAACAAGAGAAATGGCGGTCAAAAACCGGACTTATTCGTGTTCTATCTTTATTTTTTCCGCTCAGTATATCAAGATTATCAAGGGCAAGTATTGTTATGGTTGGTAGATAGGTGCGTACAGCTTAGTAATAAAGTAGATACCGGTGGTCTCGTCGATAGAGAACAATCCGTCAGGGTTGCCAGCTACAATGGAATAAGTGATGGTGGGCGGTTGTGGCGCGTCATCCGCGTCCTCGCAGACGACGTGGGCGACGCGTGTGCCGGCCGGGGCGTGTTCCGGCACGGACGCTGCGTACGCGCTGCGCTGCGGCCACGGCGCCATGTCGTTTACGTCCTCTACCTCGATGTACACCTACCGACGAACAACAGACGTCACTGCAGCTGTCTGTGCATGTTTGTCGTCGTCGCCCCTAACATTAGTTCATCTTCAAACTATGCGCAAATATAAATTTATTTTATTTAAGTACAAAAACAATTAACAAACCAAACCTACGAGTATTAACTTAAAAAACGAATCCTTATAAAAACACTATAAATTTGTTAATCTAAAATATTGTATACAGCTTTTAACCATATTATGTTACTCGTATTAAAATAACAACATCAGACTAAATGGTGATACATTTTGTGAAGTACTCTTTTAAAGCTATACAAGTTCCGTTAAAATATATCAATTTCGGACAACGAGGATTTCGGAGCAGATTTCGTTGTAATTTTCACACATACGATGAAGTAGATTATTACGTCCTACATTATTATGAGTCGGTGGAATATTAAATATGAACGTAACTAAATAATAAAATAAATAATAACGGTCGTATCGTACTCTTGCGAACAGACAATAATCCTAAAACAAGTCATTACTGCCCTGGGTCACTTACAAATAAGTATAGTATAGTCAATGAGTCAAGCCAGGTCAGAGGCCTTTAATAGCTCTTAAGTTTGTTGTTTTGAAAGTTTGTATATTTTAAAACATTACAGAATTCAACAAAATATATGTCTTTGGCCAAAAGGAATATCACGTGAACATTTAAGGTGGTATATACATATATATTATGGTGTATGATTTTTATTTTCTGCTGTATTTTTTTTACAGTAAATTTGTGTCTATGTCTATGACTAAGTATATCATATGTATTTATTTTCGGAAAATAAACAGCTGCTAATACACAAAGCAGGTAAATGAGTCTAGGATACAAAGAAGCCATAAATTGATCCATATTTGACCTAATCGTTGCGTTTTGTAAGGTAACTTACGTTCAAATATTGCCTATTTACCTTAAAAAGTTATGTTTTAACGACTGGGATACTTCACAATCATTCAGATTAGGAATCGGGCCGGAAACTATATCTCCATCCATTAAAAAAATCTCTGTCATTTTCATAGAGAATAGATAGACATAGTTTCCGAATCGAAATAATTGTGAATAGGGGTACAGTTTTTTTATTGTAAGTCTTAAAGAAAAAAAACTTATACAATAATGTATAAGATTTTTTGCATAAAATCTTATACATTATTGTATAAGTTTTTTATGATCTATCTATGTATTATCTAGGACCTAAAAACATGCATTATGCATAATTCATTAACAGTGAAAAAGTTTTTAGCGTTTTAGGCGTTTTTCTGCGGTGACTAGATTGCAATTTAAGTGGTATACATTCTATTCTATTCAGGATATTTTTTTTATTTATGGTTTGCAAACTGGATGTTACAGTTATAATACGAACATAATTTCATCATACATATGAAGAACATAGACTGTCTGAACAGCCTTCTAGAAGCAAACACAACATGCATTTAAATTGTGACACCTATAAATAATTATATAGGTAGATAGTCTAAGATACAATAGGTAATAATTGCAAGTACCGTGTTCTTCAGTTTATATAAATATTGAAAAGGATATTTTTTATATTGTTGACCGATGTATCGAAAATATCAAGCTCCTGACATAAGTAAACGTGCTACATAAGCGGTTGATCGGTGAATTTAATGAAGAAGGCGTAAAGGAGGTCTATAAGGTTGATACGGGTCTCTTACTCAAACTTCTTACTGATTTGATCTTGTTCTAGATTATCGTGTTCTGCATTCTGGGTTATACTTATATACTAGTTCTATTAGTGAAAACTTGTAGAGCTTTTTAGTTTTTTTTCTTCTGTATCATGATATCTGTTCTGTAGCTGTTTTGTTTTCTATAAACAAATAAATAAAACTAACAGTTGTAAGTATTGAGTAGTGCGGTATACCTGTACGCAAGTGTGGCGCGGGATGAGACCATGGTCCTGCGCGCATAAGGTCAGCCAGTAGTGCGGCACGCTCTCCCTGTCCAGGGGCGTCAGCGTACGGATGATACCTATAAAGTATCTTAAGATTAGTACACCTATTCTAGCGTATTCTATCTATTCCTAGCGTTATCTGAAACCGGACACCTGATGTTGATGTTTCCATATTGTAGACATTGTTCACATTTGAAATAGTTGTACTTACCTATTTGTTACTTATTAATGTGGGTATGTATGTATGTGTATATGTATGTATGTGTGTATGTATATATATATGTATATGTATGTATATGTAATTGAACTGAATATGCTTGCACGCGCACTGTGCTGTGCGTGACGTCACCTGCCGGCTCCAGCAAAGACCAGCGCCGGTTGGCAACAACTGGCACCATGCTGAGCTGGAGCCGGCTTGTGGCAAAAATTTAGGTTAGCTAAATTTAAAATTTTAAATAGTGTTAATATTTTTTAAGTTTTTGGCACATTAAAAATCTTGTCTATTGTCTATATTCACAACTTGTGGTATTCTGAATCGGGTCGGAAACTGTATCTCCATCCCTGTCATTCTGTATGGAAATGACAGAGATGGCGATATAGTTCAGACTCGATTCCGAGTCCGGCTAGTTGTTAATAGTCCTACAGATTAACACAATGGCATAGACAATGGTACATAATACTGTTATATTGTAAAAAAATCGATACTACGACCAATAGATTGACTTCCCAGACTTGTAAGATTGACTTTCCAGACTTCTTGATATAGTTTAAAACAAAAAGTGAAAGTGGAGTAAATATATGGTGGTGTAATTTCAAGTGGAGTTTATTTTTCTTCATAAGTTAAAGCCGAAGATGGTAAAGAAGTAGCATAAACCTGCGTCGTCGACACTGAAGTGCGCCATGCCGGAGCCTGCGACGATGTAGTAGGCGAGTCGTGAATCGCGGCCCGGAGGGTCGAGGTCACGCGCCGCGGCGTCCAGCACGGTGGTGTGTCTCGGTGCGTCCTCACGCACTCTCGCCGCCAGCACGCCGTGCTCGCGGAACATCGGCGCGTGCTGATTCTCGTCCACGTCTTCCACCTCCACGATGAGAGTCGCCTCTGCCCATAGAGCCGGCTGCCCGCCGTCTGTCGCACGCACTGTCACGCCGTACACCTGCATGAACGAACCACACTTATCTCTCACGCATCTCACTAATATAATATAATAATTTGATTTGTAATAAAAAGAAGCCATCTTACCTGTTTCTCCTCGAAGTCGAGCGTAGTGTCAGTGCGTAGTGCACCTGAGACGGGGTCAACGCGGAAGGCAGGCGCTCCCTCGCCGGCGGGCTGGTCGGGCAGCGAGTAGACGAGGGTGCCGCCGGCGTCCAGGTCGGGGTCGAACGCCTCGAGCACAGCCACTAGCGTTCCTCGCGGTACATCCTCGCGCACACGAGCTGCATACGAGCTGAGAGGAAAGCGCGGTGCGTTGTCGTTCACGTCGTCGACGGCTACGCGTACAAGCGCCTCTGCGTGTAGCCCACCACCGTCCGTGGCGCGCACCGTCAGCTCGTACAGCGCACGCCGTTCGCGGTCCAGCGGCGCGCACACCGCTACCAGCCCCGAGTCGCGCTCCACGCAGAACTCGCCCTCGTCGCATCCGCTCATGCTGTAGGTGATGCGACCGAAATCACCAGCGTCACGATCGGTCGCGTTAGCACGGAATATCGCGGTACCGTTCAATGCGTTCTCGGTGACGCGGAAGCTGGCTAGCGTCTTCTCGAAACGTGGTGGGTTGTCGTTGACGTCGAGAACAGTAACGGGCAGCAGCCGGCTGGCAGAACGTCGCGGCGCGCCCTGGTCGTACACGGTCACATTCAGGTAATACTCGGTCTCACGCTCACGGTCCAGATACCCGATTACTTGCAGCTCACCGGTGTCGGGGTCGATGCGAAACGCGGAGTCCGCGTCTCCACCCGAGATTCCGTACGTTAAAAGTCCATTGTAACCGAGATCCCGGTCTCTCGCACGGACTCGCACAAGCGACGTGCCGAGAGCGATCGATTCGTTCACTTTCACCTCTACGGGGAAGTCGATGAATTCGGGTGAATGCAGGTTCTCACCATAACGTGAAGGTGTTGTAGGAAACTCGTCGGCGAGGTCAAGCGGCGCATTGCTGCGGTCGGCGGCCGCTAGCAGCTCGGTCAGGCGGCGCGCGACACCCGTGTCGTGGCACTCGAGCGCACCACTCTCACCGCCGCCTCCGGTGCCACCTATTAAGTGCAGCGTGAGAGCTGTCGCGTCAGCAAAGTGTGTGCCGTCTGTGGCGGTGACGTTGAGCACCCGCGAGTCAGCGCGCATATCGGTGAGATCACACGAGAGGCTCACTACGCCGGTTCCCGAGTCGAGCGCGAAGCAGTTGTCCTCGTTGCCTCCGGTGATGCGATAGGAAACGACGTCACCGGCGTCAAAGTCGATGGCTGAAAGCGTCGCAATCTCGGAACCGATGGGCAACCTGCGCGACAGGTAGCCGACACAGTCGACGCGTTCAAACTGAGGCCGGTTGTCGTTGACGTCCTCGAGGCGCACCGTGAGCCGCATTTCAGCTTGGCGGCGGTAGGGTGCGCCCCAGTCGCTGGCTCGCACACGCAGTGTCCACTCACGCCGCATGCTCTCGTAGTCCAGCAAGCGCGTCGTACGCACGGCGCCCGAGAAGTGGTCTACATCGAAAGGCACCGGCTGTAAGTTTGCGATGCTGTAGGATACGTACGCGTTGTCACCGGAATCCGCGTCACGCGCTAGTACGCGCGCTACCACCGCACCCGCTGGCCCATTCTCGGGCACTGTCATGTCAAGCGCGGCGCGCTCGAAGACAGGCGCGTTATCGTTCGCGTCAAGTACGGCCACTTTTACCTTGGCAGAAGACTGGTGACGCGTGCCCGCATTTCCTTGGTCAATGGCGGATACGGTGAGTGTGTAGAGTGCCTTGCGCTCCGCGTCCAGCTCGACAGCGGTGTAAAGCACACCCGTGTCTGCGTTCACGCGGAACTCGCCACCTTCGTTGCCACCTACGATTTCGATGTAGACTCGTGCGTTGCGCCCCTCGTCGCGGTCGCTCACTTTGAGCCTGACGAGCGGCGTGTCCGGGGGCGCCGTCTCCACTACGCTGCACTCGTACACTTCGCGGCTGAATACGGGCGCGTTGTCATTCGCGTCGAGCAATGTCACCGGCAGAGTGAGATAGGATGCGCGCGGCGGTACGCCCGCGTCGACCGCGCGTAACGTCAGGTTATAGCCGCGCGGTGCCGTCTCGCGGTCCAGGAGTGCATGTACCAGCACGTCATACTCGCCGGCCTGCGCAGAGGGCCGCACGCGAAAATGTCCATCCGGGTCACCGTCCACTATCTCTAGAGCAGCTATGCGTCCGTGCTCGCCAGTGTCGCGGTCGCTCACTTCCACTATTGCGTAGATCTCGGCAGTCGAGTTTTCGACGAGGTCAGGCATGCGGCGCACGCGCATCTCAGGCGCGTGGAGGTTGACACGCTCGACGCGTATGGTGACTGCAGCGCGGGCAGCGGGCGCGTCCTCGCCACGCGCCATCAGCGAGGCACGGTCACGTGCCAGTACCACCAGCTCATGGCGCGTGCTCTCGGACGCGGAAAGCGCTCGCGTCAGCGTCACAACGCCCGTGGTCGGATGTACTGCAAACCGCTCCGAAGGTTCCGCGAGGCTGTAGTAGATCTCACCGTTGAGGCCGAGGTCGGCATCTTCGGCGAGTACGCGCACCACGCTGGTGTGAGGGGGAGCGTCTTCGGGTACCCGCGCCTCGTACTCGGTCGGATAAAACAGCGGGCTGAGATCGTTTTCGTCGGTGATTTCTACCGCGATTGAGGTGTCGGCTTCTAGCGTACCGCCATCGGGTAAGTGTGCGGTGGCGCGCACTTCGAGCCGGTAAGAGTCGCGTCGCTCGCGGTTCAGCACGTCTGCATGCCCGGCGCGCGTGCGGATCGACAGGAAGCAGAAGTCGCCGACAGTGCGCTCTTCAGCCTTGAAAAACTTGTCCTTGTCACCATGTCGGATGCGGAAGCGCACGCGTGTGCCGGGCGCCGGCAGGTGCACGCCGAGGACCGGCTCCCCCGGCGGCTGCTCGGCGTAGCTCCGCGGCGCGCTGTTCTCGGGGATGCTCACGTTGTAGAGAGCGTGCTCGAAACGCAGCGCCGCGGCCGGCGGCGGGCCAGGACCTGCGCGCGCGCACCACGCCACACTCGCCAGCACCAGCCACGCTCCTGCACACCGCATCTCACAGATTCTCCAAGCAATCTGAAAATTATTATCACAAATATCAGAGTGCGCGTCCTTATTATGGAGTGAAAGTATGACACACGATACCGGCCGTTTGCATTGGTGATACTTACATCATGTAGGAAGACGCGGCCGCGTCGTTCGGGATCAGTCGCACGTTAGAAGAAGCAGATCGACAGCTAGCTCGCTTGCATTATGTAACTGCCACTCTTCTTTTCTCGATCTGTTGACAAAATCACACGATTTTTAACGAGTTTGGTAGGCTGCTGCTGCTCAACCCATCCTCGGAGCCGCAGCTCACGTTCCCAATAAATCATAATTATACTGTCCTAATTATTAAACGAGTTATCGTCTGGGAGGAAATTGATCATAAAAAAATATGTTGCTGGGACGCGGACCATACTTATGCAATAACATGATCTGGGGACACGGCAGTGGCCCCGGCCAAGTAGAGCAGCAGGCCACGCCGTACTATCCTTTTCTCGAAGCCATTCAGGGCATTCGACCACCCTGTAACTTTGTTGTGGATAAAGCTAGAAGCCTGAATTATATGTACTTTTTGGTTCATTTTTAGGGTTCCGCACCTCAAAAGAAAAAAACGGACCCCTTATTGAATCACTTTATTGTCCGTTTGTCCGTCTGTCTGTCTGTCCGTCTGTCCGGGTGTCAAGACCTATATATCGGAAACGCTTAAAGGTATCGTGTTAAAATTAAAACCATTTATGCAGATTCATAGTCTCTTGCTGCAGAAAGAAAAATAAAATTTATCAGTTTTCGTAAAAAAAAGTTACAGCTGAATATGTCGTAAAAACACAAATTTCGACACTCACAAGGGAATCAAAACCTATGGGGTACTTCCCGTTGACCTAGAACTATTAAATTTGGCAAGAAGCATTGTGTTAGAGTACACATATAAGAAAAAATCCGAAAATTGGACATTTTTAATTTGATCACAAAAAATTGTGTCTTTATGCAAGGAATGAGGGTCCAAATTTTAAAGTTCTTTAACCATATCATGTGGGTATCATATGAAAGAGCTTCATTAGCATAAGCTAAAACAGGTATAATAATATATATTTTAAATATTTTTACGATTGTGACGTTGCGTTAACGCGTCACTTTGAAAATAAAAAATAAACTAAATTTTCGAGATAAAATAAATAACTAATAAACAAAAAGTATATAAAATCACAAACTACCTAATACTAAACGAATTTATTAAATTAAAATATATTATTAATCTACGGAACCACTACGGTTTCAAATAAAGTTCTTGTTTAAATTCGATTCCGCGCGTGTCAAAGGCCGACGGCACGGAACGCTAAGAACTGAACAAAAGAAGCGATAAGGATTATGACGCGGTGCACTGGCAGCAGGCTCTCGCTATTTTGATTTCACGGCCGTAGCATATGGTCGTGCCTACTAAATTTAAATAAAAAAGTGATATAACTATTGGAATCCCTCTAGGGTGAGTTTCCCATTATTTTGCCTTAAGCTAGTAGTGTTATATTTCAAAATGTATTGTTATATTAGCTGTTCTAATCGTCAGCGGGCTGCGAAATTAATAAATATTATGAATGTTCACTGAGGGTAGCCGCACGGGTACGACTTGACCTTCCTTGTCGACATCCGCACCCCTGACGACCATGTTTCTGGATGGATCTAATACTGGCTACGATTTCAGGATTTTCCATCTACGCCTTCTCTTCTACACCTTCTACCTGTCGGAAGAGATCTCCACCTCCGCTTTCTACCTGACGGAACAGATTTCTGCCTACGACGTCAATCTATCGGAAGAGACCCTACCTACACCCTCGGAGCCCTGAGACCTGGACTGCGGCCAGACGAGAGTTTCCTCGCCCGTCCAGACCGGTGTCCGTGACGTCACGGGAGTGCGTGTCGGCAACCCTCGTACGCGCGAGTGCCCAGGCCAGTGTTCCTCAGTGTTATTTGACTGATGGTACGAAAAGGTGCGGCGGTATGATCAAATAATAAAATCTGTATATTACGTGACAACTGTGTTTCCCTCGCCCTATCCGGCGGTCTACCTGCGGGCCTGTGGGTGGCCTTCAGCCCCCAACGCCGCACGATGTATATTTTTCGTTTTATGAAGGAAAATATAAAAAATATATGATTTCCCCCTTTTATCTACTAGTTTGTACGGAACCCTCGGTGGGCGAGTCTGACTCGCACTTGTCCGGTTTATTTAGACTGAAATAACTATTTCAATCAGTTGAATTAATACAGTTGACATATTGATATTGTGATTTTGACAGCTATATTAAAATATTACATGGAATAAGAATTTTTCGCTACGCTCAATCCACGTAATGTATGGTGTTTCACACCATGCCCACTATTTATTGCCAAAAATATATGGGTGTCTCCTATATTTCTAACAGCGATTATAAAAAGATCTACATATTTTTGGACGTGCTTTTTAGTACAACACTAGTTAGGTGGCGTAATAAATTACATTAAATTATCACGTATTTTAGCAATTAATTCATTAGAAATATATCTTTACGTGATGCTAACTTGACGCAATGTATGACCGTAAAGGCGAAATGAAGCGGACACGTTTTATACAGCTGAGTAGCGAACAGACAATATTTATGCGAAATGAAGTGGACTCAGCTGAGTAGCGAACAGACAATATTTATGCGAAATGAAGCGGACTCAGCTGAGTAGCGAACAGACAATATTTATGCGAAATGAAGCGGACTCAGCTGAGTAGCGAACAGACAATATTTATGCGAAATGAAGCGGACTCAGCTAAGTAGCGAACAGACAATATTTATGGCTCCTTCCATTCTGACAAAACTTTCTTGGTCCATTATATAACATCGTATTCTTTTTATACAGCTATTGAATTTACATTACAGTTACTATTTGTTTAATAGTTACGTGTAATCAGTTTTTTTTTACAAAATTTAAAAAAACTACGGACATATTAATACGTTCAGCCAAATTTAATAAGATACTCTGCTAAAGTCGAAAGTAAAAAAAAAATAGCACTCTAGTTAAAACGACCTTCATTACTACGCATTTGCATTTAAATAGCTAATTTGTGCATAAATTGCAGTGGACTAGCATTAAAATTAAAATTAATACAAAATATTTACTCAAGTATGACTGAGAACATAGACTACATTTTACCATCATCATCACCGTTCATCATCACCATTATTTTTCATCATTACGCGGGACACAGTTAATAGATAATAATAAGAAACGCACACGCATTCGGTAACCATTGCCTTCCGCCTTCCCCCTTCGGTCAAGTAAAAAACGCCGTGACACACAGACAAAAAAGTAATTTCCTAGTTGATGTAGTGAACTATATGTAATTATAAATAACTACCCAAGAGGCTTGAATCAAGTTTATGGCAACAAATGCCGTGCTACCCAGCACCTCTGCTACATCTCTCTACGAAAGTGCTACGTGCTACCCAGCACCTCTGCTGCATCTCTCTACGGAAGTGCTACGTGCTACCCAGCACCTCTGCTGCATCTCTCTACGGAAGTGCTACGTGCTACCCAGCACCTTTGCTGCATCTCTCTACGAAAGTGCTACGCACTACGGCGGCAATGCCATCAGTCTATGCAAAATTAAGATTGGACCTATCCGTCCATATTATACCTATGCAAAATTAAGAATGGACTCAAAGCGTGCAGTTGTCTCTCTCGCGCATCACAACATTTTTATTTTTATAAAATCACAAATGTAATCGACTTCAAAAAAAGAAGATTATAAATTTGTCATATGTATGTATGTAATATTGTTAGAATTGCACAATTTTCATATATTATGTTAGTATATTTATATGGGCTTCTAAGCACGTGTGCCAAATTTCATAAGTGTATGTATTTATGTTTGTCCACGTATTACGCGAAAACTAGATGTCGTATTGCAATAATCACAATAAGAACAGTGAAAGATTTATCTAAATCGCTTCAATACTTTTCAAGATATGGACTTTTTTTATATGAGTTAATAAAAGTAATTTAAAAAAAAAACGACTTCAAAACTGAAAAGGAACAAATAACCAGGTGGGCCAGGTGCAGTGTAGAGTCCCGTATTTGCCCGTCATTGAACAGGGCTTTTTGTTTGACTACTAATACTATGAAAATATTAGAGAAATTAAGAGAGAAAGTTATAAATATGAGTTGAGTCATGGTTTTATAATAATATTTTTGTTTAGTCAGTGAAAGAAAGTTGTTACTTAGAAAGGCTAGATAAAAAATGAGGTGTAGAAGGGCTATTCGGAAGCCTGAACTGGGGAATATACTGATAAGGGGAAACTGGCCTAAACTAAGACACGTATTTCCTCAGAAGGTATAGGCTAACGTTTTAGATTATTGCCAGAGATTCTTTAGAGTTTCTTATATATTACAAAAGGAAAATCCCTTAACACTTCGTTGTAAATAGGTGGCCAAGACCGTGTCAAGACACGCATGTAGTATGGTTCCGTGGCTAATGATGTAACCTAAAAGAAAACTACTTGACGAGTATTGTTTGTTTAGACTACTTTGCAAAAGGGACAATGATTTCTGTACTATAATGTCTTGTGTGATTTACATATTTATCGCTATATTTCGAATAGTTGTAATCATAGTATTCAAAACAATTTTCATTGAAGGTATTTATATGGTTTATTGCTATTCTTAATCTTGAATTTCTAGGTCTAATTGTTTAGAAATGCAGGGGGGCACACAATTTCACAATATTTCACCTTTGGCAGGCTGAGAAAAAAATATATATTTCAAGTCTTATTTCAAAACACCCATCCAACGATAACCCACACGATGGGATGGGATTGTAAAAAAAAATCATCCCTTTATTTGTATGGAGTGCCACTCCAATTTTCATAATTTTTAAATTTTACTACGGCATTTGTTTTAGCGGTATACGGAACACATCTACAAAGTTTTGCCAAACGTTTATGTAGGGTTCATAGCCTCCGAGTAAAATGTCTGTGACATAGGAACATGGCGAAATCTTAAGGGTTCCTCGCAGTTACTACGGAACCCTAAAAATGAACAAATAATGTGAAAATTATTATTTTGTAGTTATATCAGATTTTTTTTGTAATTATTTTGCACTGGATACACGTGATAAAAATTGAGTATGAGCCTATGAGGTAAGAAATTGAGTTCTTGGTACCGTTGCGACAGGTTGATATTTGATTTTTTTATAGAATAAAAAAGTCAGCTTGATTGAATTGAATATTGAACTGAAACTATGATTTAAAGTTGAGAAATCACTAAAAAAGTAAGTAAGTAAGTTCGTATAGACTGAGTGGCAAGCCCTATTGTCAGAGTTATTAAGCCGCCGAAAGGCCTGGCTTGACGATTGCTGTTTTTAAGAACAAACAACCGAGACCTACAATTTAACGTGTCATTCGAGCCACGGTAGCACTCAGAAAGAAATGCCACTCAGGGTCACCCATCCGAAGACTGACAGGTCCGTCAGTTGCTTGACATTGGTGATCGTTCGAGAACATCTAGTCAAGCTATACCATGAGTGCTACACGAGAATCCACTTAGCTTGTAATTACAACAAGTAACAAGTATTGCCTATTTCGACCACTTTCCAAAATAGTCGATGGCTTCTGCATATAACGACTTAAGTGTTTTACATATTATTTATCGCTATATCTCAAAAAGTTGTAATCTCAGAGTGTTCATAATAATTTTCATGTTGCTACGTGGTATTTATTTCAAAACAACCCTTCGGATGCCGCTTCTTTCTTATGACGACGCCGACGGTATACCTACCTATTCATCATGAATAGATAGGCAGGTACTTACGGGCGGACCGCACACTCCACCTGTTCTAACAAACTTGCGCTTTACGTATTCGCTGCTATTGTGTAATTTATCTACTTCTATAGAATACTTATTAGTCTAACAGATACCTCTACCGGTACCGTATCAGAATCATAATAGCTATTCATGTATCTGCTATGTAATTTTTTTTTTTTTATGTAGAAATAGGTTCGCGCTTGACCGCCAACTCGCCTGATGTTAAGCGACGTTGCGGTCTACGATGGAGCGCGCTTACCTAGAAGAAACCAATTCACTCGCGATTTAAAGACACCCAGATTATATCTATCGGAAAAGACCCACTCAGGAAGCGCATTCCACATTCTAGCAGTCCGCACGATGAAAGTGGAACTAAAGCGTTTCGTTCGGGTTTTTGGGATATCCACCATGAAACGGTGACGCTTTTTCGTGTTTCTAACCGTCCTATAGAGAGGGAATGTGTATACCAATAGCGCTGAACCCCTGCTGCCAGGATCAAACATCTCATACCACCCTCAAACCACTTTTATAAAAAAAAAAAAAACCGTCCTATAGAAAAAAGGGCTAGAAGGAATAAGATCATGCAGATCAGATGCACACTCATCGAAATGGATCCGGTAAAAAACCAAGTTTAAGTAAGTAGGTAAGTTTTATAAATATTTTGTTTTTCTTTTGATATATATGTATTTGACAATGAATATGTAGGTATACAGTAAGTTGTGTTTTAATTTCGGTAGTTTTTAACACGCTTTTATTAGGTCGACCTGTATGTAATGAAATCTAAGGTAACTAATTTAACCATCTTCCAAGGATCGTAGCGTCATGAAAATTGGCAGCTGTATGTAGTTCTGATGACAATACAATAATATGGTACTATCGAACTGATCTGATGATGGAGCCGGAAGATATGACATAAGATATAACTAGAACTTCATGATGGAACATCGTATCATAGCTGTGTTTGGATTTGTTAGAAAAGTCGTGTAATGAACTTTGACCACAATAATTTGTAGCGTGTTTTTTAGTTTTTTAAACTGTAATTTATTTGTCATGAAGTCGTAGGTAAACTGCTAATTGAATATAAATTCATATCCATTCATATTATTTCTAAACGGATAATGCACAAGTATCAAAAATGCCCGAGCTCTACTTTCATTCTGTTAAGGGTCTTACCAATAAACGTTTCATCAATGCTCAAAATATTTTGTCAATTTCTCGTTGATACATAGTGACACATGTGGAAAAAGATAGAATTTGAGAGGCGTTGATCAAAGGTGCATCGTGGGTACCATTTCAAATTTTGAGGAGGCATGACAAAAAGGCGGACATTTAAAAAAAGTCCGGACATTTTAATCGCAAATTAAAATAGTGAATTTCACGCATAATGACGCTAGAGCAAAGTGTGGATATTTTAGTTCGCTGGTTTAATTAAAAAGACACTGATTTGTTTTGTCTGTTTTGTAATACATTTTTGTTTTATTTTTTGTAAGTAAACGTGAAAGAAAATAAAACATTTTTTTCCTACCAACATCAAAAAGCCGGATAAAGTCCGGACAGAAGCCCAAAAGTCCGGACATATCTGGACAAATCCGGACGAATGGTAACCCTAACCGTGAGCCGCCCGCGCCGCCGCATGAATCATGGTCATTCCATGAGCATTCACTGTGAAGGCCCTTAGAGAGAGTATAATATTATGTAGGTACATCCATCTAGAATATTTTAGTATTAGTAAGGAACACAAAGACAACATGCGATCGAAATATTTAAAGCCGGTGGAATGTCTAGTACTCGTAAATGTAAATGTCAAATCATAGAAACTAGGAATAGCATCAGGTTTATCGCAGAGCTGTGTATAAATTATTCTGTTTGGGTAAGATTACTTAATTATAATGTTTTTGAAAGAAAATTTCAGATATTATTCGTTCTTATTCTGTATACGTCAGTGTGCGCTGCGTATTTGAAGGGAATTCTCTGTTCAGCGTTATAATACAATACAAATCAAGATAAAGCTCTATAAAAAAAAAACTTGTAACTATGGCACCGCTGGTACAACCTTGAGCATATGAAAAGAAGCAGTTGTCATTCATCATTTCGCACCTTTCACTCACTTTATTTATACTCCTTTCCACGAAGTTCCCATACTTTTCAACGTAACTTATCAAGTCTACTTTGAATTACCTTACTAATAGAGTATGTTAGTATACATACATATATGTATATAAATAATGTTTAAAAAGTTGTATGTGCACGAGGTAGGTACGCGGTAAGCCGGGGCGCCAGCGGCGTGCGGCGGCGGCGCACAATCACAACCTCATTGCAAATACAACACAATACAGGCTGTGCGTGCTCAGTACCGCGCTAGCGAGAACAGGAACGGGACGGATTCCGCGTGGCGGGTAGCGGTAGACGCGAGGGACGGGGGAACGCAGTGACAGCTGCGCGCACGCACACACGCTCTCTCTGTTTACAAACACAAGCGCGTCGTGTGCGCATGTGACGCGACGTGCCCGATGCGGGCTGTGTTCCGTCCGAACATTAAACAAACGATTCCGTGTTCGTTGCCATAAAATTTTTATACGTTTCAGTGTCTATACCTACCTTAAAGAAGATTATGGTTATGGACATATTTTATAGTTGAAATCTGTCACGAATGTTTACTTGTATAATTATAACTTTAATATAAGTAATTGCAATTAAGAAAAAATCTCATATTTAATTTTTATCTTAAAACACAGACAGTTTTATTAGTTGTACTTGTAAAAATTAGGCCCTCACATAATTCTTATTTTTATCAAAATAAAATCTATTTTATTTACTTACTTCATATACTTTACCTATACTCTTAATTATAACTCAATAATATAATATTTTAGTTCAAAATTTATTATAACCTAAAGCACGATGTATAGTGTTCTTAAGTGTAATAAGTAGCAGCTAAAACTCAACTCATTTTGTTTCATTTATTCATCCACAGCCTTTTCTATCTCACCGCTGGGTATAGAAAATCCCACTTATTTTGTGACTGAATAAAAACTCCAAACTCAACTTATTCACATCATTTGCTTGTTAAGTTCTACAAGACAACTTGGAAGAGGAATACTAGCATTTAATTCATTAAAGCTTCTAAAAATAGCACGATTTAGAGGTCTATGATCAAAAAGCACGCAGAAAAGACACGCAAATTTTTCAGATTTGGTTACTGGATGTTATAGTCACACACAAGATCAACAACTCTAAACAACGCTATATTTTATAAACGGTTTTCATTTAGCTTGACACCGTATTTTTGTTTGTTGGTTAGTATGTATAACCAATATTGTTGTTTCAAAATCTTGTTATGAATAATTCAATAGCTCATACTCAACCGATTCCCATGATACTTCGCATGTGTATCAAATTCATATGACAATGTAATTTTATGGAAAATTTGCCCACCAACTCTGGTTCTGTCCTGATACTGCACTACTACTGTGGGGTACTACCTACTTCTATTGAATTAGACATTAAAATAAAAATGAATTCATTGTAATTAAGTATGGTTGTGACGTAATTACCATTAGTGTAATTCGCATCAGCAGCATTGAATAAAATTACATAAATAATAAAAATATTTTAACTGTGAAAATAAAAAAAATATATCATTTTCAGTATCAAAGAGCTACTAAGATTGGTGCTGCCTACTTTTACCGCGAGACTTGTAAACCTAATCTACTAATTTTAATTTAGTATGTTACTTTTGTGGTTGTTAGTATAGGATTTGGTTCAAATGTCACCCAGAAAAAGGGATAAAAGTATTTACTCACTTAGATAAGATTTGTTATAGGGAAACTGTAATGGTAGTGTATATTAAATGAAGATTTGTATAGGGCTTGGTACTAAGTGACTGACTAATGTTTCATACAACACACAGCAAAAAAAAATTTGAGTGTGAATTGTAGGTATCCATTAGAGAGGATTTCTTGGTCACAGCTAAAACGTGACATGCTGCTGGTATATTTTTTTATTTAGTAATAAGAAAGGCTTGCGTTTGACGGCCAACACTTGATGATGTTAAGGCGATGTCAATACGAGTATAAAATATGTTAGCAACGGTCGTCCACGACGTAGCAAGTTTACTTAGAATTTCGTAATTTGTTTAATATTACATTATATTTATCCCAAATTAAATTATTTACCTCTAATACTAGCTAATACATCGCAAAGCAGTTATAACGCTGGCTACCAAACTGGGTGAATTTAATCAACCGTGTCTTGATAGATTGATTAGGCTTCCTTGAATTATGAATGTCATAGCATTATAACAATATTTGTTTTAAAAAATTGAGTATTACAAATTTAGTTAAAAACAATCTAAATTCATCAAATTTGTAAAGATATAAAATTTCAGTTGATTAATGTACGTAAATCCAACTAACTGCTGAAGTATAAGTTAAATTTCACTGTATAGATTTAGTTCTTACAAATTGTAATTTCTTGTTGAGATTTTAAATTCTATGAAACTAAATTTTAAATTCAATTTTCAAATTATTTTGTCCCAGAAATTTTTATGTAATAAAAACATCACATCACATCACATGACATCTTTATCAAAGGATAAAAAAACAAAAATAGAATTCAAAAATCGTTTAAATTTTCAAAAACTCCACAAAAATTATGTATTTACATTTCCTGGCAAATTGAATTTGGGAACGAACAAGTAGATATGTACCTAATTAAATTAAGTTGTTATATTAAATTGAATTGATTTATATTCAATTTCGTTCGTGTTTTTGGAATATCTCTCTATATGTGTTAATCGACCACGCTGAAGCTTCTGTCTGATAGCAATGATATAAAAAGATAAGAACTTTATAATACTAGTGAATAGAATTTTTATAGACATTAAAAGTTACAATGAGGATGACGTAACAGCCAACTTGAATGTGTATAGGTTGTTATTGGCTATACAACTGGCAAATAAATCACTGAATTGAAATAGGTTCATACGAGTGTAATGAATGGCATGGAGGAGGCTGCAGCCGGTGCCGGAGCACCCGGGGCCTCCGAGCGTGCCAGTGGAGGCTCGCGGGGAGCGATGAACTCGCGGCTATCTATCACATTCCAACCTGTGGCCCGCCGTTCTCAACACGCCTCTGCTCAAGTGGCCACAATGATATCTACTGTTTATTTATTGTATTCACTGTTATCAGTTAAGGGTAAACAACGAGATATTCTTAATATCCTTGTCTTCTTATTACAAACTTTCTATTAACTTTACTTAAGTTTAGTATAAATCTTGCAAGCCAAAAAACACCATCTCAAAATCAATGAAGTAAAAATTTTGCATGTTTGCTTAACTGACTGACTTGGTTTCTGATTACAACATAAAATTTAAGAAGTACGATTACTTATTTTTACCTGCTTTGTCTTCTCATGAGGCAATTTCTGAATGGCTAGTAGCACAGATAGAAGTTTTTTGACATAAAACCATTTTTTTGCCATACATGATGAGCTAATCTTGCAGCCTAGATTGTCTTCTCATAAGAGATCTCAGTTTTTCTCTCTCATGAACTCAGCATGAACCATTTTTACACTTAGAACCAATGTTATTGCTTTTAGTACAAAGTAAGTAAAACTTACTTACCTATTATTTTTTTACTAAAAATATATTATGGTGAATGCAAAGAACAAATGCTTGACAAATCATGGTAGGTACTTAAATTATTAGTCTTCTGTGCTTACATCTCAAACTAGTGAAGATTGGAATATTTATATTATTCGTTTCGTGAAGTCTTTCGGCTTTCGGTTCCATCTCCAGACCCTCATTATCATGTGTAATGGAAGGAATCTAAGACCACAAAGCTAACGAGTCTAAACTCGACTGGTTTAGCACTTTCTATCAAGAGATTCTAGTCCCTACCTACTTACTGGTTCGGTTGTTTTATCAGCTCTATATCATAATAAAATTGTAATGTCAAATAATTTACGATATATGCATACAAAATTTCAGCTCAATCGAATACCAAAAAGTGTGCCTTTAAGTTGCTAGTTCTAAATACAGACAGACACCAAGAAAGGTGAAATAAAAGCTTGTAAATAAGGAATACGTCAATTCTACTAATACAATAGACCTCTTATGAACATTCATTAATTTCCTATCGATTTTAGTGATAAACCCAGATAGAAGTATTTGATGTAACTCTAACAATATACCTATTTGTATTGTACAGAAATAGCATTCTCAGTACGAATTATAGCTCGAGAAATCCTTTTTATCTCTCGATTCTCCAAATTTAATGTCTATAAGACCAGCGTTTTGGGGTATACGTTGTCTGTTATACAGTTGCTCAGGACAAAGTTTGCTACAAGTATAGATAATTTTCGTCTAGGATATAAGAGCATAGTTCCATGGATAATACGCATACCACATTAAACAATACCCGTATTAAAGATTCTCCAATTAAGTTCAATGCGTCACAGTTAAATTTCGTCCGGATGTGTCGACCGTCGACCCAAATTTCTCTTAAAAAAAATGTTACTTAAATATGAGAAATAGCATTGTAGAATAAAGGAAATTAGTGATCAATGCAATGCTGATCGATTCAAAATTTTAATTAGGAGATAAAATTATAGCGGGTATCGTTATTTATTCCATGTTTGACTTCTACACTAGACTGACACGAAAAGATAAACGTGAAATTTCTCGGCTCCACTCATTTAAACATACTTTAAAATTAAATTAAGTAATTGGATGAAATTTGGCGTTTTTGTAAGCGATAGGCCGTCTCTTTTTTGCTATAATATACATATACTAATACCTACATCTAGTAATTTTCCAACAATAGTCCGACGTGACTTTGATGTTCTGCTTATGGAAAAGTAGAGTTGAGTTTTTGTATTATAATATTATTTGGCTGACTATCTTCATGAGTGATTTATTCTCAAGAGCTTTTTACCTGTGATTGTCGTAATTCTCCAAAAGCTTGTCTTACGGTATTCACCGTAAGGATTAAGGAAAGTAAAATTCTAGAGGATGGGTTTCGAAACAATATTTCCATATAAAAGCAAAACGGGACGAAACACATAATAGGTAGTCGTAATGTTATTATGTATCTTGATTAAACAACGACTTTAATACGTATGATTAGTGTTGAACATACATTGCATTTCCTTAGTCCAAATTATTGGTCTGTGTTTAATAATAATTTGTTAGAAGTTGGGAACGAATTACACAGCCCTGCTCTCTAGTCTCTAGAGAGCGGCTATTCTATGTTCATGGAAAGATCGTGTTTGGGAACACATGTTTCGGCTGCACCCTCCAATTCGACACTAAATAAAACAAATATTTTACCCTATCTACGTGAGTAAAATATGTATTTCAAATTAGTTTCTACACGAGTAAGTTGAATCTATCAGTTCATTTCATATTCAGTTAATATCCTTAAATAGAATAAGTTTTAAGTAAGGATCATCAAACACTACCTACACGTGCTTGTGTTTTTATCATATAAGTAATACAAAAATAAGGGTTATGAGTTACACCGTGTTATCTACCATGCGATAGCCTAGATCCATTTTCGTAGTTATAACCAACTCATAACATTTCTTACAATCAATGAAATCATTCTTGTGATATTTACTACGTTTATTATCTTTAGTTGCGTGAATTGTGAATCAACTTCTTGTGTTTCTGTTAATGCACAATTTCTAATCTTTATATTATTATCTTCTTATTTCAGTACCTTCTCTATGCATTTTAAATTTTTCATTACTCTTGATTATAAAACAAACAAAATTGCGATGCCAATGTTATTTTGCAATGTTCCCATTTCCTGCCCCTTTTAAATTCCAATTCAGTCGTAGTCGTTTACTTTATTACCAGAATATCTACTGGATATGTTATTTGAACTATTTTGATAGAGTAGTTTGAGAATAGTATATGTATTTATAATGAACACACTGTATTGCAGAAATTATGTGCTCAAGCGAGTAGAGTGGCTGCGCCTGTATTGATTGACCACGGTGCGTCGTTCCCCACCGACTGCTGATGATTCAGCGATAAACCGTACCACTGCTGATTCTGATCATCACTTCACCCTACCTAACCCATTTCTAGAGTTATTTGCTCGTTCAGTTTTCCGTGCCAACACACTACGCACACAACCTCGGATCGTTTTACTTAATTATTTAGCCTCACGAATCCAGCCAGAGGCTTGTATAAATTTACAATGCCCTTTGGGCCTACGCTTTGCAGTCGCCATGCGTAGGAGAATGTGGACTTATGGATAGAGGCATTTGCAAAGAATTTGATTTAGCATTATGGAATAAAGCAGACTATGATTAAATCCTGGTTTAAATTTAAAATATGGCAGTTACCGTTAAGTGTAAAGAAAAAGGCCCACTCTAAAGCTTCGTACTGTAATATATTTATCTGTTAATGACGATTGTTTGTTTAGCGTCAGTTTTTTGGTCGTTGCTTGTCGAGACATGCTCCTCGGACGCATGGGCTACATGACCTTTGAAATGAAGGTCACTCACTCCACTCTATTCACTCAATGATTTTAAGGAAATGGAGATTAGTTGAACTTATTTCGGCTCAATTCTCGTCGCTCTTGATTTCAATTCAAATTTGCCGTGCTTGTGCCTATTGTTATTAGTGTATTGACTTTGCATTTCTTCACAATCCTTTCAGTCATTGGGTTATTCGTAAATTTACTAAATAATATGATATAATCTAGAAGGTTACTTATTGGTTTGATGATCTTTGTAAAGGCCATGATTGATTGTTATTTTTATTTTTAAGTTTTAATTGTTATCGAAGCCGATTGGGTCGATTCTCACCTGTCATTTAAAATGCATTCGAAGCTATATTATAGCAGTCTCTATGCAGAATATAATTATTCACGGCGTGCTAAAAGCACGGCATGGGTTGTGTGGTCGGCTATCTCTCGCCCGAGACCCGTTTAGAAAACACTAAGCCGAAGGCAGTCGCGGCTCCTTCGCGCCGCAGTCTTCACTCGAGGTAAACCGGCTTCACTCACTATTCACTGAAAACTTTTCCGAACACTCCACTGCACTGTATATAAAGTGAAATTCACAACACTACACTTTGTGGAAGTTTGAGCAGAGGCCGATTTCGATAGTCGCGCGAGTGAAGACTTGGATGCGCGGGGAGAGGGGCTGTATATGCGTGACGCGGACGGAGCGGGGCGCTGCCGGCGGCTGACTGGCGAGCGAGGGCCGCGCGGTGGGTCGCGGGCCGCGCAGGACGGGGACGGCAGGCGGCTCGCTCCGCGCAACTTACTTGCCCTATAAACTTGCTTTCTGCCGCTCTCCGAGAGTAGGCCGCGCGCCGACCAGTGCTTCTCCGCTCGTGCATTTTGTCAAAGGCGAGATTATTTGCATCGCCGAGGTTGCATTTTGATTTCAATACGACATTTGCCAGCAAGCATAGCTTTTACTTTATTTCAATTGATAACTATAGCAGTAATGATTGTAAACAAAAGCCATGTTTCCAAATAATTAAAAATAATAATAAATAGGTAGGTACTGAGAAAAGATTATCATCAGTATCAGGATCCAAAGAATTTAGTCTATTATCTGTGTAAATATCATCTAAGAAACCATATTCATCATCACACATATTTTTTTGTTTTCGAGACTAGAAATATTTATAGAACCATCAAACTAGACTTGCACTTATTTTAGCGTCATTGAGTTCTCTAGGCAATATGTACGCGGCGCCGAGTCGCCGGAACATAGTCAATTGCTAAATTGCTCATCAGTCACTACAATGTAACGAGACTGATTCTTTTAAAGCCGTTCTACAAACCTGTAGTAAGTTAATATGTAATTAAATACACTTATCCAGGCAAGAGCAGCCTTACCAGTCAATTCTCTTTTGCACCTCATCATCGTCATTATCTTCAAGAGATGATGATGATGATGATCCAGGCAAGATAATAAGAACCGGCAGTCTTACCGGTCAATTCTCTTTTGCAATGAAATGTATTGTCATTGAATTCAAATGCTTCCATCACCCTAGGCTTCAATACCTGTATGACGATGAAAATATACCCATGGTAATTGAGTTTATTGTCCGACATATAGACTGACTAAATTTAGCCGACACTTGCTGCACTTGCATCCGCGTCTACTATCTACAGCTCTTCATACTCAGACTCTGACACTTCTGTGTCCCGTTCCTGCGTTTAGACAGCCGCGCGGTACGACTCGTGACAACGGCCGGTAATTAAGG
This sequence comes from Lycia hirtaria, assembly GCA_947563715.1. NCBI lineage: Eukaryota > Metazoa > Arthropoda > Insecta > Lepidoptera > Geometridae > Lycia > Lycia hirtaria. The sequence continues at coordinate 26,450,578 of OX387381.1, read as the reverse complement.
CCCCTCGCTAGCGCCCTTAATTAAGATTACCGCCCCGGAAAAACAAAAATTTAATCGAGGACGACACACTTTTAATATTATTCCAGAACGAGGGACATTTCCCGTAGCCGTCCTGTAGAAACGGCGCGGTGAAGCTACTCGATGGATTTTAATATGCATAAATTTTATTTTGTCGCCCACTAATCCTCTCTCTTCAATAGAGAATGTTTACAAATTATGAAATAGTCGTATTGTGAATCGAGTACGCAAATCGGTAAGTGTCTATTGAGTCTGGCAAGTTATATAGATATTATTTGTTAATGTTATAATTGACCTAGTAATATTATTTGTATTTGTGTCTTATAGTATCTGCAAGAAAAGAGGCCTATGCTCTGTATTGTTCAGCAGTAGGCATAATAAGGTAAAAATTATGGCGATGATGATGACTTGTGCTTAGAACCGATAAAAGAAATTAATATGTAGGTTAATAGTTTTTTAATAGTTTTCACGATTACTATTGAAATAAAAAAAAAACGTTTGTTATATATCGCGTATAACTATATAATTTTAAGACCTAACATTTCAAATACTTACTTTGCGGTGTAATAATACATTGTCATAAGCCAGACTGATACAAGCGAAAAAAAAAACTTGCGCGAAAATTCGTTCAGATTTATTTAATTTATTTGATCAAATCTACATGACCATTGGATATCCCTCGAAACAACGTCTAACCTAACCGAACACCTTGTATGCCCACAATACATTCAATAGCTATTCTAGCTGCGCCCGCGCTTTCATCCGCGTAGTAATTAAAATCAGTGATTATGATAATAATGAAAAGTAGCCTATGTCCACAGACATAAGATTATCAATCAATCAATAACACTTTATTGACACCACATAAAGTAATAAGACAATAAACACATAAGAAAATGGCACAAAAGGCGGTCTTATCGCTAAAAGCGATCTCTTCCAGACAACCTTGGATTAATCAACCAACAACCTTTGGATTATTTCACTACGCAATGTCTTTGCCTATCCATCCCAGGTTCACATCTAACTTTGCAGTAGGTACCTAAATTCCACAAGGATCTGTTCAATTGTTTAGCCATGAAAATGTAACAAACACACTTTTGCTTTTTGGCCGAGTGAGCGAAGCAAACACAAGTTTTTTGCATTAACTGTAATTTTTTTTTAATTACTTATTATAAACAAAATTTTAAATATGAGTATAAATCGGCCAAGGATTTGTAGAAAGAAAAAATATACGCTACGAATTGATAACCTCATCGTCTTTCGAAGTCGGTTAAAAAGGTAGTAATGAAATCTCGCTAAAAAGAGATTTACGCTACGAGGCTATTTGTTTTTAAATAATATTTGACAGAAACATTCGAAACTCAATTCTGAACAAGTGATCGTTCCAAAAACAAAAAAAAAGCGACTCCAAAATACGTACCTAATTCGTTTACTTCGATGACATATTTTCCAGTTACTTTGTAATAATAAAAACTAAAATACTAAACCGATTTTGATAAAATTTGTAGGGGACCTCCTTTCAAACCAAAAAAAAACCTTTTTCAATTCGATCCAAGCGTCTTCGTGTAATCGGGGAACATAATGTATATAAAAAAGGATTCGCCGAATTGAGAATCTCCTCCTTTTTGGAAGTCAGTTAAAAAGAAAATCGAATATGAGCAGTAGACATCGCAAGCATAGACTTGTTCTAAAATGTGGTCGCAAGGTCTACTGTTCATAGTACAATATTAGGATGGGACATGCATCGCGTTTCAAATGTAGTGCTCCTCGATGCCGGTCCTTGCAAGCATATCACATTACAAGACGCTGCACCTCGTGACCCCACGACATGACACCGCGCTGATGTCAACTGCACCTACTCTCTAGACTGCGATAGAGTATGAGATTAATTCAAATTCATTATTTCGACCATAAGTCATAGAAATTACAAATAAAGTTATTAAATTAAATTATCACATTCACATCACATTTGCTTATTAGTCAGTTTAAGAACCATACAGCAATGATTCATGTACTGACAGTCAAACCTGTTTGCGAACACGTTCAGAATGGTGTTGGTGCTGGCCCGAATCCTGCCAGGGATGTGCACATTAATGGGGCCAGTTTAGTGCTTACCGTTCACAAATTAATGATATTCAGAGTCATAATTTCATTCAAAATTTTGGTCACAGTTGAAGCAAAAAGTCTATACTTAAATGGTGCGTAGTAGGTACGTATAAGGTCAATGTAAGAAGTGTAAAAGTTCGAACAAATTTCAACAAACTTACAAGAAGCAGAAGATTATAATTATGTTCGATATATTCTATATGATTTTTTATGCATGTTCATAGATAACTCCGTCATCCAATTTATTTATTTATTTTTTACCAATTTATGTGTTTATTGAATAATTATAAAGAGGAAGCTCCCGAGGTGTTCCCATAAATTATTTTATCAATTTTCCTTTATTATTTTTCTCTATCTGTAGAAATTTGTAAATTTTGTTTGAGTACCTCAAGCGTTTCAGATTACACAGATGTTAATCTGACACATCTCTTTGGAAAAGTGACAAATGTTGCGGATTGTCGCATTAACATCTGCACTTTTATTATCTACGAAGATGAAGTATTTGACAAATTCGGTGACAAATATTTTTCTTGATACAAGGAAAAGCAAGCGTGGATGATAGCCGTTTTTTTGAAAAAAGTTTATAACATGAAAGAATTAGTGAGCTTGAAAAGCCTTCACAACACTCGTCACATAGTTTTAATTTAAAAACGATATATTACTTATTGGTAAAACAGTTAACAATTAGGAAAGAGTTGAACAGCTTGATATGGAACATTTTTGTTCGATTTTTGAAAGTGAAAATCAACTTTTTGTATTGGACAACTGATATTTAGTTTCTCGAATTTTCGAAAGTCGAAAACGAAAGTTGTTTCTTATATTGTATGGATGGGAGAAAATCTTAACTAGCGCCTAACTCTAAATTATTTGATATTAGATTCTGTTTGGATAGTCAACTAGTGTAGCATGGTTTAGTCCATACTTAATTTTTTTTTCGAGAACAAGGGCGCTGCAAACAAAATTACGATTGAACAAAATACTGAAATAGGTGTCCCTATTTTAGTTACGCTTGGTCAAAGCACAACCTTCTGATAGACCGCGTTCCGCGCAGAGCCAAAAGTAAAAAAAAAATACATAAAAAACCTTATGATGTGGTAACTTAATGAAGCTGGATCTTTATGGCTGTTCCATCAGGTACCTACTACTCGTACATGACAGGTTGAGCGAAAGGGCGGTCCTTCCTAAGTAAAGACTTTGAGCGTAGCAAAATTTCATGTCTGTGGTTCCAAGCACCTAGTTTTAGGTTAGGGAGCTTCCGATTCTTGATTGCTCGCATTTGGTTTAGTTAGAAGGTAACCTTATTTATTTTTTAAAAGCTTTTATTTAACTTGTAATGTGTGTGTACAAACGGATTAGATATTGCAACAGAATTTTATATCAGTTATCAGTTTAAACGATGTCCATGGTTAGTTGAGTGACGTCATTATAAATCCAATATGGCGGACCGTTCAATATGGCGGGCTAGTCTTTTATGCACTAGTCAAGATAATAATATGTATAGGTATCAAATGAAAGGATTTGATGAAAATAATACAAATAAAATGCTGCGATCACGTCCATCCCTTCGAGAAGATGGTTGTACGAGTGCCGGGCTAAACAGCAACCCACACTTTTCTTCTTTTTAACCCCCAACCCAAAAAGAGAGGTGTTGTAAGTTTGACGTGTGTATATGTGTGTCTGTCTGTGGCATCGTATCTCTCAAACGGAAGGGCCGATTGTGATTGTTTTTTTTTTGTTTGAAAGAGTATTTAAACGCGAGTGTTCTTAGCTGTGTTCTGAGTGTTCATCAAAATCGGTTCAGCCGTTTTTATTTGTCGGGGGGCTTTTGAGTTAATTTTTCGGGGGTTTTTGAGTTTTCTAAATTTATACTCGACTTTATTGCGATTTTTGTTATTATTTTATTTTCTTAAACAGATAAGCGTTTCAGTTCCCCACCGCACAGGTGCATGCGAGAAGTCCGTTTGATAACGGACAGAATTCAACGAACTTTCCGAAAGTTATTTTAACGTTATGAACTGTAAATAGGAGCAATAAATGGAACGTACAAATAGTAGCAATCGTACGCCGCTACCTAATCATGGACAAACATTCAATTAGATCGCACACAGGCGCGGGCGCCGGCCGGGGCGATTACACGGCTTCAAGTGATGTGTAAACATTGTGAGGTTGGAGTTTACTGCTGGTCTGAGACGATAGCGATGATAAGGTATCGTACTCATTATCGGCTGATACCAAGGCGTCAGTCGCCGCGATAGCGTCGCTTAGTACGACTCACGCCTTCCTTAAACCGCGTCCCTCATAGCGTCGCACAACTCATAGTAACACCCTATAACACTATACAGGTGTGCTGACAATTCACGACAGAGCTATGCCACTATCTTTCCTCGTCTGCTGTAACATATATATTATATTCTATGATTTTCATTGAGGCAAAAGTTTATTTCTTTATTTACGAGTATTTAAAAAATAAGTTTACCTATACTGAGTCCAATTACTCTCGGCTACACGACAAGAAAAAAGTCGTCTCATCATTATCATCATCATCTCGGCCATAAGAAAAAGTCCACTGCTGGACATATAGGCCTAACCCAAAAATACCGATTGGAAGCAGCTTGTTTTCATCCATTTCACATTAAAATGCCCAAGATCCGTAGACAGCGATTTAGGTCCACATTTTGACGCATAGATACTGCACAGGAGTGGAACTCCTTACCGTCTTTACTGTTTCCTGAATTTTCAAGGCTGAAGTGAATGGATATCTTTAGAATTACGTGTTCCATCCTCGGCTACAACGTTGCTTACTATTAGGCGAGTTGGTGCGTGCAAACGTAAATCGTAAAAAAAAACTACAACATAGTTCTGACATAATATTATAAACTAGTCACTTAAAACTACTTTGTATTTGAATTAGCCATATAATTCAATATTCTGGAACTATTACATAAGTAATGACAATTAGATTATCTAAATGAAAACATTGTTTGTAAATGAAACAATCTTTTTAGATTAGATAAAATGTTGTCGCCGTTCCCCACCACTAAATCAGCCCAAGCCTTCGGCCAAACAATTTCCAAGAATTTCTAATAAGAGAAGATAAGCCACAAAGTACTGAAGTCGACTTTTCTTAAAATTCTCTTTTCGTTCACTTCGACACTGAATCCTTAAAACCTTCAATAACCAACAGATATGACTATTCCGAAGCCATTCGATTACATCAAGCACACTATGAAACTATTATTTATACTATGGCACAAGCCCTTAGTTATAATACCAGTCTAAAGAACTCGTAATACAATGTATTAAGTAACTAGTAAAACTGACCCCGTTCTTGAGTGGATTCCACTAATCCCGCAATACCATGCTACTTATAATAGGTATTGTTCATAAAAATATGGCGTGCAGTGAGTGCATTGATGAACAATTCGTACATTGCCTGGTGACTGCAGTTATAATAGATGCTGAACTGCAGAAAAACAGCAGAGTATGTCTCTTTAATTGATGTTGTCGTTGCCTGAGAAAGTGAGAAAATCAACGTAGCAATTGTGTGAAAGCTCACCATAACTTTGGCGCCACCGGACACGTCATACGCGTGATACTGTGTACTGTCTTGTAGCTTCTACGCTTTGAATATGTAAATCTGTGCTTCTACGAGTACTTATCCTATCTAGCTACACTAGATTCATTCAATGTTCTTAATTCATTCCATGTATTTCGTTCATAGAACGAGATGTTTTTCCGGACTTTTTCTATAAGATTTTGGTACATGCTGGGCTTAAGTCGCTTGGCTAAAGTTAGTATTGTTAAAAAAATAAATTTTATTGACAGAAAAGCAATACTTACCTAATGTTATAGCGATAGAAAAGTATTTTTTTACGACGAACAAGTCTTTCAGTGATAGAAGAGCAGTAACTTTGCTTATTTTTTAAGACAAACAAGTACCTATCTATATTAAAAGAAAAACAAAATACCCGACTGTAGAAAAGCAGTTATACAATGTAACTAAAATTTTCGTTACGCTTGATACGCTGTTGAGTGTACTTTTTGTGAGAAAATAAGCGTAAATCGCTATAAAAGGTTATAAATACGGATTTTTTAAATAATTCTAGTAAAATCACTTGTTTATTACGAAAAAGTTCGTTGGAGATTACGAAAAATGTTTTTTTTTTAATTTTTGCGAGAGATGTATTAGGTATCTACTACTATTATAAAATAAAAAGCCTTAATAGACATTCAGGAAAAGTAATATACAGTTGTGATTTTACGGATTTTCTGTGTGGATTATTAACCCGTGTTACACATACATACCCACATACATACAAACATGCACTCGAAAAACATAACCCTCTTTTTTACGCAATCGTGTAAAAAAAAACTCAAGGGATAGAAGAACAGTGGGTTATGTTTTTTTGTAACACTAAAAGTTTCTTTCTAATTATTTTTCTTAACATTTACCTTGGTTCGGAGGTAAAGCTAAGGTCATGTTGGTAAAAGTTCGAAATTAAATATAACTACCGATCATTTCGGACTTTTACCACAATGAATTGTTAAATCTTAGAATTTATAAGAAAATCTTAGTTTGGTTGCCTAGCTATAATCCGAATTGTGAAATATCGAATATTATATCCCCGAAAACGTTTTTTTTCCTAAAAATCCTAAAAGCCCATTTGACAACTAGTCTGATAACTGAATCCTAGTAATACGAAAGCTTATGTGTATTATAAAAAGAAACCTAACAAACCTAACCCAATAATTGACATATCTGATAACAGAACCTTTAATAAAACATAAATCTAACTAACCTAATCAAATAACTGTTCGGGCAGATGATATACAAACTTATGGAATCAGCAACTTGTGTCAAGCAAAACATCTGGAAACAGACAGTTCTATTTATTTATTTAAGTATACAAAACAGAATATAGCCTAACATAATATAAGATAACATGTGACAATCGATCAGAACCATACTATACTCCAAAGCATGTATACATCATATGAGCAAACACATTTTAGGTATTATATTGAAACAAAGGGGAAAACAGAGAAATAGAGGCTATGCATATTTTGTAACTTTACATAGGTGAATATGTGTAAGCAAATCTAAATTTTATTCATTTTGCAATTGATTTTATTTTGCAATCTATTTTATGGATTGGTATAGAGGATATCCTTCACTGATTTAGCATAGAATGAGAGTTTAGGAGTAAAAATATCAATGTCTAGCTTATTATTAGTTCTATGAAATATATTCGGGCAAGTATGATTCAAACAAATGTATTTCGGATTATTGATAGGTTACCCCTTAATTTGTACATTTATAGTAACATCTACATATCATATTGTCATAGCAAGGGTTCGTGGTAATTAGCCAGATGTCAAGTGTCAGGAGCACGGCGCCTGCGCCCGCGCCGGTGACGATCCACGGCTGGTATGCGACGCTTCACAGAAACAACTCGGACTATCATTACGCATGATTAATGCTGATCACGAATACTGACATCATTTCGCTTCAATAGTTTTGGTATATTTTCACGGAAATGTCTGTGTTTTGTTTTGGAGTTCACTGTACGATGGCATACGCGAGCGCGGTCGGGAACCCAGTCGGTGTTATTGTAGTTAGGGTTAGGAGTAGAAATAAAAGACGCGGGCGGGTAAACCTTTGTATTTACGAGGATTTACATTATTACTACATGTACGGTGAACTAATAATCTCGAGTAAGTATATTGATTGAGTCTCTCTCTCATTTGAAGGTCGATTTCAAGGCATTATTTAACATTATAGAAATAATCTGTGGCCAGGATAGTGTTTCAATTGTGGTGGATTTTTTTGCTCTATCCTAAGTAATAATTCATCATCATCATCATCTCAGCCATAAGAAGTCCACTGCTGGACATAGGCCTCCCCCATGGATTTCCAAAAAGACCGATTGGAAGCGGCTTGCATCCAGCGTCTTCCTAATAATTAATACGAACGAATGTAACTCTATCTCTGTCTGTGATTTTCACAATCAAACGACTGAACCTATAAAATTTTGGTACAGAGATACTGAGGACTCTGTATATGGAAATAGGTTACATTTGATCATCATCATCGCCGTTTTTCATCATTAAGCGGGAGAAACCACGAGTCGAAGGTAGATTTATAAAATCAAAAGAATAATATTATATCTCTGTTTACTTTTCAATTACCGCTTGACAGGTCATTATGAAATTTGGTACAAATATAGCTGAGATACCGGAGAAGGACTGGCTCATCATCATCGGCGATGATGATGATGAGCCAGTCCTTCTCCAGTCCTTTTTCAACACCACATGGCCAAAAGTACGTGGCACAACTGTTCTAGATGAATAATAAATTTATTAGAGTTGTGTATGCATTGATAAAAAATGTGTATGTATAATATAGTTGGAAGTAGGCACACAACAGTTGTGCAAGACGCCCACGGCCCGGCGGCTGCGGTCGCCGCCCACTCGAATATACTGGACCCATTGACAACACTTACTCAATAAGTACGAACCTGTTTAACGATTCAACTGAAAAGTTCACGCTACTCACCCGACCACGCCAGAGGTAAAATGAGTGGGTGCAATACGCCGTTCCGAAACTAACTAGAATTGAAACTGGATAAAAATTAAATAAAAAACCGGCCAAGTCCGAGTCGGACTCGCGCGGGTCCGACTCGGACTTGGCCGAAGGGTTCCGTACTATTATCTATAAAAACGGTAAAAAAACATGTTTGTTGTTCCTTAAATATTAATATTATTTTATTTAATTATTTAATTTTAAAATGAATAATATAACTCAATATTCTGTGAATATTTCAAGCGCCTTCCTGTTGCCGTTATCAATATCGAGCAAAAAATCACGCGGCAACAGAAATACATCATCTGTGAAAATTTCAACTGTCTAACTATCATGGTTCATGAAATACAGCCTGGTGACAGACGGACAGACAGACAGGAGTCTTAGTAATAGGGTCCCGTTTTATCTTTTGGGTACGAAACCGTAAAAAGCCAGAAATATGGATGCAAATTTGCTTAATGAATGCTAAAAATATGCATGAAAATTAATGATAGTGTTAAAATATGCAATATTAAGTAATTAGAAATTCTTCTTTTTATGTAAATTAAAATAAGAATATAGTTAATATGTAGTAGCATAAGATTGATAAATTCGAAAATTAACATAATAATTATGTTTTTTTGTGAACATTTAAGAAGGTTGTGTTGCAATGCGCTCGCCTATTGTGTTTTAGTATGTGTGTGTATTGATTGTATGTGCTTAGTTTAAATAGTGAGTGTCAGACAGCAATGTGACAGCCGGTATAAATCGGTTTAGTCCTATTTTTATAAATGCAGTTAAAATATAACACGTCATTACGAAATTTCATCCAATAATCCGTGTGAATAATAAGTTATATAAATATTATGAATATGCAAATAATGCCATTTGCAGTATGCAAATGCATATAATTAAATCCGATCTCCATTTACGACACTTCACCTATTACAACTCATGCAGCATTTAGTAGAACTCAAATTGCTATTATTGCTCTATGTAACTAGGGTCTGTTTGTTTAGACATAATTACATTACATTTAAACACTATTTATGTACTTTTAACAAAACACATTTCATCGAAACATTATTACGTTTATTTTGGCTTTATTGAAGCTATTCGTATAGTAGAATTCGCTGTAAGCCAGAACAATCCCTTTGAATATTCCACAATGAGCATTTGCTAAATGGCATGCCAAAGAGAAAATATCTTTAATGATTTATGTGAAAAAAAAAACTGAATTTGTAATTATGAAGTCTAGTGGAGCCTTAAGGTAATTTTTTTTTTAAAAAGATGTAGTGAAACCAAAATGATTATACCTACCTATTTAATTCATTGAATATGTGTATGCATGCATGCTCATCTTATATACAAACCCTTAGCCAATTGTGATAAGGGAAGGGTCGATGAGTACCCAAAAGTAAAATTACTAGACTAGATGACATAGTAGTCATTGGATAATGATAACTGAAAAATACAATAAAAGTCAGAAACTGTCGCATTACGTAGCAAAAAAACTCTGATTGTAGTGGGTGCGGGAGTGAGGCTGGAGGACGCGGGTTGAAAGGGGGGGGGGGGGGGGGGAGGGAAACTCGTGCTCCGACAAAAAGCTGTGTAATTAAAGAGCCCACTGAAATAACTGCGGGAACAGATGACTTACGGCCCTCGCAGGGATCAAGTTTATGAACTTTTGTTTTTAGTCGCGGCAATGAGAATGCGGAGCCAACTTTGGAAATGGCAAGAACTCAGCTACGGTCTATGTCATCAAACGAAACGTTCTTGTTGAAAATAACAAGTTTTGATAACGTTATGGGATTGAATTGATTGGTCGCGCAATGTTTTTATTCGTATTACTTCCTTTAAATTTAGATTGCAAATTAAAATTAAAGTAGTTCAGGTCATAAGTTTAATTTAACAGATGATAAGCCAAATAAAGACATTTTTATCAAATTAATATTCAGTGAAATAATATCAGATCTCGGCCGCGCTTCGCCACCGCCTCGCTGCCGCTCCGCCTGGACTCATAACCTCCGTCGCTCTCACTACGGTAGATGATAGGGTGATACGGGCGAATATATCGTCCGAAGTCCACGGAACGTTCATTTTTATTGCAGTTTATTGTCGGCGAGGTGAGAGAGGCTGACATTTGCAAATTGGGCGAAGTTTCGCGACCGACGACACGCGGCAATTACCCTACATCGCGAAACTGCTCATTGCACCGCACTCGCTCGCTACTGCAGTTACATACTCGTTATGACACTTATGACATTTAATATGAGATTTCATAATGTCATAAAGATTATCCGCGGTGTGGCGAACCCGAGACATTCTTATCACTTTGAATTATTTCGGGAGCCAGAGAATCGAAGCGGCAAAAGCAACTCGTTGTGAGCGACGTGTTATTGAGACTTGCTTAATATGAGTCCGATATATATATAATTCATGCAAGTGCGACAATGTAAACTGCAAACTGTAGCTGTGGTAAAAGCTGCAGAGATTGCTGCGGTTGCCGCGATGAACACCGTAATTCTTCACGTGTTGCATAATGCCCAGCGACTTATAAACACGATCTCACATTTCATGTTTGTGTTTAACGCTATATATAACGCTAGGGATATCGCCAGCTGCCTAAAATATGCAACGCAAACGTAGCACCAGACGCGTCGCACGACGCCCCGCGACTTCAAAAGCATTTTCGTATAATCTATGATTGTTTTTGTGCGTGTGACGCTGCGCTCGCCATCTCTCCATCGGAAAAAATGTCCAACGCACCACTTAACGCCCCACGTAGATCTGAACGAATCCAAATAGTAGGTATTACATGTCACGGGCAGCTTTAAGTATTTCTGCCAGCTAAAAGTCGGCGCACTGGTATGACTCAGTTTTTTTTAAAGATTGTAACGTCTATTCTTTTCTATAAAGCAGCCACATCGAATAATGAATAAATAGAGCATTTTACAACAGTTTAATAAAATTCGTGTATTTGTGCAAATGTTTTCTTTGATTCACGTAAAACTAATTCTAATGTTACAATCTGTGCTGTTATTTATTCGTGACGCAGACGTCGTGTTTTAATCATCAGCGACGTCCGTCCTTTGAATTTTTAAAGGGAATCGAGGGCAGGGAGATCAAAGGCTAGGTTTACACGCGCACTGCGGCCGCTGTGATGAACAAACCAACAACCAAGTCACTCTCTCAATACTAACGTTAAGATTTATTTAAAATCATAGCATTTTTTTTATCAGCCCTATTTGTACAAGCTGTCCCACTGCTGGGAACAGGCCACCTTCTCATTGTGAGAATGGTCATAGCCTGCCACGCTGGCCAAGTGCGGATTGGCAGACTTCACACATCTTCAAGATCATTGAGAACTCTCAGACATGTAGGTTTCCTCACGATGTTTTCCTTCACCGTTTGAAGTTGGCGGCAATCAACAATACGCACATAAATTCGAAAAGACAGAGGTGCGTGCCGTGGAATTCGAAGCAGGACCTTCGGATCGCAAGTCAGACGGTCTCACCACTAGGCTGCCGGAAACTTTCAAAACTTACAAAATGAGCTAGCGTTATTTAAGCATACATAACATAACTAAAAATCCGAAATTACAAAAAAAAAATGGGACTACGCCGCCGCTTCGAACCATTTATAAAAATGTTACATTAATGATTATTTGTTTACCTAACCATGATCTTAGTTTTAATAGGTCGTTTAAATAAAACAATTATTATTGTTTTAAAAATCAAACTACTGCACCGATTTAGATGAAACCTTATCAATGAGCAATTTGCATATATTGTTTTCAAATAAAATCTGTTTATAAATGACTGAGTAATGCGGTAACAAACATAAACAAATTTTGCAATAATGCAATCGTATTGAAAACCTAATTTTGAAGTCGGTTTAAAAGCTAAACATTTTACTACGATTTCAATTCTTATTTGAAGTGGGGCGATCACACCTGACCATGATCTCTTGTTGGCGTTCAATTTTAGCTCACGCTCACCTTTTTGTGAAACAAAAGTTGAAGCGAGCTCATTTTGAATTGTGATTTTTTAGATAATCGATTGAATTTTGAACGGAAATACTATATCATGGTTGAAGCCCCGCACCGACGTCCCTGTTACTGCGATTGTTTTTTTTTGTTTGCTGTAACTTTATACATGTTACTATTGACTCGGAAACCCAACATGTGTTGTGATACCAAAAACCGCCACCCTTCTATATACCGCGCAAGTTCCAGGCCCGAACATTTTAGTGCCCACAAATCTTTTTGTGAAAGCTCTTTTTCGTCTATCAATAATAACTATACATTTATACATAAGTATAAGCCGGTGGGTCGATAAATAAAAGGCTTAACGGCCTTGCTTTTCGGCAGTATTATGTCCTTTAATATCTCGAATTGTGTTTATTGACAGATATAATCATTGCTATTATTCATTAGACACGCAAGCGTGGGACACGCGTTGAGACGAAACAAAAATTGTCTATGACTCGACGTAGTGACAGTTTTTTTAAAATGTTATTGACCACTCTTATGTAAATAGGGCCACGAATTCTGAGCTAAGTATGTGTCGCAATTTCAAGCTCGCGTTGATGAAAATCGTCTTAAATAATAGAGATGTTTATATTGTGTCCGTCTCCAAATTCACAGCTATTAACCAAACAGGACCTTTATACTCTAAGGAGAGTATTAGTCACATAAGTGGGACGACCTTAAAAAAACTATCAAGCAACTAAATTTCACTACGATTCAATCAACAGTTTGATAAGGCAACAAACAAATAGAAAGATGGAGTTAAATCTGCTTTTATATGTATTCTCTGGACAAAATATTGAAACAGATATTTTGGACACATTCGTATGCATGCCCTTCGAAAGTCACTCAACCGCTTGTAACGAGAAACTCCACCCGTAAGGAGCCACATGTAGCGTAATCCGCCGGCGGCATGACGAGCAAGGAATTTACATATTTATTTCTCAGAGAGACAGCTAGTCTACACTTGATTAGTAATCACGTCTGCGTCACGTGTCACAGCGAGTTGCCTCGCCACATGGCGCCACGCCACGCCAAACAACGCTACGCCACGCCACGCCATTCTGTCGCTGCAAGTGGTCCGAGCCCGTGTTGGGTAATCCTTCAGAGATAGAGCCGAGGCGAGGCGCGAGATTACGAACTAATTTAAAGTTAAGGTCTCGAACCGACTCCATCGAACTCTAATAAATATTGAGAAAATAATCTCGGTCTAGAGACTCGAATGTCGGTACATGAGTACCTGAAATTCTCGCTTTATGAATTTCGTAAGTAGGTAAATAATATTAAAAGTTTTGATAGGCACCTATAAAGAAATAACTTATGTACCTGCTTACTCGTGTAGGTTTCTCTGTATGTGAGTTTTATAGTGTTGTACTACGTAAGCAAGGCAGACAGGCGCGGGGTGTTAGGTGAGGGAGGGGGGACCCGAGGAGGTGAGGAACATGAACTAAGTTATAATTAGGAAATGTAATCTCCTCAACTGAAAATAGCCGTTGAGTGTCGCTACACTCCAGAAGAGCAAGCTGGCTGTCTGGAGCACTCAAACTATTGCCTACGCAAGTTCTTGCTTGGAAAAATATTTATTCGAGTACAATAACTACAGACTAGTTATTTGGATGATTGTGTTGAAGTTAAAGAGGGATGATCAGCTATTTGCAAAACTCACAAAAGCTAGTTTCGGAGCAGAGTTCAAGTTATTTGCACAGCCGACTTAATACGGTAAATGGCACGGTTTATTGAGATATTAGACTGAATTAGATGGGATATGGGATTCCATACCATGACGACTCGTGCTTGGCGTAATGGAGGTGTACCTATCTCGAATGTGTGCCGACGAATTAGAATAGAGCTGGCGGTGTCGATTTCAACTTGCAGCATCAGCCATATCAATTCATGTTTATTGAAATCACATCTCCTTACGATTGTCAGTCTATTTTCGCCGAAAATGGGTCATCTCTGATTGCAATAACATTTACTCAGCGTGTAGTACTATGATTTTAGCGTTTAAAATTGGATTTCTCATCCCATCGTTATGTTGAAACCATTCGCGGACGCCCGCCGCGGTTTCACAACTTTCAATGAACGCAGCGACTTTAATAATGGTCGAGTTTATAAGGCAATAGCTCGTACGCTAGCGTATTTCGAGTAAAATGTTTCCTGCAATCAAAAAGCTATATCGTTGAGCGGGACATTAAGAAGAAATGTAGCTAGATGAGTGTTCGCCGGCGAGACTATAAAGTATGCGCCATTCGTTTCTGTGCGAGCTTTCCGTGTTTCAGTACCTAAAGTGCGTGTAGACGTAAAAAAAATGGTAGGAGCGTACGTCGCAAGCGACAATCGACATGCATTCGTAGGGTAAAAATATCCTTGTGTTGGCGGAAGGGAAACCGAGTTGCAACGCGCCGCGTCGAATATATCGTCGCGTAGACCGTGCGACCGAATAACTTAGCTCTTATTTTGATTTACTTTATTCCACATCGGCACAGTTGGTTCGAATTACAACATCGAGTGAGTAATATAGAGTTCCGGCGTCGCACAAAGGTGTGTCATATTGCGAAATTCACAAAACTCAAATGGAATTGGGCAGGACTTGTGGTTAGGCAGAGTAACGAAAGGACTACACGTTGACGGATTGGTAGCACTCTGGCAAATGAACTATTCGGCGCTCAACTATCAGCTCGTTGGCTTGACAATAAGGCTTTGTGAACATCGTCAATCGAAACTGGATAGGAGAATAGCCAAGAAAAGTGGTTTATAAGAAATATCTATCTTTGTACAGAAAGATATCGTTACCAACATGAAATAATGAATGATGGAGTGCTGGACCTATATACCTATATATTGATAAAAATAACGTTGATAGTTTCTTTTACAACAATCTAGGTCTACGTTTGACCACAATTTTACGAGATGGAATGTGATGACGAGGTCCTAGGAGATAAAACTATTCAGTATAGATAAAAGAATTGTGTAAACATTTATCTTTTTGTGTCAAAGTTCAGGTACGCTGTTAATGGGTATTAAAGAATTTTGTAAAACCTATAAAAATCACGTTCCGTGGTTACATCATCGAAGGTTTATATTGTTACTTTGTATTCATTTCCGTTTTGTGTTACCATTTAAGGTTGAAACTGGAAGGTCCTTATGCCAGGCCCACGCAGGCACCATCACGCCACCGCTTCTTATCACCTCTTTATATCGTGCCCTGACGTCACGCAAAGCTTAATCACACTAAAGATAGCCATATTGAAAGAGACTGGATTGTCTCTGAACAACATAGTGCCTGTCAATCTAGCAACTACCACCAAATCGTTGAAAAAGAATCGTTTCGTTGAAATGCCAAAAATCCGTACTCACAAGAATGGAATTCTTTGCCATCTCTGTTTCCTGAGACCTACAATCTTGGAATTTTCAAGGCTAGAGTGAATAGATATCTTCTAGATGGACGAGCTCCATCCTCGGCCACACCGTCGCTTAACATCAGGCGAGTTGGTGGTCAATCGTTGAAATAATAATCGTAGATTTTGTATTTACGAAAAAAAAGTATATATTATGTATTCTATCAACCATCTAGTTTCCTTATTACAAGCTTTGCTTAGTTTGGGCTAGATGGCGTTGTGTGAAATGTCCTCCAATATTTATTTAATTATTTAGATCTATAAAATATAAAAAAAAATGCAGGTACACCCGATTGAGTTATTTCCCTGCCACAAGTCGTCTAAGCCTCGGATAGATGCGCAAATATAACGCTGTCAGATGGTGCACTCTTGCATGAGTCTTATGCTACTATATCACAACGCAGTCCCGTCGGTAACATCGATCTCGTAAAACACTCATCAAAAGACATTACGAGATATTGTCATCGTTCGTTTGGCATTCTCAATTTTATCATGCTATTAAGTAAAGGGCTTTGATTAAGAGTGTGATTGCCGCTTCGGGCCACTGCGATGGGACTCCCGTCGGCCCCAAAGTGGTCGTTGTCCATTCATACCGACGTAAATAGCCGTCAAGCTGCACTCGCTGAGCGCTCGAGTTCGATCAACCGCTGTCGGCTGTCCCCGTGATACAAACCAAACGGTTACGCGCTTCACGACTCTAAAACGACACTGAAATAAAACTAATTGGACCATAAATTATTCTGACTTTGCTGTCTTTGTAGTTCGTTTATTCATCTATTGTTTTATATTGTAATAACAAATTGTCATTGTTATTATTATTTTGTTTGAAAATAGGGTTGCGTTGGACCACAATCTACTGATATATATATATATATATAGATAATTAATAATATCTGTATCCCAATAAAAACAGAATCGGTAGGTAATATCTTCTCAAGTGTCTTCATTAAAATCTATTATTTTAAAATGCTTTATTCAAATCTCATGTCTAATCATTCAAAGAATCCTTTACTATTCCAGTGAATTCCAGGGGTATCTTCCTTGTAAAAATAGGTACAAGGACACCCCTGGAATTCCTATTCACTAAGAAACGATTTCTCGAAAGCGGGTAAAACTCCGAGATGCAGCTTGTATTGTAATAATTCAAAAGCAGCATGAACACACACTTTCTGATATATTTTAAATCTACAGTAAAATGCATGCGAGTTGATGCGAGTCGTAACTACGAGTATGAACGTTTCACAAGAACTGCGAAACACAGAATCTCTAATCTCCTGTCAAATAAGTACCTACGTGTTCCCCGTGTATAAGCTCACTGAATCATCGAAACGTGAGTCAGGATGTTACTCATGTTTTATTTCATTGTTTTGATTTGTCGACAGCGGCTTTAGATTTCTACAGTGGAACAGGGCCGGGCTGGCGCAACTGGACTGTGTTACTCACTCAGCAACACGGGATAAGGCGATCAGGGAGCTAAGATGTTTGCTAAACATGGCCTATATTTGCAGATTTGTTTGTGAGAACAAGCGAACTAGAACGGTGACTAACTGAAGATGCGACACGTCTCCATCGTCACTTCCATTTAATCTCCGGGATTATTAAAGGCTATAAACAAGTAATATTACATGAAAAACAATTTTCGAATATAAAATGTGCAAATGTAGCCTATGACACGCAGGATTACATACATCAAAATACACACAAAATCACAATCAAGATTGGTCAAGCCGCTTAGGCTGTGGGTAAATACAGAATGTATATCTGTTTATGTACATAGGAAAATATAATGCTACTTTTGGGCAGCCGAGTATGTTTATGAGTTACCAATTGCAGTTTATCATTTTGTTGGGTATACTACAAATATTAATAATCACAAAACTTTGAATAACACAAATACAAAATAATACAAAAAATATATTATGATATTATACTTAGTTTATGACTAAGATACAGCAATTTATGCAAATGAGAATTATTTAGAATATTTCTTGTCAAATCTCTCATCAGATAAGACAACAAAAAGTGGATTCAGTATTTGTTTTAGGTCTAATACCTAATAATAATATTACACGGACAACACGGATTGATGTAATAATATTATTACATCAATCCGTGTTTGATATTAGAGGAAAGAAACATACAAACCCGCTTCCTTGCACAGTTTGTTAAAAAGGCCCCAATCAATATGCAGATCTAAATTTCTAACTTAGAGTTAGATGTGGTACAAGTGCTAACGGCGGTGCCTTTCAAAGATGACCCTATTTCTACGGGAGTGGCTACTTTCACAGATAAATAAGTACTTGACGGAATTTATTAGCCGAGGGTTTGACACAACCAATACAAAATTGACAGCAAAATGTAGATAACATGAAGGATTTACTTCTCTAAATCAGACTATATAGTATTTTTATGCTTTAGTTAGCTTCATTTTTACAATTATATGTATAAACAACTCTTTGTCTATATAAATACTGTGAAACAAATCTTAGAACTCTCCGACCCATTTCTGAATTCTAATTGTTGTTTGCAATTGGAAGCTTTGTAAATATTTATAAACTCACGCCTATGTTCTATTTTCCCTTTACGAAGTATCTACTTATAATATGTAAACATGTCCGCTGCTTGATGATGCCACGTTTGACGGTTGCTGGAGGGTTAAAAGATGTAGGTATAAGTTCATAAGCATTCAAAAACATTAGAACTTGGATAAAAAATAAGGTGTGAGCAAAATAACGCTTTCAACTTTGAAACTTTAGTACGGATTATTTTAAGAGGAGTTAAATATGACCGACGCGGTATTATAGCTTTAGTTAACAAACTGACTCACGCTTGAGAATGTCAAAGGTGAGTCTGTATTCGGCGCGCCGCGCCGTCTGTTTCCTCGCGCCGCGCTGCCGGCCTGCGAATAATTTAGTGCGTTTTCAAGGACCCGCGCACATCACTAGGAAATCAATGCACTAGTAAAAATAGCAAGCGAACCACTTCGGGTCACGGTCTCTTGTTATGTTGCGTTTGCATACGTCAGTGGATCGATGGCTCGTGACTTTGCCGTAGTCGGTGGACCTGCCACAGATTA
Source organism: Lycia hirtaria (assembly GCA_947563715.1). Taxonomy (NCBI): domain Eukaryota; kingdom Metazoa; phylum Arthropoda; class Insecta; order Lepidoptera; family Geometridae; genus Lycia; species Lycia hirtaria. Next base: position 26,431,388 of record OX387381.1, on the reverse strand, counting down.
GACAATCTATAGATATGTGGCTAGCGTGAAATAAACTGCATAATTTTATTTGTTAGTGCTTTTGAACGAACGGCGATTGAATGCTTAGGTTTGGTAAAGCAGGCGAAGAATGACAAATATTATGAATGGTAGACACCGGCTCAAACTAACTTCGATCCCAGAAGGATAGGGCTAGAGATAAATTATAAAATAAATTGTTTATCTATTTTGTGTATGATTTTTACTCTCTGTGTATGTTTCTTGTTACAAAAAATTTCTGTCTATATCTATGTCTAAATGGCAGAAGCTTAGGTGCAAGGGAGGTGAGAGGGAAGGTAGAGCGAAAGCTGAATTTCATGAGTTTAGGAAGGGCTTAAGGAATTTCACGGTGCATCTCAATATGTTTTAATCAACAGGCCAGAACTTAAGTAAGCCAATAGGGTTGTCAGCGGCTCATCACCTCATTGATACAAAATTAATTTTATTTTCTCCGAAGCACGCCACCATTGTATTATCTATGTTTTTACTCTATCCGTTATAGCTGCCCAACTGATGGTCAGATTTCTTTTCATTCTTCTTTAATACGTAATATATTATATTTTATCATAGTCGATTTCAGTATCCCTTTATTTTCAAGCAGGAATTTGTCAGTTGTGGATTCCATGGCGTCCTGGAGGATATTTCAATTCCTCAATATTTTTTTTGTGATTTTTTGGTAATGGCATGCGTAGTGATAATGACGGTCATTCTCACCACTACCACGATGTATCTATCATACATAAGTTTTAATTATAATGTAGCGATTAGATTCTCTGTTCTTTATTTCATCCAATGCTCGTGACAATCACACCAGTACACGATGTGTGCAAATTGGCTCGTGCGGCCGATTCCTTAGAAATACTAAAGTCAGCGCTATTTATTTAGCCTTTATAACACGTTTTGTTTGTATTTCATTTCTGTCTTTCAATAACAATGGCTTTAGATGGTGTCTACATTTGCCGAAGCAGCTGCGGCCGCATCTGTCGGAGTATCAATTGGAGTAATTATACCGGGTTCCATACTATGAGCCGGTTGATTCAATGCTTGTGACGGGTCATTACCGGGCCGGGCCGTGTTTCGATATCCGGCTTGATCACACATTTAACTAATACATATTTAATAATTTGGATTAGCAATCGTTTTAAACCTAACGATTAAATCTTTAACGTCACTTAGTACCATCATCAAGGTGGAGCTTAACGCGTGCAGCTATTTCTCTCGCGTATCAGAACATTTTTAAACATAAAATCTTTGGTTAGGGATATTAAAAAAGTGAGAAATGAATTTTATATACATAAAAAAATAGTTTTATCAGATGTTACTTATGCTAGCGATGGATTAGTAAAAAGCATATATTTTCCTACCAGTAAATTTAAAAGATATCAAAGACAAAGTGGAGACAAAGGTCTCCACTTCACCACTGATATCACATGAAAAAGATTTTGGGGTTAAATAAAGTGTGATTTAATACACGTTAATTGGAATTATGTACTCGTATGAATGCCATGCTATGATGGTAGTCAGCAATGGAGTCCGAACCGTCTAGCATCTATTTTATCTACCTAACTGAATAGCATAGCGCCACGAGGATAGATAAGATCTTGAAATGTAAGTAATTGAAATCTAACTCTTCTCATGACGCCATCCCTGCAAAGTTGCCTCGTCTGTGACTAGAACACTTAACGGATTTTCCGCCACATTTACTTCGCGATACATCGGCTACGGAAGCCGCGCTGCAGCTCATAAGCTGGGACTTAAGCGTCGGGGGATATAAAAGCACCGTCTCGGTTGAATCCGACTAACGAGGACCGGTGCTCCAGTAAACCCGTCCAAATTCCAGATCAGATGGTTATGACCAGCGTATGTGTAAAGTGATCTCGTCATGTTTACGAGTTTGCCACGTATTCCGCTCGCCGCGTGTTAAGGGCCTCGTTTGATGTTCGAGGTCTAAGTAAAACTGAGTCAACAATGTACATGCGCTCGTAAAACATAGATTAACTGTGAACTCGTGTTTGAGGGTATCCTGTGTGTGTGGGGGGGGGGGGGAGGTATGAAGGGCGAGGAGGCTTGTGTGTACGTCATAAAAGGTACTTTACTAACTATAGGAGATGCTGTCAGATTCTGAAGGGCCTTTTCAGTTTCTAACTTAGTTAAGTAGCTAACAGCAAGGTTTTGCTTTTACATATCGAGTCCCCCTATGTACCAAATAAAAATAATATAAAACACATGAAAATTCACCAATTTTTGCCATACAAAGTAAGCATAGTATCAAAGACCTTTACATTTAGGCACATTTGACGGTAGTAAGAGGCACAGGTTAGCGAGTAAAATGCTAATTCTCCTCAAATTGGCTTTTACAGTATGCCCAAGAAAAAGAAGCAGCTGATACATTATATGTTTTTTACTTCCCAGATACAGCACCGGATAGTATACACGTACATAATTAGTTATCCAGCAGTAAACAGAAAATACATAACGTTACTAGTTATTAAATCTAAAATGGGTTGCAGCATTTTAATAAAGTTGTCTGAGCGCATTCATTCGGGGAACGGTTTCCGGCATATTTTAATAGTGACCGGTCAATTTTAGAGATTCTCGCGTCGAGTTATTCCACTAATGTTTGTAATTACATAGAAAACGAACACGGAAGTCGTTCCAACGCCGACACGAACTAAATATAACTGATGTGGTGCATCGCAGCGGATCAGGAGTCTTGAACAGAACCGACAGCCAAATCTCGTAAACTCATTATGGGATTTGTAACTGACGAATTGAAATTGATTTAATAACATAATAAATAACTAACCACATTGCCACTCAACGTGGCAATACGGGCAGCATGCTGGGTACGCTGCCAACTGGTAGTGGGTTTGAGCATTTGGATTATCTTTAGACCTTTATCGGTCTGGGGTGATCGATGTGCTATTTGTGTAGTAGTTGAGTCTGTATATTGTTGTGTTGTAGTTAATAAAGGCGCTTGCCACAAAAAAAAAAAATGATTTATGGACTTCAAGCAGCTTTCAGCTTGATTTACATTTAAGTATCCGCCAGGAGTTAGATGGAGTGCGGATATTTGCGGTTAAATCATATTAAGTTCCTAAGTATATCAGTATGGTTGATGATATCAAGTTAGTTTGGCAATTCGTAAGCCCGAGTTTCGGTTAAATATATTTCCGAATCTCTTTGTATTCAGGCATTTCCAATTTTCCAGAAAAAAAATATTATAATACTTGGTAGGTGTACACTTGACCGCTAAGTCACCTGATTTTAAGCGATGTTGCGGTCTACAAAAAAGTGTTCGAATACCTATAAGAAACCGATTCACTCGCAATTTATAAATACTCTGATTGTATCTATCGAGTAAGATCCACTCAAGATCACTCATTCCACAATTTAGCAGTTTGCACGAGAAAAGTGTTTAATTCGGGTTTTTGAGAACATCCACTATGAAATCACGGCACTTTTTCTTGTTACTAACCGTCAGTTGTTAAAAGACTAGGGGGGATAAGATTACGTAGATCACAAGTGATTTGATTCCCTAGTCTGATATCTATAGTGAATCGAAAAACAAAAAAAATAATTGAAAGCGTGTTTAAAATCCAGTATCACCTCGCTTCTATAGGTAAGACATTGTGTATTTTATATTTTCTCACAATAACTTCGAATTCGAAATAAATTAAATCAGTCTCTTTGTCGGAGCACAAAAATATCATTTTCATTGGGCGCCAGTAACGTTCCCGAGAGTCAATTTAATTTCTAGAAAATTGATTATCTGTAACTTGAGTTTCCTGTTTGTTTCCCGTTTCCGATTCCGCTCCGGGCCCTTGGCTCGTGTCGCGGCCGCGGTCAAATGGCAACAATTTACTTACTTTTTAATTCTCTTTACTTTATGTTTGTAATTTTTAAGAGACTTCAAAAATTGAGGTTCTCAATTCGGTTGTATTCTTAACCAACTTCAAAAAAGGAGGTAAGCAAACCGTTCAACGTGATAAAATAATAGTGATATTTTGTGTGTAACACAGTGAATAAAATGTCATATCTGTAAATTAAATATGTGATAAATTGGTTAAAAGTTGATTAAATCCATATGATGATTGTGTAGGGTGTATCCAAGTGTTAATGACGTTATGCGTAAAGCATGCCGCCTGGCGCCGGCGCCGGCGGCACTGGAGCCTCAAATGCTGCTGAGGCTGCGGTTACAGAGATATGGAGCCGTGACGTCATGCCCCTCGCCCATACTGCATTGGATCGACGCGGAGACATACCAACTACTATTTAAACTGCTGTCGAGCGGACGCGGATTGCTGTGATGTGATTTCCTCACCTGATGTCATTGAATAGAGTGATGTCAGAGTATAATATATAAGTAATATGTTGCTGTTTTACTTAATGATTTTAGTAAAAATATGGATTATAAGTTTTGAAAATATGTAATAATCTCATATCTAATATATTTAAACGGGCAATTTTTGTATATTTATGTACATATATAATCTGAATCTCGGAAACGGCTCTAACAATTTTAATGAAATTTGGTTTGTAGGTAGATTAGGGGACGATAAATCGATCTTGGCAGGTTTAATTTTTAGTGAACCCGGGTTTGTTTGTATTTTCAGTCATAAAAAATCCGAGTGGAGTTCGGTCGCCCAGGTACTATTAATAATGAATTAATGACTCGACGATCATTGTCCCGATAGTAGTTTCGGTGAATAGTCTCATAGCGATGAGCCTCGACCAACATCTCAAGCAAGGGGCTCACATTAGCTAGTTGGGTCCAGGGTCAGATACAAAGGCTGTATTGTTTGGAGGTCACCGTTAACCGTTTCATGGCAGATATTCCAAAAACCCGAACGAAACGCTTTAGTTCCACTTTCATCGTGCGGTCTGCTAGAATGTGAAATACGTTTCCTGAGTGGGTCTTTCCCGATAGATATAATCTGGGTGTCTTTAAATCGCTAGTGAATTGGTTTCTTCTAGGTAAGCGTGCTCCATCGTAGACCGCAACGTCGCTTAACATCAGGCGAGTTGGCGGTCAAGTGCGAACCTATTTCTACATAAAATAAATAAATAAAAGGTTCCTCAGTAGCTCCTGCCATCGGCAGCTTGAGCTCTAGTTTTTATAGTGTTTTTTTTTTATATAATAGGCATATTTTGTAAAAGATTAATAAAGATTTATATGAAATAAAGATTCTATATATTGATTTTGTTTCAGACAGAGGATATCTAACAAATTTAAATTGATATAATTTATCGTTCCTTGACCTCGGTTTCTAATCGATGTTCGTTTGATATCAGTAATAAGAAGGTTGATCATTATACAACTCTGTATTATACAATTTAATACGATGGATTATATAATTTTATACGAATTTTACCAGTCCTTCCAGCTAATTTTAAATGCCAAATCTTTTTAAGGACTGCTTCTGTACAATAATAACAAGTTTTGTTTTACGACTTTTAAGAATTTACGAAAAAGAATTGCTGTTCCATTTATTTACTCTCTGGTCAATGAACTTTGTGTGTGCAACTTTTTTTTCTTTTTTTTAAAGCCGTAGAATATTCGTAATCACATATTTATTCTTAGCTGCAATGAATAATTTCTTACTTTCTCAAACTATTTACTCTTAAACAAAATCAATAATTGTTATTAAAAATGAACTGAAAAAGTAGTCTAGTAGCCACTGAAATGTTCCACTGTACCTACTTCTTACATTTCTGGCTTCCAGCATATAAACATTCATCATCTCCTTGATACTAGACTACTACTAGTATTGTTATTTACATTTCTGCCAAAAACTTTCAAATGAAAGAAATTTAGTTGCAATCATCATCATCTCAGCCATAAGAAGTCCACTGCTGGACATAGGCCTCCCCCATGGATTTCCAAAAAGACCGATTGGAAGCGGCTTGCATCCAGCGTCTTCCCGCCACTTGTATGAGGTCATCTGTCCATCTCGTGGCTGGCCTTCCTACGCTGCGCTTGCCGGTACGTGGTCTCCACTCGAGAACCTTTCGGCCCCATCGGCCATCAGTTCTACGTGCTATGTGCCCTGCCCACTGCCACTTCAACTTACTAATCCGCTGTGCTATATCGGTGACTTTTGTACGTCTACGTTTTGTACGTACGTCTTTGTTGCAAAGACTTAATAAATACGACTTTCATAGCAGTATTGATTGAGTTAGATTGATAGTAAAAAAATTGCAATATCGTAAAATCTCACGCTAGTCACATAAATGGGGGCACCGATAAACCAATTATAATTCACAAAAACTAAATTCAAATAAAGAACAAAATAGTAATACAATTTTAGTTCTTATGAATGATTTTTTTTGAAGATTTGTAACTAGTTTGGTGGTATCTTTACGGGTAATCGTAAATGTAAATAGTAATTGTCATCATACTATGTAATCACAGAACAAATAATAGAGTAGATACAGGTGGTCCCAGGCCAGGGCTGTGAACGCAGGAAGCGGCAGATTGGCTGGCGGCGGCAGCGCACGACAGAGGGGGCGCCGCGCTGATTTCCTCCGAGGCATGTTTGCAGCTGACGTAATCGTACCTAGTAACCTACCTGCCTGCACCCTTCCTACTCACTCTCGTACAAGACAATTGAAGCAGAAAATGCGACCTTTTATTGCAACAGGTAGTCGTGTCGTGTCCGTTATGTTAGTATTTTATGTACTGATTTTATTTGATATTTTGAAAAACTAAATCAAAATATTGCAATTGCGTTTTTATACTATTTATGTGGTGGAGATAAAAGACATACAAAACTTGCCTATAATTTGATTTGAAATTAGGAGGGTGCGAGGAACGAAAAAAAAAACAGTGTCTATTATATTTTTGTATTTAGAATCCGATAAACCCTAATTACGTCACACAAATCATTTGGACAAATAATGTTTTCTAAGGTTTTCTCGATTGTTACTCATTGAAATGAAACAAATTCAAACGGATTCATCCCTTACTAACCGACTTCCAAAAAGAAAGATGCTATTTTATGATCTGACGTTTCGAACACTTACTAAGCACACTGTAAAATACGCGATAAATCCGTTAAAATTTGTTTCTTTTCAATTTGAACAAATAGTTTTTTTTTATAAAAGTACACACATAGATTACGAAAAACATAAACTTACATGTAGGTTATATATTTTTTTCTTTTTTTTAGGTAATTAAGTAATAATGTAATTAGGTAAAAAGTGGTCTACTAACAATTATGATATATAAATAAACGCAAGCAATAATTTAAATACTTGCGCATTCAGAATATTTACTATGTGTATAAAACCAACGACTTAATTCTCAGCCACGAGCCGCTGTTTATCGTAAATACGTCATGAGCTGGTCTCCATCTGGTGCTAGTTAGCCTAGATATCTGCGGCGCGTGTGATTCAATTGAACGTTGGTTCGCCGGACAAATATTTACGAAAGCGGCCGTTCACACCGCATCCCGCCTAATCAGTCCACACTCCACGTGTAACTGCATGTACTCTGCACTGCATGCGATCATTAAAAACCATGGCACATGTACAGAACACTATTGTCAGAGCAGACTTAGACAACTCGCCAACGTTTCTATTTCTACAAACACTTACGCTTCAAAATGCTAAGAAACTGTGACGTGGTGTCTCTTGACATTTCGATAGCTAATGTCAATCTCATACTTTTACTTTTCTATTTTACTGGCGTTCACAAAATTATCTAAGTTTCCAGTTGTTGGAGTGGGGACGAAAGCAAGATAATGCTCTACAAAAGAATGAGAAAGCTATATTTGTATACAAAATAGTTTCGATGTTCCATATTTGCTAGTCGTCTCTTGACTGCACAATTTTTGTATAATTTATTAATTTTTTTAACAATTGCCCAGAAGTAGGACATAATTAAAAAGTAAAAAAAAGAGTAATAGACTTGCGATTGACCGCTAACACGCGGCTGAGATTAGTTAGAATCAATTCACTCATGATGTAAAGTAAATGCTCCCAGACTATATCCATACCACCACTTAGATACTCAAGATGAGCCTTTTGTTCTGGTTTTTTGAATATTCACCATCAAACGATGACTCAACTTCACTTAATTAGTGACTGCGGTCTATGGGGGATGGATGCGTATGTCTAAAACATACCATAAGACATGCAGATACGCATTCAGATGACCCCGATATGATTTTAGGAAGCAAATTGTATAGTTTGTAGTAGTGAATTACATTCGGATTTTAGAAATATCCACAAAGAAACTATCAATTTTACGTGCTTTTAGCCTTCGGTAATTAGGATAAGAAGAAAAAAAATATGCAGACAAATACAGATAACCGAAACTAAACTAAGAGATTAGAATCATTCAAGAATAAAAAACCTAGCTATATATCAAAGCTACGTCTTCAATTATGACGTCTATTTCGATTCGAGATGGAAAAACATAAAATCAACACCATGAACCATCATTTCAATTATCGTTTCACATCACAAAACGCCTCAAAAGAGACGTCTCCTAAAACAAAACAGGCCTGAAGCCTGGGTACCGTACGTACGCAGTAATTAAATGAAAACAAACGGAAAGAGTACTGGCACATGTGGGTACAATAATGGCACACTTTCCATTCGCGCGCTCGTTGGAAATTACCTCGTGTGCGGCGGTAAGCCTATTATCAGGGTAATCTCCAGCGCGAGCTCGCGAGGCCCCGCGTGGCTCTTCAGCCGGGTACGGAGGCGCTAGCGGCAGGAAGCCTACCTAGACACACGGCTTGACTCTATTGTTATTAGTATTAAATGTGTAGAAAAGTAGTAGTATTTTTATGCAAGTTATACAAAACTAGTAGTATTTCTATGCAATTTGTGTTGTGACTGCTCTCGCATCTCAGTAGTAATATTTGCCTGCTAAGCTATAGATCGTGGGTTCGATTCGAACCCCACTCAGGAGAAACATTTGTCTGATGAGCATGGATATAATGTTCTGTGTCTGGGTGTTTGTATTTATCATAAGTATCTATTTACAAATAATAGTTAAATAAACTAAAAAACACGCTTAATCTTATCAAATTATTGTATTGTCATTGGTCCTCAATAAGTCTACAAAGTTTGAATGAAATCTGACAGTTTGAAGTGGGTCAAAATCAAGTCCAAAGGAGTCGGTTACAAACAAACATGCTTACAGGTGATGCTAATAAAAGCGTTTTAAAAATAAAAGTATATTATACATAATATACTTATTTTTATGTACTCGTAATATACTTTTGAACTGAATCCTAGTCTGACGTCCGGAGCCTGATACATTTTTTTAACTATACATAACATGTAAATTTTGTGGCAATAAGCTATTTTGATTTTGAGTTTGGTCTACATGGTATTGTGTGAAATGTCCGCCAATATTTATTATTTGTAAACTAGTAGTGTGGTATTAAACTTTTGTAACTTATGATGGAGTCCGTAATTGTTCTTCGACGGCCGTTTCGCTGTGCGATTGTTCGCCGACAGAAATTTTCGTATAAGACGGATTCGCTTATAAGAACTTTCCACTAGTTCATGCTAGAAATTATGAAATATGACATCTCGCGAACGGTTACCTATATAATTATGATTCGAGTTATGAAATATCGAAGGGTCTAAAAATCCGACAAATCGCTTCGAGTCCGACGAATCTCTTCGTGTAACGGTAGTCCCGGCCGCACGTACCCGCTCGTTCACATGGCGGGGGCACGGCCGTGCCCCCAGATAACTTTTCCCTGAAAACGAAACTTATTTTATTTTATAGTTGTCAAATGAGCTTTCGTGGATTAAGTGTCTTGACATTTCGTGAATTAAGTGTCAAGACACTTAAACTCTTTCTCAACTCGTCTAATAACCAAATCTTTGTAATAAGAAGCTTTGAAAAGGAGACGTTTCGCTCGCCACGGACGCTCGATCACCAAACAGTCGGCATTTCAATTTAAGACAGAAAGTTTGACGTCATATATATTTATTTATTTTAGAAACACCAACAGTATACATATTACATGAGGCTTAGTAGGTAATCTCTAATACATATTATTATAAGTTCTGATATGCATACCTTTAACAGGCGTCTAAATCATTCTTTAACTAAAACTATATTAATTTAAAACGAAAACCTATAAGATAATATAACAGTGATATTATAATCTATTGCGTTCAGTAAAAAAAAGTAATAACATAAACTTGAATGCATTAAATTTGTCGTGAAATATATCGAGATGTATGCAGTATGTTTTAGTTGTCAATTTCCAAACCGAAGGCTGTTCTCGGCCACTACCAAGTCGTGATGTGGTTAGAATACCGCAAATACAGCAATTAGCTACACTCAATCATTTGTGGTAAGATCACTTGAATAGACATTCGATATGGACGACCTACATCTATTCAACTAATCTTCTTCTTCTTTTTTGTATTGGACCCGCATTAAAGCATTTGCCAGTGTCAAGTACTAGGATTTTTCAAGTTGCTTGAATAAAACAAGTTGTAAATGTTCTAGTCTAAAACTAAGTCACGTATACGTCAATTTATAAGTCGAGTCCTGCTTCAGTAAAGTGGTGGCGACTTTACTAGAAGCTTCTATGGAGTTTTGCCGACAACGTAAAATCACACGTTTCACTGCTTTATTTCACTTGCCCACACCCACGCACTTTATCAAACACATAATGAATAAAACACCACCATTTTTATAGCATTAATGTTGAAAATAACACAAGTTTAGGAAAATAAAACAAAGCAACAACACGTTACTAAGACGTTCCCGCCAAAACTCTCATTCAACTAATCTAGACTGTAGGTATTGTAAACTGTTTCTTATTACTTGACACAATAAGGTAGCTTGCCTATCCATATCGATGGTATACGGGGTGAAATCTAATACATGAGCATCCTTACTCTTACTACTCACACGGGAAGCAAAATTTATAGAATCAAAATAATTGATTTATAATAGCACCGCAAAATATAATATTACTTCTGTGCATATTAAAACAAAATAAGAGCAAAGAAACCTGAAATATCATATTTCCCGGTATTTATATAATATTTATTTAAATTTTGATTTCATAAATCTTGCTTCCCATGTGATCAGGGGCATGAATAGTGGCGTATCATGTTCATGAATTAGATTCCACCCTGTATATTGGCTTCCATTAGAACACAAAGGTACGAGTCTGAGCAGACACGCGAGAAGAGCTGAACAGCCCGGCTTCACAGCGTTGCTTTAACTATCAGGAGCCATAGCAATAAACCCAATGGAAGCAATTAGGCCGCGCCTGACCCTCTCACATGATTGCAGCTCGTATTACTGTGCAGCACGGTCCACAATCGCGTAACACAATTACGGCACGCCGCGTCGATCACATGCCACTCTTGTTCTACGAAACAAATTACGATTCAATTTTACAATTAAAAGTTAGTCCCAGCTCTGGAGTGAACGAAAGATCGCGTGACATTCTTTGTGCCGCCTGTCGAGCTTATGTACACCGTCATTGGATATCGGTACTCGAAGGATCGAAGAATGCTCTTCACAGTTGCTCTTTTCCAACGGTCCTGTACTATAATATTTTCTAAGGATTTCGCGATTTATTGAAATGAAACAAATTTTAACGGATTTATCGCGTACTTATATTTTAGATAATTTTATGACGTTTCGAACACTGCAGCGTCCGTGATCACAGGTGAGACTAGATGACAGTTGTCTTTTTAGGGTTCCGTACCCAAAGGGTAAAAACGGGACCCTATTACTGAGACTCCGCTGTCTGTCCGTCCGTCCGTGCGTCTGTCACCAGGCTGTATCTCATGAACCGTGATAGTTAGACAGTTGAAATTTTCACAGATGATGTATTTCTGTTGCAGCTATAACAACAAATACTAAAAAAGAGAATAAAATTAATATTTAAGGGGGCTCCCATACAACAAACGTGATTTTTTTGCTCGATATTGATAACGGCAACAGGTAGACGCTTGAAATATTCACTGAATATTGAGTTATATTATTCACTTTAAAAATAAATAATTAAATTAAAATAAACTTAATATTCAAGGGGGGCTCCCATATAACAAACGTGATTTTTTTGCCGTTTTTATAGATAAATGGTACGGAACCCTTCGTACGCGAGTCCGAATCGCACTTGGCCGGTTTTTTATAAATTCTTTATATTGTTTCTTTTCAATGGGTTTAGAAGACGAAAATATTTGGGTTCCTTTCTTATTTTTGGGGCACGTATTTTACGAGGAATTGGCTTCGATTTAAATTTATGCGAAAAACTTCCGTCGTCTGAGAATCTATCTCCTGTTTGCTATATATTTTAAGATATATTTGCAATACGTACGTGTAGTTAACACTCAATTATCTAAAGTAAGCTAAGCTTAATCTAAGCTTTTTTTTTGGGTAAAAGTTGCTTGTTGGGAAGAGGAGAAGGAAGGTGTTTTGACAGCAAAGGTTCAGCGCTATCGGTATACACATTCCCTTGCTGTCGGAGATAGATAGATAGATAGATAGATAGATAAACTCTTTATTGTACACACCATAAAATTTACAATCAAAATAAATTAATTAAAAACTAGTGTAACAACTGGCGGCCTTATCGCTAATAGCGATCTCTTCCAGGCAACCTTAGGATGGAGAGGAACGAAAAGAAAGTAAAATGACGGGGCGTGCAGTAATAGAGAGGGGAGAAAAAAGAAAATATAATAAAATAAAGTATTATAATCTTTTACATACAATATTTAAAGATTTAATTATATTTAATATGAATAGACATACATTCTATTTAATCTACACACTAATACTTACGATACAAATACTATAAATATACTAATAAATATCATAAAAATAAAATAAATTACTTACAAAAACCAGGGAAAGCGAAAGAATAACAAAAATAACTAAAAATATAAAATAAAAACAAACAACGGACAAAGACAATTTTGAATAAACACAGTCAGTGAGTTTCATACAGGTGAAAGGTTATATAATTAAATTGAAAGGTAATACTTCCAAACTTGTTCCTTAAACGTAACGAGAGATTGAGCTTGCCTAATAGGAATAGGTAGTGCATTCCACAGCTGAACAGCCTGGAATGCAAATGATTTCCCATAAAAAGTTACGCAGCGTGTGGAAGGAGATTTGAGGGACAGGGTGTCTTTTGACCTAAGGGGTACGCAATGAGAGGAATGCCAGTAGTTAAAAAGTTCTTTTAAATAATATGGGGTGGCAGGGTTAAAAAGGATATTATACAGGAGACAGAGGATATGAGCATTCCGACGAAGGCGAATTGGCAACCACTTGAGCTTTACACGAAACTGGGATACGTGATCATATTTGCGCAAACCAAATATGAATCTTATACAGTAATTTTGGAGTCGCTCAAGTTTATCAAGGTGGTTCTCAGTGAGATCAAGGTAGCTGGCATCGGCATAATCTAAGATGGGAAGAAGAAGAGACTGTGCAAGCGTGACTTTAGTGGCAGTGGGCAAGAAATTTCGAAGACGCCTTAGTGATCCACCAGATGCAAACAATTTACAGCTAATAGATTTGATATGATTGTCCCAACTTAAAGTGCGATCGAAAATCAAACCCAGATTTTTAACAGACTCGCTGTATGGTACTACAATCCCATCAAAAACCACGCTAGGGATTTTGTCCCAATCGATTCTGGAAATCATGTACGAGCTGCCTATGACGATCGCTTGCGTTTTTGTGGGATTGACAACTAAGCCATATGATTTACTCCACTTTAAGATTTGACGCAAATCGTCATTTATCGTATTAATGGCAACGTCTAAATTGTCAAGTTTGGCTTGGGTATAAATTTGGAGATCGTCTGCGTAAAGGTGGTAGGAAGAAGTAAGATACTGAGATATTGAATTTATGAAAATTGCAAAGAGTAGAGGAGATAAGACGCCGCCTTGTGGTACACCAGCTATGGTATTACACCAAGAAGATAAAATATCTTCAAGACGAATACGCTGCCGGCGTCCAAACAAGTAACTATGAAACCAATCGATCACTGATGGAGATATGTTAATGGACCGCAAAACAGCTTTTAAAATATCGAAGTTGACGGCATTGAAAGCATTACTGAAGTCTAACAGAGCTAGAACAGTAAGCTTACCGTCATCCATCCCCAAGCGTATATCGTCGGTGATTTTAATAAGAGCAGTCACAGTGCTATGCCCGGGACGGAAACCGGATTGAAAAGGATTAAGGAGATGATGCTTATTAAGGAAGTCATTGAGTTGTCTATGAACAAGACGCTCAAGGACTTTGGATAGGAACGGAAGTATAGAAATGGGGCGGTATTCAGAAAAGGTTTTGGGGTTAGGTACCTTAGGCAGGGGAATGATCTGCGCATCTTTCCAGATAGCAGGGAAAACTCCACTTGAGATAGACTTATTAAAGATGTAGCAGAGGACAGGAAGGATTATATCAAGGATGGGCATGAGCATGTTCCGACTTATACTATCACCGCCTACTGCATTGGAGGAGATCGATAAAATACTTTTTTTAACATCACATTCAGTGAAACGATTAAAATCAAAAGGGGAAAAGTCGGGTGGTGTTATGGCAGAAAGGTAACTAATGGTTGAGTTTTTATCCACATCTGACATAACAGAAGCAGAAGAAAAATGTTTATTGAGATCATTAATGTCAACGTTATTAGAAACAGAATTTTGACGCGATTTGCCAATACCCAAGGACTTTAGAAATTTCCATACTTTAGCTGGATTATCATTATTAACGGATTCATGAACATGGCGACGCATTGCATCCCTACACACCTTGTTGCAACAATTACGGGCCTGAACATATTTAGCTAGATTAATGGTAGTAGGACGCGTTTTATATCGGGTTTTTGCTACCGCTTTCTTATGCATTAAAATTTTTATATCGTTAGTGAGCCATGGAGCAGGGAGATGTTTAATTTTAATAGCGCGTAACGGGGCATGCACATCATACAATTGCATAATAAGCGAATTGAAAATTGTAACTTGATCATCAACTGTTTCAGCTTCAGTAACTGGACTCCAGTCAATCTTACTAGCGTCTTCAAGGAGGGCTCCGTGATTCATACCACTAAAGTTGCGCTGCAGAATAATTTGGGGCTTAAGTTTTGGAGGGCGAATTTTATAGGAAAGAAAAACCAAGTCGTGATAAGAAAATTCATCAGCAGGATATTGACCGTGTTTAGCAACATTATTGCGGGAAGAGACAATCATTAAGTCAAGAAGAGATGGGGCACAGTTAGGAAAGTGATGAGTAGCATTAAGAGGGAGAATATGCATGTTACAGGAGTTTAAGAGAGACTCAAGCGATGAAGTACGATGATCTTTTTTAAGAAGGCATGTATTGAAGTCACCCATGATAATGGAGTGATTATAGGAGGGTATGAGATCGTGCAAAAGATTTTCGAAGGAGGAGAAGAAGTTAATGGTTTTTGATGGACTATAGTAGACCCCGAGAAGAAGCTTAGTGTGAGAAAGAGTAACTTCGATAAAAAGATGCTCGCCGGCATCTGCGGGAGGTGGCTGTGGAGATTGGCTAATAACAGAGTAGGGAATGTTAGCTTTCAAGTAGATTGCCACGCCACCACCACCGCGTGGAATTCGATCATTTCTAACGAGGATAAAACCGGGCAGACTATAAGAAGTCGTTGGGAGACAGGGACGAAGCCACGTCTCGGAGACTAATACAGCGTGAATGTTGCTATGGTCAAGAGATGCCAGCATGTCAGGATAGCTAGATGGAATGCTCTGGGCGTTTATGTGGACCACATTGAAATTTTTAGGCACATTGGAAAAATTGCAATCTAGGAAGTCTGATAGTGGGAGTAAGCTCTCAAAAGTATCATCACTGCTGCTCGATGAGTTATAAGATGAAGCTGATGCGTATTCATCGTTGCCGTTACTCTCATCATCATCAAATATATTAATCATAATTTAATAATATATAAGCATAAAAATATTTAAATACGTAATAAAATAAATATAATAATAATAATAAAATAAAAAAAAAAATTACTTTATACTAAAAATAAGTTAGTATAAATAATTATTAATCCACCTGTCGGTTGTGCATGAAAGAAATAACTAATAATAAGTATTTAACACAGCGTTCATACTATTTCTAGATAATAATGCCCCATACAATAACCTGTAATTAATGTAGTATAAACACTTTACATAATGAATCACTCCAGTATTTCAAGATAATTGAATAAACAATCAAATGAGGGCCATAAAAAACATATGTATATTGATAATTTTATAAATTGCCAAAAGATGGCAAGTGACAAGTGCATTCCAAACGTTACAATATACTTTTTAAATGCATTTTTCTATTAGTACATGAAAAATATATATTCATATATAATGCAATAATTTATAGTTCAGACTTCTATCTTCAAAGATATTCTGAAGTTATTATCCATTATATTAAACCCGTGATAATAGGCTCGATTTATTCGTTTGATAACGTATTGGAATTGACATATTCGAACGTAGTCAAACACAAGTTGTTCGACTTCACAATAGAAACGTTTGAAGCGCCACCCACCGAACAAAGTAAAAATTAAGCTTTTTATATCATAACTGCAAGTTGGCTTACTACATTAAACCTGCGAAGCCAAAAAGCAAAAAAAGATTTTGACAGTTGTCAATTCAATATGTCCAAACGTCCAATGACCAAACGTCACTTCATAGAACAAAATAAAGAATGACCAAAGTAGTAATGATAAAAAATAACATAGTAAACGGGCGAAAATATTGAAGGTGTTTTAAAGAAAATGTTTACTTACATATTACGATGTTGCTAGCAGATAATAAGAACATAAAGAGACAAAGTTTTAGAACATTTTACCCTACATTTCAAGGAAGCAACAGAAATACATGGAGTATAGTGTTTAACAATGACAAATTAATGCTTAGAACATTTAAAAAGAAACCTATGTATGAAACGCAAATAACAACATGTCAACACGGCTCACTGCTTTGGAGGTCTTCGAGTGGTCCTCGGAGCTCTCTTTTCCGCTTCTGCTTCAGGCTTTTTGAGTTTGGGAGCCGGTGTTTCGATACGATCCAGTTCAGCAAGGCTAGATAACCGATTGCGTTTACCATCAGACCCGAGCACGAAGATAAACCCATCGCGCGTCCAACATTTATTGATACCGAAGCGCTCACGAGCTAACATAAATGTTTGATGCCTGGGCCGGGTCAGAAACTCAGACACAGTTATACCAGTTCCTTTGAGAGCGGTTTTTGCATTCCAAAGTGTCTGACGCATCGACAAGTCCCGGACCTTCAACAAAATAGGCCTAGGTCGGTCAGTAACAGATCGGCCCATTCGATGACAGCGGCTAACATCTGATGTAGTAAAATCTGCTATCTTCAGTTGCTTACACACCACATCTACTGCTGTTGCTGCAGTGTCCTCGTCCTTCAGTTCGGCCACACCATGAAGCAGCACGATTTTCCGTCTCGCTCTCATTTCTTGAGAGTCTACCTCTTGTGCAAGTAGTGAGATTTGGACCTGGAGGGATTTGACGGCTAATATGATGTACTCACGAAATGAAGTAAATTCTTCCTCCAATGTTAGCTTCGCAGAAGACGAGGATTTCTGCAGTTCAGTTTGGAAGGCATCCATCTTTTGTAGGAAGAGAGCCTGAAGTTGTTCCTGAGTTTCCAAGATTGCTTCCATTTTTCACAGTGTGTAGGGTGGTATGAGGCAGCTCAAGTGAATATGAAAAGTAGTGAAGTGTGGAGAAAATACTGCGTATACAAGAGAAAGTTACACTCCCGGACAGGTATTTAATTTGTTGTTTTAATTACACATGTTAATAAGTTCAAAACTGTGTATTTTTATTATTTTTTAAATTTAAAAGAGAGCTTCTAAAAAAGCGTGTGATTTCGGCGACTACCCACGTCGAAAAAACTGAGAGGGTAAGACGGGATTGTTGACGATAAAAGGGAGTGGCGCTGACGGTATACGCCTGCCTAGGCTAGATAATTTTGTATGAAAATGTCCACAAATGTTCCCGATGACAAATACTAAGTGAAGATGAAAAGTCTTCACTATGGTGAATTCTGCCAGCCAGCCTACTCAAACCAACAGACCAACAGATCTGATCTCTTTAATAAAACGGAGTATTCACATCTATTGCGTTAGATGTTCTATTACTATAGAGTTGATTCAGAGATTTTTCAAGGAGTCCCAATCTTATTCTTGTTTCTTTAGTTCAGCACACGTTCCATCGATGAGACGAAGATACGCTAATCGTGTACCTAATATTATGAGCGGGTGTTGTTCTGGCGCGGATGCGGTACGGACCCTCCCGCTATTGAAGTTAATGTCGGTTCATTTGGCACGCGCCCTGGCCTGCGGTGCTGCTCGTGCACCCGGCGGCACAGGGCTCTTATCGGAGAGTCCTTATGTCGACGTAGGAGAGGCGAGGGTTACTTGGCACAGGAGGCTCGATGTTCCTGCATGTAGCTGCATGGCCACACCATGAAGCAGCACGATTTTCCGTCTCGCTCTCATTTCTTGAGAGTCTACCTCTTGTGCAAGTAGTGAGATTTGGACCTGGAGGGATTTGACGGCTAATATGATGTACTCACGAAATGAAGTAAATTCTTCCTCCAATGTTAGCTTCGCAGAAGACGAGGATTTCTGCAGTTCAGTTTGGAAGGCATCCATCTTTTGTAGGAAGAGAGCCTGAAGTTGTTCCTGAGTTTCCAAGATTGCTTCCATTTTTCACAGTGTGTAGGGTGGTATGAGGCAGCTCAAGTGAATATGAAAAGTAGTGAAGTGTGGAGAAAATACTGCGTATACAAGAGAAAGTTACACTCCCGGACAGGTATTTAATTTGTTGTTTTAATTACACATGTTAATAAGTTCAAAACTGTGTATTTTTATTATTTTTTAAATTTAAAAGAGAGCTTCTAAAAAAGCGTGTGATTTCGGCGACTACCCACGTCGAAAAAACTGAGAGGGTAAGACGGGATTGTTGACGATAAAAGGGAGTGGCGCTGACGGTATACGCCTGCCTAGGCTAGATAATTTTGTATGAAAATGTCCACAAATGTTCCCGATGACAAATACTAAGTGAAGATGAAAAGTCTTCACTATGGTGAATTCTGCCAGCCAGCCTACTCAAACCAACAGACCAACAGATCTGATCTCTTTAATAAAACGGAGTATTCACATCTATTGCGTTAGATGTTCTATTACTATAGAGTTGATTCAGAGATTTTTCAAGGAGTCCCAATCTTATTCTTGTTTCTTTAGTTCAGCACACGTTCCATCGATGAGACGAAGATACGCTAATCGTGTACCTAATATTATGAGCGGGTGTTGTTCTGGCGCGGATGCGGTACGGACCCTCCCGCTATTGAAGTTAATGTCGGTTCATTTGGCACGCGCCCTGGCCTGCGGTGCTGCTCGTGCACCCGGCGGCACAGGGCTCTTATCGGAGAGTCCTTATGTCGACGTAGGAGAGGCGAGGGTTACTTGGCACAGGAGGCTCGATGTTCCTGCATGTAGGGGTGTAGCGCTCGGCTGCCAAACGACACGGTTCTTAGCGAAACATTTTGATAATGTTATACGCGTTATGGATTGCTCTCTCGTCTTTCGCGTTGGTCACTGCAATCGATGATCGTCAAAAGTTTAGAAAAAAATAGATTCACTTGTTAAATAAATAGAAAAATATGACGAAAAAAATGGTTGTCTGTAAAGTCGGCTTACGGACGATAATTTTACGTGAACGTCATGATAAATGCGTCACAAGCTTAGGCCGATCGTGCCTCTCTATCGCTTGATCCGCGCTCTCGCTTGCACGCTCGGCTCAGGCGGAACGTGACGCTGAGTTATGCTTTTTCGTGCGTGCAGCCGGCGTTAATCGATTTAGACGTTATCAGGTCAAAAACAAGTTTGTTTGTTAATCGTACAATGCACGTGGCCCCGCGTTGAGGATAAAACACTGTGCTCAGTCTATGATGAGTCAGCTGAACGTGATAAAATTTGCCCACTGATACTAGATGTTTTCTTTAGGATATGTTGATAGAAATTATATCTGTCACGTTCTATGCCTTCAGTACCTAATCGATACTTAAACATTCTTACATAAAACCTCATTTAGTATTACTAGGTTTTATGCGATTTTTTTTACGAAGAACTGGAGGAATATAGGCATTTCGCAGCAGGTGATGTTCTGAAGTTCAGTCCTTCTTCGGAGATCCTGGTGCGAATGAATAAATAATGGCGCAAGCACAAAAGGATCTAATGGCTCGAAGTGCATCCGAGAATCGGATCCCATTTATAAGTAAGATAATTGATGTTTAAATTTTACAAAATTTTTAAAAACCCTTGGTTCGAGCAGTTCGAGGCATTACTAGCCTTAGATGTTAGTAATTTTGGTTTGTCTCTCGTATGTGTTGATGCAATCTCGTGATATCTGTTAGGGCGCCCGCCATAGACATGCGACTTCATTTATATGAAAACCTTGCGTGCCACATTTTTGGTACCGACTGTGACGTCACACAAACGATTGTGATGGAATGTTACATCCGCGCGAAATCTATTCAACCCAATGCATCCGCGCGCTTGTACGCTAGGTAATTAGTTGACATAATATCGAATCGGAAGTATTATGTATATCACCTGAAATTCAATAAATCTTGGTCGTCAACTGCGATTTTTATCGTACTTGTTGACACGCTAGGTATATACACTTGGGGTATCTATATAAGTCTATGGCACCCGCCAAGTAAATGTGTGTTATTTGTCGAAGTACGCCTCTGTTATCGTTGTTATTCCAGCTATTTGTTTGAATCCCTGTTTTAATACGTTTCTCGTATTTACCCTACGGATTACTCTTGATACACTTAAATTGCTTTTGTTAGGTATCTCTTCGCGTCGAGCTCGCAAACGCTCCAAATATTTGATTTTGCAGACTCCAAAATCTTTCTTAGACAGATAGTCGAGACAAATACATTATTTCAGCGCCGGGACTGAGATATGTTTGGTATTATTACAAAATAAGCTGGAATTTCTGGCGAATGTATCGGATAAAGAGGAATAAGTTGAGATATTCCGAGTAGCTGTAGGTGTGTACGTGTGGTGGAGTAAGGTCGCAATTATTTTGATGTCAGCGGCAGCGGCAAGATCAAACAATAGTTTCCGCGCGTAATGAAACCGCGTGTGCTAGCAGGCGCCTTAAGTCACAATATCAAATTCGTGCTTTGAAGTTACTACAACAATACGTAAAAATAGTAAACCAGTAAAAATAAAATTTGTGACAACATAAAAGACAAAAAATATTATTTAAATTAAAGTATCGGTGTTTTGAAATTGACACAATTTATAATATTACTAGCTGCCCGCCGCGACTTCGTTCATGTCACGCTCCTACCTGCACTCACCACCTCCCACCGTAATCGCACCCCTCCCACTGTAATCCCATCCACTCTCACATCGCATACGCCTCACTCCTGCACCACACTCTCATCCACCTCGTTTATTTTATCCCGTTCTCATCCCGCTCCTATGACGCCAGCTCTGCTCCCTCCTTCCCCACTCCCACCCTAACATTCAACCCTGGAACTTTCGTATAATCTTTTAACTCTCCTCTTCCCGTGTATAACCCTTAATTAATCCCTATTGCAAAACTATAATGGCAGTATTCATTTATATCTATTAGTTGATCTAAATCTTACATTTCATATCCCTAACATTAAAACTATATTCAACGTCTACGTATTATTGCAACGTCTCAAATTCTCTGTCTTCTTTCCGCAAGCATCATTACGTGTCAGCGAGAAGTTGACAAAATAATTATGTTGAATATTGCTCAAATATGAGTAGGTATTATTCGTAACGTTTTTCGCTGCGTGGTGCCACCGGCCACGGCGCGACGGCGTTTATTTTTCTATTAGTTAATTATATATGCGTTAATTTTATTATTATTATTCATTTATTATGTTTAAATTGACATTATTAAATTTGCAATATCTTTTGAATGGAATGTCCGATTTGAATAATTCAATTAATTCATATCGGCTTCAGCTAAGAACAATTAATTCAAATCAAAAGTAATAATGAAAAGTCTTGAATACGTAACAATTTATTTGGATAAGAATTAATACCAAGGTATTAATTCTTCTTAATTATTAATTCTCAAGGTATGGATAACATGGCCTGATTTTGGTAGGCATTTCTATCAACTTTTTAACACAAAAATCATAAAAATTGATAAAGCGAAGTTACATTTACACGAGCAAACGGCTGAATCGACCGTTATGAAATTTAGCAGAGACTATAATTTTCATTACTTGAACATGTGAAACGAAGGAACTATTCATGAGATTTTTAAACTTACTTACTTAGGCAATTTTCGTATCGCGGAGAACTATGGTTAAGTAAGTGTGGGTATAATCCAGTAGAACGAGCGCACGGCGCGGTCGGTTCAACGACTGATAAGCGATAACCCATTGAAGCAGAGCTGAATCAGTGAACGTATACAGGAGACACGAATAATGCTGACATGTGTCAGGTGGGGTGGGGTCGCGTCTCGTGTGACGTCACCACATGACGGGACATCTCACACCACGGCATGCTTCTATCAACTCATTTTCGGATTTTCACCCGACTGCGTGAGTAGGAGGGTTATGTTTTAAAGTGTATGGATGTATGTAGTATATATGTTTCTATATCGGCTACTGTTTAAACGGCTTGACCGATTTTAATGTGCGAGGTGTCGTTAGATTCGTCTTCACTTGCAGAGTGTTATAGTATATATTTTTTTGTAATAATAATAATAATACATCTCTAGCAAAATAAAAATAAAAACGTTATTTACGTTAAAAACGTTAGCAAATGGTTTCCCTAGAATCATTCTAAAGAGTGCGCATTGATAATAATTTACAGTGATTTTACGCATATATACTTTCTGACAAAAAACGTACACGTACATACAACAAAATCGTAAGTTAGACTGCAAATACTGCTTTTCTGCAGTCGGGTATTTTGTTTTTCTTTTAACATAGATTGATAGATAAACTCTTTATTGTACAACATAGAAACTTGTTATAAAAACAAAATATACACGTCGTTTCTGGTTAGATGATTATGCATTTTGATAGTATTTTAGGAAACGGGACACGTTATACGAGAGCTGAAATGTTTGAATGAATGTATTGTACGTGTATAAGTGTCCTTGCTATTTGCGGAACCCTAAACTGGGCCGAGAAATGTCGTAACGCGGCTTCATAGAGAATGCACAGCGGCGCTGGCAAGTGGCAGGTGGCAGTACACGCAACAACGACAGATATCGAGATAAGATACGAGTAGTACGAGGCAGAGCCCGTATGCTGGTGCAAGTCTCTACATTACGACATGGACAGTGCTGCCAATTCAATTTTATACAGACACCTTTAAATTTAGGCTAAAACAGTTCCTTATATAGATAAGGCATAGGTATTATTACACTCTGGATGAATTTCTAAAAGATAAAATATAGGATAGAATTAGAATTTTGACATATATAATTTAACTTGACATCTATAAATTTTATTTTTTATAGAAGATAGATCTACGATTGACCACCAACTCGCCTGATGTTAAGCGACGGAGTGGCCGAAGATGGAGCTCGTCGATCTAGATGATATCTGTTCACTCTAGCCTTGAAATTTCCAAAATTGTAGGTCTCAGGAAACAGAAATGGCGGCAAAGAATTCTTGTTTTAAATATTAGTAAATTTGCACGCCTCAAAGGGGTTAGATGTAGAGATACTTACTAAATATATTATTATTTAAGACCTATTTATTGTACCTATGTCTTAGCAAATAAATCAATTTGAATTTGAAATTTTGAATTTCCCAAAATCGGGAGCATGAATCCTCAATTAACCCCGATTTCATCTTGAACGACTCGCGAGTGGGCGAGGGGGCAGTCAATTTCGAAAACACCTGCAAAAGGACATCATTTGTAACTCATTTACTGTAACTTAGCTTATCCCCCGGCTTTTTAAGATGTGTTTATCTCTTTATGTATAAACAAACGACACTTGATTTTAAATTAAATACAGAAGTTCCCATTGGAAATTATATGGAAAAATCTAGTTAAGCTTGAACTTGTCCAAACCCCGAAAAACGGGGTATAGAACCCGAACTGGCAGCGCTGGATATGACCGAAGGGACGATTCATACGCACATTGTAAAACTATAAACTGGACCAAGTAATGTCGAAACCCAGTTTAGCACAGCGGCACTGGCAAGTAGCAGGTGGCTGAGGGAGCAGGGCACACAACATCGACAGATATCGAGATAAGAGAGTACGGCGGCGAGTCCGAGGCCGGGGTATGCAGGCGCAAAGTCTTTACATTAACGATACGGACAACATGATCGATAAGAAAATTCTTAAGGACATTGTAAACCATAAAAGGACCAAGTAATGTCGAAAACCGGCATTTATTCGTAGATTATGCACAGCGGTGCTGGCAAATGTCTGTAGCAGTACACGCAATAGCACACAACCACGATATCGAGAGTTTAAGATGGTAGAAGCCGGCCGTAGTCTCAACAGCGATACGGACTCGACAATATGATCAATAAAATAGTATAAATAAGTACTCTCTTCAATCCTGGACTGGTAGACAAAAAAAAAACATAGAATGTGCCGGCTGCTTCTCTACCAGGGCATATCCCCCTAAACTAAAAATTGGAACGATACAGAGAAGATTAGCATGGAGAAGATATCTAAAAAGTCAGTTAATGATTTCAGGTAAATTGGCGTTCATGTAGACAATAGGCTGACCCCAGTCACTGCAAGCCAATATTACATCCTACCCTCTAATACCATATCCCTCTCATCTAACCCTCACCACGGTCAAATGTGGCGTCAAACGACCTTATGGTCTTTGACGCTATGCCCATCTGGGAAAATAGGCGTAATTGTATGTATGTATGTAAATAAGTACAGTCAGCTGTACACAGTATTGAGTTATTGAATTACCTTTTTACTCATTGATTTGCTAAAAACAAACACTGCAAACGATATTGATTCGTAAAAAAAAAATTATACATATGAAAGATTCCGCATATCCCGCAGCTGTGCATGATTTATTAGTATGAAAGGAACACTTGAGCCAATATACTACGCATTTCACTAGTATTCGGTTTAGTACTAACTATATCAGAATCTGTGTCCAAGCGGCACTCGTCATCAGGTTCGGATTCTAGGCACGACTCTTACAATACGGCCCCTGCAGTTACAGGTGCTGCCATCTGTTCTAATACAGCTACTCAGCACTACCAAGGACCACTTAGCTTTAAATTGCTTATTACTTCCATTACCTACTTAGTGGAGCTAGCTGCAATTAATTACGTAGTTTTATTTTTTATTTTTATACAATTTTATCCATCATTTTGTCCCAGCCTATTTTAAAATTAGTATACGAGACAATCAGTTGTAATGTAGTTTTAATTTCAAATAGGTTTTAGGTCTCTCATAACTGACAGAAATGAGAACAATATTTATAATTCATTTAGTCGATGTTTTCATCATTTACGAATACAAAAATCGTAGCAAGTAAAGCCGCGTCTCCACGAATGCTGTGCGGCGCAATTCACACGCGAAAGAAATTAAGTAACTTTAACGAAATTATCAAAACTTGTTTCGTCGATAAGGGTACAGTAGAGTGTAACCAAATAGAGGGCCGCAACTAGAACAATGCGAGTACCATTTTTGATTTTTGATGATGAGCAACATAGAAACACATTTTGGAACTTTGGGGCAATGTTTGTGACACGTACCCATTCTAACAATAAAGCGCATATCCTCTGCAGCGAGTGTTTCAGTGACCGACGAGTGAGGGGGGGGGGGGGGGGGAGAGTGCGGGGAGACGGAAACAGCCTAATTTCCGAACAATCCAACTCACATTTGTCATTGTTCCGCATTGTTTGAGTGCACCCGTCGCGGGCTGCCCGATGCGCTCCGGTTCAAACGGTTTTAATCGCATCAAATTCCAAAAAATCTCTCATTGAATTTTATGAGCCACTTAATTTATTTAGATGGCACACAATGATAAAAGCACCGGTATTTTTTATGGTTCCGTAGTAATCAAGGAATCCTTTAGTTTCGCTCCGTCCGTCTGTCTGTCCGCAGCTTTGCTCAAAGACTATTAGTACTAGAAAGCTGTAATTTGAATATGTATATTAGTTATGCAGAGAAAGTCGTAGAATATAATTTGGAAAAAACATTTTTCTTGTTGGTGTAGGTTCTTACCTTTATCTCCCTACATCCAAAGTGGGTGAATTATTTTTTCTTATCTACCCCATCGTGTGGGGTATCGTTGGATATGTAATAAAAATATTGGGGGTGTGCGATAACAATTTTTCGTTCGGCGAAATATTAAGCTTTGAAGTGGTAATTATTGTTAGAGTCGAGTCCTTTCTACCAGCTAAACGGTTATTGACTTTGGTGATATGAAAAAATTCATGCTAGTAGAATATAATGATAACATTAAACGGAAAACTATCACGGCCAAGTAGGCTTTACAAGTTATCAAGCTCGATAGTCGATTCTCTAAGGTTTATTTTCCCTTTGAACTGCGATACCGTAAAAAACCTGTGTTGTTAAAAACCAAGATGAAAATGATTTGTTTGAATCGAGAAAATGTCGTGAGCTGTTTCACAGAGAATCCACCGCGACGCGCGACTGAAATGTTACGTTATTTAAAGCAGAGACCGCGTTTACATCGCTTATTCAAAGGAAGCGACGAAGAAAGATCACCGGAGTTCTCTTTACTACAATCACAATATTTCAGATGCGGAGGCGCGAGTACACAAGCGCATTATGCAAAGTGGGGATGCACTGCATCTGAGGATGCCGCCGGGAGCGCGAGGTAACGTTATACAGATTAAATAGCAGTAGCTAAGGACTTACCACAGAATAAGGAAGAGAATTAGACATATTACAGATGGATGCGGTAAGGAATCGCGCTGCTAGCGGATTTCCGCACCGAGTGCCTATACGTAGATAGGTTTTCTCCGGTTCCGCGTGGCAAGCCTCAAGTAAGGTAATTGGCCGACTCGTCTTCAGTAGCGACACCTCAGGCAACGCTGTTAGACGCGTATCGTGATTTGTGAACAGTGAAAATGTCATCCTGTGTGTTTAGAAAGTGCAACACCAAGATACATTAGGTCAAGATATAATAAAAGACCTTAAGGATGTGGTCTTATTCTCGAAAATATTGAGAACTGAGATTTGAGATGCTTTTACTTCATAATCAATAAGTATAATCTCTCTATAGATAAAATCTCATTGGACACAACAAACAAATACACAGGTATTTACTGTATAAACTATAGTATTAGGGTTATATGCCAAAGGCATGTCAATATACTCAATATTATGTATATTCGATGGTCAACTAAGCTCGCGGCCTCAATTGATAAATAGGTAACATTTACTATAGAAACTTTTTAGTTTTCCGTCATATAAATTTAAAATCAATAAGCTAGTTATATAAATTGTTCCTTTATATTTTATTGCTCATACATATTGCTACAAATACTCACTTAACACTTGTGTTGTGTTGGTCTGGTGTCAAATTTACCTTTAACTAAGCTGTGTACTGTTGTAATTGGTATTTAAGTTCACAATGTTTTGTCGGTTGAGCTTATTGTACAATATATAGCCTAATATCTGTAACTGTATCTATTTCAATAAAAAAAAAAAAAAATAAACCCTGAAATTGCGAAAAAAGCTGTTCTATAGATAGTCTGGTGACCCCTGACTGCTGTTAGTTTGTTTATTTATAGTTCTATCGTGGCAATAAAACAGAATTAACCTCTTGAAGTATATACTACTAAGGTATTCTATGGTCTCGATTGAAATAGATAATGAAATAAGGACTGCAGCCCTCTCAAATTCAACTTTAGTTATCTAACTGAATAAACTCTATACAGATGATTTTTTCGCTATTACTTTGTGTCCATAGGGTGTGCCCCGCTATTTCAGTCGCGTAGCAATAAAAAACGGTGATGATGATGATAAATTCTAGTCCATCTCCGTTTTCAGGTTCTCAGCAATATCTGTGCTAAATTTCATAACAATCAGTTCAGAAGTTTAGCCGTAACAAGGTAACAAACAGACAGACAGAGTTACTTTCGCTCATATAATATTAAGTGGTAAGGAAGATGAGCATTGAGCATAATAACTTCCTTTCGGTTTAGCCCCGGAGCGGAATTAATTACGCAATATTTGGAAATTTGGAACACGAATGATTTCGGCATTTTGAAGACATTGAAACGTATTTCGGATGCATTGAAACTGTAAGCACGTGCGGGCGGACGACGAAGCCGTGACACATCTCCGCGGCCACAGTATCGAGGCCTGTGGCGGTGTTCACTCAAACTGTCATTTAATATTCATGAGCAGACGAGGGGAACCTTAATTTTTCCGAAGTTATCGAGTTTTACCGAATTAATATTAATTTTATTGATTCAGCGTTGTTTTCCTTCGCTGACAAGGTGAAAAATAGCGGAAATATTATTTCTTTGGGCGTGAAAATTCGACAAACGCGTTAGTTTATGCTGTTGCATTTTGAATTTATTCAGAGTTACTAAGAAAGCTCTCATATTCTGCTACACTAGTACGTTGCATCAGGGACCACAATATCGCTTAACATCAGGTGAATTGGCAGTCAAGTGCAAGTGTTATACTGAATAAAAATAATTACAGTTTAAAAAAACATGCTTCAAATTATTGTATTGTCATCGGTCCACGGTAAGTCTACAAAGTTTGAATTAAATCTGACAGTTCGAAGTGGGTCAAAATCAAGTCCAAAGGAGTCGGTTACAAACAAACATGTATACAGGCGAATCTAATAATAGCCTTAGAATATAGAAAAATACAGAAACCGTGAACATGCTTAGAACTGAAGCGACAGAAACTACTCATATATAGAGTAGTTTGAAGCGCGCGCGATCAGTTGCTCTATGAACGTCTTAACGAGTGGCAAGCTTTGTTGGTGTTAAAATTAATTCAAATATGCCATCATGTGTCGTTCCTACGTGTAAAAATACTGCTGGGGTGAAAAAAAAACACGATGGGATAACATTTCACGTGTAAGTAGCACAATTGACATTATCTTACGTATTTATTTAATAAATTGTTCGGTCTTTGATCATCGTAGAGAAAGAATCGTCCATTTTGTTGGTGTTGCCAATATCAACGTTTTGATTTTCCTTACTTTTACTTGCTACCGATTTTTTTAGTTAGTTGTTTGTAAATTAAATGAGTAGGTATTTAAATATATTTTTATCCGATTAAAAATTAATTGGCCAAGTGCATGTCGAGTAGCGTTCAGGGTAGCGTTTCATAATTGCAGTTCACCCTATATGGACTTAGAATAGAACTACTTGTTTGTTAATGTGAACATATTGATTGATTTTGCGATTTAAATGGATTTAGTGCGAAATTTTTCCTCAGATATTTTGTATTTTTTTTTTGTGGTGGTAGTCTATAACCGTTAACTTATAAAGCCTACCAGGGCCGTAGCCAGGAATTCATTTCAGGGGGGGGGGGGGGGGGTTCAGCAATGGACTTGGGCATAGCTTATGGTTTTTTCGCGAAAATTGTATGTAGTGTGTAGTAGTGTAGTGTTTTTATAGTAATATACTATAAAAACACTACTACAATTTTCGCGCTCGTTATGCTTTGTTTTTCGTATTAGTGAACCCAAAAAAATTTGGTTAGTGGCTATTTTTAGTTAATTATTTGCTCGTATTAGAAAGTTCACAGCACTTTAATGATCAATACAAAAATAGATCAATATGAAACAATCATGCGCGAGCGAATCGAGCGCGAAACTTTTTTTTTATAAAATGATTGAAGCCTGGAAGGATTTTTGATAATGGCCAGGATTTCGGGGGGGGGGGGGGGGGGTGGTAGAACCCCCCAAACCTACTTAGCTGTGACAGGTTAAAATAATGCCTAACCTTTTAAGCTAACGTAATAAGATACAAACACAAAATAATTTATTTGACCGATTAATCCGAATAGTAAGTCAAGAGAACAGTTATAAAAATAATGATATCCGTTTAAGAAAGTAAATATTTTATTTTAATATATTTTTATCTCCACGATTTACCACAGCAACGGGTAAATAATGCCTACACTAGCAACATTATGCGGGTGAGAGGTGAGAAGGGTGCGGGACGATTCTTTTGTTTTTGGACACAGCACGGATTTTGTAACTGCATCTGGACGCGCCTTCTGTATTTTTCTATATTCTAAGATAATAGCGTGTTAAAAACTGAATTTAAAATTATGTATTAGCACTTTTTGAATATCTGTCGCACTGAGAACAAGTCATCTTCTTGATTGTGAGAAAGGTAAGACTATGTTCCGCCATGTTATCCAAGTGTGAGTTGGCAGACTTCACATATCTTCAAGGACGTTATAACTATCACACAAGTATTTTTCCTTACGTTGTTTTCCATCACCGCTTAAAATTGGGGGTAGACAAAAATAAATGATAAATATGTCTTTTAAAAAACAGAGGCTTAGGATTTGTAATTTGAAACCAAGACCTACGGATGGTAAGTTAGACGGTCTCCAAAGTTGCTGTAAGGTTATTCTTACATCACGATACTTTAAGATGAGTCAAGTCTCGAGTATGGTGAGTCGCAAACTTAAATACCCTTATGCTACTAGTCTCCCGATACCCACCTGTCACCTGGGTGACTATTCTTGACAAAATGGCGGCGGAACAGCTGTTGAATATTGAATTTGTTGAAGAAATTACAAAATTAGAATATTATTTTTATGATTTCAGATGCGTGATGTACGACTACAGAGTAGCCAACAGGTATTTTGCAGGAACGTGACTGAAGTATCGTCTTTTTACCCAACTTCGTAAGAAGGAGGGCTATATTTTTCGAGTGAATATATGCTTGTAAGTATGTATGTATGTTTCTATATGATCGCCTTCAGCCTAAACGGCTTGACCGATTTTGATGTGCGAGGTGTCGTTAAATTTTTCTTCACTTTCTGAGTGTCATAGGTTATATTTTTTTGTAATAATAATATTATTGTAACACTTGCAAAATAAAGAAATGCATTTTTCGTAACTTTCAACGATTTCGTAATAAATAAGTAATTTTACTGGAATTATTCTAAAGAATGGGCATTTATAATCTTTTACAGTGATTTTACGCATACATTCTCATAAAAAAAAACGTACACTCAACAGCGTATCAAGCGTAACGAAATCGTAAGTTAGAATGAAAAAACTGCTGTTCTGCAGTCGGGTATTCTGTTTCTACTAATACAGATACTTGTTAGAGTATCATAATGTGTGAAGCTCAGACAAAGAAGAAAGGAAAACCTTTCCTCTTTATCAGAGGCGTGAAGTGCATGACCAATTGACAATCATTTCTCTATTATTCAAAGCGACAAAGAAGGGGAAAATTCTGATGAAACACATGACCTGCCCGACGATAATTGCCACCGGATTCACGGAGGATAATAGCAGTAAATGACATACGCACGCCACTGCGAAATGTTCGCGCAATGCAAAGAATTCACTATTGATCAGGAGCGCGGAAAATTGCCAAAAGAGATTCCACGAATCGGACGCAAATAAAACGGTGTTTATCCCGAAATGCACGACTTTTCTGGAGACACAAGAGGAGGGTAATGATTTGAGTACGTATGTAAGTAAGTTTAGCTGTTCTCGCATGATTTTTAAACCATTCACAATATTTTGACATATGAGTTCTTGTTAGTTCTGTAGCTGGAATGCCATGATCGATTGCTGGTAACAATGGTCCAGCTACGTCACACAAAATTTGATATCACCCTCTAGAGGGGTCGGGTCGTCAATTTCTCTAATTGGTTACATGTACGTAAAGACAGGGATTCAGAATAATTCGAAAGGTGCCGGGTAGGGTTTTTCGACAAAAGTGCTTAACTACAACATTCGAAATACGTATAATTTACTTATAACCTGGGCCTTAAGGCTGCTATTTGAACTATCACTCGTTCGCCACTCGCTGATACGATTTAGCGACAATTGTGACAAATCGCTGTCACAGTTGTCGCTAAATCTGTTTTTTAAATATTTCTCCTATATAAACAATTCGTTCTCTAATGTTTCTATGTCTCTACTCAATGATTTTATATGTTTAAAAATGTTGTGATGCGCGAGCGAGATAGCTGCGTGTGTTGATCTCCACCTTATGCGAGAGATAAAGAAGCATCCAGATTGAAAGAGATGTAACTCGTTTACGAGGTAGAAGTGAGTGGCCGCAGTTTGTACAGGGATATAATTAATTCTCTCGAGTCTCGCGCCGGTCGAACGGAGAGCAAACACACTTGGAGCCCCTTTTTACTTTGATTGGGTTTACGCGGAATCAGTGACCTTGCTACCTCGGCCTATTTAAACGATACAGTCTTTTATGGTCTTTACACCGTTACATATTACCACAGAAGACTTTATAGTACTATATAACGTACCTATATGTACGTATAAAATCTTTGTCCTGAGTGAACAAGTGTCAAATAAAGCATGTACTTAACCACTGCTTTTGGAGATATGACATTGGAGGAAGGGTAAGTCCTTGAGCAGAGATGATTTCTGGATCGCGAGTAAAACCGTGGGATGCAGCTAGTCTTATGAGAAAAGCGATGACGATGTATTCCGGTGTCTGAGAAGGAAAAGATCTTACCTACATACTATTTTCAAAATATCCATATGACTTCGGCCCTAGGATACAGGCTATTACGAAGTTGGCCATACAGACCAGATGACGTTTTTTTTTTGGTTTGGCTACTCCAGATTAAATGTGTCTCAGGTTAGCTGTAATTAGATACTTATCCGCTATAAAAAATGGAAAGTAATGTTTTTTAAATTTATTTTTTATCTCCACAGACACCAGGTTCCGTGACCTTTGTCATAATGACAAACTAATATTGTTTACTACTTATCGTTACAGGAAAATAATTTTTGTTTTAATTTAAGTAAGTTGAGAGATTATAATCGGCATTGAGTGTGTCCTCAGGAGAGCTGTGATGAAAATGATTATCCGCCATAAAAATGGAAAACAATGTAAGTCGAGTTCGTATTACTAAGATCGAATTTTAATAAAGCAATTTTCCGAGAAACAGCGTTCAAGGCAGGTTTACTACCTCAGTGTAACAGGTAATTTGCGGCACGTAGTTTGAGACACGGCAATATTATGTGTTAAATTCTAGCGCAGAATAGAGTTGTGTTGGAGTCGAGACGGTGTTTGTGGAACATTACTGGCTGCTGCTAGAGGCAGGTTTGAATTGAACCCGCGGATTTTGCATTTATCGTTCAAATTCAACAAGTCACCGCTCGATGCAGACCCATGCATCCTGCGTTCAACATTATTGCTCACTGTAAAGTATAAAAACTACATTATGAACACATGCGAAAATTTCAAAATTAGGAATGGTAAGGAGAATTCTAGATATATTTTCTGTAAACTTTGATAAAGTATCAACGGGGTATAGTCTCAGCCCGCTTAAGGTCTAATTAGACCCCTTAGGCGATTAAAATAATTTCCATTTTCTAAATAATTCAAAGTGACAAAATAGACGTCTCTAGACTTCTCAATCTAAATTAGGCTTTATATCAAAATTAATTAAACTAGTCATTGTTAATATATGAGTATCGGTCAACCCATTATATGATATATGAGGTCGGCCACGAGGTGGACAGATAACCTCATACAAGTGGCGGGAAGACGCTGGATGCAAGCCGCTTCCAATCGGTCTTTTTGGAAATCCATGGGGGAGGCCTATGTCCAGCAGTTGATTTCTTATGGCTGAGATGATGATGAGGATGAGTATCGGTCAACCAATGATAGGTACTATATTCGTGAATTTTGTTTTAGACTTTACGGCACGACAAAGACACGTGATGAAAAGTCGTAAAGTCATTGGCTGTAAAGTAAATTGTAACATTTGTGACATACGATGGCAATGGCATGGCATTTAACCTTGACTTGTCTTGCTTCTTGTTTAACCTGGGTAAAAAAATTCTCGGGTGGTAGCTTCGTAAGGTTTTGATATATCTGCAGGCGTGGCATCCAGCCGTGTAGAAAAAGAACAGATTAGGTACTCGCGGCAAAGGCAGTGAGTTAGTTTCCCCAACTCACCAACGAGAATTCCGCAGTGTAAGTTCGGGCAAAAGGATCCCTTCTCAAGTAGTTTTTCTTTCATTACAAACTTTACTTAGTTAAGGCAAGTACTCTCGTATTTGCCTTAACCTACGGCAAGATATTTGACTGGAACAATTTTTTTTTTTTATCAGCCCTGTTTGTACAAACTGTCCCACTGCTGGGAACGGGCCATCTTCTCATTGTGAGAAGGGTTAGGCCATAGTCTGCCACGCTGGCCAAGTGCGGGTTGGCAGACTTCACACGTAGGTAGGTTGCCTCACGATGTTTTCCTTCACCGTTTGAAGTTGGCGGCAATCAACAATACGCACATAACTTCGAAAAGACAGAGGTGCGTGCCGTGGGATTCGAACCCAGGACCTGCGGATCGCAAGTCAGACGGTCTCACCACTAGGCTGCCGGAAACTCTTAATAACAATATTGCTAAACATAAAACAAAGTTTTTGCAGTCTAACGTTATAATCGCAAAGTTTACTCTTTAACCCCCTCTAACCCTCTAATACCCTCTCCCTAACCCTCCTAACCCTCTAACCAAGGTCAAACGTGGCGTCAACTAGCCTTGACGCTCTGGCTACTCCGTGAGGGAAAACAAAAGCGTGGTTATATGTATGTTTGTATGTATTTTTTTGAGCTGTGTCGATCAAAATATGTCAATTTATTTATTATTGAATAATACACAATATATTGACATTGACATGACAAGAGCTTTGCCTCGTGGTGTCACCATATATATAAAAATCAATTGCTGTTCGTTTGTCTCGCTAAAACTCGAGATCGGCTGGGCCGATTTAGCTGATTTTGGTTTTAAAATGTTTGTCGTAGTCCAGGGAAGGTTGATATGTTGTATATAGGTTGACCCGATATGTTGAAAACATATCGGGTTCACTCATTGATAGGTGATACGAAGTACGCCGGGTCATCTAGTATGAAATATAACCTAATGTCCGTCTCTAGATTGTCAGCTATCTCTGTAGAAAATTTCATAACTATTAGTTTAGTAGATTTATCATCTACCTAAATGTAATAAATAGACAGATTGACACTTAGAAAAACATAATTATTACACAAATAAAATCGGTCAATATTCCAAAGATCACTCAATACCGAGTAAAGTAATGGTTTGTATAAGTTCTAAAGCGATTGTTCACAGTCTATTCTGAACTGTAATTAAAGCTTAATTGAATTCTAATCGTGTGGGTAGTGTGTTATCCATTTAAACGCGTTTCACACGCCTCTGTCTCTGGTGTGGAGTAAAAAATGCACAGAAAGATAACTCCAGAAAGCAGAGAACTATAATCTTATTCCTTATGAGATTGACAAGGTGATAAAAGCACACAAATAACGTTCAAGGATCTTCAAAAGAAGACGATGTAGTGTAGACCTACTAAACTATTCTTATGGTGCCCATTATTACTGTGAAAATGTACTGAGTAAATCATCGAAAACTTTACTAGGTGCCTACAGAACTACTAAACTTGCGATAATCCGATTGCTTTGCAAGGTAGTGTCGGATGAACAAATTACATGGAATCGGACTATAGGGCGATGTTACTGACCTCTTGTACATAACTTATTTTAAAGGTGCATTTTAGAATTCCAAAAATCCAATTTACTTACAAAAATAGTAAGTATGTGTGCGTTGCGTTGTAAGTTGCACCCGCATTCCAAAAATCAAAGACAGAATGCATCGAGTAAAAGTTACACATTGATTAAAATTTGGGTTGTTAACACGGTAAATATATATCGACAATTGTAGATAGATAGATAACACTTTATTAAAAACCATATGATAACAAAAGTAAAAACTTATAAAAATAATACAAATAAAAACAAATCTTACAAATGTGTCATGTACATACAAATTCAAAAATAAAATG
Organism: Lycia hirtaria; assembly: GCA_947563715.1. Classification (NCBI taxonomy): domain Eukaryota; kingdom Metazoa; phylum Arthropoda; class Insecta; order Lepidoptera; family Geometridae; genus Lycia; species Lycia hirtaria. Next base: position 26,395,296 of record OX387381.1, on the reverse strand, counting down.
TAATAATAAGATAAGGCATATCGGAATACAGGGAGTTCCGGATTACCGCGTGTATGCTGTATGAATACTTCACTATCATGGTCGTGTTACCGGAGGAATCCGCGCACTGAGCTCATAACGCATGTGGCGCGGCGGTGGCGGGCGTGTCAACACCTAGGTAGGTACCTACCATAGACTTCTATAGATACTCCAAGTGTATGTACCTAGCGTGTCAACAAGTACGATAAAAAATCGCTGTTGACGACCAAAATTTATTTAATTTCAGGTGATATATAATACCGATTCGATATTTTGACAACTAGTTACTAGCGTACAAGCGCGCGGATGCATTGGGTTGAATAGATTTCGCGCGGATGGAATATTCCATCACAGCATTGTTTGTGTGAGGTCACAGTCAGCACCAAAAATGTGGCACGCAAGGTTTTCATATAAATGAAGTCTCATGCTCCATCTACTATGTCTGTGGTACCTACTTACAGCAACTCTGTAACCGAGTACTTTACGACTATTGTAAATAGTGAAGGCGCGAGTAACGAGCCACGGTTATGATGATGCCAGCATCTGTGCTACAGTTGATGTAGGCTGTAAAACATACATCCAATGTACTTACACTCATGTCTCTACATACATCACTCTGTAAATTTTGATCGTGACAAAGCCGTCTTGAACTTGATTACAACAAGACCTGAAAGTTTACGTAACATCAGAATAATAACTAACTTCAAAGGAGGTTTGCTAGTATCTGAACGAGCTCTAATACGGGTGTCCGCTCTAATGATTGCATTAGATATTCCGTTCCAATTTCGCCCATAAAATATTAGGGAATCTCTTCGGAGCGCGTATTAAGTCGTTTACTTTAATATTTGAAGGGCGGTAATCGAGTCGCGACGGAGGGTTGACGGCGAAACACATCATCAGAGCCGAGGGGAGCCATTCATCTATTGGAGCAATAAAGGGAAAACATTTCGAGCACAAAAATTCCATTTTCAATACAATGGGCGCCGTGCGGCCTCCCTGCGGCACGCCGGGCGTTGGGGTAGGAGAGCTGTTATTTGAGGACGTAGTTCACTGATTACTGATTAGTCAGTAGTTTCACCGTCTGGCCTCGGATTTTGAATAGCTATTCAATCTATACAATAACGGAAATAAGTTATGTACTTATTAAGTATTCCTATATTATTAAAATTGTTTGCTTACGCCCATTTTGGGGAACATATACATTCTCCTTTAATATTATACCGAAAGTAACTCCATCTCTTTTATTGTTTGTTATCTTTCACGTTCAAACGACTGAATCGTTGCTTTGCTTCATCATACAACTTCGACCTGATCATCGTAAAATTATAGTCAAATTTAAGCTAAGTTTGTTTTAAAATGCGCATCTAATAGAGGCGTCTCATAAATTTTGTCATATCATACACACAAATTAGAAAAATCTTGAAAATGCCCTTATTATCTAAAACAAAACAACATACACATAAATTATTTAATAAATTTTAAATTATTAAATAATTTATGTGTATTATTTAATGTATATGTATTTTAAATTATCACATATTGAATTATTTTAATAAATTATTACATATTTAATTATTTAAATAAATCATCACGAAAAATAAATTTGAATACCACAGGCCGATAAAAGTCAAGGTCTGTTATAGTGTATAACTTTAGTGTTGAGTAACTATCTGTCTTAAATATAAACGCATGTTAAAATCTTATTCACTGAATAAGCATTAATTGTCACTTTCTGTCACATGGGAACTGTCACGAGCGAAAACACAACAAAACACTGTTTAACTAAAATGCTCTTATTCAGCGTTTATAAGTAAGACCATATATGACGAAATATGATATTGATGCACCGGTCAAGCTGACAAATCTAATATGTGACTCTAATCTTCCAGAACATTCGAACTGGTAACTTTACGTTCTACTTGGGTACTTATAAGGTAGCTTATACATGTTCCAGTTGCTTGCATGTTGCCTTTTAATACTGTACACAAGTCTCAATCTCAATTCAATCACGAATGTATTTTTATAGAATCTTTCAAGGTTTGTGATCACACCACAGATTGAGAGTTTTTTGGAGTTTTAAAATTTCATTTGATATGAACATAACATAGGTCATACATTCGAATTATGAATGAAATATTTTGATTGTTTGAATGGCATTTTGCAAAGCATTGCTTGTAGTAGTAGAACAAGTTTACAAACAAGTTTTCAGCAACACTCGTAGGGAAAACTTTAAAACTTTTAGGAAAGGTTGTAAAGGTACTACATATTCGTACTAGAAACAAGATCTTAGATCACGGATCAGATACGAGTACAAAGTTTGGCCTAGTCTTGTTCTTAGGAGTGAATACAATGTTGATTCAGTTATATTATGTTAGAGTAATAACTAATAATGTAAGTTTTCTTAACACAAGTAATAACTGATGGCCGATAGGGCCGAAAAGCTCTCGAGTGGAGACCACACACCGGCAGCCGCAGCGTAGAAAAACCAACCATGAGATGAACAGATGTCCTCATACAAGTGGTGGGAAGACGCTGGATACAAGCTGCTTCCAATCGGTCTTTTTGGAAATCTATGGGTGAGGCAGTAGACTTCTTATGGCTGAGAGATGAATAACTCTAATACAAACGTCATCCGATTAATTCATTCACAGGGATGGGTCTGACAGAAAGGAGTGATGCGTTCAAGTGTTCGGTTAACTTGTTAACGTTTTGCTTTCATTTTATTTTGTTACGTTACACATAAGTATTGAGTACGTTACGTTTGTATCATTATATAAATTCTAACCGTGTTGGTCGGTCAACCAGAGCGCTCGTAATCTAGTACAGTCTAGTTCAGTTTAGTAAAATAAAGTCCACATGTACAGTTGTGAAGACGAGAACTGGCTTTAGAAGATTTTAGTAAAATGTTTTAGAACTAGGAGCAGTCGTGGTTGCGTGTCGGGTGGTCGCTTTTGTCTTGATGGAATTCATTCTACAATTTGTCCGTAGAGATGAGGTAGGGTAGTGAAGCAGTGATCTTGCTCTTCGCAATAGGTGATGATGATAGGCGGCGGAAACGCGCCGCTTACAAGGTTGCATATTTAAGCATTATTGTAAATGGATGTCGGTGTGTAGCGAACCTTGGCGGAAGTTATTCATGAGCGTCGTCTGAACGATGCCGCCACCGCGCCTGCTTGCACAAACATCTGCCATCAAATATGTATGTGCCGCCTGCCGTTTGCCGCCTGCCGTTTGCCGCCTGCCGTAATGCCGCCTGCCGCCCCCGGGTGCCGGCACACGCACTTGTTCGGGGATTCATTTACATTCATGAAGACGTTAACTAACCAATTAGTTCGAAGCAGAAACACGCGCTGTGCGTAATCTGACTATATTTACAGCTAGAATATATATTGAAGGTCGATCTCTTTGTAAGTTGAGTCTTTTTTCTAGGATTGAGGGGATTTTGCGTCAGAGGTTCCGTATCTCAAAAGGAGAATACTGATTCCATTTCTATTTCCAGGCATCCCACAAGCCTTTGTTGTCCGTTTGTCAGTCTGGTCACGGTTTAAATGGAATTTGTATGAAAATTTACGTTTTATTCATCCTAGATCATTTTAGAAGTTGATCAATTACTACTCGTTGACTCGTTTAAAGCTATAAGATATAAGTATTAAAATTAACAAATTAGTAGTTTAAAATAAACGGATCTCTGCGTTTAAAAGTGATTTCTACTTGTAGGAGCATAATAAATTCATTTTTCATGTATTGTATAACATGTTTTGAACATTTAATTGATTATAATATACTTAGTCAAATTATTTCAGTTCATTAATTTGGTCAAGCTATTTCATGAAACGGTCACATGTTTATTGTTTATTTTATAAAATGCAACCATTATACAAAATGGTTGATTTCACGATAATTATGTTTAATTCATCAATTCTGGCACGCCATGCATATTCCATGAAATGACCGCGTGGGCTCAGCTCTCGAGCCACGCCGCCGCTCACTGTTTGCGTTCCGCTCCATCCTGCTCCAGCTTGGATCCATTATTCCAAGTAGTTCCGCTCCCGGGCGCACGTAGCCATCGTTTATCGAAACGTGAAATCGTAAAGGCGTTCAGTTTGCCTACAATCGAGCATGAAGCTGAAAATTCTCGCTCGAACGGCTCGCCAATCGGACGTCGCTCGCTCGCGACAGTTGCAGATGGACGCACGAACGTAGCTTCGTGCAAACTCCTACTGGATCTTGAATCTTGAATGCATTCATGGTAATGCAGACTCAATGCTTTATTCAAACTTATGCAATGTAGTATTCTTCAACCGCAACTTTGTCAAGTAGAAAGAAATAAGTAGCTTATTGATGTAGCTACCCGTTGAACAGAAAGCAAACATTTTTTTTGTACATTATAGATCTACGATTGACCACCAACTCGCCTGATGATATGACATGATGAACATGACTTGAACTTGAATAATCTGTTGAAGCCATGGGCCAAGGATGATGATTATCTCTAATATATTGATCCACCTATATACCAGAGAATCATCCTTGGTCAGAGCTGTCAAATTACTAAAGTAGAAAAAAAATATGACAAAATTAGTTGACTAAGAAGTTGAACCAATGAGAATACCTTTTACAAAGTTTCTATCGCATTCGTGTGTAATTTTGCGTACATTATTAAAACTTATAAGTACCTACCTTCAATATTCATAGTTGATGTCGTTTCGACATACTGACCCACATACCTCGCGCGATATTTTCCTCAGAAGGATCTTCCACGCTCGTGTCTTACATTTATTCAAAGTCTATTACAATATCGCTTTCACTGTTTCCTCGTAGAAATCGATCTTTATAAATCTGAAGGAGAAACACATCGAGTGTTTACTGCGTGAATGTTTTGAATGAAATACGAGAGTATTGATTCAACAGTTTTATTTTACTGCTTTTGTTTGTTACGATAAAGTCGTAGTCTTGTCTGGCATTGTTCATCAGTGATTTCCACTGGCGTCGGACCCCACCTGTTGCGCCGCTCATCTGATTTGTTCACTTGTCAAACGGTTAAAAAGAATACCTAGAAAGAGTAGTATGTTATTTAAAATACTTCTATTGACGAATTATAAGGTCATTAGAATTTAAATGACAGATTATTAACACAAAATTTAAACTTTTTTAACGTGCAAAAATAAAATTATTATTATGAATTTAACACTACGTAGGTATATTATTAGTTAGTGGAAGAATGCCATTCCAATTTTATGCCCCCGCCTAGGTCTTTGAACACATAATAATAATTAAATATAATAAATGAATTAAGAGGAAGTAAAAAGACAACTATGTCAACTTAAAAACATTTTAACCTTTCACAAATTTAGGATTACAAAGATTTAGTTATCAGACAAGTTTTCAAAACAAGCTTTTGGGATTTTGATAAAGTGTCCTTTGAAAAAAGATAATCGTTTCCGTAGAAATTATATTCGATATTTCATAATTCGGAATAGGTAACCATAGATATTTGAACATTATTAAACTTATTGGTGCTACGAAAATGCTAGTTAAATGAGTTAATAACACAAACACGTTAAAAGTAACGTTACATCGATAGGTATCCGTGTGGCGGGATAAGTAGACATGAACTTTTACAGTTGCTCGTTAATATTTAGTGAGATCCGCGAGGAATCTAGCCGGCAGCGTAGGGCGGGCGGTTGCGGCAGTTTAGGGCGGCGACTGAGGCGGACTCTTGCCGCGGTAATGTGTCGCAATGGCGCTCCTAATTGTCACTGCTCGAGGGCATCCAAGCATATAATGAGGATCTAGGACGTTACAACTGGTTACGATGTAATGTTCTAGGTCAAGTTTAACTAGGGTTTTATAATACGTTGGGTGGGGTACTTACCAGCGTGATGGACTTTACAGGTGCGTTATAGGTGTCGTTTTTGTAATTATTCATCTTTACTTTTTTTTATTTGTTGTGGTTTATATGAGATCTCTCGTATCTGATTCTTCGACAGCCAGATGACAACAGACAGAGATGGACAAAAAAAACTGTTTTCGTTTCTATATCGATAATAATCCATATTCTAAACTAACCCTTGACCTGCATTATTTGACGTAAAAATTACTCGTACATGTATAGATTAAAATAACAGGAATAATGAAAACGATTTGAGAGTAATAAAAAATATAATAAGTGATTAGAAATAAAACTGTATAAAAGTCACTTTCCAATTCAGGTCGTCAAGTAACTTAGTCAAGAAACCCGCCCCAAACTGTACTTACCCGAACAATGTTATATGCACCCTATTGTCCTTCCTTCCTTACGTTACACTGCAGAATGCAGTGTAAATTTTTTATGCTGTAATAGGTTTGCGCTTGACCGCCATAATTTCAATTCAACTTCGTAAATAATGAATGATGCGAGTGCATCATTCACATAAATCGAGAGGTGATACTTAATTTGTCGTATCGACCCCGCAGGGAGAAGCACTGGTGGTACTTGAGTTTATGTATAAAATATTATTATGAAGTATTTTTGAGAATTTTCGTGATAATGGATATAGTATAAGCATCTTTTATGCCATGTCAATTAGTGAAATAAATTAGCAATTAATGAATCTTTTGTAATGAGCTTCGGGGCAGTTTTTATATCTTCTATTTAGAAAAAAACCTTGGTTATATGAAATAGTAAAGTGGTTTTAAGTTTAATATACAATGAGAAGAGCTATCAAGTTTAAGTACAAGAAATATTTTAGGAAGATACTGATTTTGACATACATCATACATTTTTATAGCACCTTAAATAGCGGTTCTTGTATGCATGTCATTTAAATATTTAATGTTTAAGATTCTTTATCAAATAATTTGATATAATTTTTAATCTAGTGGATATCATGCGTGACTCTTTAAATGTTTTTTAAAACCCCTGTGAAAGCACACTATTTAAATTAGTAAATAACTACTTTTTATTTTTTATTTTTATTTTATAATATACTATATAGATATAAGTTATTACCGTAGTATTTTCACTTTTGTGTACGCAAATTATTATGTTTTAGTTTTAAAGACCACTATTAGTGCCACCTAGTTTGAATTGAAGCCAGTATATAATGCCAGTAAATAATAATAATATGTCTCGCGCTGACTCAGAAGAAATCAATTCACTCGTGATTCAAAGACACCCAGAATATATCTATCGGGAAAGGTAGGAAGCGTATTCCACAATTCAGCAGTTCGCACGATGAAATTGGAATTAAAGCGTTTCGTTCGGGTTTTTGGAATATAAGGAACATAAGCAAAGGAACCTCTTCCTTTGATTTTAATAGCAAAAATATTGGCTCAAAGCAAGTTAAAGGGCAGAGATATACTCGAACGAGCCTCAGAAATCGCAGCTTCACTCTGTAGCTCCCAGATGAACTGTAAATTTTCACTTAAAACTTTCTCGTCTTCAGTAGTTAGCGAAAATTAAAAGCGAATTTCCGCAAAACCGGCAACGTGTCCCAGAGGTCTGGATTAATAGGTCGGCGCAGTGGCGGCAGTTTACCGCTAATTTGTTCAACTGACTGAAGGGTGGCTGGCAGCTGATCCGGGTTTGAAACTACGTACGTCACAGCAGGGTATTTCCAACACCCAGAGCGTATCCAATCGCACAAAATATGACACGTCATATACTATGCGAGCGAAGCGACATATCACACTAATTCAACCATTATACAGAGGAAAAAAAAAATATATTTTCTGGGATTGTAAGTGTTTGTTTTAGGTAATCTCTGGAATCACCAAACCGATTTCAAAAATTATTTCTTAAATAACAAGCTACATAATGTTTGAGTAACATAGTATAAAGAAAACTCCTTGTCTGAACTTTATGACGCTTTATTATTACTTATAACACTGCACTTATTTCACTGCACTGAGCGGTCTGACGCTAAGACCGCCTTTTTGCTACCGAGTTACGCCGCGACTACTTTTTCGAAGGGCCGCTCGCGCTCGTCCGCCCGCGATATATCCCCTCCCCGGAATTACAACATCACGCCATCATCCGGGGTAGCGTTCATTCTGTTCGATCACCGTTCTCCAGAGTATATAAATTAAGAAAATAGCAGTGCTGCCACTCCGCAACACTGAAAACACCGCACACCACATACAACAAATATTCAAATCATGACACTCGGCCATCCGCTTTTGTGCAACGTCCCGATGCACAACAACTCTCTAAAAGCAAGTCTGATTAATCATATCGAACCCTTTGGACTCCTTAAAGATTTGCTGCAAAATAAAATAGTTAAACAGTAATTATTATGCTAATTTTATAAAACTACTTATGGCACACTAAACTTTGTAGTATACGTTGTCGTAACTAGTTATTATTGTAGATACAAGTAATCATGACACTCGGATTCGTTTTTAAATATGACAATTATTTTATGTTTATTCTAGCTGGTCTGGGAACCGGAGGCTTCCTATTCGTTTGTAAATGTACACTATGCAGATAAATCATTGTTGTACAAATATGTTATACGGATCGAGTATATATTCTGGTATTTCCAGAGGTTTGGTATATAATTAAAAAAAGTACATAAAAACTTATTCAATTCGCATTATTAATTTACTGTCGGTTACTCAATTACTTCCTCCTCTGGCTTAGTGATTGCGAACGGCAGCATCATTATATAAATGTCCCAATGTTGTTGTGGCCACTGAAGTATCATTCAAACCTTGTAGACTTGGACTTGTAGACTTTTTTTTATGAAAAACTCTATAAATACTCCTTTTTGTTCTTCGTCCAAACATTAAAATGACCAACGACAAAGCTTGAATAAAATGAAAGCAAATTTCGTCCAAAAATAATTACACATAAATTCAAATATTTAGATCCAACTCAAACCAGCTCCAGTAATAATTTGGTGACACGAGTACGTTAATTTTGTAAGTGCTCTCATAGGAATCAACATTTTAAACTGTATTTCTGTCATTGTCCTGCCATTACCAAATAGCATTTTAAAATTGTGTAACGTATACTCCCCAAATCCGAGTAATAGAGAGAATAAGAGAACGGAAATAATTTTCCAAACCCCCTTTTTTTTCTTAGCAAGTCGCTACAACCGCATTAATTTCTGTCAAGCTTGTGGATGATCGGCAAAGCACATGAGCAAAATTTTGTCAGTTTAGAATGTCAGAAGTATTATTATTTTCTAATCACTAAATTTCATTATCATAGGGACAAATTAGTCACGATAAACTACAGGTAGCTGATCCATTGTCAGTCCTTCACCAACCGTTATTTGACTGGCGTATACCTGTTGCTGTTTACCATTAAATTGATGTACTATCAAGTTGAATCACTTCACATCACAGATGCCCTGAGTTGACATCTGTCGGATTTTAATCTGTTGTTTGCCAAATTCTTCTTCTTAATCGTACACTCTAGTCAGAGTGGTCGTGGTTGCAATGGCGGTGGCTCCTCGCCGTGTCACCGTCACTCTCCAGGCCAGCTGCTCTTCTCGCGATGCTTCTCCATTTCTGCCGGTCGGTTGCATTGCGAGTACACTCTACTTCGGTGGACTGCGTAGCTTTTCTAATGAGGTCGGTCCAACGTGTTGGTGATCGTCCAGGACTTCGCTTGCCTTCTACACGGCCATGCATATGCTGCGATAGGCTCTCCGTCGAGTGCTCTTTTCTTGAGATCTGCGCAAAGAACTTCAGTATTTGCAATTGCCCAGTCGACGATAATCTATCTCGTATATGAATCTCTTTGAGGATAGAGTTGTTGGTTGTTTGTCAAATACGTCATCACTATTTTGATGACACGTTAGCTAGAAAAAATACTGTACACATTACATACTAACAGTACTCAAACCGAGAATGTGGACATATTTATTTTCCCATCCAATATTTATAGTACTGATGTAACAGTAGAGCAGAAATTACTTGACTAGGTTTTAATAAACTTAATTGTAGGTAAAGACTGAGAATGTTTATACACAGAAGCATACTTAATTCCTTTTAGTGCACACCTGAACTAATACTAAAGCATCAAAAGAGAAGAAGCAGGTAATCACTTCCATAAATAAAATTAGTCTCAATATTTGTCTTACTAATTTCTGTTGTTTTTTTTTTTTTTAAAGGTCTATATGATGTCGACTAGTCATATCATAACTGCTCTTGCACTGAGTACAAGCCAGTGGTGATTTTGATAGTTGCCGTTTTATTTCAACTAACAATCATATTTCGGAAACGTTACCAGTCCTATCAAATATTGCTTATTTTTAATGAAGATATTTTTTTATTTATCGATTAATTTTCGTATGCTGGATCCAATACTGTTATATGCTTACCAAAATTATACTAGATTTATCAAAATGTTCATATGCACGAACGATATTTAACGATATTGATCTAGAACCTAGAAATACTTGAACGCTTTGACAGCAAAAATAGAGGGCCAAATGTTATTACTATCATAAGACCACATGTTTGTATACCTATTTTGCAAGAAATAAATTAATTATGAATATTCGGTTTTTATATTTGACTAATTTTTGAACTCATAAACTGTACTTTTACAATAAAACCGCCACCGGTGCAATCTATTTTTGAGGCTACTTTGTTTGAAATATGAAACTGATCAATCAGTTCTCTCTTTGAATTATCTTTAGTTCGTGATAAGAAACTTCGGTCATCGCTTAAATTCAAAGTCAAATTATTTCTTGGGCTTGTAACAAAAGTGTTATATTAGAAAAGCCCTTTTCAAATTAGTATTTTTTGTTATGTTTGTACTCCAAGCTTTTTCTGTTATAAAATACGATTTAACGTAGTTTTTATTAATTTAGATATAATATATTCTATTTATTTATGTCATTTTTATATCCAATAACATAATAAATAATAAAAGGATGTCGTCAAACTTATGTCAATATTCATAATAATGTTCAAAAGGCCAAAATAGAATAATAAAAAATATGCTAATCCACTTATGGAAGAAAGTAGAAAATATGATCCGCTGTTCCATTAGAACGAGAATTCAGCAAGATCTATTCTCATCAACTCATTCAAGGCATAAAATGGGTTTCTCTCAAAGAAACGTTTACTACGTACGTTTACTTTCGACTAATAGTTTTGTAATATTATCGAGTGGTTCATTTAACATACAGATTTGTTTATATATATTTTACGATAATTGTCAACGCTCATCACTGCTTACGTCACTGTCCAGCGGACAATTCAACAAAGTGTAGACACTGCTCTGCAGTTGCGAAAAATAACGTGGGTGTTCAAAACATGACATCTAATTACGTTGGCACATACAGATCGCTGACATCTATATATATTTTTATAATAATCCTTAACCGAATAGTATTTTTCGGAAAATGTCTTAGGCTTACTCATTTATCAATTCATGAATCTTATTGATGGAGTAATTTCCATTCTCTCTATAATCTAATAATAATAACCATAATAATTGAGAATCTAATAATTGCAAACAGATTACTCATAAATTTATTCGCTCTAACGCACTATACGCGTTTTATCAAAAGTAAGTGACTTAGTCGATTCTAATTAGTACGTTTCGGAAATTTCAAGCATAATGGCATTTGTCAAAACTCCTCGACACTTCGAGTTGCTATGCTCGTCAAGGTTACTTGCTGCGTGTCCGATCGGTTGATCTCTCATATATGATTTAAATTTTCTCTATGAAACTCGAAACTACATCAAAACTGGAATTATAACGTTATATCATCATTAAAAGTCAGGTGCTCAGGTTCTGGGAAAGTCCGATCAATGATTCTGCTATTCAACGCTTAACATAATCACATTAAAATGATCATTAATCGACTGTATTAATCAAATCCACTAAAATACAAGATCTGTGCACACTCTTGCACACCATATACATATTATACAAAATGTAGTTAATCAAGTTATTTTGGATTAAATACAGTTTGGAGCTTCTACTTTCCTTTGAATAGGCTTGACCTGCTGCAGTTTAAAACGTTCATGGCTGGAAGCTAAGTGTTCCGTGACCGGTTAAAATTATCATCCTGAAACCAAACCTTCATGGTTACAGCTAAAACATCATTGAATAATTGAACTTCAATCTTACAGCTCACTTACATGGTTGCAGCGAGAACATCATCAAATCTTCAAACTTCGACATCGTCAAATCTTCAAACTTCAAACATCATCAAAACTTCAAACTTCAAATATCGTCAAATCTTCACACTTCAAACATCGTCAAATCTTCAAACTTCAACCTTACAACGCGCCTATATGGCTGCGGCGAAATCATCATCAAATCTTCGAACTTTCCTTACGGCACACCTACATGGCCATACTTCTTTAGAATATTACCCTGCAGCTCACCTACACGGTTGCAGCGATAACATCATCAAATCTACGAACTTCAACTTTACGGCACACATACATGGCACTCTTTGGAACATTTTCCCTGCAGTTCACCTACATGACTGCAGCTAACAAACTCGTAAACACTAAAAATCCTTGAATTTCAAACTTGCAGTAACACTAAGTGTAGTTGTTAACACTAAGAAATGCACTTTAATTTTCAGCACTGTCGATACTCTGATATCTTAGCGCGGCTTTAAATTCCGCCTCCATGATTACAAGGCGTCAACGGATAAATATTCGCGACAAGTTACCGGTACACAATGGTACTATTTCTGAGGTTATTACATTACATGCCTTCGAAATTCAATTAAGATTTTAAGTCAATCGAACTATGTTATCTCTGTATAATTCAACTTCATAAACAGACTTCTGTATTAAATATTTACGCAGTGACACTCTGGTAAATCCATCAATATTGTAGCTCTACTCATATAAAATTTCGTTTGACACACTTATGTGGTTCAAGATCTTACAATAGTTACGTCACAAAGTAGTTATAGTGTTGCAGGTGGAGATACAATACCAAAATTTCGCTTCATGGTATAGCATACTTACACGACTAAAGACAGTGCTACTAGTTGTAGTAGACTAGTTGTCGTACTAGAATATTTTACTTGCGGTACTTTATTAACCTTACAGAAAAACGAACACAGTACAACTCGCCCTAAATGGCCGTAACCGTAAATACAGGATTCCACCAGTGTGCGGCTCTGTACCGCACAGAGTGCAGCATAAATGTATTTCTTGGTGAACTCTTACGGGCAGCACCAGCAAACTGTGCGCGCACTCTATTGGACAAACCGTGAACTTTTGTCGCGCACTCCTTGGTCTCGCGGTGTACCCGCGACGACGCACTCGCACACATGTTTACGCACTAAACTGAAAGTAAAGCACATTTCCGAGGTATAAATGTTCGTGTACAAATGTACCGTACAGCACGCATACTAAAGTTACGCACAACTGAGGTGGTGGACACAGGCAATCTACTATTGTGATCAAGTTCGCGCACTGCAAAAGGTCTGCACCAAATTTTTATCAACAAGTGTTCTGAATCTGAACACAATTTTAGTGGAGCCCAACCTTAACAGCTAGATAATAAGCTGTTAAGTTTACCATAATATTTTATTTGCATTACTGTTAGCAATATTCTAGAAAAACTACATTTAGAAGCTCGCTTAAGTCTGCACCAAATTTTTATCAACAAGTGTTCTGAATCTGAACACAATTTTAGTGGAGCCCAACCTTAACAGCTAGATAATAAGCTGTTAAGTTTACCATAATATTTTATTTGCATTACTGTTAGCAATATTCTAGAAAAACTACATTTAGAAGCTCGCTTAATTGGCTGTATTGATGTAGCCCAGTTACCGAATTAAAATATTTTATTCGCAGCACTTTACTAGTCTTCTAGAAAAATAACACACTGCTGATCGCTGACACGGCCACAGACCGATATGCCATAGCCATTGTACTATTAAAAACACTACTCTCACCATCACACCAAAAAAATATTACCTCGCTATGGTTCCTCTGAATGGCTGCAGCATAATCAAATACAAAAAGTAAAAATGGTTCTCAAACAAGAAAAACATATTTTCGTATACTTGTCTCTCGGGATGTTAACGAAATAATTTACTAATGACTTACTTACAACAGACTTCATTTCGTTTAAATTACGATAAAATTATCGGGGAGTAGCCCCAACCACACTATCAAAATTTCATTAGGTTATAATAAAATCGTCGGATTATAATCTTTAATCGCTGTGCTACAATAAAATAATCTGGGAGTAACCCAGATCACATCTCATTGCAGTATCTTAACAGATTCTGTCTACCCGTATTAAGAATATCCCGTTATAATTATTTTAACAACCTGTTTCAACACTTTTAAGAACCATTTTCTCCAATTCGATATGCGTGACAAATTTTTAACATCAATATTCAATAATCGGAGGGTAAAATATAATCTCGTAGGTGACTCACGATTTTACCGGGCTCGGCTCGCAGGTTGATTGCCACTTCTGATATATAAAGAAAACTCCTTGTCTGAACTTTATGACGCTTTATTATTACTTATAACACTGCACTTATTTCACTGCACTGAGCGGTCTGACGCTAAGACCGCCTTTTTGCTACCGAGTTACGCCGCGACTACTTTTTCGAAGGGCCGCTCGCGCTCGTCCGCCCGCGATATATCCCCTCCCCGGAATTACAACATCACGCCATCATCCGGGGTAGCGTTCATTCTGTTCGATCACCGTTCTCCAGAGTATATAAATTAAGAAAATAGCAGTGCTGCCACTCCGCAACACTGAAAACACCGCACACCACATACAACAAATATTCAAATCATGACAATAGCTATGTTTTATTTCAACAACGCTAGTTTTAAGTGCAATGTCGCGGTTTTTGTAACTAAACTCGGAGAAAAACAAGCCATCTGATTTGGCTTATGCTTTTTTATTTACGCTTGGCTATTTGTTTTTTTTAAAGTTAACACAATGTATGAAAAAAATTATATTTTTTTGTGTATATCTGAAATGTTTACGTACTTTTCGCCTTGTAGGATAGGGTCTACGCTAAAACTAATCTCGGGATCCGATTCTCATCAAAATATGAAATCAATAACAATATCCAAGTCGCTTACACCGGCACTTCGTCACTTCACAATGTTCGTTAAAAACTTGCTGAATATTGATAGGAATGTAGAGGAGACCTGTATAAAATGATCCCTTGAGGTAAAATGATTCCCCTCAATTTTTCCGAAACTACCAACGGCATCTAGGAAATAAAACATGTATAACGTCCGTTAGAGGTGATGTTCATACAGGTAGTAATGGCGGAACGCACGCTGACGCAGTGTCAAAGTTATCGAAGAAAAATTGAATTTTATTGTTTTTTTCTAAAATAAGCGTATTTTGATATTCTCATATTCCGTGTATCAGTGTTCTGCATCGAATGGTTATAAAAGAATAGCGTTGTAGCTGTCTTTAACTACATGATTTCATATTGTTTTCGTTTTCATCGTTTATTGAGAAGCCATGTTTTGTTTTAATTCAAAAAATTACCGTTTGGGGTAAAATGATTCCTATCGGTATGTATAAAATGATACCGGGATCATTTTGCACTCACTCTTTATTTTTTTGCTTAAAAGCAGCGAGAAGAAAAAAAACACTAACAAAATTAAACTAATTGAAGAGTAAACTAATTAAAACTGAAGAAAAGTACAAAAAATAAAAACAAGAAGATGAATCCAAAAAAAAAGAGAAAAACAGTTTGATTCCGAAGACGAAGTTGATTATGACTTTAATACTATTTAGACGTGCAATGTGCATACATTGCACATTGCACGTCTAAATACTCAAATGATAAAGGGGGAGAAGGATGGATTCAATGTTCCATGTGTAAAAAATGAGGTCACGACCAATGCGCTGGCGTTGATGAGGATGATACTGAACCTTTTATATTTGAAATGTAATGAAATTTACATGAATGTAACTGTATAACACTGTAAACTGTATAACTTTGCTTTCATTTGATTTTTTAGTGAATATATTATAAAATAACGCAGATGTTTTTAATTCAAAAATGAGGATCATTTTTCCCCATAGGGTGGGATCATATTAAACACATATGTGGATAAAATGATCCTTTTGCATTGTTTTGCTAGAAAATTTACAAATATTTGAATAATAACTATACACAAAAGTTTTATTTCAGGAATTGTAGTAGAAAGACTATAGTTTCATTGTCCATTCACAGAATAAAAATATCTACATAAGTTTGCTGTAAATAATTGTTTTTTTCCTTAGAGGGATCATTTTATACTGGTCTCCCCTACGCACTACACATCTAGCCGTCGGAAATATAAGAATGCAGCAGGGAATATTATACTATTCTGTAGTTATTTGCACTTAATTTGATTATTACAACTTGAATTAGGTTCCAACAAAAACAACTGTCATGTCACTCACACGAAGTATTTTATTTTTCACAACAAAATCCATAGGGTAGTCCTAAAAGTGTCGTCACTTTGGACACGGATATAGTGTTAATATTTTGATTATCACCTTCACCACTATTTTGAACAGACTTCCAAAAAACGGAGGTTATCAATTCGATCTGTATGTTTGTAATATTGTCAGAATTGCACAATTTTTGTATATGTTAGTCTATACCAGCTTCTAAACAAACTTGTGTGCCAAATTTCATAAGTGTGTGTATGTTTGTCCCTACATTACGCAGAAACTAGAAGTCGTATTTCAATTAATTTTTTTATTGAATAAAGTATCTTT
The DNA here is from genome assembly GCA_947563715.1 of Lycia hirtaria. Taxonomy (NCBI): domain Eukaryota; kingdom Metazoa; phylum Arthropoda; class Insecta; order Lepidoptera; family Geometridae; genus Lycia; species Lycia hirtaria. Next base: position 26,378,597 of record OX387381.1, on the reverse strand, counting down.
CAACTTAGAAGTCACTGTAGGTTTTATTAAAATTGGTAAAATATGGGCTTTCGAACACTCATTTCGTTCATCGCAACTGCAGAGCAGTGTCTACACCTTATATTTCAATTGTTTGATAGTGACATGAGCGGTGATGAGCTTTGACGACCGTTTTTAACCAACGTCAAAATAATAAATACTATTAAAAATTAATAAAAAAAAAAGACGTGTGGCACTCGGAGACTGCCGCGGTAAAGCTATTGCATAATAGCTTTACGCGCGGTGTGTTAGGTTATTTTCGTTACGGAATTTCTGGATTCTGTCTCCACGCTCAAGGCCCGCGATAGAAGCTATGCAATAGCTTAAAATATTAAAAAAAAATTAAACCGACTACAAACTGAAAAGAAATAAATAACTAGAAGAAAATCAAAACTGGGCGTCTACCTAAGTAGGTACGTACACCAACTATTTTTGAAGTCTTCTTATTATCGTATTATATAACGTATTCTTTTCAGTTTGAAGTCGTTTTTTTTAAATTACTTTTATTATTACTACGGGAGGGAAAATAAAAGCCATAGTATGAACAACGTTTAAGTACGAACGGCACCTATTTTTGTTGTTTATAAATTGTCACCAAAGTCAATGCTTAAAAGGATGCGATCTGTAACGCTTATTTAAAGGAAAGTATTTATTCTTCATTTGAAAAGACCTTAGAAACAGAGCAAAGAACAACTAAAAGAAGTAACTTACAGAGATTGAGCAAAGAGCAAAATAAGTATATTAAAGGGTCCAGATGTAGTTATTATATTCTCTTTCGATCAGATTACACAGATACTCGAGGAATAGCAAATACTATAACTTGATAAAGCTAAGTTTCGCCTACGGTCGGTTTGACCCATGGGGTAAGTCAGAGATTCCTTAACAGCAATTGTAGTTTAAAAATATTAAAATCACTTTTTTATGAAGTGTTATTGTATATTTTGCCCATTAGGTTGTCAAAATTATATACGAGTATATTCTGAAGAAAATTAAGTCAAAAATTTAGCGATACTAAAATGTCAATGTAAAATATAAACCGTAAAATATATTCTTATGTAATTTACGTAATCTTTTTAAATTTATATTGTGAACTGTATTTTTTCCTGACAATTAAAGATTGTTTTTTTTTAAATATAAACAAAGTTTTGAATAAAATAGCAAGAAAGATTATTAAATAAAACTTTACCCAATGTGTCACTTTGCTAAGATCTTGCTGGTAAGGCGTTACAAAGAATTACCGAAGGTGAAGTTCTATAATCATAGAGACTTCAAGACAAAATCAAGTTCAACTGCAGAAAATGACGAAATGAAAACTGAACAAAAGGTGCTCCACCTTCAAGATACACACTCTCGTATAGATCAATGGTAGAAAGATGAAACAACACGTTGGAGTGTTACCGAAATAGCGCATCGGAAGGTCACGGTTCCGCTAATGGTGTTTGTCTTCCGCCGTGCCTTTCTCGAGCGAAGAGCGCTCTCCGCCCGCGCACTGAGTACGCCCGGAATATACCTTACAGAAGGTGCCGCGCTGCTTTTTGCACTTTGTCACATTTTAGAGTTTCTTGTGTACCACTTATATTAGCAGTTTGGTCCGAAATAAGAATCATTTTTTAAAACTTTGTCTGTCATTCATACCTCATAATAATACACAAGATCATGTTTATAATAAGAAATTGCATTTTTTTATTTGATCATAAATTACCATAAAAAAGGTAACCGAAATAGATTCGTTCCTCAAAAACAAAATTAAAACATCTTAACGATAAAAATAAGAAAGTTACAAGAATTTTAATTTCATATTAGACAGAGAGAAGACCATCGCGGTAGATGGCGCCATGCATCATGTGCGAGTATACATACATACATATATATATATATACTTATCCTACATCTATAACCTGGGTGATATAGATAGATAGATAACTCTTTATTAAAAGACCACACATACAGAAAAAAAATACAGAGACAACATAATTTTAGGTAGGCTTTTAATTGGCGGCCTTATCGCTTAGAGCGATCTCTTCCAGGCAACCATGCACGGATAGGTAAGATGTTACAGAAAGTGGCCTTTAAAAGTAACTAAAACTATAGTATACACTAAACAATATACAGTAGGTACCTATTTATGTTACAAAAAAAAAAGAGTAATAATAATTAATTGTAATAGATTTACTTATTCATAACTTTATATATATATCTCTGACAATACATATCTACACTAATATATATATATACATATAAATTTAGTCCGTGTTATTTACATAATGAGCTTTTACACGGGTTTTGAAAACATCTAATGATGGAGCACGCTTACCTTATAGTGGCAACTCATTCCACAGTTTGACAGCTGTCACTGTGAATGAGGAAGCATAAAAGTTGGAGTTGTTGACTAGGTGCACCTTTCTTTAGCCATTCAGTACGGTAACGCTGTGTAAAGGTAAACAAGAGACTCGATGACAAAATAATGCTTCAGTTTTAGGGTTCCGTACCCAAAGGGTAAAAACGAGACCCTATTACTAAGACTTCGCTGTCTGTCCGTCCGTCCGTCTGTCACCAGGCTGAATCTCATGAACCGTGATAGTTAGACAGTTGAAATTTTCACACATGATGTATTTATGTTGCCGCTATAACAACAAATACTAAAAAATACACTAAAATAAATATTTAAGGGGGCTCCCATACATCAAACGTGATTTTTTTGCTCGTTTTTGCTCGATATTGAATTATTCATAGAATACAGAATACTTTAAAATATCTATTAAAATTAATATTTAAGGGGGGCTCCCATAAAACATACGTGTTTTTTTGGCGTTTTTATAGATAATGGTATGGAACCCTTTGTGCGCGAGTTCGACTCGCACTTGGCCGGTTTTATTTTTATCAAATATTTATTTTCTCAAAAATTTTAGTTAATCTATACAACAATTTAATTTACCTAATTAGAATTATCTCAGTTTGTAGGCTTTGAAACAACTGGTACGAGTAACAAATGTCCAAAATCCGAAAATGATGAGAATCTCGTAAGGGACGGGATACAATAGACACGAAAACTTTGTCCTTAGACTTGTGTTACCAATATAAGTATCCAAAGATGGACCAAATACTTACATATTGTGGGAGTTAGTTTAGGTACCAATGATAATGTTTTAACCGTTTTCACAAAACAAAGTTTTATATTTGACTATATTATGTTGGTATGTCTTTTCTTTACGATATTATATTGTGTTCATCAAGTTTTCCTACCAATTGTAGAACCGATTTAAAAAATTCTTATTGCGTTGGATATCATAAAATAAGATATTTTTTTTGTAGTTTAGTAAGTTACAGATTATTTTGTTGAAAATTTACTGAATTGAGTTGATTGTTTCGGTTTTTAAGGTTTTTTACTTTTACTTTTTTAACTGTGTAAAAAATACTTGTCTAATCAAACATTTCGCAAGCTGTAGTGACTTTCTATCCAGTCTATTATGAAAGTAAGTGTATCTGTAGATATAAGAGTTAGTGTCTACAACGAGTGAGGGTCTCGGTCATAAATTAGAGTAATTGTCGAAGTTGGTGGTGACACGGCGCGCTGTGTCGGAGCCCGGTGGCGGCTCTCCCGGTGGCCCACCTGCCGCTGGACTTCTAAAAGTTTTAACCCTTTGTTTATTGGCTTTTCACAATTTTTTGTAATTTATTAATTTTGGAGCAACGTCTCAAATTATGATCATTTCATTTACTATCATCATTTCAGCATATAAGGCCTAGAAATTCTGTGATATTAGCAACAACACACCTACTGCTTCATATAGGCCGCCCTCGTCAATTTCCAAAAAGATCGGTTTTACGCGGCCTGCATTCAGCGAGGTCTTTCTATCACTTATATGGGATCGTCTGTCCACCTTGTGACTATGCCAATGCCGATGGTTAATTCCTCAAGGGATACTTTATACCATTTTTCCGTTCCAACGATTGTACCAGGTTCTCTATGTTCTGGCAATATCGTCCGCTGACAGGGTTACGATTCTGATCTTGTGTTTTTTATACTGTAACTCAATTCGGATGAATGACGTCGGAAATAAACAAGAAAGCTTCATCGGAGTTATAGGTTTTTGAAAGAAGTCAGTCAAAACTAAGGTTTTCTGTAAAGCGTTTTTTATTGAAAGCGTTAGGTGTAAACAATTTGCTGAAGGTGAATTTCATTTGTCTCCCATAATAATAGTAACTGGGGTCGAGGCAATTCTAGCAGACTTCAATTACAATATGAGTAATTTAGCTTTATTCTTCGTTACAACCAATTTGTCGGTCTCGGAATGCAGTCATGCTATTGTGTTACATTGTTATGTAATAAAAATTGCACTTTTGTTTCATGATCTCTTGTCCCGTGAAAAATAAATGATTTGTAAACAAGATTTATAATAAATAATTCATGCTAATTCAATGCGAAAACATACATTCAAAATCCACAGAATTCGTGGCCTTATTTTAAAAATAATATTAAGTGTAACAGTTAAATTACAAAAATCGTTCTGAAGCAGTCGGGTATTGTCTAATTCTTGTGATAAAATACTTCAGTTTCCTTAAAGTTCAACTCTTTATAAGTACTGCTCTTCAAGTAAGTACTTAAGTAAAGTGGGAAAAGCTATTCAAGCTTACAAACCACACTACTTCAGAACTGAACGCAGTAAGCCTGCTATTCAGTTTTATTACCAAACCTTACGATGTTTGTCAGATGAAGGTACCGAAAAATGTGATACACTGGAGAAGTTAACAACAAGAACAAGTATAAGTTGAGAAAACTCAAAAACCCCCGACAAAAAAAAACGACTGAACAGATTTTTATGAAACATAGCTAAGAACACTACCGACTAATTCACCTTTCAAACAAAAAAAAAATCGGTTCATCCGTTCCAGAGCTACGATGCCACAGAAAAACACACACACGGACACGTCAAACTTATAACACCCCGTCGTTTTATGCGTCGGGGGTTAAAAATAATGAAATCCATGCCTGTTCACAAAATGCTTCCTCTAGCTGAACACCTCAATTCATTTTCAATTCAAACCCAACAAATGATCGAATATAGTTTTTTAGTGGTGGGATTTTATTACAGAGTTTGTTTGAGGAAGAACAAGTGCGAGTACCTACTACACCTTTTCCAGCCGGTTCTTCCACCGCCATCCTCTGGAGTAATCGCTACCTGATTGGTTTTTTTAATGTTTAGGTTTGGATTGAAGAGCAATTTTTCGAAATATTTTGGGCATACCGAGATTCGACATCTATTAATCTCAAAATAACGAGCGTAGTGCATTGCCATACAAGATTTTTATAAGTCAAAGTCCTAATTTTTTGTTTGAATTGGACTGACTTGGGCAAGCATGTAGCTTAACATCAGGCGAGCTGTTTGTTCATCTCATCTACCAGGTGCATAAAAACGTAACGAATCCTTATTCTGTCGTGGATTCGTAGTGTGAGTTAGTGCACGGGTCCAGGTGAGTAGTTAGTGATGTAAATCCGACTCAGAGTCTCACGGCGACAGTTTATGAGCACAATTAGGCGGTCGGAAGGCGAGCCGTCATGTAGTTCATGTAATTAGGTCAGAATTAGCCGCCTCGTTGCCGGCGCGGCGGCGGCAGTGCGGGGACCGTCGGGGCCCACGGCTCGAGCTGCTCACATGCAGGATACTAGCAGAGATACAGCTCAGTGACTTCTGAAGAGAACCTGTCTTAAATGGAATAAATCCAAAAATTTTAGGCTGACCGCACACGGGCTACTATCACTTGAGCGTTTGTTGCTTATACATACCACCGTTTTATCGCTTGATCTACCAAACAGTTGCTTAACCCTTTTGGACATTCTTCCTGTAACCTGTGACCGAGCGATATATCGCTCTGTCACGTTAAAGGAATCCCTTTACGATAGGATAATCATATTATATACTCTTTTATTTTTTTTAAAAGATTTTGAAGCGCTGGAGAACCGCTTATAACACTATTCAATCGCTCAAGAGATAGAAGCCAGACTAGCCAGTGTGCGGCCAGCTTTAAGTTGATCAATACTGTGCCTCTTTCGAGCGCCCTTAATTTTTTTGGATTTTATAGCACAATGCAGTGCCGTGCCCTGTACCAGTTAATACGCCAAGTTAAACCTATTAGCCTGTGTTGTGTTTTCGTTCTAATAATGTGACGTTGGCTTTCGAGGTGTTTCCGCTTTGAAGAGCTGTTTCTCTGTCAATTTATACTCTGTGTGATGCGGGAGCCAGTTCCTGTTCGGAGACTGATTTGCATCCGGCAGCCGAGAGCGCGTCTAACTACAGGACCCAGAACATTCCTCAGCTACCCGAAGCCGCACTAACTTTGCTAACTTTATCCCAACTTTAGCGAAGATTCGGTTAGCTTTCTAACTAGTTTCCCAATGAAAATAGAAAACAATTGTAGCGCTTATCAACTTGTCCGATTCAAAACTTCACTAGTTACATTATTGTTTTTGGAAGGAAGTTACTTAATACAATAAGTACTATAAACAACTTGTAGGCAGCTTTCGGCATTTTTTAAACTCCATGAGGGAGGGATAGTGAACTTTTTTGGCTGAGATGATGATGATGTTTATAGCATAATAAATATCGTTTTAATCAAATATGCTATGTCACTTTTACACTTTTCTGATCATTGTAAAATTTGTGCAAAGTTTTATCAAGTCTCATATTTAGATCAATCTGTCACGTATATGCTATCTTTTCGTCACATTTTTCGCAACCAAGCTTCCTAATTCTGAATCTTATTACCATCTTGTTGGTGGTCTATTAAATCATATTGTTCTCCCAATATCTCTCCACAAGTATTCGCTAACCAATAAACATTCCATCCCGGCGAAGGAGGCCGAGGGACGCACGTCATGACGCCAATTGAGCGACTATTTTTATAGACTGATCGATCAATTGATGGTGTCTGAACCCGGCACTCGCTCTCTACTCTACTTGGATCATGCATGTGTTTTAGAGAATATTTTTTTTTTATCAGAACGCGCAACCGACTCTCTCGCATTTTTTTTTTAGATAGGAGACAATTAGAATTTGCCCATTTTAAAGTCACCATACTCTTCGTCGCATTAATAAAAGTGCCTAAAACTATTTTTAAGATTATCTTGTTTCATAAATATCGATCTACGACTAACCAGAGACTCTTTTGATGTTAACAGTTTGGCCGACAATAAAACATGTTGATGTAGTAATAAATTACAGTTTAAAAAACCTAAAAAACACGCTACAAATTATTGTGGTCAAAGTTCATTACAAGACTTTTCTAACAAATCCAAACACAGCTATGATACGATGTTCCATCATGAAGTTCTAGTTTATATCTTCCAGCTCCATCATCAGATCAGTTCGACAGTACCATATTATAGTATTGTCACCAAAACTACATACAGCTGCCAATTTTCATGACGCTACGATCCTTGGAAGATGGTTAAATTAGTTACCTTAGATTTGATTACATAGTTAGTTACATACAGGTCGACCTAATAAAAGCGTGTTAAAAACATATGTACGATGCTTCGAAATTGCCAAAATTGTAGTTTTCCAGAAGCTAAGACAACCCATTTTTATGATCTCACCTGATGCAGTGTTACCAGTCTCTAGTGCTGATTCTGTTATAGAGTCAGTCACGTGTTTGGCCACCCAAAAGTACTTTTAGGCTATCAATAGCCACCCTAACCTTGATCCGGTCAAATGACGTCTGTTTTACTTTGTACGATTGATGGACTAGTTATTCAAACCAAGCTTACGCGTTGTGAATGATCCATTGATTAATATATAAGTAGGCTATATATTAAAAAATAATATAACATAACATAATATTAACTTTTATTTAGTTCCACCTGTCCCGGTGTTTGTAATAAAACCTTGTAAGTTATTTGATCCACTTTCCTTTGATTGAGCTGATATTTTGCATGCTTATGTAAATCTGACGACAATGCAATATTATTAATTCATAATAATTTATTTATTACAATGGTTACAAGTCAATTACATTACTTATCCAAATATTTATAATACATTGTACCTATCGAGTACAGAATCATTTAATTTATGTATAAATATAAAATAAAACCGGACAAGTGCGAGTCAGACTCGCCCACCAAGGGTTCCGTACAAACTGGTAGATAAAAGGGGGAAATCATATATTTTCCTTCATATACCTACCGAAAAATATACATCGTAAAAATATTTAAAAACCTGTTTTAGCTTATGCTAATGAAGCTCTTTCATATGATACCCCACATGATACGGTTAAAGAACTAAAAAATTTGGACCCTCATTCTTATACTATGGATCTGCGTATATGGTCTTAATTTCAATTCGATACCATCACGCGTTCCCGAGATTAAGGTCTTGACACCCGGACGGACAGACAGACAGACAGACAGACAGACAGACAGACAGACAGACAGACAGACAGACAGACAGACGGACAACAAAGTGATCCTATAAGGGTTCCGTTTTTTCCTTTTGAGGTACGGAACCCTAAGTATGTCAAAATCAATTTTATTAAAATTAATAAAAATACACATATACGAGTATGTCAAAATAAATAAAAATAATCATATTTAAAATATGATATGGAACTAATCTGATGATGGAACCGGAAAGTAGGGAGAAGAACTTCCTGATGGAAAGTACTATGATAGTCAAGTTTGGGCTCATTAGCTTTGTTGTTTCAGGTTCCCTCCATCACATACGACAACAAGTGTCTAAAGATGGAATCAGGTCTTTGATGGAATCAGGTCTTTGATGGAATCAGGTCTTTGCTGAAATCAGGTCTTTGTCACTATACTTAACTCCATGATAGAAAGTAATAAGATGAGTTTGTGTTCATTTTGAGTCACCTTATGCACTTTTATTTGATTAGTATGTTTTTAGATGATCTTGTTTTTAATTTCTTCTTTACATTCATGCCGCAGCGAGTGCAGACCACACAGCTCGATAACATGCGGTTAATATTTAACAAGAAGAGATATATTAACGACACGGCCGATGCGTCCATATGGGAGGAATGATTGATGGCGCTTCTCGGTCTAAATATTTATGTAATAATTTATTTCGATGCAGACATAAAAGGTATAACAAGTTATTATTGAAAGAAACACAATATACATTTTCAATCTGTGAAAATGATCTCTATAACGAAATTTGAAGAACCAAACTGTAGAGGCATAGCCATTTATGATTCCCATCCGATAAAAAAAAAAACAATTAGGGGTATTTAGGTATTTGACTGAGTCAAATTTAGTTCATTTTTAGCTTTTAAAAAATATTAATAAGTATATAAAACATAAAAAAAAACATTTAAATCGGTTAATGTAGGAGTAGAAAACAGTTTTCTCAAATCCTATTTTTATGGATGATTTCGCGAAAACATTTCTCTCGATCTTTTCACTAAGGCGCGTCGCTCACTAGTAAGTCGAGGCGCGGTCGCGGCGGCTTCGCGGCTCAATCGAGGCGCGAGTGGCTATGCTTCCTTCACACATTACAGTGTAAGCACGTCTACGCACGAAACAAAATGACAAAATGGCGGTTGAGTCGCGGTGCGGTCGCGCACCCCTGCCGCACCCCCGCCCCGCCTGCGCCTCGACTCCACGTCGCCTGAAGTTTGTACCTGAAGGAAACGTAGAAGCAGCGTGCCGCTTGTGCGCCCGCGCTTCGACGCCGCCTCGACTCCAGCTCGTGTGGGCGACGTGCCTAACCATCGGATGAAATAATATTGACATAATTATCATAATGCCATCACATTACGTGAATAGTGAAATGGTCGATTTATCTGACGTTTTTTTTTTTTTTTTATAGAAGATAGATCTATGATTGACCACCAACTCGCCTGATGTTAAGCGACGGTGTGGCCGAGGATGGAGCTCGTCAATCTAGAAGATATCTATTCACTCTAGCCTTGAAAATTCCAAGATTGTAGGTCTCAGGAAACAGAGATGGCGGCAACGAATTCCATTCTTGTGCAGTACGCACAAGAGTGCGTACTGCACAAGAATGGAGTGCGTATTGCAGTGTGCAAAATGCATGAAAATACTAAAATAGACACTACTTTGAAAAAGAAAAAAATGGAAAACAAGTCATTCAAGATACAAATTATCTCAAAATCATCAAAATCGGGTAATGTAGGTTTATTTAGCACATAGGAAATTACTAATCAGTTTTCTCCTGTATTTTAAATAATTATAGTTTAAGAAACTGAAACAACCGGCTTCAAAATGTGCAATTTTGTTTTGTAAACCAAACTACTGAACTGATTTCATAATAATTAGCCGGAAAAAACTCAAGATATTGATCGGTCAAAACAATGATGTCTTCCAACCGGTTTCGGCCTTTCGGGACTATCAGAGTCCCAACCTCAGGGTACATATGCAGCTCAGGAGTCGGTGAACGCCGTACTAAAATATAAATGAATTACTCATGGGAGTTTAGTACAGTTATTGAACCGATTTTAATAAAATTTCTATGTGACCCATTTGAAAGTGTATCCTTTAAAAGAAAAATATTTTTTTTATATCGGTTTATAAATGCCACAGTTATACGTTAACAATCATAGAAAAGAAAAAATTAAAAAATAAATAGCCGAATTGTTATCTTCCTTATTTTGAAGTCAGTAAAACAAATGGCCGTTTCTCCTAAAATAACTTTGAAGTACTATCACATCGAAAGCATTACATTTTCTAATAACAGAAGGTCTTTGTAACGTAAATATTATAACTGTTAGAGGCAGGAGCAGGCGTGTCCTGGTGTCATCTCCCACCATTAATCAAGTTATTTTTGAACTCCGTTGAAACTTCCCGAAGATCAATCAATAGCAGTAACTTATAAATCATTTCCATGAGCTTCCTTGTTTCATAAATTTAACATTTAATCTATTATAATAAAACTTGTACTGCTCTGATTTATCAGATGTTAAAGAAACAGCTTTTGTGGTAACTATTAAAAGATTAATAAAGCGTTTATCGATATTAAGATATTTCTCAAAGTTTTAACAGTAAATAAGGAAACGCTTATAAGAATTGCAAGTTTCGTCTTCATTGTAAAGTGTTGGATATCTTTATATTTATAAAGATGCCTCAGAAAGCAGATCGATACCACTTAGGCACATTTGCAGCGAGCCCACGCAATGGGCTTATGAAATTATCCTATTTGCTTCGGATTTGGGTTCTCAAAACGGATAAACTCGGTCGGATTAAGGCTTTTACTTATCTATTAAGTTGTATTACCTCCCAACCCTCTTTATTATTTAAGAGGCTTGTGAAAAAAGCCAATGTTTCCCAGGGCGCTGATCGGCTATGAATTATCTAGTACCGTGCGGTACAGAGCGACGGTGCAACGCTTCGAAGTACGGGTACAAGAAAGATGCGGAAGTAGATCGTACGTAAATGGTTTCTACAACATCTGCCTTACCGAAAAACGTTACTTAACTTTAAGCAATGCTTAACATATTTTGTCAACTTCTCGTTGACACGTAATGACACTTGCGGAAAGAAGGCAGAGAATTTAAGACGATGGTTAAAGTTACGTAACGTTTTTCGGTAAGGCCGCATATATATTGCAGACGATTTAAATAGTGTTACATTGTGAGAGGAGTCTTATTAGTTTGACGTGTGTATGTGTGTGTCTGTGGCATCATAGCTCTCAAACGGATGAACCGATTTTGATCTAGTTTTCTTTTGTTTGAAATAGGATATAATCGAAAGTGTTCTTAGTTCTTAGTTAGTAATAGCTCTTGTTAGCTATTAGTTATAGTTTTATCTAAATTGGTGCAGTCGTTTCTTTTGTCGGGGGTTTATGAGTTTTTTAAACTTATAAGTACTTGTTGTGTTGTATGAAAATAAATTATCTTTATCTTTATCTTGGATCGATACATAAACCGATTCAAGAAAAGCATGATTTTTACATAGTTTTATATTTATTTAATAGCGTTCACAAAAAATAATATCTCGCCCTAGGCCCACATACATAATATTTATGTGTTGCGAAAGTGTATGCTAAAATGTCACTGACGCGCCGCTTCTCTCTTTTTACAACAAGGCCACAAAACCAGGCTCTAACAGGAGACTAGTCAATAGTAAATCAATTGGAAGTATCAGAAATTGTGTCGCGGAAATATATTTTCTGTCGCCGATATCGGTGGGAACAACTCCGTTTCAATTCAACGCGAGTGTCTTTCGAACTGCGACTAATATGGAAACAAAATTAAGCAACACCGTGCGAAGGAGGTTGGCGTTATTTCTCAGGCAATAAGCGAGCCACGAAACGAGATTAAATTTTGATTGTGTTTTCTGAAACATGGTATCGTTTGATATTATGGCGACGCAGCGCACGGCCAACTCGTTAACAAAGTTTCGACTAAGTTTTGATTCGATTAAAGGAGTGTGGGCGCGGGGATGCGGGGGTGGAGCCGGCCACGGCACGAGCAGGCGTCCTCGGGCGTTCAACTGACCTCACTCTCCCCTATTATCCTTACTGACAGTCAACAAAGTGACAGTTATATCCGATACGTCGTATCCTGCGTGTTATATGTTATATATCCTGTTCATGGAAAAAAAACTATCGATGAAGCCAAAATACAAAGGTAATATGAGTAAATAACGTCAGCAAGCAATATTTTTAGGGTTCCGTATTTCACCCCAAATAAAGTGGTCTGGTTAATAAGTTTCCTGTACGGCGATAGAATAAGGAATAGCCTCGGTTCGGTACGAATGTGCACGGACGGCATTTTTCTAGCCGATGGGAAGAAATCTCTATTATTGTAAATTACGTAGAGCTCGGAACGAAGTTCAATTGAAATTCCCGGGAGAAGGCGCGATCGCCGGCATTTATGATATTTTCTCCAGCGGATTCTATAATCGAATTGGTTTAAACTTGGCGAAGCGTGGCGAGGATCAACCGACGTCGACTAAGCACGAATACTGCTCAGTTCGAACTTACAAGACTAGAATATACAGCGAGTACCAGCTTCTAGTTCATCATCATCATCAGTCCACTTTAGTGCACTGCTTAACAGAAGCCTCTCTCATTGAACGTAACTGAGTCTGATCTTCAGTTTTTCTCTTTTAGCAAATACCAACTGCTTACGTCATCACTTTATCGTATCGTTCTATTCTACGAATGCCACCAAACGGCTTTTTGCGGTTTTTTAGGGTTCCGTACCTCAATAGAAAAAAACGGAACCCTTATAGGATCACTTTGTTGTCCGTCTGTCTGTCCGTCTTTATCTCGGGAACGCGTGAAGGTATCGAGTTGAAATTAAAACCATATACGCAGATCCATAGTATGTTGCTGCAGAAATATAAATAAAATTTATCAGTTTTCATAAAAAAAAGTTACAGCCGAATATGTCGTAAAAAATGCACATTTCGACACTTACAAGGGAATGCAAATGCAAAGAACAATGAAATTTGGAAAGAAGCATTGTTTTAAAGTATAGGAATAAAATCCATATAGGGGAAAAAACCGAAATCTGGACATTTTTAATTTAATCACAAAAAATGGTGTCTTTATGCAAGGAATGAAAGTCCAAATTTTAAAGTGAATTAACCGTATCATGTGATATTATAAGAAAGAGCTTCAGTAGCATAAGCTAAAACAGGGTTTTAAATAATTTTACGATGTATGTTTTTCGGTTTATTAAGGAAAATATAAAAAAAATATATGAATTCCCCCTTTTATATACTAGAACTAGTTTGTACGGAACCCTCGGTGAGCGAGTCTGACTCGCACTTGTCCGGTTTTTTATTTGTAAATAGATACCTACTACGGATATTATTTCTATGACATATGATTGAACCACTGTCACTTCATCTTGCTGATAGGCTGATCCTTTGGCTCCTTGGCGAATTACTCTGCTTGCGTAACCTAATTCACTGCTGGGCGCAGGCCATCTTCTAATTTTGACTAGGGTAAGGCCGTCCACCACGCAAGCCAAGTACAGTTTGACAGACTTCAAGAACGTTAACAAATGCTATAGCTCGACCGCCGTAAAGTCGACCTTCCAGATGGTATGCGGGACGCGGGGCGGGGTGCGCTTGACCATCGGATGACATTTGGCGGTTAGAGTTCGCGCGGTTGTAGCTTGTGCCCGCTACACACGAGATAATTTCACGTCTTTACATCCAACAACAAATATGGAATTACCGAGTCTGCATAATAAAAAATTAAAGAGTCAAGCAAAGATAATGCTATTAAATTTAGCGAATTATTTTTAAAGGAACAAACTGAAATTGGCGTCTTCGTCCGGTGATTATTATTTATTTCATTTTCTGTATTATATTAGTAAGACTTAGTATTTAGACATAGTATTTTTGTTGTGTCTAAATATTATTAGTTGAATTGAAATTGAAAAAATCATCTGAATCTTCGTCGGACTCAGAATCTGAAAATCATTCCGATGAAGAATGACATTTATAATATTAGTCATATTAAATAAAAACAATTGTAGAATCAAAGTATTTTATTTGCTACACTCATATAACTGTATCATCATTATCTCCTAAATAACAACACGAAAATTTATCTTGAGATATCTCGCTGCGGTGACAATACCGTGTGTACCCGTGCACACCCGCCGCCCCGCGTCCCGCATACTTCGGACGGAGGGTCGACTTTACGGCGGTCGAGGTATAGATACAATTTTCCTTTATCGTGAAAAGTTGGCGTCAATTAACAATATATGCATAACTTCCCAAACATAGGTTGGTCTTGGGATTTGAACCCAGGACCTGAAGTTCCAAATTAGACTGTCTCCCAACTAGGCTGTCATAAATTCACTACACTTCGTTACTAGTTAAAACAAGCAAAATATAAAGTCATCGTTACCGAGTGCTCGTGGAGTCAAGTGGCGGGTCTTGTCAAGGGGTCACTTGGATGAACGAAACGATCGGCATGGCGTGTCAGGGCCCTGAGACTTAGAAGGTCGAGAGGTCTGCTAGCCAGTACTCCCCGTTTCCAAAGCCACTCATTTCTGTACTCTATATTGTAATATTTTTATTTTTTATTCCCGACGTGGGCCGCGTCTGGCGTCCCGTCCTCTACGTACAATATTGTACAAAAGGAATATCGAGATTTCCCTCGGGTTGAGAATTTTAGTCCTCTTTGGGTACGAAACGAAACAGAACTAACATCAGCATGTTTTAATTATTGACGGCATTTGTACTTACCTACCCACAGTAAAAGTGTTCACTTGTACAGGCATATAATACTTCATAGTAAAGGCATAGAAAATCATTCCACATGTACGAACTATGTTCGTAGTTCCGCATACACATTTTACAAGTAGTGATTTTATTCAATAACTTAGAGCTTTATAAGGCAGACGAGCCAACACTGAGCCAAATTAACTAGTTGTCTAGTAATGGTAGGTTGGTATAAGCTAGGTTTCAGTACCTAATACGGCCAACACGTCGTGGTTGCTATTGTGGTATGTCGGAGACTTCGAACTACATACTCATTAACACCACACTAGTACGGCTGATGCCAAGGACATGATGCAACACTGCACTAATAAATCTAAAGTAATCTATACAAACCGTGAGTATTCATTTATATTATTTATTATTATTGAAGTGAAAACTTCTTTAGCGGCGTTGTGCATTTTTGGGATGGGTAAAAAATGTTAAACTCAGTCAGATCGTCTAAGCCTTATAATTTTAATATAATCTTGTACACGAGCGCTTGTCTCAAAGCAATGAAGACGCGCCTCTTCACTTAAGGGCACTCCATCATCTGTTCTTGTAGAATAACTGCCTATTTCCTAGCGCGCACTAAAATTTCATAATGCTCTTTGAAGTAGTTAATATCCCATCTTCGCAGAAGCTTTCACCTTCCGTGTTAACGGGCAAGTTACTGGCTCCAGTGAACAGGCGAGTGAGCGAGCTAGTAGACAGGTAATTCCTCACTGTTAAGGTGATAGCTACTCGTGATGTAGAGAGAAGCTTTTATATGGAAATTAGGTTAGGCACCTTCCGTAGACCATGCGCAACGAATGTAACATTTTATGCGCTTGTCGTCATCCAGCTGTTGTAAATAAATTTGTTGTTTAGCTTATTAATAGGTATATATAATTAAGATAGATAAATAATTATGTAATATTGTGTAAATTACATGCCCAAATGGGTGGACTGTGATACTAAGCTATTACACTTTAATGCACCAGTTTCTTGCAATATAAGATTCCGATTTTGAATATTAGGTATATTCTTTTAAAGGGCTCTTAATAACTATAATTAAATATGAAAACGCTCATGTGCACGTAAAAGACAGTTTATTTATTTATTTATTTATTTATTTATTGGGTACCAACATGTTATACATTCTTACACTGTTAAAAGTAACACATGAACATAAGTCTAAGAGCTAAATGCTAACATAATTATAGGCACCGACAACATGCAATTAGGACACAAGCGGTCAGAAAATTAATTAAATAGATTTATGTCAAAACGAATTACATAACTTAAGTTTACGAATATTAGAATACAAAAGTGTGAATAATTATGTCAAAGTGAATAAGTAGTACATATCAGGTCAATGATTGAACTCGATGTTATGAACGGCCCGCTTAAAAGAGTTAAAGCTGCAAGTAAAAAGATCCAAGCCATATTTATTGTGTGTTATATTTAATTCGGAAACAAGTCTATTGAGAGGTGCATTTTTGCCAAGGTTAGTGTAATGCTTGAAATTTTTTAAAACATTAAGTCTCGATGTTCTGGTCAACGTTGTTGGTGCCGAGAAATTCAAAAGAGATAAAAGTTCAGGCACATCTAGAACTCCGTTCACCAGTTTGTACAGGAATAGTAGGTCAAGTAAGCGTCTCCGATCCGAAAGAGAACTCATATGAAAGTATTTGAGCCTAGCTGGGTAACTACGTATAGTCTTAGCAATATTGCAAGAAAATGCAAGGTGCCATATAAAGCGTTTTTGTACACTTTCTAACTTCTTAGTATAAACTTCATAAAAGGGGTTCCAAGCAACACTACAATACTCCAAGCTGCTACGGACATACGAATTGTAAAGTAATATTTTCGTCTTATAATTTTTAAAATCCTTGCTGTTGCGCAATATAAAGCCCAGATTTTTAAACGCTTTTGAGCAGATATTATCTATGTGCAGATGAAATCTTAATTCTCTATCGATCTCCACTCCTAGATCTCTAATACTGTCAAGTTGTTTTAGATTGTTATTGTTTATTTTATAATTATGTGACGCTTTGTTTTTTTTCCTAGAGAATTGAACTGAGTAACATTTAGAGGCATTGAGATCCATACCATTGGAGTTGCACCATAAAGCAAGCCGATCTATGTCCTCTTGCAGGAGTATAGAGTCTGTTGGTTTATTAACAACTTTATACAGTTTTAAGTCGTCAGCAAACAAATAATGGTTACAGTGGTGAAAACAATCCCCTATGTCGTTTATAAAAACATTGAAATATTTTGGACCGAGGTGTGATCCCTGCGGCACGCCAGAGATCGCAGAAAAACGATCAGAAGAGAAGCCGCAAGCTACAACCACAAACTCTCTGCCTGATAAGTAAGATGAGCACCAACTCAGCAGTGGTTCAACGATGCCATAAGCAGAAAGCTTCTGGAGGAGTATTTGGTGATTCACTCGGTCAAAGGCTTTGCTGAAATCTGTGTAGATAGCGTCAACCGCCGAGCTCTTGTCTACTTCAGAAGATATGGCGTTAATAAAGGACAATAAATTAGTTGCCGTAGATCTACACTTCGTAAAACCATGCTGCTGACGACTAATAATATTTTTAAAATGCCATGACAAAACAGGATGAATTAATTGCTCGAAAACCTTCGCAAAAATGGGGAGAATAGAAATAGGTCTGTAATTTTTTACATGATCCTTCGGACCATCTTTATGCAAAGGGACAACCAATGCCAGCTTCCAGTCAAGAGGAAAAACACCAGTTCTTAATGATTCGTTATAGATGAGACGCAACGGATGAGCTAGTGCAGGAGCGCACTTGGAAACAAATATCGCAGGAATGCCATCCGATCCAGCACCCTTAGTCGCGTCAAGACTAGTTAACACTTTAAAGACTTCATCATCATGAAATTGGATTAGTGATAAGTGATTGTTAGACATTGGTGCGATATTGATATTTGCACTAGGCTGGAGATTGTTGCTGTAAACAGAGGAGAAGTTATGACCGAACAGATTGCAAATATCTTTACCGTTAGAGGCAGTTTTATCATCGAGGGTCATCTGAGCGGGGAAATGGCTTTCGTTATTTCTTTTGCTTTTGACAAAGGACCAAAATAGTTTAGGGTTAGATCTCAAGCTTGATTCGAGACGAGCAATGTAGTTCTTGTAGCACGCAACTGCAAGATGCTTAGCACGCCTTTTAGCTAGTTCATAAGATAGCCTATCTAAGGGATTATTATTGAATTTTTTAAGCTTATTTCTGTACTTGAGCTTTTCTTTAAGAAGATTAATTAAATTGTGAGAAAACCAAACAGGGTACTTTTTGCCTCTCGGCAAGCGTTTGGGCACGTGCTTCTCGATAACCATACGCAGATGTTTGTAAAATTCTGTAAGCATGTCATCGATAGATGAATGATCACGTAATTCTTCGTCCCAGTTAATGCTGTTTAAATCATTAGTTATCTTTTCATAATCTGCCTTATAAAAACAAAAACGGTAGGTGTTATTTGGAGTAAGACTATTAGTACTATTTTTTGAATCGAAATGTGATATGCTAAAAACAAACGGTGGGTGGTAAAGATCAACCTTCGATAGTGCATTAGTGGTCGTATGCAGGTTGGTAATGTTGAAACTATTACTAAGAACTAAATCTAAAATTTTACCATCCTTGTTCAGACTGTTGTTGTATTGTTGTAAGTTATTAATTGAGCAAAAGTCGAGGAACATATTAGGCAAAAGGGTTTTAGTAGGCTTATGATGAAATGTTTGGGTATTGTTTGTAAAATCCCAATTGATGCACGATAGGTTGAAGTCACCGATAAATATGACGTTTTCAAAATTATTTTGTTCTAAAACTCTATTAGAATTATGTAGAAAGTCTTCCAAAGCATCCTGTTTGAGAGGAGAACGGAGGTAGACTGAGCACAAGTACAAATTGACTTGCTGGCCTCTATCATTAAAACATTCGATTTGAAGCCAGATGTCCTCACAGTTGGACTCATGATTGTGAAGCCGCTTTGAATTGTAGCACTTGGAGACGGCCACAGCTACCCCACCCCCATCACTCTTTCTGTGAATTCCGCTAGACTCTCCGTCGCGCCTATACACCACATATCTACTGTCAAATAGTTCCGAATCGAAGACGCCACTCTTACACCAAGTTTCAGTTAATATAATGATGTCATAACTATTACAAACAACCTTGTTAAACAATTCAACAGTCTTGGTCCTTAATCCACGTACATTTTGATAATAGGCTTGTATCATTAAAAACAACAATAACAATTTAAAAATAACAATTTAAATAGATAATATAATGATTGTACGTGATATTAATGATAAAATAATTATGTAAGTCAATTAATTAATTTAAAAATAAAAAGTGGAAATATGTAAAATTTAAATTCAATTCCGAAATAAATACGATTATTAGATATGAATGATAAAATAATTATGTAAGTAAATTTAAAAATTAAAAGTGCAGATATATAAAATTTAAATTCAGTTCTATAAATAAATCTAATATACAAAATTTATTATAAGCCGGTTAATTGAGTGATTTTAATGCTTCCTCGCTGCGGACGTGTACGTATTTCGATGTTTCGCTCTTCCTGAGAAATACCTTGCCGTTGCGGACCCACACGTATTTATATTGTAGTTGTTTAGCCACGCGACGAGCGGCTGCATGAAGTGATTTCGTTTGCGGCGTGAGGTGTTCCGTGACGTATACGGGGCTCTTTTTGCTACCGCCGATGCCGAGATGACTAGTGTTGAGCTTATCTTGCGGGTTGTTACGGTTGTATTTGATGACTGCTGCCAAAAAGCTGTCACGCAAGTTTCTACTGCTGAATTTGACCAAAATTGACCGAGGTCGGGGACTATCGCTATTCAGCTTAGCAATTCTTGAGCAGTACTGAATGTCGGATTCGGCCACGGGACAGTTGATTATCTTCCCTAATTGTTCAATAGTATTCCGGACGTTTTCGTTTTTATTTTCAGGTACGCATTGCACTTCCAAATTATTAGCACGTGATAGTTGTTCCAGGACCAATAAACGATTCGAGACTTCTTGTGTGGCGACACGAAGTTTCTCGTTCTCTTTCTGTAACTCTGTGATTGAGACCTTCTGTGCCTCGTTTTCTCGGGTGAGTATGTCGTTTTGTGAGCAATTACTTGCAAGAGATTCCTCGAAGTTCGCTAATTTCAATTGAATTGAATTTAACTGAGAGTTAAACTTCCTGTCGAGTTCTTCCCTGATTATCTCACGAATACTATCGGCAGAAATGCAAGTACAACTACAAGAGCCGCGGGAACGGGGCCGCAGAGTGACGTTTTCGTACTCGAAAGTGGCGGCGGCGGCGACAGAGTCCGGTATAAGCGGCGATGCTAATGCAGACCGGACTGGTGTGTTCGTGTTACCTGACTTCGGCTCCTTAGACTTGCATGTAGGGCATACCCACGACTCCTTAAACTCTTTGGTGAAATCAGCGTAATCTTGCTTGCTAAAGTTCATACAAGTGTAGTGGTACTTTTCATCGCAGCGTGAACATTGTAAAAGAACAGTTTCTTTCAAATTATTATTGCATGCAGAACATTTCAGCTTATTCATTGTCAGCTGTTAATATTAAAGTAAACAAGTCAGGCTGTCAAATTTAAGTGGAACTCGATTAACTTGCAAAACCAGCGTAGGTACGGTTCACTATCAGTGGTCAGATCTTGAAGTCGGTCGTGTCCAAAAGGTCGGAAACGCCGTGAAAGAAGCGGCGCTTACGCCCTTATTTCGTGCACTTGCTTACTAGTTTGTTGCCGTCGAAGATAAGAAATTGTAAGCTTGTTTATTATTAAAATCACTTATTCAAGTATAATTTTATCACTTCACAGTATGGTTGATGAACTTTTTTAAAGGTTGTACACAAATTTGGAGCTGAAATTTGATTTTAGCTATTAAAAATTAAATTATATACGGGAGACAAAATCCAAATTATGTTCACCGCTTGAAGGTAGTCGAACCAACCCAGTTATGCGTGATAGTCATGTATATTTATTTATTTTATTTATTTATTTTGCTTCACCTTTGAACGAATCTATCACAACTAAGTCATTCTCATTACTCTAAAAGTAGTTTCTATGTAAGTTAAGTCTTGGTTTCGTTCTTCAATCTCTTCGCCGATTCCCTAATTGGCGAGGGACAAGGAAAACATCTGCAGCAAGATTTGAGCAATTTGCAGAATTGCCGGATTTTTGTCAAAAGACGGGGGACTCCCCTGATTTGCTTGGCGATAAATTAAGCTGGATTTGAGGATGACGTTACTCGTCTTCGCGCTGAGCTATGAGCGGGAAAATTCTTTTAAATAATGTTGTTGCATTAGCAGAATATATAGCGCGTCATCATTGTACAAAAATACAATGGAAGAAATATTTACCATATTACGCTGTACCGTATAGTATGGCAACGTTTGCCGTACATTTATTTTATTTGATACAGGCAACACATGTATTTATTGTTAATTGGATTTGGGCCCGTTTAGAGCATTTGCCAGTGTCAAGTATTACGATTTTATAACATATTTATAACTAAAACACTATTATTATTAACGGGATATTTACCGTGGTTCGCGTTAATTTTGAGCTCCCGATATTTCGGCACAGTTACATGCACCATGCTCATGAGCGACACATATCGTTCACATATCGGGAGCTCAAAATTAACGCGAACTACGGTAAATATCCCGTAAGTTGATAGCTGGGAACTTTTGGGTCAGGGACCTGCGCGGGAGGCCGTTGACCAGTTACCCTGAAACGCTAAATTTTGTTTTTGTGACGTGCCATAGTTTTTAAGATGTTAATTTAAAACCATTGTATACCTACATATAAAGAAGTTACTACATAGAACATCAAAAAAAAATAAAAAAAAATAGTATTTTAATGAATGATCGTGATAGTTTAAAAAAGAGATTTATAACTTGTTTTATTTTGTTTTATTCAAGTCTCTTGAATAAAACAAGTTATTTTATTTTATTTTATTTTATACATGTTATAGTCACATCTAAGTCACGTATACAGTCATTTAAAAATTTGAGTCATGCTTCAGTAAAGTGATGGGGACTGTACTGGAACCTTCTATGGAGTTTTACCGACAACGTGAAAATACATGTTTCGCCTCTTTATTTCACTTGTCCACACTCACGCACATGATAAAACACCACCATTTCAAAGCATTAAAATTCAAAATAACACAAGTTTAGAAAAATTCAATAAAACGACAACATGTTTCCATGACGATCCCGCCAGAACTCCAACACAAGTCTTGTAGGTTTCAGTATTCAATTAATGTCGCCGTGGCTTCTCACGTCTCTCGCAATTGATATTGTTAGGCCTAATTTGAGAGCAATTCAGTCGGTACATAATAGATCAGGCGCAGGCTAGAAGCTTTCACATGCAAATGTGTCTCGATCCTACCAAGCTCGCTGCGTGACGTCACAACACACACGACCGCGCATCGGTGGTGACGTAATAACTTACTATACTTTACTGTACCGTAACGGTACAGTAAAGTATAGTAAGCGGTTGGAATAATAAAATATATTAATACACTTTTTTAAACTATCACGGTCATTCATTACAGCGCTATTATTATTAACGAGATATTTACCGTGGTTCGCGTTAAAAAAAACTGTATTAATGAAAAAAATATATATTGCGTTAATAAAATATATTGTATTGTAATTATTAAGAAATAGGAATTATAAGGTAATAGGCGGCCAAAAGTTTCCGGCAGCCTAGTCGGGAGACCGTCTGACTTGCGATCCGAAGGTCCTGGGTTCGAATTCCACGGCAAACACCTCTGTTTTTTCGAAGTTATGTGCGTATTATTGATTGTCGCCAATTTCAAACGGTGAAGGAAAACATCGTGAGGAAACTACATGTCTGAGAGTTCTGTTCTCAATGATCTTGATGATGTGTGAAGTCTGCCAACCCGCACTTGGCCAGCGTGGCAGACTATGGCCTAACCCTTCTCACAATGAGAAGATGGCCCGTTCCCAGCAGTGGGACAGTTTGTAAACAGGGCTGATAAAAAAAAGTCGGCCTAAAAATAAAGTTATATCCTTTGAACGTGTCACTGACATCTCGCATCTCATCATTAAACGGCTTATCGCGGAATCTTAACAAAACATCTTAAGGCTTACATGGAATTATCATCTTAGAAACTACTTATAGCTTTGTACATCCGTAACTCGCTATAAATAATTCAAGAAACATCTCTTGAATATGTGCCGTTATGGTAATAACAGTGAATTGCGAGCGGGAGCTGCTAAATCTTGCACCGGTATGATTGTCCGAAGGCCCATTAAGCTGGCCATTCGAATGATTGTGTACGACACTCGAGGGCCTGTCCGGTAAGTGCTTTCAAAAACACATCGCGTGCGTCGCGCCATACCACGCCACGACATTCCAAAATCAAAACGACGTTATCGCAACTCCAATAATAGGAAATGAAATGAAAAATCGAAAAATCTATAGTTATCATAGTATAATAAACTATAGTTATTAAATGCATATTCCCTAATGAAATGTAACGCGACATCGTACCCGCGGCAATAAAGCAGCACGGCTGCCACGATACATTTGAAGGGCTGTAATTAATTCTGCTCCGTGGCGATAGTGAGCAGGAATGCTGAGTGAGGCTGCGGGCCGTGATCCGCCGGATTCAGCTGCGACAAGTAAATAGCTCAAATTAGAGCTGGCTCGTTCCAAGTTCAGCCGTTAGGGAGAGCCGCTGGTAGTAACTGTTGTGTAACCTGTATCCGGAGCCGTGACCCTCGCCTCTCAGTAATGGACGGAAGGGAATAAATAACTTTTTTACCTTGTTTTGATGGTAGCTCAGAAGAGATTACAGGGTGGTTACCTAAAACTTATAAAATGTTTTACTTCCGCGTCGGTAAGTACAGAATTAGGTATTCAGTTTTGTGGAATTACCTTCGACGCAAATATTTAAAGTAGCTCCTAGCATCGAACTAAATATTTGTGAAAGATTAATCTAAGCTATGCTGAAATGGCGAGAGTCACGATTTTGCAACATTGCTCCAAGATAATAATTTATTATTTGATTACCATCGACACGACAATTATTAGTCTGCAGGAATATGACCGGGTATTCTAATCTCCAATGTGCTAGGGTCCAATGGTGGACTTCAAAATACGCTATTTCGTTTACTTGTAATAAAAGTAAGGATTAAGATACATAATATCATCATGTTCAGTCGGGTAATAATTAAACAAGGCGCTCAAGTGTTGAAGTAACGCCTATTTTCTCCCTATGCACTTTGGATGAGGAGTAAGAAGGTTTTACTTTTCAAGTTTACTAAATTCTTCACGATTGAAAACTTTTTAAAGATACTTCTGGGTTAAAACTAATCTTAGAAGTACTTCACTCAGGCATCCAATGAAAATATTCACTATTTTAGATATTATTCAAAAAGTTATAAAGCAACGTTTATAAAAAAGTCGGTTGTAATTATGCTATCAACTTGGGAGTTTTCTTTGTACACCAATTAAAGAAACACAAAAATTGATCCGCGAATGACGGTGCATCTGCATACATAAAAAAATATACGCTACGAATTGATAAGCTCCTCTTTTTGAAGTCGGTTAAAAATGGATAATCTTTTATAGCTAAGAACTTCACGGAATGTGAAGTATACTACAAACGGAATGTGAAGTATAAACGTTGACAGCGTTGACATTGAATGACTTCATCATCATCATCTCAGCCATAAGAAGTCCACTGCTGGACATAGGCCTCCCCCATGGATTTCCAAAAAGACCGATTGGAAGCGGCGGATTGGGATTTTGAATGACTTGATTTAAAATAATGTTAAAAACAGTTAAAAAAATTATGTAAGTTCATGACGTTTCCTATGACGTTAATGTTTATTACATTTAGACCAAGTCTAGTCTGAAACCAGTCGAGGCCAGAATGATTATTGAGTATTGAACTCTATTTAGAACGGAAATAGTATGATCTCACCAATTTCAATTGAATGGAGTTTGTTCTGAATTACATTCTTTGAGGCCATTTATAGCTGTAGGTACATATTTGCTGTGGGTACATTGATGTTTTATAATTTTATAGAAAGTTTCGCAAATCTTGAATAAAAGCGTGTTTTTAGGGTTCCGTACTAAGAGTGCGGGAGCGTTTTCGTGTAGCTACGGTGTCTGTCTGTCTGTCTGTCCTACCCTTAAACGACCGTATTTTTTAACCGTAATAGGTAGGAAATATTACTACTATAATATTAACAACAAACGTATTTTTATGAATTGATATTTTCGTTTTAAATTTAGCAAAAACGGTAATATAAACAAGTCTCAAAACGGGTTGACTCATCAACAAATACGATTCCACTACAAAAGAAACGAAAAGAGTTTTTGGTGGGAACGTCTTAGTAACATGTTGTTGCTTTGTTTTATTTTGAACATTAATGCTATAAAAATGGTGGTGTTTTATTCATTAAGTGTTCGATCAAGTGCGTGAGTGTGGGCAAGTGAAATAAAACAGTGAAACGTGTGATTTTACGTTGTCGGCAAAACTCCATAGATGCTTCTAGTAAAGTCGCCATCACTTTACTGAGGCAAGACTTAAATGAAAATGACTGTTTACGTGACTTAGACTGTGACTAGAACACTACAAACTTGTATTATTCAAAAAACTTGAAAATATTTCAATACTTGACACTGGCAAATCGCTAATCGCGGGGTCCAATACAAAAAAGAAGAAGAACAAACGAAAAATGACAAGTCAACGCATCGTTGACAGTTAATGTCATGTGACATATACTTAAATTAGAGTAAAGGGTATCATAACAATTTCTTTAGATAAAAAAATAGGTCTAATACGTGATAAATAATAAAGCATGAGACTTTGATTTTTTTTTACCTGACTGCGTAAGAAGGAGGGTTATATTTTTCGAGTGTATGTATGTTTCTATATGACAGCCTACAGCCTAAACAGCTTGACCGATTTAGATGTGTGAGGTGCCGCTAGCTTCGTATTCGCTTCCAGTGTCATAGGTTTTTTTTTGTAATAATAATAATACATATACTTATTGCAAAAATAAAAGAAATTCTTTTGTTCGTAAACTCCAACAAACTATTTCGTAATCCACAAGTGATTTTACCTGAATTATTTTCAAGAATGCACAAAATTTATAATCTTTTACAGAGATTTTAAGCACACTTTCTCACGAAAACGTACACTCAACAGCGTATCAAGCGTAACAAAAGCGTAATATAGACTGCAAAAACTGCTTTTTTGCAGTCGTGTTTTTTTTCTTTTAATATACTATACATACTTGTTACTTATTCTAACTACCTATTATATAGCACGAAACTTATTTGAACCTGATATTGCATATGAACGTAGTTTAGGCTATTTCTATAGAAAGAAATTAGTACAGAAAATATGTGAAGTTACAAATATTCATATACATATATAAAGCAAATTTTGTTGAGTAATAGCCCTGATGTCAATGTTCATGATCATCTAAAAAAAGCCTCTGTGTGCGAGTGAAACTCTTAAAAATAAGAGTTTCACTCGCACACTGATTTATTTAATTTATTTAAAATTGTGCTGGATTTATTTAAAATTGTATTAAATGTGTAACTACAAGATAGACCATTACTACGTACTAATAGAAATTCTATATTTGACTGGCCTTGTGGCTCAGTTGGTAGTATGTCTACCTGCTAAGCTGTATATCGTGGGTTCGATCCCCACCCAGGGCAAACATTTGTGTGATGAACATGGATGTTTGTTCTGTGTCTGGGTGTTTCTATGTATCATATGTATAGTATATATTTACAAAAAAAAGTATATAAGATATTATATCACCCATCTAGTTCCATAGAACAAGCTTTGCTTAGTTTGGGCTAATAATAATTGGGCCCCAAATATTTATATTTATTTATTTATTTATATGACTATTTGAGCCGTATAAGTGGTACATATATCTGCGTAGTTTTAGAAAATGCTAATCAAATTGGTCTCAGATTAGTGTATTATTATTTATTCTGGGCTGTCTATCAGGGATCAGACTTTTCCCATACACGCACCGGGGCCCTACCTTAGAAGCACGCTAACGCTACCAAACTAGCGTTGGCGTGCTACTCTCGCCTCGCTCTTTGAGCACGCGATGTGCCACTTTAACTAGAGCAGTTTTGCTGAATGTAGGCTACTCGCAATTGCCTATTTCCTTGATAAAAAAGTTTACACATACTAAAAATGTACTAAAAACCGAATAGTTTTTTTATTGTTATTGTTAACAGTTCCCTGATGAGGATACTCATACTGTTAGACGCTTGGCGAAATATTTTTAACTTGAAGTTGATGTAGTAGCCAGCCGGTTTTCTAACGATGCTATTCCTTAGCTAAGCTCCTACACATTGTTAGAATCAGAATTCAGAACCGAACATTCAAACCATTATCTTCAACAATCAACGACACTTTTTGCATGAAAACTTAGGAAACGGATCCGAAATTCCTTACCTCAAATGCTACAAGCAGTTTGTACAATCACATTATTAAATCCATATAGTCTATTGGCGATTACTTGGTAACGTTTAGTTGACGCAATGCCAGCCGCCCTATACATGCGTTGCAACGGCGCAAGGTGGGCGGGTTGGGGTGGTTGCGTGTGAATCAATCAGCCGTCGATGGAGCTGTGGGCAAATTGCCGCCCTAAACCAGAGCTCCGGAAATTAACCCGCGGTCGTAGAGTGCACCTGTCTACCACCCGCTCTCACCACAGCAGGCGGGAAATGCTACTTCTTTCTCCAAGTGGTGGGTCAACATCGTTGGTTTATGGTTGGTGGATTGCTCATATTCTACTACCCCTTATATCATATTTACATCTGTGGATTGAGTTTGTTTACTGCTGTCTACGTTCTATTATTATTTGCTATTGTCAGTTAGAGCGGTGGTGGTCGATAAGAAAACGTTTTACAGTGACTCCTTCTAACTTTTTGTTAAATATTGAAAATATTCACAGTCTTTTCGCCGCAATAACAAATAAATAATGTAAATAAATAAATTCGAGGATATTTTCAAACAACGCCATCTAGCCCGAAACTAAGCAAAGCTTGTACTATGGCAACTAGATAACTGATAACTTATAAATACTTTTCTTTTGTAATTAGAATTAGTGTTAATTTAGTGTTATAATTTTATTAGTGTATTGTGAATTAGTGTTAATTAGTAAATAGAAGAAGAAACTTAGATTAAAAATATCTCTACTTCTAATTTTATTTTATTCAAAATTTTATAAGGTTATTCCTGACATAGGACTACCTATGTCAGGATTAACTCCTAAGGGAAAAGTATTCCTAATCTTGAAGTAAGACTATTTCAAAATTAAAGTAAAACAATTGACACAATACTCCACTACAAGCATCCCAAAATTACCCGAAACGTTAATTGAAATACTGTCAATATTGAATACAATCCATGGGATCCAACACATTTCATTACATGAATATCAAATTAAACCACGTAACCTACTTTCTATTCGAAACTACCCTCTATAACGAGATCAGCGACGCCGACGTTGTAGCATGCCAGTATCGTTACATGAAAAAGCTCTTATTAGCCGACTGCGAGAGAAGGAGGATTATGTTTTTTGAGTGTATGTATGTATGTACATTTCTTTGACACGTCCTAGAGCCTAAACGGCTTGACCGATTTTGATGTGAGTGGTGTCAATAGATTCGTCTTAGATGTGAGAGTGACACTGGGTACATCAAAAAAATAATAATCATAAGTTAGACTGCAAAAACCTCTTTTCTGCAATCGGGTATTTTGTTTTTCTTTTAACATTGATCCTTGTTTACTTCCCGTTCGTAACGTCGCTGCTGGTGTTCGCTGACCAGATCTAATCAACTCGATATTTGCGGCGGAATATCCAACAATTGGTCACGACTTGTTACAATAGACTAGACTAATATACTTGGATATAAATTACTATTATTAAGTACGAGAAAATAAATATTAGGTCTAACTCACATGGAAGTGGAAGTACCTTGCTTCTTACTTACTCTTGCTGGTTCTGGATTTAAATCTCATGCATTCTTCTTTGTCTTTGAAACCGACTTCCAAAACCGACGCGGTTCTCAATTGGTCTAATGTTATGTTTTTTGTATGTTTGTTACGCGGTTTACGCGGTTACTTCGCCAATTATGAATTGATTTCGATGATTTTTTTTGATTGCTAGGTTTCAGAGGTTTGTACCTACTTTATGTAACTGTGTACTTTCTTTACATGTAAATCGGTTTTGTACTTTAGTTTTTAAAATAAAATAACTGGAAAAAATATGTCGTCTAAGTGAACGAAGTTGCGTATTTTAAAGTCGGTTGTTTCAGTTTTTTAAACTATAATAATTATTTAAGCATATTGTTCATTGCTGCCAAGTTAGCAGTTGTGGAACAGGCTGAAAATATATTCGAAAATGGAACAGATTCTAAAGACAAATATATTTTTTTACATAAAAAGAGAGAACGAAGTTTTTTCTTTCGCGTTAAGTAGTTCACAACTCTAACTAGTAGGCTACTAGGTAATGGTGCATGAAAGTTTGTTATCGAAGACATCGAAGATGTTAGCTCTACCCCCCTCTCCCCCTCGCCCGTCGATAATGGGATAATTGCACTCTGTAGAGTCTCGCCGATACATTATATCGAGCTCGTAACTTGTACTAACTTACGATATTACCCTCGCGCACTCTTTACGGCAATTGACTCGTGTGACTTGATTACATCGACGAAAGTTTCTTTGGGCAACTTCAGCGATTGCCTTTCTATATCATAATTAAAACGAGGCTATTTTACTGTGCTATTAAGATGCTTCTAACTAGAAAGCATCAGAAACAAATAATAAGTGTATATGTAGTTTGATCAGACACTATCCATCAGATGATGGTAAAAAAAAGACGTGTGGCACTCGAAGACTGCCGCGGTAAAGTTATTGCATAGCATTTTTTATCAACTTATGTAATTATAATTATTTATTTATTTTATTTATGCAGTATGCCTAACACCCCCCACTCCGATCGGCACAGCGGTGATACTTTTTAGTTTTGCCATCTATCGATGAATAGCAGAACTTTTAATGACTTTTTGAAATATCACGCTTGTCTCTTTAGTTCTGCAAATCGCCTCTAGGTGGCATTGGTTGTATCGGCGTTACTGCGTTAGGTTATTTTCGTTACGGAATTTCTGGATTCGGTCTCCACGCTCAAGGCCCGCGATAGAAGCTATGCAATAGCTTAAAAAGAATATGATACTCGTACTATGAATATTGATGAGTGGTGATACGATAGTGTTCAAACATAGTATTATTTTTTTATTTCAACTAGTTGCCAAAATAAAAATAAAATGTTTTCGACAACTGGTTTTGAAATTCAGTTGCTTAGACGGTCGAAAGCCTTCAAATATTGAAAGGTTTCGGCTTACTAAGCGGCTAACTAAAAAAAACTAAGCAATTGAATTTCACAACCGTATTGTCGAAAACGATTTTTCCAAATCACAGTCATGAAAAAGAGCCCCGAGTCAAATGTCTGCACAAGTGCACAGTGTGTCAACTTTTTTGTTAGATGCAAAACATCTGCGAGCCAACTAAAATATCGTGCGATGCCAAAGTGCTCGATAGAAATACCCGCAATATTGAACACTACTGAAAGGTAGCTAATAAAAAAAGTCTAATTCTACTAAATGCGCCACTGTGTGACCCTAAACGTTTGATGTGTACACTTGTACAGTAAAACACGATATATCTATATCCCTGATTATAATCATTATTGACGGGATATTCCGTGATTTGTATTTATTTTGAGTTGCCGATATTTCGGGGCAGCTTCATGCGGCATGTTAAATATCCGGTTAATAGTCCCATGTTAAGTATCTCGGTGTCTGTCTAGGACTTAGTTGGTGATAGTGTAGGGCCTGGCACCGATCTCAAAAATATAGTTGGAGTACGTACCTACTTAGGTAGACGCCCAGGTTTGATTTAAATTGTCGATATTTTGTATCAGTTGTTATTTCTTCCTTTTCAGTTTAGAAGTAGATTTTTTTTTAAATTATTTTTATTATTGAAGTATTGTGATTCTATTGGTGCTCTAGCCTAATGGCTTCAAATCATAACGAATGTATTAGTGTAGTCGTCACCGGCTGCATCCATCAGTTCATCGGTATTGTAAACAGTCCCACGTGAGGCGAGTCGTCGACCCGCGCCACTATTTCCGTCCGGCGCAGCCGCACGCTATGCGCCACGCTCGAACTTATGAATGACACGCGCTCGTAAACAGCGCGTTTTATACGGCGTTGTAATTGTAATCCTTTCATGTCGGGTCGGTTGTCGGACGCGACACGCGACACGTGCCACGCCCGCGGGTCATGTGCAATCCGAAACAAGATGCTTTAACTAATTTCTTCACATCACTAACTCATAAAGAGTTACTCTTTATGTTTCAGATCAGAGTTCTGTTCTTCTATTTGTTCACTAGATATTATCATGGTACTTACAAGTTTACTTCTTTTGATTTGTCAGTGGTTGTTTTTAACTAAGAACAACCTTTTTTGTAATAAACAATTGTTTAGTTTGTGCATGATTTATTCAAGAACTTCCCAATTTAAGAATGAATAAGTATGGGTGAGAACAATTAGTAAGTAGTTCATCCCAAACTGAGATTTCTCGATCTTTGCGGAATTCATAGTCACAGACAAGATGACAGATGTCTTGTTTTTTTTTTTTACATAAAAGTTTAAAAGTTCCTCAGCCAACTAAGAACCCTTATAGTTTCACCATGTCTGTCTGTCTGCCCGTTCGCGGGTTAGTTCAAAGATTCTTTGATTTAGAAAGCTGTAATTTGGTATATATATGTACATCACGCAGACAAGTGATAAAATAAAATCTTTAAAGGAATAATAGAGTAGGTACCTCCCCCACACGTAAACGGCGTTTACCACAGCTTTTGCAGGTCTATGTTGGATTTGAGATTAGTCAGAGTTGGCGTAAGAG
The DNA here is from genome assembly GCA_947563715.1 of Lycia hirtaria. Classification (NCBI taxonomy): domain Eukaryota; kingdom Metazoa; phylum Arthropoda; class Insecta; order Lepidoptera; family Geometridae; genus Lycia; species Lycia hirtaria. The sequence goes on along the minus strand of OX387381.1, from coordinate 26,346,338 downwards.
TACGGTAATAAATACACTGGAATATATTTAAAATGTGTATGTAGCTTCAAATTAGCAATCATTTTACTCATCAACTACGCTATTGCATTCGCTATCACGCTAAAAGGCGTTCTAGAAATGACGGTGAAAACTAAACAGCAATGGCCGCTTACTGTATACAAAGTTCCAGAGTAAAGTGGCCAAAGTTCCAGCTCTAAAACTGATAATATTTTACAGGTGCAGTATTGTGCTGGCGAGAGAAGGCTGGAACTTGAGACACATTAAAAGAATATTACGCCGGCGCGGCGGTAAAACACGGGGCGTTGCGCAAAACTTTATTAATATTACCTAAATACCACGACCTCGCGGTGTGTTTCGGTCAAATATGCGCGACTGCTATGAAACCAGACGCAATCTGTAGTTTAGGCATAATGCTACAAGTATGCATAGGACCTACTGACTCGACCGGACGCTTCAGTACTTTACCATACAATAGAAGAGATAAGAGCTACAAGATGAAACGAGATGCACTCATACCGTTTTACTTAATTATAAACGCATGTTAAAATCTTATTCACTGAATAAGGACCTGTCACTTTCTGTTAAACTGGAACAGTCGCGCGCGAAAACGGAACAAAACATTGTATAACTAAAATCCGCTTATTCAGCGCTTAAAAGTAAGACGGTTTGTGTTTAGGATGTAATAAAGGCATTTAGCGCGTGAGAGTGGGGTTGTTTATGGTTGCAAAAGTAGTTTTAGAGGATTTTCCTGTAATTTTACCAGTATATAGTTACCGAAAAATCTACTAAAACTGTAAATATATACATAATTATGATACGTAGAAATACCCAGACACCGAACAAACATCCATGCTCATCACACAAATGTTTGCCCTGGGTGGGGATCGAACCCACAACCAACAGCTTAGCAGGCAGATATACTACCAACTGAGCCACAAGGCCAGTCAGATATTGTACGAACTATGAAAGTCAACGCGAACTGCGAATGTTAAATCCAAAAACCGTATATTACTTATATTCAAGAAAATTATTGGATTTGATAATTTTTGACATTAGTATTTTACTATTGAGTGCTCTTATTTATTTCAGACTTTAGAATACTTTAATTTCGGGAAGAAGCAACTATCCGCCCAAAACTATTTTTTCAGACGCTGCGGTTGCGTAGGCTTGTACTAAAGATTATTTATGTCTCCAGAAACAGACATATAGTTACTGAAGTTTGCAGACTTTTTACGGGCAAAGAAAAATGTCATGCCGCAACATCAACACAGACTAATATATGAAAACAACTGGAGGAGAACTAAAACTTTGCGCTTATTAATGGCATTATGTGAGTCAGCTTTATTATTTTGGTTTTTTCAGTAAGCAAAAATGTAGGGGATCATTATTCAGTTTAGACGCACTAAGAACTTGAATAATACGGTAGAAAGACTATAAGATTTTTAATAACATTTCATTTGTGTGGTACAAAATGACATATAGCTAGAAAAGCCAGCCTTGAAATGTCTTGGGTCTATCGAAATATACCGCTGAGATAATATTGGTCTGAGATTATCCTACATTTTACAAACAAAGAAAAGCATATGTACACGCGTGGAAAGACATTATATTCGTTGATAATTATCGTTGATTTGGTTGATTTTGGGTCTAAAAAGTCCTTTTGAAAGTAGTCGTATAGTAGTGTAAAAGTTCTGCGTGAAAGTACGACTTATACGTTGTCGACCTCGTAATGTTTTGAAGTGCTCGAATCCAGATCGGTATGATGTATTGAAATCGAGTATCTGCAAGTACCAGGGTGGCATAAGCTGAGAGAGGGCAGGTCACGTAGCGGCTCCGCGCGGCGGCGTCGGGTCGTGTCGCGTGGCGAGTGGCGACCGCCGGCGTGACGTCACGTACTTCGCATTAACTCTGATATTATAGGATCGAGGCAAGCCCACGGATCCGTATTAAATACGAGCATCTCTCTATTAGCACAGATTCCACTACAAATTGAAAGCAAAAACAAGTTATCATCGGAACTCGTAAATGTATCGTAGTGCTTTTAGTAAAACAGAACTGTTGCCCACCTGCGAATCATTCAAATGTGGATGTTTACTTCAACCTAAAGATGAATAGATATATTTTTAGAATATTCACGCAAGTAAAAGTTTAACGGAGTAATACAACGTGAAGGAATTTACTTTCATAAACAGCGTATAAAAATAAATGTTACCGATCTCTTACTGAGTATAAGCCTAGGTAAGCGTGGGTATAAACTCTTATTCCATAGGAATATGTTTCCGCTCGGAAACGCAAAGTTCGTTGTTCTAGGTGAGAGACAAACGTGGCAAGGCGACATATTGCGATGTACCCCGAATCCTCCAATCCAATGCGAATTAGTAGCTCAGTAGCTTCACAGAATTCGAGGTCCTATTATATAGAGCGGCTTATTGTCGCGTAGTCACAGAACATATATTACTACGCTTAGTGTCCAGCGAAATGTATTAAACAATTATTTGCATTACGTCGCGTAGCATCGCGTCAGAACTAGACGCTTTCCATCGCACGTAGGACAACAGCTTAGCAGGCTACAGGTGGACTGTCTATCGCGCTTTTTTGCGGACTCTGACAAGTATTATGCAAATCACACGGTATTTTATATCGTAGAAGTGTTTGTCTGAACTCCTCTTTACAATGGCGCGGGGAACGACCAAGATCGACAATCGATTGACCGTGTAGGCTCGCCATAACACCAACACGGACGAATTTAAATAAACAGAGAGGTATACGTTTCAGATTTACGATTTTACCGCCATCTACTACGATGGGTAATTGTGTAGCGTTATCACCGCATTCCGCTTTTACATAATAACAGTTTAATTTGTGAACATGATAAAATATTGTAATGGAATTATTTATCAAGGTGAAGTAAACTTAATGTGTATTCGAATAAAAATAAAATGATAAAATATAAATAATGATAATATTGCAATGGAATTATTTATCAGGGTGTGTTATTCGATAACTTCCCATAATAAACTTCCCATATTTTTGTTTAACATGTAACAAGCAAAGTGCTTAAATTTAAAACCTGTCTAAACATTTTCTCAAGTGTAGTGGACTCTCATTAGGATTCCGTAGTACTACGACAGAACCCTCATGATTTCTTCATATTAGACAGATGTTCGTCCGTACTTATTGGCAGAGATTAGAGATTATTATTAGCATTGCATAAACAAAATTTTACAAATATGTATTAATAATTTTAGTCAAATTATAATAAAGTAAAAATTAGGGGTACCTCCTGCACATATAAAGGAGATTATACAACCACACCTTTTTCTGTTGAGAATAGTTAAATAGATCCGGATGGAGCGGGTTCAAGTCCTGTCGGACGTGATTTAAAATATATATATATATAAATTTGTAAAACGTTAATAACAGGTGTTACAAAATAGTCCTATGTGATGAACCGTTTAAGTTAAGAGTACATATCAAATCAAAAACTTTTTTCGAAAAAAAAGATTTATCATTTTATGACTAAATGTTTTGAGATATAACGACAACCGTGTGAGCTGAGCTTACTTCATTTTTAACCGACTTCCAAAAAGAAGGAGCTTATCGATTCGACTTGTATGTGTTTTTTTGTATGTTTGTTCACCGATTACTCCGCCAATTGTGCATTGATTTTGATGATTCTCTTTGTATTTGGTAGGTCATAGGTGGTTCGATATAAATTTTATCAAAATCGGTTCAGTACATCCTCTAAAGATCTAGCACCAAGTAAACAAATTGCGTATTTTCTAGTCCGTTTTGTCAGTTTTTTAAACTTTAATTATTTGCTAAAATACTTTAAATTTAATACAAAATAGTAAACAAAAGATATTTCTTATTTCGGTTTCATTAAAAAATATTCATCAAAATGTTCTTCCTTACATATGGAACACAATACACATGTCTCGACACTTTCTTGACCAGTTATTAATATCTGCTTATGATCAGCTCTATAACGTGAGTAACGACGTGTATCGAGGGCGTTTAGTCTGCCAGCTCGTGTTTACGTCACTTTAAGATGATCGCGCCAGACACAACAATGGAGTTCTCACGGGGCCGCGAGACCAGATGCTTCCTCCTCGATGTAGACCGATCTGCCAACCGTGCAAACACTAACAATGCAACGTACTTGACCGATATTCTCATCAATGTTATGCAATAACGGTTGGCTTTTTTGACGTGACAACGTCTAAATCGTCTAATAAATCGATGAACGCCGGCTGCACGCACGAAAAAGTATGACTCATTGTCCCGTTACGTTACGCTCATTGTCCCGTTACATCATCATCATCATCATCATATCATCAATGTTTTGTTATGACGTTGTCACGTTAAACTATCGTCCGTAAGCCGACTTTATAGACAACCAATATTTTTTGACGTGACAACGTCTATTAAATCGATGAACGCCGGCTGCACGCACGAAAAAGTATGACTCATTGTCCCGTTACGTTACGCTCATTGTCCCGTTACATCATCATCATCATCATCATCATTTCATCAATGTTTTGTTATGACGTTGTCACGTTAAACTATCGTCCGTAAACCGACTTTACAGACAACCAATCTTTTGTTGTATTCATAATAATTACTGTACATGTTGTTTATGTTCAAATGCCTTTATTACAGGACATGCCTCAGTGGTTGAGCGTCTGCCTCTAAACTGTAGGGCGTAGGTTGGATACCCACCCAGGGCAAACTTTGTATGATGAGCATGGATGTTTGTTCTGTGTTTATATGTATCATATGTATGTATTTACAAATAAAGTATATATTTATTCTATCAGCCATCTGGTTCCCATAGTACAAGCTTTGCTAAGTTTGGGGCTAGATGGAGTTGTGTAAAAATGTGTTCCAATAAATGTCCTCCTTCAATATTAACTACAACAAAACAATATACAAACTACACATAAGTACTTAACTAAACTACTACACAAAAAGCAAATAGTTTACCCCAGAGCGGTAAAGGTCTTAAAGATAATCCAATTGACAGTTTGGCAACGTGCCCATCATGCTAACAGCATTGCCACGTTGAATGGCAATGCTTATGCGTTGGTCCAGATACGTGCCAGTGTTTTGGTCAAGCGTCGCGTAACCAACATGTCAGGTCACGTTGTCGTCGTTTTGTTGTATTTAATACAGGCGTCCAGCTCCGCTCGGGTTTTAAAAGCGAAAGTCTGTCTGTCTGTTTGTTATCTTTCCACGGCTAAACGGCTGAACTAGTTATGAAATTTGGTACAGGGATTGCTGAGGACTTGGAGACGGATATAAGCTACATCATCACCATCGTTTCGCATCTTTACTCGGGTGAAACCGCGGGCATAGCTAGTATACTATAAATAGCGTACGCAAATAAATAAAGTAATAATAATAAATCTTGGAGGACATAAATCCCCTATAATATACAAACAATCCCCTATAATATACATAGGTGTACAATAGGTATACATAACCACTTGTACCAAAAAAAAAAGAAATTGTGTTAAAAAATGCAGTGCTCAACGTGGTCAGGTTTTCATTTGTTAATATTTTTAGCTATCCCAGAAAAATTAACGAATCCTGGAAGACAGCAAAACAATCGTTCCCACTATTACCACTAATCACATTCCCACCTCATATTAGGTAGTTGACGGAAAACAAAGTCCGATGGAGCTCGATGTATGTCAGTGTCGGGGGAAGTATGATAATATTGGGCGGAAAGTTTGCCAATAACGGCGACGCGGGGTGGACAGGGGTAGGAACGGAGGGGGACTCGCAGTGAAAAACTTTAACCGTATTTCCATAGGCCAATGCCGAAAACTTACGAATGACTTCGGAAACTCGAGTATTTAAAAGGCGAACTTGAAATAAAATATTTCAGGGAATTCCTCGCGCTTGTAATTTCACGAGTCGTGAAATTTATTATGCGGAATGTTTTCGCGTATTACCTATCCCGCTCCAACGCCGCTTCACTACAGCCTCGCTTTTACTTTACTTAATTTTAAACTTCAATAACTAATATTTAGATTCGTTCCCTGAATATATACTATGAAAATTCTGAGCTTGTGTTAGTTTCTCTCAGTTCGGAGTTTATTATTACTGAGATAGGCTTTCGTGAAGAAATCTTGTAACTTTGCCACAGTTACGGGTAATATAATAGGTAAAATCGCTTTTCGATCTGTCCAAAATTCTAAGTTTTTAAATGTACACTCAAACCTCTAAAATCTAAACCATCTCAACCAAGTTATTAACTTCCCCAACACAATTCCTCGACATTTTGTTCCAATTATCTGGAGGTTTCTAACTAAATTCAGCTCTGATGTTAGAGCATGGTTCTTGGATTAACGTCATTTATAATTCTGTCTAGTCGTGAACTGTGAAAGGTATTTCCGATATTCTTTGTTTATTCAAAGCTAAGAAGGGAAATTATTTGCTAATTATTTAAATGGAAGGCGGACGAGAATTGGCGCACGTCTGCTGCTGGGGTCTGGGAAACGAGTCTTACGTGAATAAACCTCGAGAGTGTGTCACGATATCTCTCCTGTCTGTATATTTCATAGTGAATCACTTTAGATTAATTAAGAATGCGCTCAACGCCAACGGCTATCTCGCGCATCACAACATTTATAAACATATAAAATCATTGAGTAGAAATATTAGAAAAGTGAGTGATAGATTTGTTTATTTATCTTTTAAATTAGCTGAGGAGTAGGAAAATATGTTTTTCACTACTCCGGCGCCAGTATAAATTATATATCTGAATATTTTTTTTAATATTTCTCTTACCTAATCAAATTCATTTCTCATTTTTCTAATATCCCTAACCATGATTTTATATGGTTGTGATGCGCAAGAGAGATAGCTGCGCGTGTTGAACTCCACCTTAAAGGATTGCGTGAAGCAATAACTTGTATGTTATATTTACTATCGGACAGTCAGAAACACGAAAAAGCGTCACTGTTTCATGGTGAACATTCCAAAAACTAGAACGAAACGATTTAATTCCACTTTCATCGTTCGGACTGCTAGATTGTGGAATACGCTTCCTGAGTGGGTCTTTCCCGATAGATATAATCAGGGTGTCTTTAAATTGTGAGTGAATTGGTTTCTTCTAGGTAAGCGCGCTTCATCGTAGACCGCAACGTTGCTTAGCGCCGAGTTGGCGGTCAAGCGCAAACTTAAAACAATATTATATACCTACATTACATATATATACATTAAAAAATATATATACCTATGTAGAAGTAGTAAGTTCAATTATATAGTGTGCAGAACGAAGTGACACCGCGCGTTCGAAATAATATTTCTTTTGTTTTCTCTTTAGTTCAACATTTCCCAGATAATTCAGCCTGAGCTCGATGTCTCGAGGTGAAACAACGACCATGTTCCCTTCGACTAACATCAGTGTAATTTGATTAAAACTTTCCGCGCGATGTTCACAACAACTCAAATTAGCAAAATGCTCGCGACATTAAAAATACAATGACAATTTTCTTTGATATTTCCCGAACGAAGTAGGCTCAGGTGGGTGAACATGAAAATTAGAGCTCCCTTTGACGGGCGGATTACCCGCGCCTAGAAAATTGAAGAAAATTTAAGGTCGGAATTCGGTAAGCTCATGTTAGAGTCATAGCTTTGTGAAAAATGTAGCGAGGCTGAAATATGAAAGCAATCCCCAGAAAAAACCGATAAATCACATCTCCACCTCGGGATCTGGCGAGGCGCGCCGAGGTCGCACCGCACCGAACATAATTAAACCAAAATACCTATATCTATCATCATTACCGCAAAGGCTTCGGCGAAACATCATTTCATTTAAGGCTGCATTATATTAATGAACGCCGTAAGTCCGGCGTTATGACGGCATTATGACGCCGTTCGGGCTAAAATAGCGCGTTGTTTTGAAACGTGGGAGAAATATCGCGGCGTTTGTGAAAGGTGTGCAGAATTACACAATACGGCGGCGTGCGGCGCTGGGGCGGCACGGGAGGGCGGCAATTAGGCCGCTTCATGCTGACTGGGCGGAATTTCTCGCCGCCCGGGAGAGGTGGACATTTTTATACTTAGTCGTGTAAATATTTTTTTTCAAGCACTATAACGTTACGAAAAAGCACTAAAAAGAGTCATTTTGGAGTTAGTTTGTAGGCTACTTTCCTACACATATCGAATTTCTATCCAAATAAATAATTATTATATACACACACTATACATTACTATTTACATAATATTTCCATATTTATTTATATATAACAGTATTTGTATTCTAAATAATAACACTTACATTATCTAAATATTTATCAGTTGGTCGCTTTCGATAATTACACCGCGCATCGACCCTTACCCCGTCACTATATTTTGCACGCCTATTGTGAGTGATGCCGAGCGAGCGCGGCGGATGGAATGTGAACTAGTCAGATTCGAACCCCCACGCGTCGTACGCGCATGTATTGTTTACGTTCCCAACTGATGTAAGATTTAACGTCGTGATTGAATATAGACAACTTCACATCAATTCAGTGTATCACTCCCATCACCACAACCCAATTACCATACTGGTGACCCCGACTGTTATTATATAATCGGTATTCTGTTAGTAAATAAATATTGTCTACATCTAGCCCAAACTAAGCGAAGCTTGTACTATGAAACTAGACGGCTGATAGAATACATAAATGCCCCTTTTTTTGTAAATACATACATAAGAAACATATAAACACCCAGACACAGAACAAACATCCATATTCATCACACAAACGTTTGCCCTGGGTGGGGATCGAACCCACGGCCTACAGCTTAGCAGGTAGACGTACTACAAACTGAGCTGCGAGGCCAGTCAAAGTTATCTAAAAACCAAGTAAATGTAAAATTTCTATTAAATTCTAACGATTCCACTTTACCTAAACTATTCCAGATTATAGTAATTGTTTTAATAAAAAAAATATAGTCTGGAATAGTTTGTACTCTGTTACTACTAATATGAAAATTAATCGAAATGAAACATACTTATCAAATAAAGCTTTTTTTTATTGTATAATATAAACTGGCTACCTTTATATAAATCTTCATAATTAAGAGATTATCCCACTCACGGTAACTTAAAAACACTAACGTCGGTATTCAGAGTAGTTAGGTAGCGTGTGTACAAACTAGCTAGGAATGTGCCATTCCTAGCTAGTTTGTAAAGGCAAACTTAAAGCCAACTCTGATTTCACTGCAGCCCACAGTTTACTTATAAACTTTCCAGTGAAGTTGTTCAAAGTTCCCGTCGACAACCCTCGGCTCGTCTCTGTAAACACGGAAGTGTAGCAAATGAGCGACGATGGCCGCTTATAAAGCTTTGATAGCAATCAAGTGGGTCTACGTTACAGATGTTATTTAGTCAACAAGTTATCCAGGGCCGCGTCACTTGGCGCAGGGAGGGCGGGGCGGGGCGGGGCGGCGATCTGCGCTCACGGGTTTAAACAGCTGTCACTTCTCAGATGAAAATCTAAATTTAGATTGACATTAATCAGGGGCCCAATTCAGTTATTCAAGACCGCTCCATAGCTAAACCGTATGTGGAGCGTTTCCCGTCGGCCGCCATAGTTTTTTGATTCAGTCACTTTTATGTCATACAATTGACACATTTGATGAAACGTAACACGTCCTTCGCTCGTTGGTAAATCAAAAAATGATAGCAGCCGACGGGAAATGCTTCGCACAAGGTTCAATTGCGGATCGGTTTTGAATAACTGAATTGCTTATTACTTTGTTGTTAAGGACTACAAAATTACGGAACCTACCCGAGCGCATTCTGTGCGTACACAATTTTTTGTTAGTACAAAGAATTTCGTCTTCACGTCCAATATACCCCAGTCCCTCAAGTCGAAAGTTTACAACCAGTGTGTGTTACCAGTGATGACATGCGGCACTGAAACGTGGTCCCTAACTATGGGTCTTATAAGGAAACTAAAGGTCACGCAACGAGCTATGGACAGGGTTATGTTCGGAGTCTGTCTACGAGATCGAATCAGAAATGAAGAGATACGTAGGTGTACAAAAGTCACCGATATAGCACAGCGGATTAGCAAGTTACTTATAAAATTCAATAAAGATCCATTTAGCTGTTTCATGTTAAAAACGTAAGAGAGACAGGGTTGCTTTGTTTCGCTTTTAAAATATAATTAGCTTTACTTCAAAATGTAGTCTAAGTCAGTCTCCAGCGTCGTACCAAATTTGTTAATTTTAGTCGTGAAAATTTAATACATGTACAGAAACTCAGAAAGTATATATATATATTATACCTATAACAATCAATTATATAATAAAAATATTTCTGATTTTGATTCTTGTTGTGAAGACAAGGGTTCGTTTATTATACGCGGAAACTTTTATTGTAAATAAGGTACCCTAATATTTTTAATTACCTTAAGTTAAATTACATTATATATTTCCCAAATAAAATGAAAAATAAAAAATATTTTATGTCCCGTATCTGCCTCTGTGGTTTGAATAGCGCCTGCTAAAATTGTATCAGCAATTACTTTAGGTAGTTGTTCAAACAGAACACTGTATTGTAATCTGCCGAGCTACAAATTGATTGAGGAAACAATAACAGTTCACAACACATCGAGGCGGAAAATGATGAAACATGGCCGGCCCAGGACGCCCGGCACCGGGCCGGCGCGGCGGCGGGCCAGGGCCGGCTCCTATGGGGGCCACAAATTGTTGATAGATGCGTCGTGCCTCCTACCTGTGAAACCCATAGGAGCCCTCACGTATCAACTTTATTTAATTATTACATTTTTATATCACTAATAACAATAACCCCGTGTCATTTTTAACCGACTTAAAAAGAGGAGGTTCTCAATTCGACTGTGTTTTATTTACACGATTATTTCACCAATTATGAATTGATTTTGATGTTTTTTTTGTTTGATAGGAAGTGTCTCATACAAATGCTATCAAAATTAGTTTAGTACTTTGGTTTCTAAAACAAAATAACAAGTCCAAGTAAACGAAATTGTGTATTTTGGAGTCGGTTGTTTCAGTTTTATTTTTAATAATTTTATATAGGTAATTATTTCTATCAGGCGGCAAGAAGTACGAAAAAGCGTCATCGTGTCATGGCGGATATTCCATTTCGAACGAAATGCTTTAGCTTCACTTTTATTCAGCCAGAACCGTCAAAATGTAGAATACGTTACATGAATGGGTCTTTCCGAATCACAGCGTTATTTCGAATACATTTTACCTGGGCGTCTTCAAATAGCAAGTGAAAACTCTTTTAGGCAAGTACGCTCTATTATAGACCGTTAAACAGTGGCAAGTAAGAAGAGTCAAGCGTAAGATAATAATATAGGTAGATAATTACAAACCACACAAGAAACAGGAAAAAACACAGTGATAATAAAGTTCTTATTGCTATTTTCATAATAGGTGGACTTATCGCCTAATCCGTTGAATAAACACTTCACAATGTACGGACAAAGCGCTACAGAGACGTCTCTATGGCCAATGGCCATTAACTATGTGCACAGAAATTTACATTGAAAGTTAGACTTAGACGCTGAAAGTGTAATTTTCAATATCTACCTTAGGGCGTTACGTGTCCAATGGCCATTAGGGAATAATCCCCTAGCACTTAAATCTGGAAATAGCTCTGTTCATATTGATTTTCAGCACATATGCATTATATGTGTATATATTTGAGCATTGTGCTAACCATAAATGACACAGTTACTTACTTTGTTTTTATTCAAGTCCACTGGTTAGATACCTTGTTATGGAACTGTTTCATAAGATATGAAATAATGTAGGCGATACCCAAGGGCATTGGATGCGTCGTTTCTCGTAGCATCGCATTTTCTCGTTACCAATGTTTCGCATTTCCTCGGCTATTTGTCATCGTCTCCCCTCTCTGTCCATCCCTGCTACACCCCACGGGAGTCCCCATGGACAAATGACTGGAATTAGCTCCTAAATACAATATCTGACTGAAGCGAACCAGTCTTTCAGGGACTATTTAGTTGACATTCAAAGCTTACGTACTAGTCTAGTAAAAATAAGATTTGTGACAACATAAAAGACAACTATAGTTATTTGTTATGCAAGGCTGCAAAGTTGGTTTCAAAAGTACGAGATGCAAAATAACTTTGCTGCCGAGTGAAACACAAAAATTTTCACCTCACTACAACGAGGAAAACGCTAGTCCAGTGCTGCCACCTGTGGCAGGTCAGTGCGATTATTCAAAGAAATGAGGTTGGCGCACTGACATGAAATAAGTATTAATGCATTTTCAGTGAAATTGCGGTATAGAAAAGTATGGAATAGATAGGTTCGAATTTAAAAACTCTTTCCACGCTAGCGGACAAAATGCACTTTTCCACTCAGATTTCTAATGACAAACAGAATCTTTCCGAGCTTGTGAGGTGAAAAGTATATTGTTATTTAAATGAATGTACTGGTGTTTTGAAATAAATTTGACACAATTTCATAATGATATTATAAAAGCTAATTTTGTTACCTTTACACGCTCAAACGGCTGAACCGATCGTTATGAAAATTAGTATAGAGATTTTTTTGGACCTGGCAACGGACATAAGCTACTTATCATCATCATAATCATCACTGTTTTTCATAACTACGCGAGTGAAACCGCGGAACTCAGCTAGTCTATAAATCAGAGGTTTCTGATCTATGGTTTTTAGCTATTTTCCTATAATAATTTCAAAGAATCTCCCCAGTTGCAAATACTGTGATCTGCTCCATACAAACGGATTTATTTTTACTAGACTACTACTATACTCTATCATTATAAACTCGCATTTTGCGAAGGCTATTAGTTTCTGGAAGACTTTTGAATGATTACAGATGATAATTCGGTAATTGCCTTCAAAAAGTTTTGAAATCTGCGTCTAGTTGTGATAGGCTCTCATGAATAATGAAAGTCCGTTTGAACGGAACTTCCAGATTTCAATGATCCGTCTTGTCTCTTCGCCGCAAACGCAAAGAGCACTCTAGTAAATAAGTTAGCTTATTTAGGTGGCATTTCACTAACATCAAATGAATCCTTGGAAGCGTGGGGACCGCTTTTAGCTTTTGGTGAACTGTTTTGATAAGTTTCAGTGAATTTTAATTATTTTCTCACGCTTGTTGTTTGGATTTGCTAGCGGACACTTCATTATAGTTTGCGTGTTTGTGGAATTGGTAGGGGTTTAACATCGGAATATTTGCAGGATTCGATATTATGATTTCAAAATAAAGAAACATTATTTGAATTCAGATACGTTAGGTAGATAACAGAACTGAAGGCATAATAACAACATCATATGTAGTAGTGTAGAGTGATCTTTATTTGTGTTTAGGTATGAAATTTTTGATATGTAAATGATAATATTAGCATGTAGTGCATATGGTTAGGTAAATTATAATGTACATCCGCCCTAATAATATAAAAACCATTGTAGAACATGTTCTCCAAGATTGAAAAATAAAATTTGCACCTAAGCACCAAAATCCGGATGGTAAAAAGTACCGGTTTTGTAAACATGCTAGAAATTTCAAAGTTGAAACTACGGATTTTTTTGCAAAATTCCTCGCAATAAAGATAGTTTATTAAATATAAAAAGTTGTAAAATCGTGTCGTACTAATGATACTACTGCTGTAAATAGCGTTAATTTTGAAAACTCGCGTAAAGTTAGCAGATTTCAAGCGCAGCCGAGAACAAAACTATTGCATCCCAAGCTGTGTAACTCGCTTACTGCGCCTGGAGCCTTTGTGCCCGGGGCTGGTTATTATTTTGTGGTAAAACCGGTACAGTAATGTCTGGCAACACTGAATATTGCACGGCTTTGAAGAGAGCTTAGTCGACGCTAAAGAAGCTTTCTATTCGTGTTTAAACGAATGTCAAAGGTCGGGTTGTGAATATTACATTATTATCTACGAAAAACGGATTGCAAAGTAAATCAAATAGAACATATTACTTATTTATTTTTCTTCTTGAAAGGAATAAGACGTCACAAGAGTGGTGGAATTTTTTGCCGCCATCTGTTTCCTGATAACTGTAACCATAGAAATATTAATTTTCAGTTTGCAATAGAGTGAATAGATATCTTCTAGGTCGACGAGCTCCATCCTCGGCCACACCGTCGCTTAACATCAGGAAAATTAGTGGTCAATCGAAGATTTATCTTAAGTAAAAAAAAAAATTGGACGTGTCAAATATTCATTGTAGTAGTATTTTCATATCATGAGTCAGAGTCAAGTAAAACAAGGCGCAGTCAAAGTCTAGTCAATAATTATACATCTGTTTTGATACTCGACTAAAACCTCGTATACAATACTTATAGCACACATTAATTTTTAATAGACATAATGAACAGTGTTTTTGGCTGAATGTGATTGGACCACAGCACGTGTTATCTGTCCACTGTCCAGTCATGTCCAGTTAATAATACAGTACATGAATAAGTTAGGGAGACTTCTCCGAATTTGATGTGCGAGGTATCGCTATACATATATATGTACCTAGTATTTATATTTAGTGCTCGTATGTCGTGGGTTACATTTTTATTTGTAACTAGATGATCCGGCGTACTTCGTATCACCTATCAATGACTGGACCCAATATTTTCTCAACGTTTAAACCTTCCCTGGACTATGACAAACATTTCAAAACCAAAATCAGCTAACTCGGCCCAGACATTCTCGAGTTTTAGCGAGACAAACGAACAGCAATTGATTTTTATATATATAGAGATAATAATTATTATATATACAACTCTCCCAGTAATTCGTGTGCAGCACGTTTTATGTCGCCTCTGAACCATGTCCCGTCGCTACTTAAACGCACTCCTTGCTGCCAACCCTGATTGTGTAATTTTTTGTGATAACTGGAAGACTATTTTAAGTACCTCCTTGACTTATTGTGAAAATATAATGGATCAATGGGACAGGTGTAAAAAGCTTGACGATTCATTGGCTTTTGACGGTAACTTTTAAGTTTATTGACTTGGTACTCTGAGTACTTACCCGAACGGCATATTTTACTTTGTTTGACAATCTTTTTTGTATTGACATGGCAGGCATATTGCCGATTTGATATTTTAAATTACATTGTATTATATGTAATGAATATTTCGTAGTCCTCAGACATGAATTGTTTAAAAATAATTTTTGAATATTGTGAGATATGAGTAAATATAATTGGTCTTTTCTCCGTTTTTATTTCCATAAACGAATTTGAATGCGCTTTTTTTTCGTATAATAATTAATATATAACAATGTTACAAGAATTATACTAAACACTGCTCATTTAATTACCTTTTATGTCGGATTTAGGTATACTTTCTCGTGAAAATGCACTCTCAACAGCATATCAATTACGCAATCAATACCTAGTTAGTAAATCGTTCGTATGTAGTTGGTTATCTTTTTATTCTTTTACTAAATATACTTGTTATGTATGTGAGAGTGGGAGTAGTGGGACCCATTCACAGTTCGCTACAGTGGGCCTGAGGGGCTATCACAAACTTAATAGCAATATTATTTCAACATTATTTTGACCTTTGTCTTGCTCTCTGTAGAAAGAGCGAGACAATAGTACATTATGATACAAGTGTGCTAAGTTGGTCATTACAGTCGAGGCGGATTTGCAGCCCGAGCCGAAGGCGAGGGCGTAATAGAGCCGAGAGTGTAATGACCATAATGCACACGCGTTTCATACGACGTAAGTAAAAATTCTTTGTAGAAATTAAAAAAAAACTGTAAAGTAAAGACAACTAGTGTGTAATAGAAAAGTCAAAGGCACGGTTTATAACTGAAATATTTAATTTAAGTAAAAACTCTTTGTTGAAATTAAAAAAAAAAAACTGTAAAGACACTAGTGCGTAATAGAAAAGTAAAAAGCACGCTTGTTTTATAGGATACTTTTCGGCCATAAAAATGGTTGAATAAGGGCCACTTTACGATCAAGTATGTCGAAAAAGTCAATTAAAGTAATATTGAAATAAGACTGCTTGAACGCTTGTGGTATGGCCCCTGGGCACACACACACATTACCGCAATTTGCATGTAGTAGTAATGCTATACGAATACTGCATGTAAAAGTGTAAAAGTTCATGATCACTCTTGAATTATAACTATAATGGACTAACACTAGTGAACTAATTAGCGAACTGCAATGTTATAGAGATAGTTTGTGTGGAAGTGTCATTGTAAGTTGACAATAATCAACTTGTGTATACTCGAGTACTGAGTGAGTTATCGTGAATTTATTCTATGAATATCATATAAATTTATGTTATTGGCATTTCAAAAGTTTTTTTCAATTATCGCCTTGTTGCCAAATTTCACAGTTATAGGTCAACGGGAAGTACCCTCTATAGGTTTTGATTCCCTTGCTAGTGTCGAAATATGCGTTTTTGCGACATATTCGGTTTATTATGTAAATTAAATTTAATGCATACTAATTATGTCATAGTTGGTCGCCCGCCAAACTGTTATTGTACTGATATGGGTTTGTATTGTCTGCAAAAATGTATGTATTTACAGAGCTCAGGCTAATTCACACAAATAAATATGGATTTTGTTTTACATTGTTTTACATCAAGTATTATAATATTTATGTATCGGTGATGTGAATTGGGCGATATTACTGTGTTTCTGTTAAATATAGAAACAAAAGTGAAAACACTGTGGTGGCACACGTCGGATACGGATACGGATACGTCCATTTTAACCGTCTTCCAAAAAGGAGGAGGATCTCAATTCAATTGTATATATTTGTATATTTCCATATAAGCGCCAGTCTAAACGGCTTGACCGAATTTGATACGCGAGGTGTCGTTAGATAAGAGCTATATTTTTGTAATAATAATAATACATATCCCGAAAAAACATGCGTTTTTTCGTAATCTCCAACGAACTATTTTGTAATAAACAAGGGATTTTACTAGAATTATTGTAAATAATGTTTGGAAGGAATGGATTCATAATCTTTTATAGCGATTTTACGCGTATTTTCTCATCAATTATTTTTATTATTATTATTATTTTGTTTTTTGTTTGTGACATGAGATATTTTTTTCCTTTTTCTCGTTTCCTAATTTTAAACTCACGTGATAAGTATACTGTATAAAATTATTGTATGTTCTCAATGAACTTTGACTGTTGATACATTAGATAATTATGTATTATTAAGTAAGATCTAAATTAATGTTACACAGTTGAACAATAAATATATCTGAATCTGAATCTGAATGTATAATATATCACAATCAAAACGCCGTTTTCCATGAGGGTGGCATTGAATTTTATATCATTAAGCGGCAGATAATGGCTAGCGTAGACAGGGAGCACAATGCTCACGAGCGGAAGCAGAGGCGGGAAACAGCGCGCATCCGACCGCCATCGCTGCCGGCCGTCTGCGCAGGGTTGCTGTTTGAGGCGTTTTGTTACTATTCTCAAACTGCATTATTCACCAGACAGACTCAGTTTGTTACAAATGATATGGTAAGAAATCCGAATGTGTAACAATATTATCTATAAGTATTCCGGCATTGTTGAAAGACCGTCTCGCTTGCGATCCGCAGGTCCTAGGTTCAAATTTCAAGATTTGAATGTTTTTTCGAAAGTTTGTGAAAGAAAGCGAAAGAAATCAACATCAAGTATGAAAACGTCGTGAGGAAACATGCATCTCTAAGAGTTTTTAAGCGGATTTTACCAAAGTAACAAATTGTAACTAAAACAATTTTACTTATTACTGTATGACTAGTAGTCTACTGTTCAGTAGACCTCTCATGCACCAAGTTTGCACTTGTGACGTTCTACCATTCGTACTCGAAATCGTTGTTGCTAATTGACAATACTGTTGCTTTGCTAGCCCAGAGAGGTACTTGTAGACATCCTTTTATGTTTTGGGTATCGATTGTTCCTGGTAAATAATTATCGAAATCGGCTGACGAACGGCTTCGTAGGAAGCTGCTCCTCTTTTCGAATTCGTCTACTCGTTCATCTCACCACCCTTGTATCATAAAGAGCTAATAAATGACAATACTTTCTTTACTCAAACTTCTGGCGGTAATATTTAAAAGCGCACCAGCTGAGGTTAATAGGGATATTAGAAAAGTGAGAAATGAATTTGTTTATTTATATAGGAGAAATATAAAAAAAAAAACAGATATACCTTCTTATATTGGCGACGGAGTAGTGAAAAAAACATATTTTCCTACTCCTGAGCCAATTAAAAGATATCAAAGTAATTTTTTTTAAATATTTCTCTTATCTAAATAAACAAATTCATTTCTTACCTTTCTATGACTCTAACTAATGATTTTATATGTTTAAAAATGTTGTGATACGAGGGAAAGAGAGAGAGAGAGAGAGAGAGAGAGAGAGAGAGAGATGGCTGCGCGCGTTGAGCCTATTCGTAAGTTTGTTATAATCCCTCTTTTCCTGACAAGGCATATCAGGCAGCCGGTTTAATAAAACGGAAAACTAATCACGTTCAGAATGATTCGCCGATTATTCGCCAAATATTCAGCGAATTACCGGATATTGGCGCGGCTGCGGTCCGCCACTGCTGGGTTATCGCTAATGGATCGCGAACGATTCTTGGATACATTATTATTTCCCTTGCGAGCGGAACCTCTTTCTTGTGCGCTAACGATACAAATTACATTTGTTTCTATTTAGCTTGAATCGAGTTGTGTTGAATGGTTGCGTATGGATCGCTCACGACATGTTAATCTTAATTAGTGACAATGTATTTAATTCTATCCTCCTTAAAGGTGTTTTATTTGCTGATTGAAAAAGTGTACAAATGTTTCCGTAAAACTTCTTATGTCTTCTTTTAACGTTGGAGCATATTTTTTTTTCAAGTAGATAGAATTAGCATTTATTGTTTTGAAGACTTCAAGTATACACATACATGTATTTGACTGTATTCTGAAAAGTTTTGACAGAATGTCTTAATGATATCGCAACCATTTGTTATAGTCTTTTTTGCTTTGTTTTACTTTATATGCTTTTAGGAGGTAGTAATTAATTTTTTTTTTTTTTTTTTTTTGGAAATCCACGGGGGAGGCCTATGTCCAGCGGTGGACTTCTTATGGCTGAGATGATGATGATGATGATGATTTTCATAGCAATAAAGACAATTGTCATCAGTGACCACGAACGCTGCGGTATGCGAAACGTCAGGTCATAAAATTATGTAAAATATAGGTACGCGATGAATCAGTTATAATTTGTTTCATCACAATACATATTTTAATGATTAGGTCATTATTACATTGCGAAATGAAATTAGTAATTAAAATATTGTAATGTTCTTATATTATGTATATATTTTGGATGCCATTGTGCTAGAGCATGGTGGTCACTATTATGTACATTATCTTTACATCTGCATTTTTACTCATGTCTCCATAAATAAATGCTTTGAATTTGAATTTGCTATCGTAAAATCTCGATAGAACCCTAATAAACATTTGTTTTAGTTTTCATTCATTTTAACACGTGGATTAACTTTGTATTGTTTCAAAAATATATTTGCATTTTGCAGAATTAACTATCATAACATTAAACGCTTTTCTGGAGGCACCACTTAAATAATTAAAATGTTTGTAATACCTAAATTCAGGTAAGTTAAAAAGAAAAATCTTGTCTGCCCGTAACAATGTAGGTATATTAGCAATATTTAGCAAAATTGACAAGGGTCACGGACCCCGGTGTCTGTGGAGCTAAAAATTAAATAATAAAAAAACATAAATTCAAAAAATGAACGAAAATCCTATACAATTTGTATTCCTTTTTAACACGCTTTTATTAGGTCGATCTGTATGTAATGAAATCTAAGGTAACTAATTTAACCATCTTCCAAGGATCGTAGCGTCATGAAAATTGGCAGCTGTATGTAGTTCTGATAACAATACAATAATATGGTACTGTCGAACTGATCTGATGATGGAGCCGGAGGTCGACCTGTATCTGATGAAATCTAAGGTAACTAATTTAACCATCTTCCAAGGATCGTAGCGTCATGAAAATTGACAGCTGTATGTAGTTCTGATGACAATACAATAATATGGTACTGTCGAAGTGATCTGATGATGGAGTCGGAAGATATGAACTAAAACTTCATGATGGAACATCGTATCATAGCTGTGTTTGAATTTGTTAGAAAAGTCTTGTAATGAACTTTGACCACAATAATTTGTAGCGTGTTTTTTAGTTTTTTAAACTGTAATTTATTTTGAATGTAGTGAGTTTAAGAATTTTAATTAGTTTAGTGGTGCCTTTAATATTGACCCCAAAAATACTTTTATAACGGCATCTTAATGTTGAAAACAAGATATATTATTTATGTTTGTTCAGCGACTACACCGCCAATAATGATTTGTTTTTGATGTTTCTTTTTTGTTTGGTAGGTGGTCCCATATAAATTTTATCAAAATCTGTTCAGTACTTTAAGATTTTTAACAAGATATTCGAGATAGGAGCAAATCTCACGTAATTCATCACTCGAACATAATCACATGAAGCTTTGGTAAACTGGGAAAAAGGCGCGTGCTCCATTGTAACATTGCAGGTATCGGAACATAATTATCGGCTCGTGACCATGGCCCGAGCGATTTGTGATATATGTTTGTTACAAATGTACACAATATGTCATTGTGACACACCAACGCAGTACGCGACACGACATAAATATCAGGGTATACGTACAAACATTATTATCAATTTCGAGAACGATTTTATACATAGTTTATTTATTTTGTCATGAGAATTAAAGTTATTTTGTCTCAGTGCGAGTACAGTTTATTTATAGAAACAATTTCACTTGACTGAGTATCGTATCACGTATTATATGTATAAGTCGTCTGACCAACAAAAATCACTATTTTTATGATTTTGTTGATATCAAAAGTAATTCAAATTCAATTGGATCAGCTACGATCGACAAGGGCTTGTATTAAATAATTATATTCTTGTTATCTATATAATTATATAGTTATCTATATAATTCTAAATTAATACTATCATCAGCCTTTTCTATTTAAATAATAAGGAATTATATTAAAATTTTGTAATTTAAGTTATTAGTGGACCGTGGTAATAATACTACAAGGCCAGATGCCAAGGCCAAGGAAGACCAGCCACGAGATGGACAGATGACCTCATACAAGTGGCGGGAAGAAGCTGGATGCAAGCCGCTTCCAATCGGTCTTTTTGGAAATCCATGGGGGATGCTTATGTCCAGCAGTAGACTTCTTATGGCTGAGATGATGATGATGATGATGATGATACATTCCATACCTAAGTTACCTAAGTTATATATCCATTTATGTAGATGTGTGACGTAGATGAATAGCAGCTCACGGCGGCAGGTGTGCGTTGTGATCGATGTCCCCATATTTCACTCTCCTCAAATAAAACGTGCCAATGACGTGAATAGACGTTTTAGAATATTCGCTTCCGGCGTGATTCTGTTCAATATTGTATATACAATATTTTGTACGATGAAAATAAATTAAACGTAAATAAAAGCGATTGACTGGCGTATTTCATAATAAAATATTCGTAGGTTCAATAATTTGAACAGCTTGTAAGCAAAACGTGGTTGTGCCAGTAGAAAATACACTCACAACTCTAACAAATGGAAAATACTACGTACGACTTGAAATCATAGGGCTCTTTTTCGCTTCGTCATCTTAAAGTTGTGTCTTCAGTTTTTTTTTTTAATTTTGGTGGTTATTCAAAATACATCACTCTTAATAAATAGCTTTAGAACCTTAACATACATTTTTTGGACTTAAGAGAGCCTAGAAAATTAAAATTAAACACTAAACTGTGAAGATTGAATAATACCTCACTTGACATGATCTGTATGCATAACCTTGTATCAGTGAAGATCCAAGTTTCATCATACATAAATAAATAGAGTTATACAACCTAAACCAACAAACAGCCTGAAATGGAATACGGGTAGCTCTCGAACTAAGTTCAACTTGTTAGTAGGTATTAACTTAATTTGTTGTTGTTACTGATATCTTTAAATATTTTGTTTCAGACCAACCCCACTACTACAATGTAATGACATTTTTTCTTGGTTGTAAAATCAACGTAACGTATATGAAAAACTGATGATTACCTAGGTGAAGGTGAAGAACCTAAAGCTAAATTAATTAAATTACTGAGGCATCTCCCCGCATAAGCGTTATTGCGGCATTACAACTCTATTCTTATACATTACATTATATCCAATATTTTTAATCTAAGTTTGAAATTTGAATGCTACTTCTACAATAATTTCAGTTTAAAAAATAAGACCATTTTTGTCAAATGTGCTCTGAGTAAACGTTACCGATTCTGAAAGTCACAGTACTTATTGTAGGAAAGCAACGTAGATTTAATCTAAAATTAATAATCTACAGCAAGGAAATGCTGAAAATGGAACATTTTCCAGAATATTCCGTTCTCGCAGAACCTGGTTGCTAATAGGTTACGGTGCTTTTTGTTGCAACATTGTCATTAGGACAACAAAATGCTCACGGTAACCATGGGAATGTTTCCCGGCGGTCATTGTTGTTTGCAAACTACGTGTACTGAACCAAACCATCAACAACTTTAATGGTACCAATATCCACTTTTCACGACTAGCATATTTTGCAACTTGCACTAATACTCATTTTGCGACATGTAATTGTATATCCACCTTTGTGACAATTAGGGCCTTACCGAAAAACTTTGTTTAACTTTAACCTACGTCTTAAATTCTCTGTCTTCTTTCCGCAAGTGTCATTACGTGTCAGGGAGAAGTTGACAAAATATGTTAAGCATTGCTTAAAGTTAAGGAACGTTTTTCGGTAAGGCCGTTAAATTTATTTTAACCCACCGACCCAAAAAAAGGGTGTTATAAGTTTGCCGTGTGTATCTGTCTGTCTGTGGCATCATAGTTCACAAACGGATGGACCGATTTTGATCTAAGCTAAGTAGTTTTTTGTTTGAAAGAGGATTTGATAAAAAGTGTCTAGATGTGTTTAGTCTAGTTAAGATAAGTTAACTAAAGTCTTATTTGTGAACAAAACTGTACATATCTTCCGAAAATTGAGTAAATAATTAGTTAAATATTTACTAGGGCGTTGTCTTATTTGAAGCAGTGGAATAAGTCAAATTTCCTTCTTATTTTTTCTCTCAGATAACTAATGGCAAGTTGTGCAACTTTTAAATATTTCAGAGCTAGCGTTTTACTTTAAAATGGGTGCCGTAGCTCTTGCCTTCGTGCGCGACTGCACTAAATCAGTTATTTCAATTTCAAGTCGCATAGATATGCAAATGAGATGTAAAAATCCCGGAGACATTCCGTGACGGTCACCGGGCCGTGTCCGGCACCTGACCGGGCCGGACCGGGCCTTGAGTCGGCTAAACACACACACGTGATTTATGGTGAATTGGGATCGTGAACTTGCTTTACATTACTGAACTTACAGTGCAATAATAGCGTGTCATCTAAAAAAAAATTATAATAATAGAAGTGCCCCATAGTTTCATACAAATAGTGATGAAAAATCGGACAAATGTGAGTCGGCCTCATTCACCGAGGGTTCTGTAAAAACTAGTATGATAAATAGTTCGAGAATTGAGTGTTAAAGTTTTTTCGAGCTTTTACTGGAATTCAAATTCCATATAAATTGCTTATAAATTGTATGTGTTGGAATTGTATTTTTTATCTCGGAAATCTCACAAAACCGGAAAGTAAGTTGTTAAATGCTTAAGGCGAAGATAACCATTGGAAAAAGGGAGAAAATATATTTTATTTTACAGTTTTTGTTATATACCGAAAATAACACATCGTAAAAATAATTAAAAACCTGTTTTAGCTTGAACTAATAAAGTTCTTTTATATGATACAAGACAATACAATACAAAAATACTTTATTGACACCATAGTATAACAATATGTATATGATTAAGGCGTAAGAAAAGTACAAAAGGCGGCCTTATCGCTAATAGCGATCTCTTCCAGACAACCTTTAAACGATGTTTTTTTTGGTATGGTAAACTCATTTTAAATTTTAGACCGTTATTCCTTGCATAAAGACCGTTTTTGTTATAGTATAAGTCACCGCTTCTTACCAAGTATCATAAGTTCAAGATAAACGGGAAGTACCCTATAGGATTTGATTCCCTGTGAGTGTTAAAATATGCGGGTTTTTTCGATAACTGAGAAGTTCGAGTTTTTTTACAGCTGCAAGAGACTACTACAGATTTGCGTATATGGTTTTAATTTCAACTCGATACCTCCACGCGTTCCTGAGATAGAATGTCTTGAAAGACGGACAATCAAGTGATCCTATAAGGGTTCCGTTTTTTCTTTTAAGGAACAGAACCCTAAAAATGATAATGATGACTATAATGATGATAAAGAAAATTAGCTTTTTAAAATTACCCAATTTCAAATAGATCGGTTTAGCACTTTGATTGTGAAAGGTATCAAACAGAAAGAGAGATGAGAGTTATTTTATATCTCAATTTGTAAGTTGGAGAAAGTCTAAAGGCTTATTTAGTAATTATTTTAGTTATACATGTACAAAGTTTTTATTTACTACAACAATTACAAAATAAATTGCTATAATTATGCTATTTATGGATATATTTTGTGAATTTTAACTAGAAATTGCATAGAATTTTAAATAGTAAATAATAGTTGGTAAATAACTTTGTATAAATCAAATTAGTATAACACACAATAAATAAAATAACTAAAACCTATAAGATATACCACCAACCAACCAATAAACAATGAAATATACATTTTTTAAGTTTTTTTGTTAAAGTTATCTAACTGGTCGTTCTGAACTGCTTTATATCTCCGTCACATAAATAACGTTCGAGCGGACCGAATGTCGGACCCCGCTACGGTCAAACGGACGCGCTTCGCTACGGATGCCGTAGCATCGTAGCACATAACTACGAAAGGGTTTCGTAGCGTGCACCGTAGCACGGCTACTAATGAAAGGGGATTACTACGGGTCGGTGTAGCGATTAGTTAGAGAGAGGCTTCGTAATGCGCCGACGGACGTGACGTGTCCTCACTTACGATGAGTTTCCAATGTAGCGAGAAACGTTTGCTGAGAGTGTCATTTAGTCAGGTTTGTTTTATTGAATTTGTGTCGCGTAACACGGCCGATTTCCTTCATAGATGACAATTAGTTAGTCTTGGAGCTAACGTAAAATAAAATAAATTTCAGAATTACAAGTGAACTTTTAAACTGTCACGGGTAAGAAATCCAATTTTCACACATGACGCAAGACGATTTTTTTGTGTATAGGTGATAATTGAAAATGTATTTGGAATTAATAGAAACCAATTAGAATTAGACCGCAACGTCGCTTAACATCAGGCGACTTGGCGGTCAAGCGCAAACCTAATTCTATATAAAAAAATGTTTTTTTTTTTTTTTTTTTTTAATTAAATTATTTTGTCGTAAATTACATTATTTCAGTTATTGTGATAGTATAGAGATATTGATACAATGGCAGAACAATCAAACATGGTAGATGTTATGTCATCAGACTATATCTTTATTTATCTTAGGTCAGTAACAAGTAGAAAATATAAATATAAGTAGCATTCTAAAAAAGTTAAGTTGTCGTAGTGCGTTAATTTCTTGTACTATTTGTGTAATAACTTCCCTGAGACAAAAGAGTTGTGTGGCCACTAAACAAAGCAGATAAAATCCTAATGTTTTGGATATATCCGGTGAAGGAACAAGTCAAGTTTGCCGTGAAACTGGCACAAATAGTTATACATTCCTGTCACGCGAAGCCTACGATCCGCGACGTAGTTTCCGGTTCCTGAATGGCAGCTCGATCTCTTGTTCCGTATTCGCCGATCGAACCTCTTGATAAATCAAATGTACGGAACACACAAATCATACCGTGGCTACGTCGACTCTGCATAACAGATGGTACACTCTGCGACATTGGTTACAAATAAGTACAGTTTTAATTTTGACATGGACATAGACATGTGTTTTATTGTGACAAAAACATACAACAGATAGTACAATAACACATAATTTTTTTTTTTTTTTTATTATTTAAGATCAACAAACAGTACACAACAAAGTTTAGGATTAATACAGTAATCGTTAAGAAATATAGTTCGATGATGTACCAGCACCGTTGACCACGGATAAAAATTGGTAGCTTTGAAAAAATGTTTTGCCCAAAAAGACATATTATGTAGCTAGCTTGTATAGCTGTAATAAGCATACCATAATTTAGGTAATAAAATACTTACCTCATAACGTAGTAATAAACTATCTAAAAGTAAAAGTTAGAAAAAGTGTGTTTTTTTAGGTTTAAAAAAATATATTTTAAGGCTTGCGCTTGATCAGCAACTTGATTCATGACTTTATAGACTATATTTATGGTGAAAAATCAAATCAAACAGCTTATTTTAAAATATTCAATTTTCATGCCCTTTGACGTTTTTCATTCGACTCAAGAAAGTTTTTTACATTTACTGAAGAAAATTATTCATACAGGCCTTAAATTATTCGACTAGAAAATAACATCAAGATCAATTCAGTCATATAACCGATAAAATTATCAAAGGTATAAACAAAATGTATATTATTTGTTACATTCATACATTATAATACTTATTATTGGGTACATGTGCACCAGGAACAGTTAGGGGTTAGTTATTTGATTGAGTAAAATTTAGTATGTTTTTAGCTTTTTAAAAATAACAGTAACCATTAGATATTTAAATAATGATTTGAGCATTAATTATTATATTTTTTAATAAAAATAATAGATATTTAGAAAAAAAAAATATAATACTATGGTATATAATTATTTTTCACAGTGGTTAATATCACACTGTAACATTGTTACATTATAACTTGTAGTTACATGTACCGTTTCCCACCTGTTTATGGGAGCAGACTGGGCGGGCGCGGGGAGAGCGGCGAGGGCGGGCTCGTTGAGTATTCATAGAGCACGCGAGCGGGTTCCAAGCACTTCTCCCGCTCCCTGAGTAGTGAGCACGTAAGGATCACCACTTATTTTTAAATAAAAACTACGGGTCACTCACGTCTGTTTTGTCTGTTTTTAAAAATGTGTGAAAACCACGTTAATTTCCATAGTAAGATCATCACTCAATTACCAAACAATCGCACTGAAGTTATTGGAAGTGCTCGTAGCTCAATTTGGCCATGCTCTAATATTGTGTCTACTTTTTTACTCCTTAGATATTTTCGGCCTTACCGAAAAACGTTACTTAACTTTAACCATAATCATAAATTCTCTGTCTTTTTTCGCAACGTGTCAGCGAAAAGTTGACAAAATATGTTAAGCATTGCTTAAAGTTAAGTAACGTTTTTCGGTAAGGCCGTTTATTAGACTACAGTTCAATTATTTCATTTACACGTATACATAAATAAAACTAAACTAAAATAGCCTAAACAACATAACACATAAATACAGCGAAATAAAAATAGCCTAGGCAACTTAAATAAACTAAAGAAAACTAAAATTTCGTACGCAGATTTTGTATAAAAAATATTAAAATATAATAATCAATAATAATATAATCTAATATTATTTGTAAATTTCAGATTAATAAAATTGTGTTATTTTTATTTTGATGACATTTAATCTATTAAAGGACAAAAATAAACGTAGTTTGCATAGCGGTACAGAAGACTTGAAAAACACTTACAAAGCTTATAATAGATTCGAACAACATTCTTTGAATACTATTTAGATTAATAGTTATAATATTTATTGTTATCGTCAGGTATTTCCACGATTGTTAAAAGTCTTGGAAATTATAAGTAACGTAGGTATTCCTTGAAATAAGATTTCTTATAAAAACGTGTTGTAGTAATGACATGTTCCTAAGTTAGTTCCAAGTTCTTCTGTGACATCTTCATTTACGTAATCTAGAATGATATTTTCTTAGACATTTTCGTCTGTATTTACCTTCGCTCTTATAACGGGTCTGGAGTTGAACACACTCCCAAGTAATAGCACTGGTAATAATATTATTCTGTTATTTAATCGCACACCTTAACATGATTTTTGCGTTAAAATACAAAGAAAATGTTTATTAAGTATATATTTATAAAATTGAAGAAGAAGCTAATTACTTATATAATTTATATTTATAGTATTTACTTAACACGTTTATATTAAGTAAGGTTCAGGTTTAATAGATTTTTTGTGAGCAAGCTCATTTTATCGTTCATCACAACGGTTACTTAATACTAAAGAGAAAAGAATCTGCAAAATTTGAGTTGAAATTTGATGTGTGCATTTTAATGCACTTTAATTGTTTCTGATATGCGATTCAATATCTATGTCATCCAGCTAGAGTTCAGTCACTTTAAATGACCTCAAACAAATGTACTATTCACCTGAAATTTAGTTAGCATTTTTATCTCTCGAGAATTTGAACGAGAATTAATATGACAAGTATCAAAACAAGGAATATTTTTTGAACAAGTATTAAAGACCAAAGTAAGTTGCATTTCAGTGGACCAAAGTTAAGTCAAGTCTATGGAATATTTGTATGACTAGGTATATTTACTTTGTTTACTAAACTAAATTGAACGGTGCGTTCTCAATAATTATTTATTGAAATGAATTAGTAATGTGATTCCGAATTTCCGGCATGAAATTAATTTGTTGCGTATTCATTATAATCAATTGTGACGTACATTATTAGACCTGTTTTCATATATTTTGGTGGATTTGTATGTTTTGTTTATTTTGTGACATGTGAATAAAGTGTATGGATTGCATATTTTAATGCAGAATTGGGACCCAAGTGCCCACTTGGGTCCCAATTCTGCATTAAAATATGCAGAACGTTGTAGGGAGAACATGGTAAATGGTCTAGTAAAAATAAATCCTTGTGTATGGAGCAGATCACAGTATTTGCAACTGGGGGGATTCCTTGAAATTTTGATAGGAAAATAACTAAAAATGATATATCTACAATAATCCTCGATTTATAGACTAGCTGCGTTCCGCAGTTTCACTCGCGTAGTTATGAAAAACGGTGATGATAATAAGAAATAAATCCGTTTGTATGGAGCAGATATTTTATTAGCAGAGCAGTATTTGCAACTGGGGGGATTCTTTCCAAAGATAAAAGAAAGGGGAAACCATAGATCAACAACAATTCCTGATTTATAGACTAGCTGAGTTCCGCGGTTTCACTCGCGTAGTTATGAAAAACAGTGATAATTATGATGATGATAAGTAGCTTATGTCCGTCTCCAGGTCCAAAGCTATCTCTATACTTATTTTCATAACGATAGGTTCAGCCGTTTGAGCGTGTAAAGGTAACAAAATTAGCTTTTATAATATCATCATAAAATTGTGTCAAACTTATTTCAAAACACCAGTACATTCATTTAAATAACAATATACTTAGTTTTCTTTTATGTTGTCACAAATCTTATTTTTACTAGACTAAAAGTGGGGTTACACTGAGAGAGCACAGTGCAATTGTGGGCCACTACACAGACCATGCAGCACTTACTCTCGTGCCCTCAGTGTCCCCAGTCTTGCACACCACAGGATCTTTACAGAGCTTCTCCCTGCGGGGTCGCTGTAGCCAAATACTGGGAGACAACAGTTTAAAAAACCTTAAACGTCGATATGACGAAAAAAAAAATGCAGCATTATTATAATCAAATTAACTATTGCATATTAGTATTATATTTTTTTTAACGCACAAATGCCTTTACAAACTGCAAGATTTAATTAATTTACTGCAAACTATGTTTCAATGTTCAAACTACAGAGAACTACAGAGAAAAGCATCAGATAACCCAGATTGGTGAAGGATTAACGTTAGTGGTTAGCAGGGTTTTATTATAATAATAAGACATTAAATGATCAAAGATTATATACTTGCTGTGGTCCGCAGTTTCACCCGCTTGGGGATTAAATTCGGTGACAATGTTGATAATTATAAAATAACTATGTCTGTCTCTAGGTCCTAAAAAATCTTTGTGCCAAATTTAATATCGATTGATTCAATCGTTAAGCCGTGAAAAGGTAACAGACAGAAAGATAAACAGAGTTTATTTAATTTTTTATAATATTTGTTAGGACCTCTAAAACATAATACAGCCTGACCGCAACATTACGTAAACAATATTTCTTGTTGCACAATTGTAATCAAACTTCACTTGGTGAGTTCGTTTAACCCTCAACGAAACTAATATTTTTATTTCCTTTATCGATTTTCGCAGTTATATATACGATGGTAATTAATAATGTCTTTTATAAACTTCAAATCGATCGTTGACTGTACTGAACATTCAACGCAAAACGCGATTAATCGATTATGTTGTTATTGTTTAGTGTATCCCACTGGAACTATCAAATTTTTTGGGCTAACAGGTATGCCAGATCCGTTTACATAGTATAAGTAAGAATTATGCCAAGTTTCGTCTTAATCCGTCCAATAGTTTTGGCATCCATCGGACACACCGTACAGACAGACAGACAAATATTTTGAAAATTGCTGTTTTCACTTCTGTATTGCTAGTAATGCATCCTTCATTCAATTATTTTATTCAAAATATTTAATGTATTTTAATGTAATTTAATGGCTCAGTTGGTAGTGTGTTTACGTCTACCTGCTGAACTGAAAGGTCGTGGGTTCAATCCCCACCCAGGGCCAACATTTGTGTGATGAGCATGGATGTTTGTTCTGTGTCTGGGTGTTTCTATGTATCATATGTATATATTTACAAAAAAAAAGTATATATGTATTTTATCAGCCATCTAGTTCCATAGTACAAGCTTTGCTTAGTTTGGGCTAGATGGTGTTGTGTGAAATGTCCACAAATGTTTATTTATTTATTTATTTATTTATTTTATCCTATTACAGTCTTATTCTATGTATAGATAGGATATAGATATAGATAGGAACAGGAATAATAGTGGGCTTTAAAGAAAATCGATCATTATATACACACATAAATATACAACAGTTAAAAACTGTACATGCTGTACATGTTACTTGCTAAGATTTAGGTTTATAAAATTATCATCATCATCATCATCATCTCAGCCATAAGAAGTCCACTGCTGGACATAGGCCTCCTCCATGGATTTCCAAAAAGACCGATTGGAAGCGGCTTGCATCCAGCGTCTTCCCGCCACTTGTATGAGATCATCTGTCCATCTCGTGGCTGGTATAAAATTATACATAAAGATAAAGATAAACTTATTCTAATTTCCAGCATAGCTTAATTACAGAGTGGCTTAGTGGATCTTACCTCTGCATATACGCAGGTATATATAGTACCTAGGATTACATGGAACCTAACTGAGCAATTAAGGAGCACAATGTAGAGGGAGTGGAGATGTTGCGTGGTCGCGTGACGTTCGTTACAAATAGTTCTAGTATAAACTACGGATTATCACTTTGTCCTGAATGTGGTACGATCAATTATGCACCTTACCACCCAGCAATAAAAGCCTTTATTAATTATGCATCGGGCCGATCCACAGCATTAAACAGTCAAGTCACGAACGTAATACATTGAATATTGAAGTTTGAGCCGTGTTCCTCATTGTTTTAGCTCATGCGAATTATGTGCCGTTATGTTCAACTTTCTGTCATTTTTATAATGTTCTTACTGGAAATGTTTCTCTTTCTGCTCAATTTACTGTATGACTTTCAATTTGTCGGAAATAAGTATGTCGGATTAACAAAATGATGAATGGATTGTAAGAGCTGTCTATTTTCTACAGGATTCATTTCGGGGAATGTGTGCAAGAGCTTCACGACCTAATTCCACCCTCCAAGACTAGCAGAAAGTCGGCGAATTACCACCCATTTCTCATTGAAATGCCAAAAATCCGTACTCAGCGATATCGATCCACATTCTTGTTGCGTACTGCACAGGAATGGTATTCTTTGCCGTTATCTCTGTTTCCTGAGACCTTACAATATTGGAATTTTCAAGGCTAGAGTGAATAGATCTCGATCTTCTAGATCGAGGAGCTCCATCCTCGGCCACACCGTCGCTTAACATCAGGCGAGTTGGTGGTCAACCGTAAATCTATAGTGTATAAAAAAAAAGTATTCATTTCGGGGAATGTGTGCAAGAGCTTCACGATCTAATTCCACCCTCCAAAACTAGCAGAAAGTCGGCGAATTACCACCCATTTCTCGTTGAAATGCCAAAAATCCGTACTCAGCGATATCGATCCACATTCTTGTTGCGTACTGCACAGGAATACATTCACAGTATGCACAGTATTATTTGCCGTTATCTCTGTTTCCTGAGACCTTACAATCTTGGAATTTTCAAGGCTAGAGTGAATAGATATCTTCTAGATCGAGGAGCACCATCCTCGGCCACACTGTTGCTTAACATCAGGTCAGTCGGTGGTCAATCGTAGATCTATCTTGCATAAAAAAAGAGCTTACGGTATTGTTTTCACAAGTTTCTAATAACTTCACTTGCATGCTTAGTACAAAGCAAGCCAAAGCTGTTTCAAATACCATACATACCTAATATTTATAGCTTAAAAAACTAACCGACCGACTTCAAAATACGCAATTTCGTTAACTTGGGTGACATATTTTTTCAATTATTTTGTTAAAAACCGTAATGAACTTAAAATACCAATGATAACTATAAATTGAGCAATTCCAAGAAGTAGCACCAAAGCTTAGCATCGAGTACTATGTACGTACATATTTGGATACCAGACTAGCCAAACATTTTATCCGCAGTAGCAGAGTGTAGAGTAGATATAACCGTTGTATGTAAGTGTATTAGCGTCCGTTCGGTATTATAGGCGTGCGGTGGCGGCGGCGAGATAGCGCCTCGCACAAAGGAATTGATGAGACAGCGCTCGTATGATTATTTAGGCCATTTTAAGCCGCTTTAGGCAGTTTCGGGACAAGGACGGCGAACATCACAGAATTATAGAAATAGGAGTTTGAATATTAGTATATTAGCTAATAAATAAACCGTTTCTGAAGCGAATCCGTTTTAATAGTTATCTTCTATTTATTTTAATTGTTAAGACCCTGCGATGCTTAGAAAGCTTGCGCCAAGACGCAAGCGTGTCCTTAAAGAGATTCCAACATATCACTGCGTGTCCTGCCTATTCTGATTTATTTATTTATTTAACTAAAACGGTATTCACCAATTACATTAGCTATACAAAATGCAATTACATACATTACCTATTATTTTATAATTGACAATAATAAAGTTATATCCAATAATAATAATGTCAAAACAAAAATTAAAAACGTCAAATAATGTCAAATAGATAAAATGTCAAACAATTTTTTTTATGGCAAGCGCCTTTATTAACTACAACACAACAATATACAAACTCAACTAAGTAAACTACTACACAAAAAGCACATCGATCACCCCAGACCGATAAAGGTCTAAAGCTCTAATCCAAATGCTCAAACCCACTACCAGTTGGCAGTGTACCCAGCATGCTGGCCGCATATAATAAGGTTAAATAAAAACAGGATCATATAAGAATTCATCATCTTCGTCATTCACCTTACATGCCTTCCTTTCACAATACAGAAGATAAACAAAAACAGATACAGATACAGACAGCCGATTTAGAAACTTTGATTCGTTTACTTGGATGACATAATTATATTTTTTCCAGTTAATTTGTCTAAACTACTAAGGCGATTTGATAAAAAAAATATAGGATCCCAATTAGTTTGACCATTTTTTACTTGTGATAATGGGCATAGGCATAGCGTGTGATTTAAACGCAGTCCAAAACCTCAGTACCAAATTTCGTAGCGATCGCTTCTGCCGTTTTCTCGTGAAAGTTAAACAGGCGTAGATGCTGTAGATACAGAGATATTTCAGTTTTTGTAATACTAGTTAGGGTAGCTTTTTTAAGGAAAATTGACGAAATAAAGCAAAATACTTATTAAATTATAAGTCACATATATTTTTTATTATCATTCGAAAATAGGCTTACGCTTGACCGCTAACTCACTAGATGTTAAGCAATTTCACCGATTCGTCGCATGGTTGAGTCATTTAACATAACTTTTGGAGATATTGATATATTTCAATTAAAATATTATAAATTCAAAAACAATACAATTCAATTACTACTCCAGGAAAATACCAATTCAGGCACTAACTAAATCTAAATTTAAATAACATTATCTTTTGTATTGCTTTAATATTAAATATTGTTTAATTGCCCGTCTAGCTTAAGCGTATAAACTTAATCTGTGGATAACGTAGTTGACTACATTTTACATTTTTATTAAGTTATCGCAAATAAGTTTCATATTACTCTATAATATGTAGTTGCTTGTTGTTCCCTAATAAGTGAAAAACAAAAACTATTTCTGCTTCGTTTTCATCCAAGAAATAAATCACAATCAAACTTGATACCTCTCAGAGCTTTTCAAGGATGTATCGCTTTAGTAGACTATAAAAATATTATTATGTCATCCAAGTAAACGAAATTGCGTATTTCGAAATCGGCTGTATCTATTTATATGTAATAAACAAAATTATGTACAAAAATGTAGGTACTAAAAGTAGTTTACAAAATCTATTAAAAGTTTTACGCGAATGTTTAAATGTTTACGAAAATGTATGGATATTTACGTAAAAGAAAACGCCAGATAAAATAAATTTCAATTAAGTTCCAAATATAAAATAGTTATTATTCATATTATCCAAATTTTTCGTATATAATTATTTAGTCTAAATAATATTTCGCTGAACTGTGAACACAATTTTTTTTATTGGTTTACAAAACTGGACATATGCAATTCACCTATTCAGACACGTAAATATTATTTAATTACGTTTGAAACTGATAGCTTATTGTTTTTACCATTTATGTAGGAAACGCTTAATCTTAATTGATACCTCTTAACTTAATTAAATCAGAGTTTTCCGTATCCACAACTAATTACTTATCTAATGTCGGAATACGTATTTGTTTGTCAGGATAATACGTATTGTGATCAGAACACAAGGAGCGGACGTCTTACTGTCCTATCTAAACAGATGTGTATTAATACCGTCTTATCTATTTGTCATCGGTTTACGCGTTAAATATTTACTTATCTCGTACGTTGGGTAATGACCATTAGCCCGTTATCAACGAACATTAGGCACGTCATCAAGGATCAGATATAGCATTAGATCAGAATATTAACATTCCTCTCAATGATTGATGGCAGACGAAGTAGTTCCGCGTGTGATCGTTATAATAGCTAGTAGTTATACAAACTGTCGATCCGTGAGTATAAACTTTTATCGACAATGCTTGCTGCAAAAAAGTCTGTGCGCGCAAGGTTTACTCATATCCGAAATACTTGTTCAGAGTATGATACTTGATTAGCAGATACATTCGATACTTTGAGTATCGAATGTATCTGCTAATATGATCAAAACCAGCCTATAATTATACTCGTTGTTTCAAAAACTGAAAAAACCGACTTCCAAAAAACGCTATTCGTTTACTTGGATTACATTTTTTCAGTTATTTTGTTATAAAAACCAAATAACTGATGCTGTATAATAATATGCTGTATAACGTGTTTCTAGCACTTTAATGTCCCAGATGAACACCAAGTTTGTCATAACAAAATTTTCTTTATTTTTTGGTAGTAATAGATTTTTTTTCGTATTATTGAACCCTCAGTACTTCTCTGTCAAAATAGTAATAAAGCGAAAATTTTAGTGGTGTTTTATAGTAATATGCTTTATTTCTCGTATTAGTGAATCCATAGTACTTCCATGTCAAAATAATATGAATGCGCGAGCGAAGCGAGAGTGATTTTTTTTGTAGTGTTTTTTATTAATATGCTAATTTTCTCGTATATTTTGTGAACTCACAGTACTTCTATGTCAAAATAGTAATAATGCGCGAGCGTGAAAATTTTAGTGTGAAAATTTTGTTACTATAGTAATATGCTTTATTTCTCGTATTAATGAACCCACAGTACTTCCATGTCAAAATAAAAGTTTTTTTGAGGTTTTTAATATAAAATCATGGAAGTGATTTGATTCATTGATCGTGTTAGCGAGTCCTAGATTTCCGTAGACCAGATGAATCAAACAAGTAACTGTGTTAAAAGGATATACCCGACTGGTAAAGAGCGACTTTAATACTATCAAAAATTATAAATACAACCATTTGAATGCATTGATTGCCAATTTAATATTCCTAAATATAAACATAAGACTTTATAGAAAATTACAAATATACCTACAAGATACGCGCAAAAATTTTTGGTCAGTGACTATTTTTAGTGAATTATTTTGAACCCCCCAAACCCCTGCCTACGGCTTTGAATCGATGAACAAACATACAAAAAACGCATACAGTGGAATTGAGAACTTGAAGAAAGACTCGAGAAAATTTGAAGTCTGTAAAAATTATTGCTAACTAATCGGCTCTTCAGCTTTGCCGCTACTAAGTAAAAAAATGTTATGAATGCTTGAAAATTATGAATTCCTCATGTAAATTAAACTGCATATTAGTGAGTGTAATAAAGTCTTTGCTGGAAGTTATGGCTCAATAATCAGACTAATGGTTCCACTAAATGGTCACTTCTAGAGAAATAGTTTCAGGACTCAATGTCTTCTTTGTTTAATACAAAGAGTCTATTTTCCACTTTATTACTTTATACTTTGAGTATAGCGAAGCTATATTATAATTGTAATATTCATTTTCATTTTTTGTTTTTGTTCTTTTTAAACAAAAATCTAAAAGCATAAACTACGGAATTCTAAACTTAGAAACTGAAACTCGACTATATTTTTATGTTCGGCATCTTTTCTTAGCGAATTATTATTTAAAATTGGTAGATTAAGATTATTTTCGAACAAAAATTATACGTGTTGACAATGTAATTATTATCATTTTTCTTTTGATATCAAATAGTACGTGAATTTTTTTTTTTTTAATGAAATATATTCATTATTCATTCATATTCATATTAAATTTTCAGTCACGTCATAGAAATTTTGACAACAGGGCCAAACAAACGACAACAAACGACACATTTAAAATTTGTCGTTTTACTCGTCATTATGCCCTGGTTTATTGAAACCGTATACCTATAGTTTCAGCGTTAAGTTAGATTGTATGTAAATACTTACATGCATGGGCTACTACAATCCTTACTTTTTTTTCTAGTTTTGCCGTATCTGCTTGATGCAACCATACAAAATGTGAAAATTAAAATCTAAAAATAACCGTTTCAAATTGGTTTCAAAGATTCTTTTTTTGATGTTTAGAATTATCACATTGAGCGAAGTGGACGGTTAGTTATAGTTATCAATAAAGCATAAGGTGGTAGTAACATAAAAATTAATGATTCATGCCTATTTTTAAGTTTTAGTTTGATGCTACTAAGAAAAATTGTGTATTACTGAGTCTGAGTAAAATGGCAACAGTGGGCGGTATCTGCAAGTGATAGGCTGTCGACTAGAACAAAGCTCGGTAGTGGAACGTGCAAGTGGAGACGTAAATCGGCCTGTGGTTTGGACGGCGCCGCGGGGTTT
Source organism: Lycia hirtaria (assembly GCA_947563715.1). NCBI lineage: Eukaryota > Metazoa > Arthropoda > Insecta > Lepidoptera > Geometridae > Lycia > Lycia hirtaria. The sequence continues at coordinate 26,308,754 of OX387381.1, read as the reverse complement.
CGACGTCATTGGCAGGAGGAATAATATAAAAGAACTATTTACTTGAAAAGCTAGTGACATTCTAATGACGTGTATATTTTTCTTTTTCCGTCTTGTGGAAATTGTACACGTGCTGTTTGCTCATTTGCCAATTTTAATGATTTAGATCTGGATCACAAATGTATTTATAATACAGATCAAGTTTTTCTCTGTATTGATGTATGTTCAAGTAGATTTTCATATAATTAATATTCGAAAATTTTAATGGTAAAACTTGTTGTTTTTTCCAGTCACCAGCAAACACGAAAAACTGCAAAAAAATTGATAAAAATCACCAGTATTATTCCGAAAGCGGCAAATGCACCATGCACAATGCACCTATTGTTCTCAAAAGGAACAATATCCTAGATGTACTTATATCAATTTTTCTTCGATTTTGGAATTATCCATAAAAACATAGTCAAAATCATTTGAAAGCAACGGTGATACAGACAGATACAAATACGTAAAAGATAAGATTTTAACCTCTTTAACCGTCTTCAAAAAGAAAAGGTTCTAATTTGTATTTTTTTGTTTGTTAAATTCAGTCATTTATATATAGGTTTGTTTTTTTTTGAAAGGATATACTTTCAGATTCGTGCTAGAAATTTTGTCAAAATCGGTTCAGTAGTTTAGGTTTAAAAAGAAAATTGCATATTTTAAAGTTGGTTGTTTCAGGTGCTTAAACCATAGTAATCATATTGAGTTGACGATTGAAAAATATATTCCGCTTTATCAAGTATCCCGCCAATTTAAATTCAGTGTAAGCGCACACGGATTCAAGTTAAAGCATCTAAGCGATAGCTTTGTATGTAGAGTATTAAATTTGAATATTGTATAACGCGGCTGGGCGGAGTGTGGAGAGCTCATTATCGATATTCCATTAGCGAGTGTTGATCGAGGACTGTGATTAGATTGATTAAATGCCGCGTTACGCTGTTACAAGGGCATTCATTGCTTTTTCGTTACGTTGTCAATAATAACGGTGTTTTGTTAATTTATAGCACGTAAAGTGTACACGCGATTTCATACGCATACAAAGAACTAGCTAACAGCCAGTCTACACGGCGCGTTGCATCGGCGTTGCGTCGTCGCAACGCAAATATTTAACGCATAGACGGCCACACGAGCGCTGCGCCATCGCAGCGTTACTACAACGCAGTCGTGACGTTCCGTCGTCGCAGCGGTAACGCCGGAACGTCACGACTGAAAAAACGAAATGAGCTTGCGTATTTCCTCCCTCCCTATCAACGCACAAGCAACTGAGCGCTGCCGTTCCGGCGTCACAATGAGTACACCCCCGCCCGCTTCGTCTCGGGGGCTGCAGTTCCGCCGTGAGTGCGTTGCGTCGACGCAACGCGCCGTGTGAACACTATAATTATTATTATGTAAAACGACGGAGCGACAGCGCTACGTCGACGCGACGCCGACACAACGCGCCGTGTGGACCGGCTGTTACTCGATGTCGCCACAAAATCTGTCAATCTTCAGTAAGATTTTTATTCGAAGAATTGGAGAATGTGTAGAGAATGTGGATTTTTCTAAGATATTTATTACGTGTCTAGTCCATTTGGCAACGAATGAAATAAATTGCCATCTTCCTTGTTCTCTGTGAGGTACAAGTATTTTTTAAGGTCAGAGTTAATTGATATTTTAGTAGATACCTATTTATATGAGTGCAAACTTTTAAGCCTGTGTGCTTCATTTTCGTCACATCGTAATTTTCCAACCACCGATTTGGTGGTCAAAAAGTGAAAAAAAAAATACATTGTACTTATGCCATCGCAAAAAGATTGCCTAAAGATATCGTTGTTACATGCCCGCAGATATAAACACTATCTAATTATCAAATTTCTAGTTGATCTATTTCTTCGTATAATTGTCAAGTTCTAAGCCAAATTTTTCCATAAAAGATTGGAAGACGCAACTGAAATAGACGTGTTGAATGTCAATGTTTAAAATTATTTTGGAGAATTATATTTGTAATAAGATACTCTCGTAATAAGATTACTCTCTCAAAAAAAATCTATCATCATCATCATTGTCTTGTCTTTTTCCCACTAGGTGGGGTCGGTACCGCACGTTGCCTTTCGCCACTTCACTGATATCATATCTACAGTCTACACTCACACTTTTCGCACGCATATCATTTTTCACACACTTTTTTCAAATATATCTATATATTTTTTTAAATATTTATTTTTAAAATTGCTTTTCTGTGATTACGTAAGATACCTACATGTTTCCCATTGAATCAAGCCCGGCTGCCTCCAGGCTACGTTATTCCAACTTTGGGACGATGCGGAAGTTCTGGAATAAGGCTTGTTTCACTTTTCTGCTCCTATTTTCAACTGAAATATGAATATCTGACTCCGGACAAACTAAGCGACGACGTGTGATATCCGGACCGTGTTTTGGTCATATTCTTGTTGTCGCAGCTGGTTCTATTGTTGAGATAAAGCCTTTTCCAACTTTTCCAGTGATTGCAGAGTTCCCACATTGAGCTGAGATTCCACTTTGTGGCATTTCTTTAACATGGCTGCTTGCTTAATCTATAAAACTATTTATGTTCTTAACCGACTATGAAAAAGGAGGGTTAAGTTTGTACCTACGGGCTACGTGACGTTTGTGTTTCTACTATGTTATTTCTACTTTGCATTGCGCAAAGAAAAATTAGATATTTTTTTCTTTTGAGTACATCTGTGTATAAATTAATATATATTGTGTATATTAATAAGATTTGAAGTAATCAGATTAATTTATCTAAAAGTTAAGTAAATATTATCCAACTTTGTTAGCGCAATACTCAAGGCCAAAGTTAGGCACTAATATATACTAATTTCTGTTTCCGCCAACTTAGCAAACCGATTAGGAAAACTTTACTCAATAGATTAAGTACGATTGTTTGCCGATACTCGTTATTGTGAGGGCCAATTATCGCTATTACCACTCCTTAGTGTTACATTCAAAGCTTCTACACCATACATTCTGAGACAAACTTACTTTAAACTCTGTTTCAAGACTGGTAAAGTTAATAATTGTTTGATAATACATTCGAATTTTCACGAACTTGGTCTGACTCTACTTTGAGCTATATTGTGAGTGCGGTAGAGTCCATAATTGTTTGTTATAGATAGGAAGTGAGTGTTTGTATCGAGGGCCGGTGGAACAAAGGTCCTGCTAATGAACAGGGCTGCTCAATGGTTCGCGATTCACTCTCTCAGTTAGTCTCTTGAACCTCTTTAGCCGCGTTATCTGTAGGTATACATTGTAGCAGAAGCCAGTACGATTTATATCTACTTAACAATATTTATTTTTGGTATTGTGGTCAAAAGATGTCCGTAAAAAAAAAAGATGATCCGTACTCAGTGATATCGATCCACATTCCTGTTGCGTACTGCACAAGAATGGAACTCGTTGCCGCCATCTCTGTTTCTTGAGACCTACAATCTTGGAATTTTCAAGGCTAGAGTGAATATATATCTTCTAGATCGACGAGCTCCATCCTTGGCCACACCGTCGCTTAACATCAGGCGAGTTGGTGGTCAATCGTAGATCTATAATGTTTAAAAAGAATAATTAAAAAAAAAAAAAAAAGATGTAATCACTAATCTTTCCTTGTTTATTCAGATGACATTATAGTTAGGTCTGACACTAGAAATTACCTAGACGCCACACAAACGATTTTGTGATGGAATGGATGGAATTTTTCATCCGCGTGGAATCTATTCAACCCAATGCCTTCGCCGCGCTTGTACGCTGGCTAGTTGACAAAATATCGAATCGAAAGTATATACTTATCACCTGAAATTAAATAATCTTAGGTCATCAACTGCGATTTTTTATCATACTTGTTGACACGCTAGGTACATACACTTGAGGTACCTATAAAAGTCTATGCCTACAACCATGCTATGGTTTCCAAACCATGTATTTTTTCTCTGTCTCAAATCGAGACCAAGTACCGGCAAGCGAGGTGTAGTCAAAATCAAAACGGCAAGAAGTGGCTGAAGAACGGCGGAAGCAGGCGTGAGTGATCTGTGAGGCCTATCTCTACCTATGGATATTTTGTAGCTGGGGGGATGATAATCATGATGATGATGATTATTTATTCTCTATAATTTTAAATCCTTTGTTGGGATTCGAAAACGTGCTCTTTAGCATAAAAATCGACAAACTGAACAATTTTATTATTGTTGTTGATGTACTAATAGTGTAGTTGTTGGGTGGGCGACTGATTTCCATGAAAGTGGGCAAAAGTTATTTTATATTGAATTACTACATTTCAGGGCATAGAAATAAATAATAAATTGTAGGTATGTAGGCGTATATTTATTTCGTAGAAAGTTTTGCTCACTAGACCTGAAATAACAACCTACTTCATTTCCGTCGCAAATGCTTTGAATAGGCTAAAATATATTAAAAAACTGTCCTTTCTTTAGATAACTAGAATAAGTATAAATAAGTATTTATCTAAAAAAATAAGTATTTATCTAAAAAGTCATAATAATAATAATATAATCAAAATAATTACTTTTAATTATAATAATAATTATTTTTATTTCTCTTAATCGGAAAGTATGCTTGAAGTTATATTAGAAAACATTACTTTTTATACTTAGGAGAATCGTTTTTCCGTGCTGTCAAATTATTAGAAAATTACTTTCTATTGTGACATTTCCATTGCACCTAGTAATATTAAAATATAACCGTACCTTTTAGCCTTGCCACAGGCAAATAATAACTCTCAATGTTGTTCATGTTCGTTAAAACGTTCTAGAACATGTCGAGTAAAGTAAAACATTGTAATGAGATAACTTGAACAGAGACGTAACATGTTTAACCTTATTCAATAGATAATGAAGTCGTGCACTCGAGCGAGTAATTTTGTTTTCTCAAATTGTGAAGATAAAGCCATGCTATTCACTGGGCAACAATTGCAGCACAACATGTTGGGCGACAACGCTCAATGCATGATCGGGACCTTAACCATGACCTCTTATTACCGTTTAAAGTTGGCTCGCGCTCAAGTTTATCTTACTTTATCTGTAGATATGAGAGCGAGACAAAATCTTAGATATTTTTAATAATTCTACTACAGAAAAACCTAGTATGAGTCAAACATTGGACGGTAATAAGAGATCATGGTTGACGCCCAGTCCTAGACAACATGTTGTGTGAGTACCTAGTATTGATTTCAACTGCCATTTTTATAATTTTATCGATTAGGTACACAAAAACAATCACAGTTATCAAATTTGTTAGATAGTTCAAAAGTCAACACGGGACTTGAACCCGCAACACCTCAATCTGTACCTGAGAGCTTTTACCAATTTGGCCACAGAGTGGTAATGTGAGATGTGGAAAATCTTTAAACAGTTTTTGCTTTGCTAGGCGCCACCTGTAACGATTGAAGTATTAAATTACTTTATTTAGAAATCCTTATGTATAGAACACTTAAAATTAGTAAATCATAGTTTTGTTATAATTCAATAACTTAAAGCATATTAGAATTATTAATCAGAATTTACTATTACAGTCCACACATCATACCAAAATTGCTGCGCAACTAAATGTTGAGAGAAACAACAAAATACGTGACATGTAGCATCTTTTATGCAACGTTCTCAAACATTACATGTTCTCGAGTTGAATTAAAAATGTCGCCCAGTCAATACATGGCTTAATAAGTACACGCGTTTATCTAACATAATACCTTCTTTGATAAAGTGTAAGTTAATTTTTAAACAGAGTTTTTCTAAAATATTTACAAGACAAAGGGTTTTTAAGGCTTTGTTCTCGAAGCAATTCGCGTTAAGAGACTATACTTGTAGAAATAAAATCGTCATAAATTTTTCGTAAATGGAAATACAAAGGCGGTCCGAGAATATTATAGTAACACGCTTTTAGGGGTTAAGAGATGCTATTTATTATAGTTTTAAAAAATAAGTGAATAATATTATGAAAAGACACAGATATACAGACGACCTCATCCAAGTAACAAAAAGACGGTCGATGCGGGCCGCTTTCATCAGGTGTTTTTAAAATCCATAGAACGAGATTTATGTCCAGTTTTTAATATGATAATATTGTCTGCTAGTTGCCAAATTTTACTATAGTAAGTTTATACTTTTATCGCCTATATACATGTATCTTTCTTTATCATTACCCTATATAAAAAGCTTAAATTTCAAGTTCCTTTATTATCCAGAAAAAAATAGAGCGCTATAGTGAAAAATCACGATCCGGAATTCGCAATAAAACGTTCCTTTCATAATCATGTTTCATATAAAATTAAAAAGAAATAGACTGGTCTGAAGGCAAAAGTCCGCCTCCACTGCAAGCGGGCGGCGAGGCTACGTGATACACCAGTCTGGAGGCAACCGTCCGCCTCCACTGCAAGCGGGTGGCGAGGCTACGTGAAGCGATTTAATTGCCGATAGAAAGAGTATCGTGCTTTGAATTATTCAGCGATCTTGAGCCTATTTTCATTCATTCGAGATTACCTTGTTCTCTTTCATACATGTGGATTGAGATTATTTCGAGTGCGCGAGAATAGGGTATTTGGCCTCTCGCCAGCTACCTGCAAAAGATGAACTAGTAGTTTACCCCGAACGGAGACTACGCAAGTATTAATTTTCAAAAACATTTTTTTTTTTAAATATGATTACTTTCTATTTAACCCCTTCTGATGTCCTGATACCTGATGTCTTTTGAAATCGAGTATGTATTGTTTCTCTAAAATATAGTCAAAATTTGACGATAAATAGCTCCGCAGTAGATTTCTCCTTCTCATGTCTCAATAGATCGTTTTTCAAAACTGTCTTGGCGGTATCTTTTATACATCCCTTTTCCTAAATATTATCAAAATCGGATGGTAAATGGCACCGCAACAAACTCTCCTTTTTGGGGCAGACAGACAGACAAGACAAAAAAATCTAAAACTGCACTTTTGGAATCTGCTCCAAAATATATGTACTTAAATTTATTTTCAATGTACAGACGCGACTTCGTTACAGTTTTATTATAAGTATATATAGATATATAGATAATAACCTTAACTACTTACACAAAAAGCAATTTATTACCTCAGACTTTCCGCAGTCTTCTTTTAAATTTCAAATATTCGAAACAATGTCTTTGCAAGCTAAGAGGCTCAAGCGTGCCAAGCAGCAGTTCCACACAAAGTTGACCAGTGGCTGAGTGACTTCCCAACCATAACCGAGCATCGTTAGAGAAACGATCCCTCCGCCAAGACGCAGGTGAGGGCTCACTCGACCAATTATCCCTCGAGTGAGGGTATCAATCAAACTGGCTCGTTAAACCATAGCTCAGACAATAGTTGGTATGGACCGGCTAGAGGGGAGCATTAACTGCTGAGTGCTGCCATTAGACGCGACTAACGTACGCGACTATCTTACTGGCCGATTCTACTGGATTGTTTTAAACGCACTATTTTATTTAATACAGATTTTTGTGCGATTGTAGTGTATTGCCTCTGAATTTTGATTAAATTACTTGAGTACGCAAGCGCAGCGAAGGACTGACGACCTCAAATAAGTGGCAGGAAGACGCTGGGTGCAAGTCGTTTCTCAGGTCATCAGGTCTTTTTGTAATTCCATGGGGAAATCCTTTGTTCAGCAGACTTCTTGTGGCTAAGATGATGATGATGACGATTTGTATGATGTTGGAAAGTTTAACACTAAGTAGTGGCTGGTAGTATGATAGTTTTGCATTCATGATCATAGTGTGCCATGAAGACAATCATTTATATTTTTTTGTAGCCCTGCTTGTACAAACCGTCCCACTGCTGAGCGGGGATCATCTTCACATTGTGAAAAGGGTAGGCCATAGTCTGCCACGCTGGCCAAGTGTGGATTGGCAGTCTTCACACATCTTCAAGATCATTGAGAATCCTCAGTCATGTAGGTTTCCTCACGATTTTTCCTTCACCGTTTGAAGTTGGCAGCAATCAACAATACGCACATAACTTTGAAAAGACAGAGGTGCGATCTTGCTCGACCACACAGTTTAGTACTCACTAGAAGAAATAAAATCTACACGATAGACCAAGATAATAATAATAATAAATATTTGTGGACATTTCACACAACACCATCTAGCCCAAACTAAGCAAAGCTTGTACTATGGAACTAGATGGCTGATAGAATACATATATACTTTTTTTTGTCAATATATACATATGATACATAGAAACACCCAGACACAGAACAAAAATTCATGCTCATCACACAAATGTTTGCCCTGGGTGGGGATTGAAGCCACGACCTTTCAGTTCAGCAGGTAGACGTAAACATACTACCAACTGAGCCACAAGGCCAGTCAAGCCACAGCCACAGTCAGCCACAGATGCTCTGTTTATACTGAATATTATCGTAGGCACTTAATGCCTGTGCGTTCAAGTTGACTTTCGCTTTGTTATGCCGTAGCAAGTAGTCGTTAATTAATAAAATGTGTTTGTGCTGTAGAAAACATAAATTCTTAGTTCGTACATTTCAATACTAATCAGGAGCTTTGTAAGTAAGTACTATAATTATGAGATGTAGGTCGGATTGAAGCTTGTGCTGCCTCGATTTGAGTGTTATTGTTGAGTGTATCGGCCAAGTAGCGTTAACGAGGCAAGTTCGTGTGCCGCCCGAGACCGGCCGCCCGCCTAAAGTGCAACACACCAACCCCGCCTAAGCCTGTATAGGTCGCTGGGTTGTGTCGACACTCGGCTGTGTCGACGAGTTGGCGGGTTTCATGTGTATTGCGCTTAACCGATGAGAGTTCAAAAACGAAATACCCGACTGCAGAAAAGCAGTTTTTGTAGTCTAACATACGATTTCGTTATGCTTAAAAAGCTGTTGAGTTTATGTATTTTGTGAGAGGGTTTGCGTAAAATAGCCGTAAAAAATTATAAATGCACACTTTTTAGAATAATCATAAAAAAATTGCTCGCTTATTACAAAAAAGATTGTCGGAGGTTACGAAAAAACGCATTTGTTTTATTTTGGCGAGAAATGTATTATATTTATAACAAAACAAAAAAAAACATAACCTATGACACTCTGGAAACGAATCTAATGATACCTGGCACATCAAAATCGGTCAAACCGTTTAGGCTGTGTAGGCTGTCATATAGAAACAAACATACATACATACACACAGACGTACATACATACATACAAACACTCGAAAAACATAACCCTCCTTTTTACGCAAGCGGGTAAAAGTAATAACTGAACTGACTGCAAACAAGCTCGCTATTCGATAAGCTTTTTTACACATTTGTGACTATAATGATTTCTTACGATTTAATATAAGATAGCCTGAGACATGACGTGAACTCTGGAATAGGGTAGGCAAAACATTTATTTTTATTTGAAACGTTGAACTATTTGAAGAAACTAATTTCAATATTTTTCCAACTGATGTAGGTTTTATATTTGTAATTGTATTTCAGAGTTTGGTTGTGGGAGCGGTGTGACGTCAAAGCTACTCCTACTCAATTTAGACAATAATAATAAGAACTCACAATGTAAGAATAATATTTTTTCCAGAACAATGAAAATGGTAAAATGAAAGTGAAGGAACTAAAAGGAAATTAGTCAGAAAACAAGGTGTTGCTTAGCTTCTCTTATTTTTCCACAGAAAATCTTCAAAAAACAATTATAAATATACTCGTAATAACGGCATTAACTACAAAACACATAAAATAAATATCTACCTAAAAATGCTTTACTTTAATTTTCATGTCACTTACGATTTACGAACGCAATTGGATGTACATAGAAACTCGTTCAAGATCATAACGAGTATTTCTCTGTAAGAGTTGATTCATCATTGCCTCAATATGCAGCTAGACAGCAGGCCTGCCGCCTATCCATCAATTAGCTTTGTTATTTGATGGAGTTCGTAGAACTAACTGCCTGGTTCGTGGAATGCTCGGCTATATTTGACACTGACGTGCTTGAATGAATGGATGATCTATCGGTATGATAAAGGCAGGAGTACGCTAGGGAACAAATAGTGCAACATGTTGGGAAACATGTTTCTCAACATATATGTGGACGTCCCTAGAGACGATGTCGCGAAATATTTACCAGGCCACATTAGTCCATTTTTACATAATTATTATAGTTTAAAAAACTGAAACAATTGACTATAAAATGCATAATTTTGTTTTAAGAAAAAAAAACACTAAACCGATTTTGATGAAATTTCTATGGGACCAATCTGAAAGTAAATCCTTTCAAATAAAAATAATTTTCCAAATCGGTATATAAATGATGGATAAGAAACAGATATGTGGTAACAAACATATAAAATAAAGGAGTTTCTCAATTGGGTTGTGTTTTGCAACCCAATTACAACCCAATTGAGAACCTCCTATTTTGAAGTCTGTTAAAAACGTTGCTCAAATGGTTGTGTCTTCCCCATAGAGATGTTGAGGGGCGTTGCGACGACTACACTCAGCAACAAATGGCGTAGCTTTGTCGCGCAACACGTGTGTTTCCGCGGAAGGTAAATGCATCTCTAAATGTTTCAAGATATGTTGCGGAACATCAGGCAACGTTAAAGCGACACGTATGAAACGTGGAGCGTATTGAGCTTAGAGCGACATGTTGCGAAATAATGTATCCCCTAGTGTATTCAGGGCTTTAATGTAACTTAATTATGATAATAAATTTCTGTAAATCTTTTTTAGGTATCTTTACTAGTTAATTAGTTTTTGTTTGTACCATTCACATAATATCATCAGGCGAGTTGGCGGTCAAGCGCAAACCTATTTCTACATAAAAAAAAAAATCCAAAGGCTTCCCTGAGAGGTTTCCTAGCTAATTAAATACTGAGTAACTAGAGCCAGTTTCATTTCGAAGGCAAAAAAGTTATTACAATTAAAGTATTGTCGTGTTACAAAATGCTTCAGATTTGATTTGAATTTTGTTTCGTAAATAAAGAAGAAATTTTCGCGCGTATTTAGGTGTCGAGACACGAAATTTAAATCACCATTATGAGTGCGAAGTTGCTCTTGTCACGAGTGGTTACCGCGGCTGCGGCCACCATCTCTGACATTAATATTAATAACTTCACCTTCAAAATACCTCCAGAGTACGTACAGCAGCGTCGTTATGAAGATCAGCGAAGGGGTGAGGCGGCGGCGGCGCGCGGGAGGGGGGAGTATCCGATTACACAGCCTACGCAATGGAAAACGCTTTATGCCGAACATTTTTTTATTCCTTTGAGTATTTGTGGTGCGACGAAGCTTAGCAGAGGACGACGTCGCGACGGTGAGTTCGCAGAATTTGTTCTCAAGGACGCTAAACAACAAAAGGGATTTTTAAAAAGATTACAAAGTGGTTGTTACATGGTAAAAAAACCGTTACCAGAGCAATGTTTCTCACAAAGTTCTTTTGGTGCGAGCGAACATTTATATCTGGTCAGTTAGGATATACAGTTTCTTAGGACCATAAGTCTTTCAGCGTTCGGTGTTCCTAGCAAGAACCTATTTATACTTCAGAAGACCTTATAGGCATGAGACGCTGGATGCAGGCCGCTTCTAACTGGTCTTTTTGGAAATCCATGGGGGAGGGAACCTATGTCCAGCAGTGGAATTCTTGCAGCTTAGATGATGATGAATGATATTACAACAAATAACAATACGTGTATAACGACTCCAACCTTTACGCTCTAATTGAATTCCCATCTAACCAATACGCAAACTGCTAAGAGCACCTTCTTAATTCCTTTTCTTCTTTTTAAGCTATTGCATAGCTTCTATCGCGGGCCTTGAGCGTGGAGATCGAATCCAGAAATTCCGTAACGAAAATAACCTAAAACACCGCGCGTAAAGCTATTATGCAATAGCTTTACCGCGGCAGTCTCCGAGTGCCACACGTCTTTTTTTAATTCCTTCTTCTGTATCTTAACTCAAAAGTAACAAGCATAACTTAAGAAAAGTCAAAAACTCCCGACAGAAAAAAACGGCTGAACCGATTTTGATGAAACATAGCTAAAAACACTCGACAAAATCCTCTTTCAAACAAAAAAATAAGATCAAAATCGATACTCCATCCGTTTGAGAGTTACGGTGCTACAGACAGACACATAGATAGACTCGTCAAACTTATAATACTCCTCTCTTTAGGTCAGGGGTTAATAAATGTGTCAAAAGAAAAATCATCGATTCTCATTAGCTAAGTCATCGAAGCATAAGAAAAATTATCAATTTATCAGTAAGTCACCGAAGCATAATATCGATAGATTAGAAATACGAATCTATCGCCTTACAACTCCATTATGGAGTTTTAATAGAGAATCAATCTCCGTTCGAGCCAGTGGAGTATTCTATCAGATAGAAATTATCAATATTGAATCCAGAGCAAACTGTAGTAGCAGGAGCGCTGACTGTAACACAAGTTTGATTAAACAACTTGTGAGCACATACAACACACGCTGGAGACTCGATATCGGTCAGATACGAGGAGGTAGCTGCTGGACCTGGAGTTGCATCCGGAATAACTCCGGTTGGCCTCCGGAAAGAGATTCTGGATAAACTATATGACATATATCGCGATATGATACAGGGTTTTCTTTCCTATTACAAAAAAACAACAAAAAATTCAAAATAATTTATTCACGTTAGATTACTTGTTACATACACACACATAATCACACTTTTAATCCTACTGCGCAAGAAGAAGGATTAAGTTTGTGTTTGTGTGAGTTGTGGGAGTGAGAGTGACACTGGGTACATCAAAATTAAAAAAAAAACATAAGTTAGGCTGCAAAAACCTCTTTTCTGCAGTCGGGCATTTTGTTATTCAGTATATACAGTCATAGGTCTAATTGATATTCGCCTATCTTATTTAGACATGTGATACATTTATATAATAAACGTTAGTTTCGGAGTGAACTATAAACACGGATAGATGAATAATGCTTCATTAAAGCTTCATTCTTCCACTCCATGTAAACAAACAGCTCGATTCGTGACGTGAGCTCGTTTCACGCACCACTGCGGCGCCGCAGCGATGCTGTGCGGCATGGCAGCGGTGCTATATGGCATGGCGGCGGCGCTATGCGGCATGGCGGCGCTATGCGGCGTGGCAGCGGCGCTATGCGGTGCGGAACGGCGTTCGCGACTCGTTGTACAGCTAACAATGCGCGCTAACAAACCACGCTTCATTCGTTCCCTTTTAACTATACCTCGACATCAATCTCGTATCGATATTCACTTCTATTGTGGTTTCGATATGTGACTGCTCGTTATTCACTGGAAATGTTGGAATCGAGTAAATAGTATAAAATTATGGTTTTGTGAAATAATACTAATGTGGGTAGTGACGCTCTTTTACATTGTGTCTATTTTAATATCTGTGATAATACTATAAAATATTATGTTTGTCTGTCTTCTATCTGTTTCTTATATTTTCACCATCAAATGCTGCACCGTATGTTATGAAATTTGGTATAGATATAGGTGTGAACAGAATAAACTAACATAGGCTGTATTTAATCGTTAATATTACTTTTTTCATCACTTTTCGAGTGAAATCGCTGGGAGGAGTTAGTAGCCTAGATAGTGCCTAGTTTTCTGTGAAGTACTTTATCGTAAATTTTCAGATAAAAAAAGTGTATCAGACAATGTAGAAATTCTTAATATGAAACAAGAAAAGTTAATTTATGACTTTAATTACATACATACTAATACACGAAGACACGAAAACCTTGAAGAGATTCTCCGAGGAAATCTCGGCACAATCCCAATAACTCTCGCGTTCCGCCAACAATGCAGTAATTGCTGCGTTTAATTTGCGACGACTATTTGAAACTCCTTTATGAGAGGCAAATATGTATCCTACACGTCAACTTCAACCTTACATATTTGGCACAAGACATTGTTTAGATTAGCACGGCTTGAAACAAGCTGTATCTTATTCCACTGATGAGAGCAAACACGACAAGTAACAAACGAGACGCAGAAAATATTAAGATGACTCGTGACTACATAACTCTCACATGATGTGGTAGGTATTAGGGTTGGCATGGCTCACAAATGGTAGGGTTGGCTTGTTACATTCTCCTTTGGCCATTACTTAGCGTTCTACGTTATGTCCTAAGCTTTGTGTGTGAAGCCTAGCGTCGCATCAAAGATTAGCTCTAGATGTAAATTTTTACGCAAATATAGTTGAAAATACTGAAAAAAAAACGTATTCAAAATACGCAATTCGTTTACTTGGATGATATTTTTTTCAGTTATTTTGTTATTAAAACCAAAGTATTGCACCGATTTTGATGAAATTTAAATGGAACAATGGGTATTACCTAGGTACCACAAAAAACATCAAAAATAATTTATAATTGGCGGAGCAATCGCTGAACAAATACACAAAAAATATACAGTCGAATTGAGAACCTCCTTCTTTTTAGAAGTTGGTTATGAAGTAAAATGTTACATAGAGTCCGTTATGAGATAATATAATATAGCGCTGTAATCGCATTATGTATAGAACTGAACTCTAAATGGAATATTTTATTGATCTGTAAAAAAAATGTGTCCACGTTTAAATTATTTACTGTTGTAGATGGAGCGTTATAATTTTATAAGCAACGACTTGAGTTACATTAGTTTCTGAAAAATCATTGAGACAACGACAAATATGACATTCAATGACACAATTGTGATATAGTCTGGGTGTCTTTAGATCGGTTGGGTTGATAATAAGTAAGTGTACTGCATGGTAGACCACAACGTTACCTACATAGTCATCAAGGTTATGTTCTTAACATATTTTTTTTCCTATCACGAACAGAAAATAAAGCACAGTTAAAACATGGCGAGAGATTTCTCGTCGGAGATTCTTTGTTTGCGTAGGGTTTCGGTTAGTTAACGTGTACGAACTTTTTAAATTAACGGGTGATTTGTTTTCGAGTAATTTGAAGGGGTGTGAAGTGTGAAGTATTGTAATAAAAAAATAATTGAAGAATCAAAATACCCTTAAATATAAGTATAATTACAGCATTAAGTATAATTTCAATGTTAAATGAAAGAGGCACGCAGCCGTGTCGCGGAAGTGGGTCTGAAACTCGTTAAAGCGATGTCCCGCTCAGAGCCAAATTTGCACTCCTTTTATTTAATCGGCTCTAAAAGAATCCGTAAGCTGAAAAGTTATTTTTTGCAAATAATATAATACAATAGGCGGTTTGGTCAACCGTAGATCTATCTTACGTAAATTAGAAAAAATATATCTATGACTGGACTTTTGAGGCAAAATGAAAAATAACACAAATATAAAAATCCATGGCATTGGTATTTACATATTATTTTACATAACTCAGTGGAAACGAAGTTAATTTTTCTTTCTAATATTCTGAAAAATTTTCGTAAAACAAAGACAAAAGTAAGAAAACCAGCATATGAGGGGTTTTCAAAAAACTAAGAACTTGCTGTGTTTGTAGTTCTTTATCTAAAGTGTAACAGGTTATTCCGACTTGCCAGCTTTCATGAAATTTTTCTTCTCATATAGGAAATGAATTTAAATTTCATTATTTTCACAAAAACATATTTATAGCAAAGGGCCTAGCCCTGGTAAAAGCTTTCAAGTCCCTGTTTCAGAAAGCGCGGAATATAGCTAAAGTCCCACTTGACCTATTTTATTATATTTCCTGCTTGCCCAATTAAAATTATTTATTGATAAAGTTTGTAGTATTAAATTATCATTAATTTTACAAACTTGTAATTTACGTTCAAATTAAACTATATTTCTTAGTTAAATTTTGAAAATAGAACATAATTAGCAACAATTATCTAGGAAGGTAATATTATCCATCTTAATAATCCTTTTACTTAGCTAAAAACTGTAATGAAAATTAAGTAGAATGGTGGAGCACCGGGCTATAATAATACATCATGGGAAGGGTTGAAACGGGGTCGTTTCACGCCTAATGTACCGGGAGGACTTAATTTTAGCCACGGTTAAAAATTACAGTAATTATATTTTAATATTTCGACTTACTCAAACTTTTGCGTCTACTTCTGGAGTGAAAAAAATGGTACAAGCAAGAATAATCCTTGAATTAAGTAATTTAAGATTGAGATTAATTATGGCGCGTTGAACTGTCATCGCAGTCTGATTAATATATTAAGTCAAAGTTTTAGGCTTCCGTATCCAAAGGGTTGTCAACAGAAGCTTATTTATCTCTTCTTATCTATAAAAAAAGCAATTTTTTTAATAAATGCGAGTATATTCTAATGAAATTGCGCTAATACAGTCTCTTTTAAAATATTAGTCCGACCATCTTCCGTCTCGCTCGCGCATACCCATATTTTTTAAGATATAACATGACTGCATGGACAAAATTGTCGTTTGTAAAACTAGAAATCAACATCACAAACATTCGACAAAAAATTATATTTTATCTAAGTAATTTTCATAAATAAAAACCATTCTTAAAATTATTAACGCAAAAATGTATAATTTTATCCCTTACGAGGTAGGCAAAGCGACAACGACCATGAACCCTTTTGATGACACATTTTAACCTGATTAGGGGGTTAGATGGAAGGGAGAGGGTTTTAGAGGGTTAGAGGGGATCAGAGAGTAAGATGGCTAGAGTGAATAGATATATTTTAAATGGTAATTCTGGTTTGGTTCCGTGGTCTTCAGACATGATTTTTTTTTGCGAAGACCTCGGCAAGAGATTGGTCCTCGCCTCGGGGGATCCCAGGGCTGGCGCATTTTTCAAGCAAAGGTTGAGTTTAAATAATTAAACGGGGAAACGCGGCCAGCGTCCTGGGAACCTTGCCTAACGGCGGAGTTTTAGATGGAATTTTTGTGTTATAGTGTTTTGTAGATTATTATTATTATTTTATTTTTATGTACTATATGTTTATTTTAATTTTATTTTTAAGTTGTAAATATTTATAACTAAATGTATATTACTTGACGTGTAAATAAAAATTAATAATATAACATATTTTAAATGGACGTACTACATTATGGGCCACGACGTTGCTTAACATCAGTCGAGTTGGTGTTTTAATGTTCCAATTTTAAAAGAACATTTTTAATGAGAATGTTGTAGTTTTATCCGTAACATTGAGGCTGAAGAAGTGAAGATGAAGTTCACTACGTCACTTAGATCTACGTGCATACAACAGCCACAAACCCGAGGACAGTTAATTACCCGCCTGTAAGTGTCTGAGTAACCTGGTAGGAAGTTAGCCTCGTCGCCTGCAACTGCGCGTCTATCACGCTGCGTCTCTAACTTAATTTAGTTCAACTACGGAACTCTACCTCAGGCTTTTGTTGAGTTTGTTTTTTTAAATAGTGCAAGGAAAAATGGCACTTATTGTCGTATAATTAGGGAAAATTTGGTGCAAATATTTTTACAAGCTTATTTGTTTTATCTTGGCAAACACTAGTGCTGTACTAGTAACATGGAGTTGGTCTGATGATGGATACGGAAGGTGGCCATAGGAACTCCTAAAATAAACAAGATAAACCCATCAAGTTCGGTCTCGATAAAGCCCAAGCCTAATTGGGTAGGGTAGCCATTAATGGTGTAAACCATATAAAAAAGGAATTATCGAAATCGAATAAAACATATTATGTAGGTATAGAAAACAGTTTCTCCAATTCTATGAAAAAACGCGTAATGTATTGATTACAATTTTAATCGTAGCAAAGATACATATGCGTCATGAGGAAGGCACAACAAGTTGTATACACATGTCTATAGGTATACAGCGACTTAAGCTGTACCTACAATACCAGTCAGTCAGTCAGTCAGCACGAAGCCTTACACGAGCCTAGATTTGTTTACCTACTGTACTGTAACCGAACAAACTAATATACCGGTTTTTACTCCGCCTTAAAACGTCTAATTAGAAAATTCCTCCATCCGATAACTGGCATCGTTGAACCCTTATTGACGTGCCTTCTTTACTGCCTTCAATACTTCTCTGTGTAATTGGTTTATAAAACGTGTTTTTTTGCTACTATTTGGGTCATGTTTCTTTTATTAGAAACATGACCCAAATAGTAGCAAAAAATCACGTTTCGGAAACCCTGGACCAATTATTATAAATAAATAAATAAATATTTGTGGACATTTCACACAACGCCATCTAGCCCAAACTAAGCAAAGCTTGTACTATGAAACTAGATGGCTGATAGAATACATATATACTTTTTTTTTTGTAAATATATATATATGATACATAGAAACACCCAGACACAGAACAAACATCCATGCTCATCACACAAATGTTTGCCCTGGGTGGGGATTGAACCCACGACCTTTCAGTTCAGCAGGTAGACGTAAACACACTACCAACTGAGCCACAAGGCCAGTCAAATTATGATTTGCTTATATTTATTTTCAAAGTATACAGTTATAATAATAACCACGTATAGAGAATTAGAAAAATATACCTTATAGGCTTCCTTACTAAGGGTGCGGGAGCCTATTTAAACGAGAGAACGTGAGGCTAGGATGTTTGTCTGTCTTTCTGTCCTACACTTAAAACAACGAAACGGCTATATTTTTTAACGGTATATAAAAAAAAAAACTCAAAATTGGCGCCTCCGTGGTGGATTTGATTCTCCCGTTTAGTTTATATTTTCCCATCGATTTAGAAACTCATTACCATTAATTACCATATAATTATGTACAATCTCATATTTTACCAAAAACTTACTGGCATTCCATATGAACTATATAAAACCGTAAATTGCACTACAATCAGCCAAAACACCAGCAAAAAGCCTCGTCCTGAAAAGTTCTCCATTACGTAAACAAGTTTCCGTTTCCACACGAGTGAGTCGGAGTTTACCACTTCGAGTTTACCGGCAGCTAGTAATATTCACGGAAACGCTAACTAATAATACTCGAATCAAGCTAGAACCAAAATTTTCTTATTTTCGTATCACATTTTTTATGTGTACTAAAACATTAAGTGATATGTAATGACCAAAATTGTGTGGTAGAAAAATATACAATTTTTCTACCACAATTTGGGTAGAATAAGATTGGTATTTTGGGTATTTTTTTGGTATATATAGTTCGGTACCGTAGCAGTACCGTACTACGTACGGTATTTCTATCCTCTGTTCTCATAGTATATCTTTAACAGGACACAATATTATTCAAAAATCTATCCAAACCATAGAACAAACAAGAGTAGGTACCGAGTGAACCCCGAGTCAGCGCCGACATAAACCTTGACAAGTAAACATGCATACCAATGACGCGACCCGCATTTTCGAGAACCCCTAGTTATGGGGATCGATAGCGCACTTAAGGCTTCACTGTGAGGGCTTTCACGGGGCCATTCCCGACGAGCAGCCAATATTATCTTACTCGCATGAAATCAGAGCTGACCATAGACTTCTATAGATACCCCAAGTAAATGTACCTAGCGTGTCAAGTACGATAAAAAATCACAGTTGACGACCAAGATCTATTTAATTTCAGGTGATATACTGGTATACTTCCGATTCGATATTTTGTCAACTATTTACTAGCGTACAAGCGCTGGGTTGAATAGATTTCGCGCGGATGGAACATTCCATCACAAAATCGTTTATGTGACGTCACAGTTGGTACCAAAAATGTGGCACGCAAGGCTTTCATATAAATGAAGTCGCATGCTCCATCTACTATGTCTGTGGAGCTGACAGACGATACGGGGGAAGTTGGGCCGCCGACGCCGGTTTGGTTATCGGCTAGGCGTGTGGTAATCAGACAGTTGTTTGCTTGTTTTACGGGTTTATTTGTTTTTTTTTTTACTTTTCACAGACAGTATAAGTTATTTATAATCTCTGTTGTTGAGGAAAGTTTTTAGGGTTCCGTAGCCAAATGGAAAAAAACGGAACCCTTATGGATTCGTCATGTCTGCCTGTCTGTCCGTCCGTATGTCACAGCCACTTTTTTCTGAAACTATAAGACCTATACTATTGAAACTTGGTAAGTAGATGTATTCTGTGAACCGCATTAAGATTTTCACACAAAAATAGAAAAAAAAAAACAAAAAAATTTGGGGGTTCCCCATACTTAGAACTGTTTTTTTTCATCAAACCCATACGTGTGGGGTATATTGAGGATATTGAGGTTTCTAATATAATTTTTTTTTCTAAACTGAATAGTTTGCGCAAGAGACACTTCCAAAGTTGTAAAAAATGTGTGCCTACCCCCCCCTCCCTGTAACTTCTAAAATAAGAGAATGATAAAACTAAAATAAATAAATAAGATGTACATTACCATGCAAACTTCTACCGAAAATTGGTTTGAACGAGATCTAGCAAGTAGTTTTTTTTAATACGTCATAAATCGTACGCTAATAAAATGAACCTAATTATATGGAAGATGTCTTATCGCGACTTTTTCCGAAGACTCTCGTAGACGTTCGATAGACTAATACACATCCAGTTTACAACCATGTCGTAGTACACAGTTGAGGATTACTAATGAAACATTTTGTCCCCATCTGTGGTAGTTTATTGTGAAAAGGTTCTAAGTGTAAGCTTGGTTGAGTTCACAGAATCTTGGAACCTTTCCGCAGTAGGATCGGTTAATCCTTTTAGCTTTCGTTGATACTGACTATCCGACTTGTAACGGTAAATCTGGCTTTCTTCCATTATTTAGCTAAGTCCGGAATTCTTAGTACCTACAAGAAAATACAACGCGGGCTGTTTGAGCAAAATAAAACACATTTCTTGACATTATTCCGTATCTGCTTGCCTACAGAGCATAATATATGCTACGCCCCAATTAACGGGGTACATATGTGTAATTTAATTGTGGTGGAAATAAGCACCAATGTACATGTATGTACACGTATATGCATAAATAAATAAATAAATATACGAGACGTTTTTTCAAACGCCTAAGAGTGCTATTAGAACAATATTTCCAGAGAAATAAACATGCATAAAGAGATTAATTAAATCTAATATCTTAGAATGACGAGCTTAATGCTTTATCAATTAGGATTTTATATAAATAATTATAAATATTGCTGGACATTTCACACAACACCATTTAGCCCAAACTAAGCAAAGCTTGTACTATGGAACTAGATGGCTGATAGAATACATATATACTTTTTTTTTTGTAAATACAATACTTATGATATATAGAAGCCCCCAGATATACAACAAACATCCATGCTCATCACACAAATGTTTGTCCTGAGTGGGGATCGAACCCACGACCTACAGCTCAGCAGGCAGACATTTTACTGAGTTGCGAGGCCAGTATTTCGTACTGTTAAGTAATCTTCTTCATTTTGATGTAGGTTTGGTTTTAAAATTTTACCAAAGACTAACAATTTTGCGCTAAACCCAAACACAAAAATCCGCCATTTCGATTGTTTTAATCACCTATCTAGTTCTTAGATATGTAGGTGTTTAAAAAATCAAACTTGGGTTTTTGAGAAGAATATAACGATACCATTATTGTCGAAATCCATCTAGTGGTTTGGAAGATACGGGTTAATAAATTTACAAACATACAAAATACGCACGAAAACCCCATTCCTTGGGAGTCAGGTACAAAGTAAACAAATACATTAGAATGTATGCGATAATATCAGTAAAAAATATAGACACGAATAAAACAAAGATTTGTGTCGAATGGGTCCATCTTGGCATTACTGTTGATTGTCTAAGACAGACAGCGCTGGTGTGAAGTCACCTTTGGGCACTGGCGTGATAAATTATATTGGTAGTGCATAACTCTTTTCACAATGAGAAAATTACATGCACTCATTATTAGAACAAACAAACAAACCTATTTTGATGATAATTGTGACGTAGTTTAGATGTTGCAAAATCTACATCACAATAGAACGTGCTAATTATGCTATATTCATAGTTCATCACAGTATCCGAACTAATTGTAAATGTGATTGTCACTCCATGTGTGTACACACGTACGTACACGTACGTACACGTACGTGTACGTACGTGTGTAGTATTGGCGACAATTATTCGTATACCTTCTCCACAAACACATACACAAGCAATCTGTGAAGTTGTTCCGATGGAGGAACGTTCCACAAGGCGGCAAATTTGTTGTTGCGATGCTATTTCTAGCGTTGTAGAACATGGAGCTTAATTGATGCGATTATGTATAATTCATACAATTTTGACTACAAGGAGGCGGATGTAGTGAGTATGAGTGTAGTGTAGTGAGTGTGATGAGTGTAGTGAGTATAAGGCATTAGATATAAACATGGTAACTATGTATTTAGTATTATACAAGTTGTTATAATACTTGATAAATAATCTAATTATTGTAATAAGTTGTTAATACATATAAGGAACCAATATATGCAGTTTAAGTAAAAATTATGAGTTATTAATTGTAAAATAATTGTAAAGATTGTTCTGTTTTGTGTATCAATAAAGTAAATAAATAAATAAGTTGCCCCTTGTGACGGAGAAAAATTATATCGCTGTCTATCAAAAGTCATCATCATCATCATTTCAGCCCTTATCGATCCACTGCTGGACATAGGCCTCTTCTTTATCACACCATTCTTTCCGGTCCTGCGCTGATCTCATCCAGCTCTTGCCCTCTGACTTGACGATATCGTCTCTCCATCTGGCTGGTGGTCTGCCTACTGGTTTAGTCGCTCCTCTGGGCCACCTATCAAAAGTAGTTTATAATAATTACTTGTTGCATGGTTAATTTCATTATAATAAAAAAAATAGAATAATTCGTTAAGCCATATATGTTTGTGAAAAGGTAGCAGATAGACAGAGATACAGAATTAAACCCGCATTTATGTTATTTTATTATTGTTTTGTTATTTATGCCGTGGGGTACCGGCTTAGAATAGTACCTCCCCCTCTCTTCCCGTGGGTGCCGTAAGAACCGGCTAAGGGAAATACTACCAGAGATGGGCAGCAGCATCCTCTGCGGAAAACGCCATCTACTGCGCTCGCCAACCCGCATGCCAAGCGTGGCGAGTAATGGCAAAACCCCCCCTAATGAAGATTAACAAAATAACCAGGCCCCCAGTCCCCGGCAGCTCCGCTATTCCGGGCTACGGTAGCGGTCCCGGTCACGGCGGAGCAAGGGGTGCTAAGAATCTCCGGAAGAGATCCGGCTACCACCCCCTACATAAACGACGACTGGCCCTGGTAACACACAATATTCGCACGATGAGGACAGACGAGAAGCTAACTGAGCTGGAAGAAGAAATGAGTAGGTTACATTGGGATATCCTGGGGTTATCAGAAGTCCGACGAGAGGGTGAGGACACGATAACCCTGAAATCCGGTAACCTACTCTACTACCGGGAGGGCGACCAACCGTCCCAAGGTGGTGTCGGGTTTCTCGTCCACAAGTCCCTTGTTAACAGCATTCTTGCCATCGACAGTGTATCGAGCAGGGTTGCGTACCTGATACTCAGAGTATCCAAGAGATATTCGTTGAAGGTCATCCAGGTATACGCACCGACCTCGGCACACTCGGATGATGAGGTGGAGGTGATGTATGAGGACATTAGTAGGGCCATACACACTTCTGAGACCTATTTTAATGTTGCTATGGGGGACTTCAATGCGAAGTTGGGCAGGAAATGCGAAAGTGAGTTGAGAGTGGGGCAATTTGGATATGGACAACGGAACCCCAGGGGACAGAGGTTGGCCGACTTTCTGGAGAAAGAGGGACTCTTCATGATGAACTCTTTCTTCCAGAAGCCACCTCATAGGAAATGGACCTGGTTGAGTCCCGATGGTTCTACGAGAAATGAGATAGACTTCATCCTGACCACCAGGAAACAAATATTCAATGATGTCTCTGTGATCAACATGGTTAAAACCGGAAGTGATCACCGAATGGTACGAGGCACTTTGAATATTAATGTTAAACTTGAGAGGTCCCGTATGATGAAGTCTACACTCCGACCCACTCGCGCCCATATCCAAAACCCCGAGAGCTTTCAGCTCGAACTATCAAATCGCTTCGAGTGCCTGGAGAGCTGCGCATCGGTGGATGAGATCAATAACAGGTTTGTGGAAACTGTCCGTACGGTGGGCGCGAAGTTTTATAAGCCCCACCGTACAAATAGACCGCAAAAGCTCTCGAGCCATACCCTCGACCTCATGGCTGAACGACGCTCATTGCAACTGCAGTCTTCCGGTGAC
This sequence comes from Lycia hirtaria, assembly GCA_947563715.1. Classification (NCBI taxonomy): domain Eukaryota; kingdom Metazoa; phylum Arthropoda; class Insecta; order Lepidoptera; family Geometridae; genus Lycia; species Lycia hirtaria. The sequence continues at coordinate 26,284,569 of OX387381.1, read as the reverse complement.
GCAGAGTCATATAAGCGGCTCAATAGACTCATATCAAAGTCTATGCGACACGACATCCGTACCTTTAATACTAATCGTATTAAAGAGACGATAGAGCGGAATAAAGGCTCCAAAGTGTTCGCAAAAGACATGTCTATTGGGCAGAGCCAGTTGACGAAGCTGAAGATGGAAGATGGCAGTCTAGCGTCGACCAAAGCAGAAGTCTTGAGGGAAATCGAGAGGTTCTATGGACAGTTATACACATCGGTCGCAAAACCTGTTAGCAGTTTGGGCAAAGATCCAAGAGCCAAACTGACTCGACATTATACCGAAGATATCCCGGACATCAGCCTGTATGAGATTAGGATGGCCTTGAAACAGCTCAAGAACAACAAGGCACCGGGCGACGACGGAATTACATCAGAGCTACTGAAAGCGGGTGGAACACCGGTACTGAAAGTCCTTCAGAGGCTCTTTAATTCCGTCGTGCTTGAAGGTACAACGCCAGAAGCATGGAACAGAAGCGTGGTGGCACTGTTCTTCAAAAAAGGAGACAACACTTTGCTGAAGAACTACAGACCCATCTCGCTTCTGAGCCATGTCTATAAGCTGTTTTCAAGGGTCATCACGAATCGTCTTGAACGCAGGTTCGATGACTTCCAGCCTCCCGAACAAGCCGGTTTCCGAAAAGGTTATAGTACCATAGACCACATCCACACGCTGCGGCAAGTGATACAGAAGACCGAAGAGTATAACTTGCCCCTTTGCTTAGCGTTTGTGGACTATGAGAAAGCCTTTGATTCGATCGAGACCTGGGCGGTGCTTGAGGCTCTCCAGCGATGCCGTATTGACTATCGGTATGTCGAAGTGCTGAAGTGTTTGTACAACAACGCCACCATGTCAGTCCGAGTACAAGACCAGAACTCAGAGGCAATTCCATTGAAGAGAGGCGTGAGGCAGGGAGACGTTGTCTCTCCGAAACTGTTTACCGCCGGTTTGGAAGATGCCTATAAGCTTCTGGAATGGAAAGGGCTCGGCATCAATATTAACGGCGAGTACATCACTCACCTTCGGTTTGCCGACGATATAGTAGTCATGGCAAAGTCGATGGAAGAGCTCAGTACGATGCTCGAAGACCTCAATAGAGTTTCCCAACGGGTGGGCCTCAAAATGAACATGGACAAAACGAAGGTTATGTCGAACGCCCATGTAGTGCCCACCCCAATATCTGTGGGGAACTTCACTCTTGAAGTTGTTGACGAATACGTCTACCTAGGACAAACGGTCCGATTAGGCAGGTCCAACTTTACGAGGGAGGTCAATCGTCGTATCCAACTCGGCTGGGCAGCGTTCGGGAAACTTAAAAGCGTCTTCTCGTCCAATATTCCCCAGTCCCTCAAGTCGAAAGTTTACAACCAGTGTGTGTTACCAGTGATGACATACGGCACTGAAACGTGGTCCCTAACTATGGGCCTTATAAGGAAACTCAAGGTCACGCAACGAGCTATGGAGAGGGCTATGCTCGGAGTCTCTCTACGAGATCGAATCAGAAATGAAGAGATACGTAGACGTACAAAAGTCACCGATATAGCACAGCGGATTAGCAAGTTGAAGTGGCAGTGGGCAGGACACATAGCACGTAGAACTGATGGCCGATGGGGCCGAAAGGTTCTCGAGTGGAGACCACGTACCGGCAAGCGCAGCGTAGGAAGACCAGCCACGAGATGGATAGATGATCTCATACAAGTGGCGGGAAGACGCTGGATGCAAGCCGCTTCCAATCGGTCATTTTGGAAATCCATGGAGGAGGCCTATGTCCAGCAGTGGACTTCTTATAGCTGAGATGATGATGATGATGATTATGTTATTTATGCCGGAGAGGCTGGAGGGTTGGTGATAATGAGACACATGATGGTATCGGTCTAATTTATTGTAACAAATAACTAATCTTATATACTAAGTACTACGTGCTAGAGGCCTCCTACCTATATCAGTCATACTCTTATTATCTATGTTAACGTATCCTAAAGATGACTTATCATTCTACATATAATCACGCATCACGAACACTAAACTATGTGGCTACATTATTCTTTACACATATGATTTATGCGACACAATAATTCTTGGTCCATTATCGTTATCATTATTTAAGACACAAGAAGTCCGCTGCTAGACATGGGCTCCTCCATGGATAAAAAAAAAGAGCGGTTAGAAGCGGCTTGCATTCATCTTTATAGTTCCCGTCACGTAAAAAGAACGCTGGTTTGTTCGCGCTTACGAACAAATCAGCGTTATTTTTACGTGACGGGAACTATAACTTGTGATTTGTAAGAGGTCTTCTTTTCGTTTTGTGGCTGGTCTTTCTACGTTGCGCTTGCCCTTGCTTGATCTCTATATACTCGATAAATTTTCGGTCTCATCAACCAAGTCCAAGTTCCATTTCAACTTGCTAATCCACCGTGCTATGACGGTGACTTTCGTACGTCTCCGAATATCTTTATTTCTGATTCGACCTTGCAGAGAGATTTCTAGTAGAGTCATCTCTATAGTTCGTTGAGTGACTTTGAGCTTCCTGATAAGGCCCGTGTTATATTACATATTATGAGTATTTTATTTAAAGTAGTAGTTTTTTTATTGTCTGTCAGGATGCATTACAAGAATGCGAATTGAGACTGTCTATGATAGGAGTAAATTATGATTTTTTTCAGGTACTTAGCTGTTTTTAATATCTGCTCCGATATTACTAAATCACAAAATTGACTTTCATATTTCTTTTAATACGTTTTGTATCACCGTTCGGAGATTAAAATTGCACACAAAAGAGTGAAAACATTAATATCGGAAGGGTTCTTTTTCATTTGTAGCTACGTTAACACATTTGTTCATTGTAACACATTTTTCATTAGCGTCGGCCGTCCTCGATTCCGTTCGGGCCAACGACTTTTGGATACCAAAGAATTTCGGCCCCATTTCAATTTAATACTTCCGTGTGTACTCTGAGGGAAACATCGGATTTGATTCTCAAAATAGCATTGATTGAGAAACGTAGAGAGCGGCACATTCTTTAACTGTTCGTTTTACGAGGCGAATTTAAAACGGCGTGTTTGTTGTAACCACTTCTTAGTTACGAAGTAGAGACCGAATTTGACCGAGTTGACGGTCAAGCGTAAGCCTATTTTCGAATAAAAAATAAATTAGCTGATAATGCTGATGCATGCAATAACGCTTTGGTGTATGATTAATAAATCGACGCGTTATACGAATAAAATATAAGCAGCCAAGTGCTAGCTGGCTGAGGATTCCGTACCCCCATATCATCAAAATACTGACACCAGAGCCGTTGCAAGTTTTAAAATGCTTGTTTAAAATACAAAATAATCTGAGTTATTAATGTATGGTTTTCCATAAAATAGTTGCGTATAAAAAAGTTTAACTATAAATCTAGTAAAATATAATTTTCATTTTTAGGGTTCCGTATTAACTTGTTGACTACGGAATACTACTACTTATAGTTTCGCCATGTCCGTCTGTCTGTTTGTTTATCCGTGGCTTTGATCAATGACTCAATACTAGAATGTGTATGCGATGTAACGATTTTTCACTTTAGGAATCTGTATGCGAAATATTAAGCTTAAAGTAATAATTTTTGTTAAAATCAAGTGCACCCTCTGCCGGGTAAATAGTTGATGATGGATTTGGGAAAAAATCATAATAGTAGCATAGCATGTATGTATGTATATAATTATGGAAATTAAAAGAAAGACATTGTATGTACATACAAACTCTTAATGTGTATGCTCATATTGTCAAGCAAGCAGTTCTCTTTTGATTTCTCCACATATTATTGTGCAACTACGGAATTCAACACTGGGCGTGGCCCGACACGCACTTAGCATATGTTTTATTATTATTTGATGTTTAATCTGCTAATATATCACAATTTAAATTTAATTTGGCAGTCTTTTAGAGTAAGTAAGTTCGTATAGACTGAGTGGCCAGCCCTAGTGTCAGAGTTAAAAATATAGAGGCGTTAAAATAAGTGATTGGGTAGTTAAACGTCTACACGGATAAATAGCGAAGACTTAGATATAGGCATTGACATTTTTCTGGTACGGCAACCTAAAATTTAACCATCTTTAGTTCTGAATAAGTTAGTGATCCTTTTATGTCTTCATTCACATACCAAGAAAGGAAGCACGTATTGTGCTCACATTTACTATTCAGATCTCAAAGGCATGCGACGTGGCGGCGAGGCGGCAGCGGGGCGGCAACGGGGCGGCGACGGGGCGGCGACGGGGCGGCGGCGCCGTGTGGGAATGTGGTCTCAGTAGTTTGTGCGTGAGTGAGACATTCGCGCACATTCTTCCTCGTATTTATTCGTGACGCGCCCTCAACTCTATTTGGAACCATTTGTTAGATATTGAACTGGGATTTTTTTTAGAAAAGAGGGGAGTATGTAAAAATTCAAGTAAACTTAAATATGGTAGGTATTTAAATTGATCGATTAAAATGAATAACTCTTATTGATTGAGTGAGTGAAGCGAGCAAAGATCATTGCATCGCCTGGCAAAATTTTCTTTCGTCTGTCTGGATGTTTGTTGTTGCTCGCGTGCAGGGTCGTATTTTCCAACCATTCCAAAAAGGAGAAGTTTACTGACCGATTTTTATAACATTTAAACGTCATAAAACGTGTGGTACTCGATTATAATTTTTTTATATATAATAAATATGAAAAAAAAAATGATAAAGTGGCTATCGGAACTATCTGATAGTAATCTAATAAGAGAATATTATCGATATTTAAGCTAAGTTGTTTCTTTACATACTTTTGACGACATTAATAAGCGAATTTACAGACGATAATTTTATTACCCGACTGCGTAAGAAGGAGGGTTATGTTTTTCGAGTGTATATATGTTTGTATGTATATTTCTTTGGCACGGCCTAGAGCCTAAACGACTTGACTGATTTTAATGTGAGTGGTGTCAATAGATTCGTCTTAGTCGTCAGAGTGACACTAAGTACATCAAAATAAATAAATAAAAAACAAAATTAAGGATTTTTGGCGGCAAAAATAATCTAAAAAAAATATGTTTTCAAAATAATTTTAACGGTGATTACGAATATATATAATTTATATGTTTTACGCATACTTTCTCACAAGAAACTTATATTCAACAGCGCATCAAGCATAACGAAATCGTAAGTTAGACTGCAAAAACTGCTTTTCTGAAGTCGGGTGTTTTGATTTTCTTTTAATATAGATACTTGTTCATTTTAACGACTAGTTTTAAGTTACTTTCCAATTTATTGAAGGGTACAAGCTACTTATTTCTTACATGTATTTTGCTGTTCTCTGTACATTATTAGAACTATGTACTATTATCTAATAACTTCTTACTTAGTTTGAAAATGGTCAAAAATGTAAGCCATTTAATGTTTAAGTTACATTATCGGATAACTTTAGGGGTAGAAAGTTTTATTATTCTGTATCTAAGACAAATCTGCGAACACGTTGTGTAGATAGATAGATAACACTTGGCGGCCTTATCGCTTAGAGCGATCTCTTCCATGCAACCTTGCACGGATAGGATAGATTGTAACAGATAGTGGCCTTAAAGCAAAACTTAACTAATAAATGGGTATACATAAACACAACAGTAGCTAATTATAGTATAGGCACCTAGTTACGTTACAAGACAAAAACAATAATACTATAATGGACTAAATTCTCATTCATACACTTACGCAAATATCTCTATCAATATACATACATAATATTTAGTGGGAGTTATTTAGTATGTCACAGTAAAAGATGAAGCGTATAAATTTGTACTATGCCGAGGGATATCAAGCGTTAAATTCTCTGAAGACTTCAGAAATCTTGAAAGAAATGAAGAACGGAAATGAAAGCGCTCCTTAAGATAGTAAGGAGAAGATGGGATACGCAGAATAGTATACAAAAGGTAAAGTATGTGTAATGTATTACTATTATTAATTAAACTATTTAATATTCAAAATGCTTTACATTTTGAATATTTAATACACTCTGACCATGAACTTAATCGTGTTGAAACTAATCGACTTTATTGACACGACCCCATTTTCATGCGTCGAAATTACATTACTCAACATGAATAACAAGCTCTGAAGTGACTGATGTTATCAAATAAGTAATGACTATTCATGTGATGACCTTGACAATAGGCAAATTATCCGGCGGGAAGCAGTCAAGTGTACTATATACCTCTTGGTTAAAATAAATATTGTATATATTTTTTAATAATAATATTATTACAATTAAGTCGTAGGTAACTGTTTTTATTTAAATATATATTTACATTTCTTAGATAATAATTTAGGATATTTACATTCATATTAAATATATGAATGTAAATATCCTTATAAATTTTTTCATTTTTTTTTTTTTTATATTCAAACCAACTCAGATATTCTTTATTTAACTGCCTCCAAAAAAGGCGGAGGTTCTCAATTCGACTGTATGTTTTTTTATGTTTGTTCAGCGATTACTTCGCCAATTACGAATAGATTAGAAAAGAAAAAATAAATTGGAAAAGTACGACTCTAGCCCACAAGCACTCTGGCGAGGGTTCCTTAGAATGTAAGACTGTAAGCAACCGAAGCTTTTTATGATTTGATCTCGAAAAGAGAACCCGCAAAGCCTTTTCCATTTGCGTGATATTAAACTTCCTTATAAGGCAAATAGACTGGCCTAGTGGCTCAGTTGGTAGTATGAATAACTGGTAAGCTGTAGGTCGTGGGTTCGATCCTCACCCAGGGCAAACATGTGTGTGATGAGCATGGATGTTTGTTCTGTGTCTGGGCGTTTCTATGTATCATATAAATATACTTACAAAAAAAAACGGTATATATGTATTCTATCAGCCATCTAGTTCCATAGTACAAGCTTTGCTTAGTTTGGGCTAGATGTTGATGTGTGAAATATTTATTTAATAAATAGAGAGTGCCCATTGGATGTAACTTTTGAATTCAGGCACTGAGATGCTTACAAAAGCGTCTCCTTACCCGAATGTTGCCCAGTCGCGTTGGATTCCACGATTGACCTCTTTCGAGAAGTTTTACTTGCCTAGTCGGACTGTTTATTCTAGGCAGACATTTACGCGATAACTTTTGAGAGTGGACTTTCCCACATTTATTAGCTTGGGCACCACGTGGGCGTTCCACATGACCTTCATTTTGTCCATATTCATCTTGAGGCCCACCCGTTGAGACTCGATTGAGGTCTTCGAGCATCGTGCTGAGGTCTTACATAGATTTTACCCTAACTACTATATATATATATTATATAGAATAGCTCTACGTTTGACCACCAGCACGCCTGATGGAAAGCGATACTGTGGCCGAAGATGAAACACGTAGACCTAGAAGATACTTATTCACTCTAGACTTGAGGACACCCGGGTTATAGTTTTCAGGAAATAAGGACAGCGGCAAGGCATTCCATTCCCGAGCGGTTCGCATTAGGAAGGTGGAAGCAAAACGCTTTGTTTGAGCTGATAGCAAATCCACCATGAAGGGATGATATTGAAGCGTTTTCCGGCTTGTCCTGTTGTGGAAAGGGGAGGGGTCATGTAACTCGAGCGCAAACTCACCAAAATGCAGCCTGTAAAAGATTGCTAGACACGCCACCCTACGTCGATGTTCTAGACTTATATAGCCGGCAAATCGAAGGTTAATGATGTACTTGTAGTTGACATTGATGCTGAGCCTCTTTCCATTCCAGAATTTTAGGCATCTTTTAGTCCGGCAGTTTACACTTTACAGTTTCAGACTATGTCTCTCTATATATCATCATCATGCTTCTTTGCAATGGAATCGCATCCGAGTTCTGACTCTGTACTCATACCGACAGGGTGACAATAACATAAACTCAATAGATCTTGATTTATTTGCAATAGTCAAAATATGCGGCATTACTAGGTTATGTGGTAAGGGATACTTATGCATTCTGATATTCAATCCAAGCAAAATAATTCAAACACAAACACACATATACATACATAGTATGGATGCTTTGGAGTTTCCATAGCATTTGATTCTTGACCGCTTGTAAATTGAAACAAGCAATACAAACGTTCCCAATCGAAAGTAAACAAACGTATCCGTTGAATCAATGAACCCGTACGGGTTACTTAGTTCCGGACTCAGTAGATACAGTCTATTAATATTGGGGCGATACGTAACTTTCCTGTTTGCTTATATCTTGCGGATACCAAGTCATTGAGGCCTCCGCCTTGTGGTTATTATTGGCTATATGGCTTTGATTGACTAGTAACTATTTCTTATCAAAAGTAAAAATGTAAGTCAAACTCTCTTACAATTAAAACCCTTATTCTTAAAGCTTGCTCTCGTATTTTTGAATCTAATTTTCCTAAACTCAATTCGAGGTAGACAAATTTCTTTTTGTGGACGTTGTCTCTATGAATAAAATGTAATTTCGAGGCAATTTTCAGCTGAGGGTCTTTATGATTCGAAACATGGGGAAGAATACGGAGTAATTAAGTTATTTATGCTTAATGAGCTCTAGTTTTTAACCCTCAACCCAAAAATAGGGGTGTTATAAGTTTGTCGCGTGTATTTGTATGTCTGTGGCATCGTAGCTGTCAAACGGTTGGTACGATTTTGATCTAGGCTTTTTTGTTTGAATGAGCATTTCATCGAATGTGTTCCTAGTTATGTTTCACCGAAACCGGTTAAGCCGTTTTTTGTCTAAGGTTTTTGGGGGTTCTTAACATATAGGTACTTGTTTTCAAGTGAATTTGAGTGTTCTTACTCTGGAAAGCTAGCAATTTAAAAAAATCATAATAAGCCTTGCATGTAAGCTTGAACTCATTATTTCTATTAACCAAATTCCTTTTGTTTTCTCTGAAAAACAATATTATATTTTTGGTTTTATAATACACTTGCTCTCTGGTAACGTGGTATTATTTTATTCTACGAATACTGTTTTTATGTAAATAAAATGTTGTACATTTTAATTTAAAAGACGATTACAAAAACTTAAACCAATAAAAGGCTTTTACGTTCTTCAATATACAAAAATAATTCCCTTTAAACTGTCACAACATTGAAATTGTACAGACCTTCATGTTTTATCTATGGTTTTGAAATAAAAAGCGTAATTCATAATATTTATAACAATTAGCAATAAAAATAATCTTTAAACCTATGAAAATATGAAATTTCGCTTATATATCTAAAGTTAAGCTAATTTCTAGTAACGTACATTTTTCGTAAAAGCTTGAATAGAATTTGACACGTAATTGACGTTTACTGCCAGCAAGTTATTTTGTGAAGCCAACCTTGTCAGTCCTGTCACATAATATCCAAATGGATCCGCTCTCTCTGAAATTATCCTAAACGCTCCAGAGTGAAGGTTCAAATTCCAATAAATATTTTGATATTTACGAAATTAGTACCCCATGACAAGGTTAAGCGAATTTTACACTAAAATGAGCCGCAAATATAATCTAATACAACTTGACGACACGGCTTGGTCCCGTCTAGGGGTGTTTCACGCTTATTAAGCTTTTGACGTGAAGGATTCCTTTACGTGCGTTATTCCGATTTACTCCCGAAAGTTCCAGAACGTGTGCATATTTATATCAATTTAAAATTGTATGTCGAATAAAATTTGGTGTCTGTGGGTAAATTGTGAAACCTGTGTACCGTACATTTGACCAGAACATAAAACATTTGGCAAAAGTAATTTTATTGAGAACAAATTTTTATAAAAATCATGGATCCAGTTGTCTATAGAGCTCAACTTAAAAAAAAGTTGAATGTCAAATTAGTACAAAGCTTATAGAAAAAAAAAACAACGGGTTACACTCCGGGAGTGCCGGCAGAAGTGAAAACTAAAAAAAAATAGCAAAAAGACTGACTCGTGAAGGATTTGAACCTCCGCCCTCCGATTGACAAATTGAAATTTATATCGGTGCTCTAACCTATTGAGCTAACGAGTCTTTCGTGCATGTGTCGAAAATAAGCATTCGGCGCAACGAAATGACGCCATGCTAGAAGGACAAACTTGTACATACAATAATGAACTTTAAATGCAGAACGTTAGAATAGGTTTCTGACTGTCCGTCTTGCGATCTGACGATCTGACGCTTAACATTTTTTACCCATCCTAAAAATGCACAACGCCGCTAAAGTTGCAAGTTGCAGTTGAAGTTTTCAAATAAAAAAAAACAGTCAGGAACCGTATACAGTTTTTTTCATAAATTTGATCTTTTATTATTTTAAAATCGAACTCAAATGGTTAGGTTGCTTACAAAAGTATTTCTAAACATGACAGTCATAAGATTGTACAAAATTAATGATTTGAAATGTTCATTCGCTCCTTTAACCCAGATTTATTCATGCAGAACAAACATAAGTAAACAAAATCAATCATAGACCATTAGATCTTCTTTTGAGCATAACCTTTAAACTATTTTCCAAGTCATTTACTGTAAATTGAATATTTATTTGGGCCTTTAGCAATCCTCTAAATGACGTGGGTAAATTGAATGGAACTATTAAGTAAGTTTTGTGTTATGAAACGAGAAATTGATTATGAAGGTGTATTTGTATTTATTTTGTGGATAAACCAAATGATGATAACAATATATTTAGTCATTATTAATTCGCTATATAAGTTTATACATACATTAAAAGAAAAACAAAATATTCGACTGCATATGTGCGATGTTCGTACTGTAATTTACGCTTGATATGCTGTTGAGTGCACGTTTATGTGAGAAAAATGTGCGAAACTACTTTATAACTCATTTAACCTAACATTAAGTATATAAACTTAATACATACATATTAAGTACATACATAATAATGTACCCACATACATACATACACTCGAAAAAAACATAATCGTCCGACTTTCGCAGTCGGGTGAAAAAGTCTTTGTGGAGAAAAATCTACGTTTCCAAACATCACATAACTTGCTAGTCAGAATTAGAAAAACTAAAATGCATAATTTTGTATTAGGAAAATAAACATCGCCATGTTTGGAAACGATAAATATATCTAACACAAATAAATAAATAATAAAGGACATTTTACACCATCTATCCCCAAATACGTATAAAATTAAAACGATATCTTAGAAATACATAAAACTGTTTTTTACCACTATTTCAAGCAGCTGGTATAGAAATTTAACACAGAATAATTTGCTTAGAGCTCGACTATTACCAAACATCGTAAGCTATAACGACATTATTTTAACAAATGGCTGGAGTAGGTACATAATAGCTCGGCTACACAATGGCTCGAGTTAATAATGGCTGTAGTCTTAAATGGCTCTGGCTCAAAATACGAGCGTTATCTCAGTGCGTGCATCATACTGATTTATACACATACTCACACATGTAAAAACTTGCTGTGTTTAGAATGTCTGTAACCTCTCAACTTTTTTTTTATTTTTTTATATTGTATTGCTGACACATTTTAATATAAGCCAAATAATTTCGAAGTTCAGCGGACCGAAGCGGAAGTTTTCATAGGAGCAGCACAGATATCATTTCCAGTTGACAACACGCTTTACACTGCTACGAGCCGCTTGCGCTTTACGTTACATTATCGGTTGCAACAAAGTGGGATGAGTAGCTAATAGTCCGTTATCTGTTCTACTTTACTTGTAAAAAACATCCTGAATTAGAAAATGACCGCCAAATGCGGTTGAAACTAGTCGGGAAACTTTGACACAAAATAAACTTACATGATCCAAATTTTTATAAGGTTCGAAAAAAAAATTATGAAAGGGTAAGGTATTAAATATATCCTATGTAAAAGGAAGTGCGGAAAATTTAGAAATAAATGGGGCAGGACCGCGGGACAAGACAACTTAGGGTAGCCCAGTGTTCGATACCGATAGCTGAAGTATCGAGTGTCCCATTTCCCATCGCCCCTGGGGACTCTACTTCATTGTACACAGAGATATTGACTTCATACACCTTATCTTTACGTTATACAAACTTATTTTGAACCTTAGCTTAGCTTAATAAAGTCGAAAGTATAACAACGATAGCATATAGTTCATTCACGGCCGCTGTCGACACCCAATAAATTGATATAGAAATTGAATTTAAAACACAGCTCTTGCGGAGTATTATTGAAGACTTTAGTGAGCTATTTTATCGAGAGATTCATGCCAACAAAGAGATTTCGTTATTTCATAAATTTAACGCGAAATTATTTGGATATTTTTATGGTACGAAGATAATATGTGAGTTTGTTTGTGTTTGTGAATTCGTTGGAACTACAGACACTAGTAATTGAAAGAAGCCGCAAACAATTTAATTCAATTGAAAACAATCACAAATGATATTTAGAACTGAACTTTTTCAAGGAATATACAATTATACGGAAGTAAGTACTAATAGAAGATGCAGGCCGCTTCCAACCGGTCTTTCTGGCACGCAAACGTACGCGGGAGGATCGTAGTGAATGCGCGGTAAAGGCGCGATAGGCGTCCACGCTTGCACCGAACATGCAATGAAAGGTAGACTGATACATTTCATGTTACGTTTCACTAGTCTTTACGTACCTTAACTTTTAACACCTCTGTTTTGGGTGAAATTAAACGACTGAACCAGTCATTATGAGGTACGAACGCAGCACATAATGTGAGAACGGCCATAGGCTACATTTTATCGCTATTACATATTATTGTTTTATATCCCTACGGATATAAAACAATAATACTTGTGAGACCGGAGGACATAGTAAACTAAAGGCCTTACCGAAAAACGTTACTTAACTTTAACCAACGTCTTAAATTCTCTGTCTTCTTTCCGCAAGTATCATTACGTGTCAGCGAGAAGTTGTCAAAATATGTTAAGCATTGTTTAAAGTTAAGTACCGTTTTTCGGTAAGGCCGTAATTGTGTAATTAAGAATAAAATATTGTTTACTGGTCTGTTTTGAAAATAGATATTTATTTTTAAGTCTATATTTATTACTGACATAAAACACCCCCAGAAAATTAAGTACTAACTTAACTAGCACTAAGCATTAAACGAAGTCTCATTAACGGCTAAGTACATTTAGAGGGTGATGGTCCAAAACAAGTTGTTCTTTCACCTGTAACACTAACTTTGTTCCAACTAACGATGTTTGTCTCTATTAAGAGGGGACACGCTTCTTACTCTCACCTATATACACGACGGAGGGACAACGTACTTACTTAATTACTTTTGTTTATGAACTTTCCTTTTATGACGCGGAAAAAGACAAAGAAAGACTGCTCAAGTTTCCTCTCAAGGTGTATCGGAAATTAGTTAAGCTTCAGCTTTGATGGAAACCTTAACGCTTGATACAAAATGATTTTTAAGCTGATTTTTAGGGTTCCATAGTAAAAATGAACCCTTACCTTACAGTTTCGCCATGTCCGTCTGGCTTTGCTCAAAGACTATTGTAGACTATATATAGATTAGTCCTAGAATGCTGATTTAACGTGTACATACATATATTAATCACCCCGAAAGAGTCGTGAATAAAATCTTCTCAATTTTGTTTTGTGGTACCTCTCTTACATGAAACATGTCAAGTGGGGATGAATTATTTTTTGTCACCTACCCCGTCGTGTGGGGTATCGTTGGATAGATAATTAAAAAATATTGGTGTGTGAAATCCAATAATGCATATTATATTATATATTTTATTTCATTCATAATTTTCATGTTTTACAAGGTAATGAGTTATAGCCGATCAACTTAAAAATGTACTCAGAGAAGCTCTAAATGAAATATTTGTGAAAAACATAAGTTAACTCGTATGTATGTAACATACGTAGTATCAAACAGAAATTTTAAGTTAACATAAATTATGATGTGCAACTACGGCACCCTACTACACTAGACTATTATTACTACACTAGATTTAGTGTTAATGGTTTTTGGGTATGTATATGCGAGTATTAGTGTATTATTATTTTACCTCATATTATGTGTGTCGGTATATTAAAATCTAGAAAATACGAGTACAAGTCGGTTCCGCTTTGTAACTCTCAATGAGTAAAAAATTAGTTATTTTTATTTATAAGTAGTAGTTGACCTCATATAAGTGGCGGGAAGACGCTGGATGCAAGCCGCTACCAATCGATCTTTTTGGAAATCCATGGGGGAGACCTATGTCCAGCAGTGGACTTCGTATGGCTGAGATGATGATGATGATGATGATGATTTATAAGTAGTAGCATCCATATTATAAACAACAGTACTTAGCGGTATTTAATAAAATCTCCTTTACAAACTTTGTTCTAAAAATCACGAAAACAAAAAAAAAAAACAGAATTGGTATCAAATGTTGAGCGGTAATTGATTTTATGTTATAGATTTATGAATGTATTTACGGTTTTAAATTCGGATTTTAAATTCGGTAATTAATTTTATAATTCGTAAACCATTATCTGAAACAAAAAATAATTTCCTGGTTATATAAAATAAGCCTTATAAATAGGTAAATACCATCAGCGTTCGCCAATAATCTGTCTTCCAATAAGTAAGCAACATGTTCACAGATTTACAATATGCTAAGAACTATTTATTAAATCAAGACACATTCTTGTGATAAGACAGATTACAAGAAGCTTATTCGGCAATCCTTCAGATACGAGCAAAGAGAACCCTAAGTCGGTGTGCCCTTGAACTCTGCGGTGCCTTCCGACAGTTCTAACTTGGAATGAACATCATGCGACAAGTTAGCAGATTCCCACCTGAGCTAACTTTGGGAAACGAGGCAACGGAAACGAGCTCAGATAAAATCTTACGCGTGATATCACGCGTGAAATTTTATCTAAGCTAGTACTTACCTAATATTTTCTACGGTTTTCGCGATTGTTACATGATAATTAAACAAATTTTAACAGATTCATAGCGTATGTTTTACATAATTATATGACCTGTCGTTTCGAACTTCGAAATTTGCAACGACCGTGGTCACAGGTGAGACTACATGACAGTTTTACTTTTTGTTATGATAATATTAATATAATTACTACCATTATTTTACATTCCCCATTTCTTCTTTTTTGTATTGGACCCGCTTAAAGCATTTGCCAGTGTCAAGTATTAAGATTTTTTCAAGTTTCTTGAATACAAGTTGTGAAAGTTCTAGCCACAATCTAAGTCACTTATAAACAGTAATTTTAAAAGTCTAGTCCTGCTTCAGTAAAGTGGTGGCGACTTTACTAGATGCTTCTATGGAGTTTTGTCGACAACGTAAAATGACATGTTTCACTCCTTCATTTCACTTGTACACTCATGTACTTGATCGAGCACTTAATGAATAAAACACCACCATTTTTATCGCATTGATATTCAAAATAACACAAGTTTGAAAATAAAACAAAGCAACAACATGTTTCGATGACGTTCCCGCCAAAACTCCCGTTCCCCATTTACGCAGAAGAGACTAAGTTTCTTTTATTTGATGTCTGGGGCCCATGCAGGTGGCACTTGCCAATCATTTTCTCTAGTAAAGTTCGGGTATTTCTAATATCAAAAGCCTAGTGTAACGTTCTTCAGCGGATGCGTCAGGTAATAACATTTGTAAATATATGCTATAAATCGTAGTTACTATTTTATTATTATATATTACTTAATCTGTAAATCTTATGTTGTTATCGCTGACACGCTGACTCAATCTGTGTTTGCGTAATAGTATATGTAATAGTACCTCTATGTTACAGGAATAAAAACGTGTAAAATTATATTTTTTTTTAATAACTATAGCTCTTAACCAAGAAAAATTAAAAGAGGGAAGAGAGGCCTTTGCCATGCAGTGGGACAGTAATGGCTGAGAAAAAAAACTATAGACTATACATAGATCACATACAATAATCACACCTGCTCTCATTTCCATTACCCTCGTCTCGTCAACCACTCCATCTCCCATGTAAACTCACTCTCCCCTCTCTCTTACTCCCCCCACACACACATGCACTCCCCACTTCCCCCCCCCCCTTCCCCATTGACAGTCATAAACACACATCCACATATTATATTAGAGATTTCAATTGTTGATCATCTATTAGACACAGTTACTATTTTTTATTAGAAATTTAAAATCATTTTCACAAAATTTATTTGTTAAATTAATATGTTTGTATGCATTTTATTTACTTGTACTTTTTTTTTTCCATCTTAAGTCTGCCAACAGTGTACTATCGTCAAATAAGACGCCCGCGATACTGGTTTCCCGCGATACACAGTGTTTATGTGTGTGTAGTGTGTACGCGACGCGGAGTAAAGCGGCAGGTATCAGGGTGTAAATCACGCGAACAGATTGCAGACAGCCGGACAAACCCACCATTTATCATCCACATACATAATAATACAGTTTGTTGATGAGCTTCTACTCTACCCTACCCACTAACTCGCTAACGGCACGGTTCTCTGTACTGAGATGAACGTTAGTTGCTAAGAGAATTTTGTACTATATGAATGCCTTTTGTTACCGAAATTATTGTTCTATGGGCACAATCTCTTGATATTAATGTCTTAAAAATTCGATTTTTATTATCGGGCAAGTATTATAATTAACTGCAACAAAACAAGATATAAACTACATATTTATTTATAGTTTAAAAAACGGGAAAAAACCGGTTTCAAAATAGGCAATTCGTTTACTTGGATGATATAAATATTCCTAGTAATTTTGTTACAAGAACCAAATTACTGAACTCATGTGCCTTATCCTTGAAAGTGCTAAAACTTAGATTTGCCATGCTTTTACTTCATATTCAATGAATATAAGATAAAATCTCATTGGTACCTACTCGCCCGTTTGGGAAATAAATCCCTCGCGTAAAGCTGGTCTTTAGTTTATATATGTACATTGATATTTTATTCATACGAACAAAATATAAATGATATTCTACAAAAGTTCTACTACAACGTGTTACTCGTATGGAAATTAGAGTTTCCATCTTACATTTATTTGAGATAGAATCGTGTAAATGTAAATGATGTGTTCATTTACATTTACTCGATTTCTGCGCATTAATCTGTATGAATATAGGATGAGGCTACTATTACAATACGTTAATTGATCCGCCCTATACAGAGTCACTGAGAAACATTGGAAAAAAAGGAAAAAACATTGTTTTAATTTGAGATACATTATTTATTTTACATATTATAGCAAAGGATTTATTGTGTACATAGCTTCAATATCATGGTAAATAAATTGACAGATCAACATTTTAGCTTGTTTTGTAGATCTTGTTCGTTGTTGTTTGTGCGGCTACGTCAAGCTTTCTGGAATCTTGTAGCACTTCGTAGCTCCGTAGCGCTACGTCGCACGCTAATGTGGTTTCCTGTATTGTTTTTAATCTACTACAAACTTATTTTAAAACGTTTTTATTTACAAATGTAAATACAATCCTAATATTCAGTTTCAATTTATGTGAATTCTTAAAAATCTGGGTCGTATACATATAAAAACAATATGATTATTTAGCAAGACAAATATGTTAGTTTTTTGACGTGATAACGTCTTATAAATCGATGAACGCCGGCTGCACTCACGAAAAAGCATGACTAATTGTCACGTTTTGCCTGAGCCGAGCGCGCAAGCGAGAGCGCGGAACAAGCGATAGAGAGGCACGATCAGCCTAAGGCGACGGTCCCTTTGGCCCGCCGCCCGCGGCGTGCGGCAGCCCGTCGCTCGCAGCGTCTGTATGCTATGTTCGGGAATGTTCGGCATCGGTCGCGCTCACCCGCCGGCTGCACGCGGCGGGTGAGCGCGACCGCTGCCGAGGTGGTTCAGCTGTTTGAGCGTGATAGCATATAGACGCTGCGGGCGACGCGCTGCCGCACGCCGCGGGCGGCGGGCCAAAGGGACCGTCGCCGTCGCCTAAGCGATCGGCTTGTGACGCATTGTTATCACGTAAAATTATCGTCCGTAAACCGACTTTACAGACAACCATTTTATTTTAGATAGATAAACTTTTTATTGTTTAAACCTTAACATTAAGCATTTAAGCCCTTTTCGCTATGTGAAAAGTGCTTAAATGCTAGTGAAACAAGGACAAGAACAAACAGGTGGCCTTATCGCTACTAGCGATCTCTTCCAGGCAACCTTGTTAATTGATCGGGTACTACGTATTTTACTTAAATTGTAATACACTTTGCAAAATATATTAAAAATTCATGGTAAAAACATAGTTTTTTTGCCGTAATATTAGTTTCAAGGTAACGTATTTATGATATTTTATCCAAGTAAGATATTATGAACATTTTTATCGTGCTCACGTGACCGATCCGACAGTATTAAAAGCGAACGAGTTTCGCGATAAGTAAAGGAATACTGTAATATTTAGCGAAGGCTGTAAATGGATTCTCTTGCGAGGCTGTTAAATACTTTTTATGGGCGGTCGTAAATGTATTGGGAACAAACGCGAGAGATCGCTTCATTTCTGTGTCGTATAAGTCTTCCCTGGGAGATAACTCGAACGTAGGTAATTGTTTATTTGGAAAGGAAAATCACAAAATAATTTTTTGAATGTGAAAAATATTAAAATATTTGTGAGAATTATTCGATTTTTATTCGTTTTTTTTTTGGAAATCCATGGGGGAGGCCTATGCCCAGCAGTGGACTTCTTATGGCTGAGATGATGATGATGATGATGATAAATAAGAATTATTTATCTTATTTGTGTTTAAATTATAGTTGTACATGACAATGTTTAACATAGTGTTATAGTGACATAGTGTGTTATCGCTCTCAGACACTACTATGGAGAAACGATACACTGAAGGAATAAAAAAGGTGAAGAATGGCCTAAGCGGCGTTCAATGGGAGAGGCCTATGTCCAGCAGTTGGCTGAAATGAGCTTATGACGATGACACGAACATTTAACGTCTCTAAAAATGCATGCAATGTATTATTGAAAAGGAAGTACTTACTATCACCGGGATAGAGGATCTCATCCAATTTATTCTCTTCTAGGTAAGCACTCTCCATCGTAGACCACAAAGTCGCTTAACATCAGTCGAGTTGGTGGTCAAGCGCAAACCAACTATTACATAAAAAAACTTGTGTATGAGATGTACGACATACATAAACTAAAGCGGCCCGCTTAGCACCGCCGCTCTTGTGAACGTAAAATTCTAAAAGTTAAATGAATCCGTCACGCGGGCTGCTTGTGACGTCACAACACTTCCAAACTGCTAATTACCGCGTTGTTCAGTTTCCGCAGACGTTACGCGTCTCATTGCGCTTCAAAGGGTTTCTCCGCAAACTTGGTTTCAGATCTTTTTGGGGACGCGGACTCGTTTCAAGGCAGTTATTATCGCGGGATAACTTTTAATTTGGCCCTTAATTGTCGTCAGCAAGAAAAAAAAAAGCTGGTAATTGTTTTACGGAAAAAAGTAATTTTAATTTCAGATACTTAGGTATTTATGTTCCAGATCCTAACTAATGGTTTTAACTTATGGTGGTCCGTATCCTATAAATCAAATTTTGATGTCAATAAAACTAGTTAGTAGTTTTTAGTGACCTTACAATTTATACTAGGTTCAAAAAGTTTCCTAAAATTTATCTTTAGGTCTTTTCAAAATTTTTGTGTATTATTAACGAATAGAATAGAATAGAAATAATTTATTGATCAACTGATACATTAACATTTTTTATATTGCGCAAAGGTGTTGATGCAATAATGGGTTAAGTAACAGAAATCGCCTGTTTGAGTTGTATTGAGCGACGCTGCGGTCCATGCTAAATCGCACTTGCCTAGAAGAAACCTTCGAGATTTGAAGACACCCAAGTTATATCGGGGAAAACCCATTCAGAGAGCGCATTCCTTAATTTAGAAATTCGCATAATAAAAATTGAATCAAAACGTAAAAAAAAAATTAAAAAAAAATGGTATTTATGATGATTTAATTTTAAACTTATAACTATTTTAAGTACTATCTAAGATATTTTGTGATTCATATAGTTTTTATATTTTTAATCATATTTTAAAGCTTTGTGGTGGGGAACGCTGTGATGTCATAATGCTTCGCTTATTTAAGTAATGATTTATATATAGTTTATAATATAACAAAAACACGCTAACGTAGAAAAACAGTGTTCTTTTATTTATTATAAAATGTGACGTCAAAAGCAGTCTATATATATTTTAGGTACAATGGAACCTAAAATATAAGGGCTTAAATTGAATTAGAAAAATTATTTACTAGCCGCATCATAAGACATCACAGTGTAGACACTGTGATGTCTTATGATGCGGATGATGTCTTATGATCTTCTACATATCTCTTTAAAAAAATATCAATAATATAAAAACAATATCAATCGCAAAAATATTGGAATTATTTTCTCAAAATACTTTTTTTTTTTATACATTATAGATCTACGATTGACCACCAACTCGCCTGATGTTAAGCGACGAATGGAATGGAATACTTACTAACTTCAATGGAATCAACGAATGTTTCGAATAAAAGAACAATATATATATACAATACTTATAATAAGTAGCGTTTTTGCTTTATTATTTGCCAGCGTCGGTTTATTTTAAAACTTTCCAAGATGGTAACTACTTTATTAATTTAGTTTTAATAAAGCTTTTGAGTCAGGTAAAATAGTCTACTGTTCCTATCTCCTCCCATACATGGAAAATAATCAATTGTTATTGACAAATATCACGAAATTTGTGA
The DNA here is from genome assembly GCA_947563715.1 of Lycia hirtaria. Lineage (NCBI taxonomy): Eukaryota > Metazoa > Arthropoda > Insecta > Lepidoptera > Geometridae > Lycia > Lycia hirtaria. The sequence continues at coordinate 26,263,874 of OX387381.1, read as the reverse complement.
AAAGATTTAAAGGAATAAAACTATTTGAATTACTGAGCTACAGTAGGTATAAGCAATGCTGAATTAAAATTGTGTTAGTGTTGTGTAATGCATGATCAAACTTACACGAAATGTTTTAATTCCACATTTATCGTACGGACCGCTAAATTGTGGAATACGCTTCCTGAGTGGACTTTCCTCGATGGATACAATCTGGGTGTCTTTAAATCGCGAGTGAATCGGTTTCTTGAAGGCAAGCGCTCTTCATCATAGACCGCAACATCGCTTAACTTCAGGTGAGTTGGCGGTCAAGCGCAAACCTATATTGTATAAAAAAAACGTCTCCACCTTAATAGATACTATAAAGAAGTGCTTTTAGATACCTTCATTACTAATGCTGATGTATCTAAAACTTTAATTTAAATTTTAATTACTCGAATTATTTGAGAGTCTATAGCGTTCTAAGAGAGTTATAGCGTTGGTCTTTTCAAGGTTAGAGTGAATAGGTATCTTCTAAGTCTGAGTGCTTCGTCTCCGACCACATCGGCGCTTTCTAACAGGGGAGTTGGTGGTCAAACGTGGAGTTATTCGTGTAAAAAAAAAACTCATTCTCTCAATGCTGGGTTGTAATTGTAATACGAAATTGTTTTGGCATTCCTTGTAGAAATTGAAGAAAAATGTCACGCTTGCAAACCTTAGAATAATACCTTTTCACCTCACAAGCTCGGAAAGATTCTGTTTGTCATTAGAAATCTGAGTGGTTTTCCACTCAGATTTTTTGTGCATTTTGTCCGCTAGCGTGGAAAGAGTTTTTAAAATTCGAACCTTTCTATTCTATACTTTTCTATACCGCAAGTCCACTGAAAATGCATTAAATACTTATTTCATGACAGTGCGCCAACCTCATTTCTTTGAATAATCGCACTGACCAGCCGCAGGTGGCAGCACTGGACTAGCGTTTTCCTTGCTGTAGTGAGGTGAAAAATTTTGTGTTTCACTCGGCAGCAAAGTTATTTTGCATCTCGTACTTTTGCAACCCTCGCTATGCTCAGGATTCTATACAAGTACTCGCCCCAAAAACCAACTTTGCAGCCTTGCATAACAAATAACTATTGTTAGCTTCGCTCACTCGGTCAATTATATTTTAAAGTGGATGTTCATAGATTAATATCTACATAAAATCACTTTATTTGTTCTAATGTTAGGTACTGGGAATTAGAATAAAGAGACCACTGAATGACTGAGAGTGTGAGAATGGAAGAGATCGCTTTGTTATAGCGATAAGGCGATAAGGTATTTGGCCTACGCAAATATGATCACGTGTCTCAATTTCGCGCTAAGCTCAAGTGGCTTCCTATTCGCCTTCGACGGAATGCTCATATCCTCTCTCTTCTCTATAACACTCTTTTCAATCCTTCTACTCCTCGCTACCTAAAAAAACTCTTCTGCTTTTGGCATTCTTCTCACCCCTTACCCTTAAGATCTAATGACAACTTCATTCTTGAGACTCCTAATGCACAATGTACGAGTTTCTATGGTAAATCATTTGCATTCCAAGCAGTCCAATTGTGGAATTTGTTGCCAGTCCTAATTAGACAAGCTCCGTCACTCGCTGTCTTTAAAGCACAAGTGGAGAAATTTTATTTGACGCAGTTACCACCTCACTGATTCTTTCACTGTTTTTCATTGTTTATTTTTATCTTTTTAAATATAACAAGTATTTAAGTATATATATAATACATGTATATATTAGTTTATTATATATATTTAATTTAATTTATGTATTAGGATGTAACTTGTATTAGTACGTATGTATTGTAATTGTATAGTTGTATACATGTCTTTTTTTTTTCTCTCTTCGATTCTCTTTGTTAGTTACCCCACCATCTATTTATTATTATAATTTGTCCATCCCAAGGTTGCCTGGAAGAGATCGCTATTAGCGATAAGGCCGCCTGTTGTTTCACTAGTATTTAAGCCCTTTTCACTATGTAATTTGTGTTTTAGTTAAGGTGTGAACAATAAAGAGTTTATCTATCTATCTAAGGCCGTTTGATATTACACTAGTTTTATTTTATTTCCCTTTGTACATTTCTTAATTTTAGGGTGTATCAATATACATCACACATATATCTAACATCTTACCCTCTATTCCCCTCTAAGCCTCTAATAACCACCCCCCCCCCCCCCCCCCCCCCGCCCCCACACCCCATAAAACAAAGCTAAGGACAGTCCTTATCAAAATTTTATCAAGCAAAAAAGAAAAGATTTAATTGGTCCATCCATTTGAGTGCTACGATGCCACAGACAGATATACAGATATACACACGTCAAACTTATAACATCCCTTTTTTCTGGCCGTTGGTTAAAAAGGCGTTATTTTACGTATGTGTGTAAACGATTATTTGTATTATGTTATTTATGCAATATGAACAGAGTAGTACCCACAGTGCAACAGTATAGCGAATCAATTAACTCGATCGGACGAGGCTACGGTAAATACGTATGTGTTTGCACGCCCGTATTGACGCCTGTGTTGACGGTCCCGGACTGCGTTTGTGTGTATAACCTACATGTATGGTTTACTACATGGCTACATGGCCATGTAGCCATGTCTACTGTAACTACATTGATTGCGTAGGCCCGGTTAGATCACCATCTAATTTTTAAGCCTATAAATTGCTACCTAGCTCGACGAGGAATGGGTGTTTCAGGATAAATAATAATATGGTGCCTTCAAATCACGAGTGAATGGGTTCCTTCAAGGCAAACTTTCTCCACCGTAGATAGCGATAGTCGCTTAACATCAGGCAAGTTCAGGCCTATTTTGGAGTAAAACAGTTTCAAACTCTTTTTATTAAAAAAGTGATGCGAGTTACCATAAGTTTTATCTATACAAGTAATCGTTTAAAAACTAAAAAAAACGACTTCAAAATCCGCAATTCGTTTACTTGGATGACATTTTTTTTTTCAGTTATTTTGTTATTAAAACCAATAGTGAACCGATTTTGATAAAATTTGTATGGGACCACCTGGAAAATATATAAGCAGTAATAAAACAATGTCTATAAAATAAATATGGGACCAACTTGGGAGCTTTTTCTATACGTCAATTCAAGAAACACAAAAATTGGTTCATGAATGACACGAATGACGGAGTAATCGGTGAACAAACATACAAAAAAACATACAGACCGAATTGATAACCTCCTTCTTTTTGGAAGTAGGTTAAAAAGAGACCTATAGAAGTCTAGATAACATTAATAGAAACAAAAATCTGAAAACCAATTAAGAAACAAACGATAAGTGTCATGCCCCATGAGTCCTTAAATAAATACACTGAAATGAGATTCCCAGTGACATTTTTGTTCCACTCTCATTATGTTACAAACATACGTATCCCGGAGCGAGGAACGAAGGGCTTACAAAAGGAACACGGCTTTCTCATCGAAGCGGCGATGTCACAGGGCTTGTCGCTGCCGAGAAACGACACATCTCGTCGAATTATTCCCGTTTCCCCCCTTCCCGCGCTTCGCGTCCGTCTCAGAGTTCGGAGTAACTTCGAGCTCTCCAGGGGAAGGGTACGTACACAAACATACGGTCAGAGGTTACGCTGAAGCGGTTTGAGAGATAGATTATTGTTTGACTTGTGGAAACTACAGTGGTGATACGAGGTAACCATTAGATCTCGCACGGCGTACCTCTCCGAACGGAGAAAACATCGAACGCACCGTTTCCCCGTCGCCGCCCGTCACTCAGTTTATCCTTGTTTTTAGGATTTTGTAGTAACTACGTAGAATCCTTGCTTAAAATCCTTAAATTCGCCATGTCCGTCTGTTTGTCTGTCTTTCCGTATGTCCATTTTACTCTGATATTATTAGCACTAGATATGGATAGTAAACCGCTATAAAATTCAAAAACAACTGAATCAAAAATTTATAAATAGATAAAAACATAAACTTAAATCTAGCTTATATATATCTAGTGTGTTTCCGCTTCGAGGTCTTCAAGCTGGTACTCTTGCCTACTTCGAAGTTTTCAAGTTGGTTCTCTTTTGCTTCAGTATCTTCTAGCTGGTACTCTTTACGGCTTCGATGTCTCTAAGCTGGTGCTCTTGTCGACACGTGTTTCACCTCTTTACGAGGCATCGTCAGGACGTCTTGACTCTTCGAGCTCTTGCTTGATTCTCGTGCAAGAGCTTGAAGAGTCACTGCGAGAAGAGTACCAGCTTGAAGACTTCAAAGTAGGCAAAAGTACCAGCCTGAAGACCTCGAAGCGGAATCACAATAGATATATAAGTTTTTGAATATGAATTTCCGCAAAGTGACGCCTGATTCAATAAATTTTAGATAAAAACATTATCTAATAGTTGTTGCTACACAACAAATATAAGATAAAAAAAACCATATAATTTGGAAAATATCACATAATTTGTGTTGTGGTTATAAGCATAAATAATTATTTTATTACAGTTTATGTGATAGTAACCGAAATTTATTACGATTTAAAAAAGCTTGAAACATTATCAGGTATCTGGTATTTTTATTATACTCGTTAAAATAGTTGAAGTAGTTTATACTCGTTAAAATAGTTAAAGAATTCGTTAAAGTAGTTTATACTTGGTAAAATAGTTGAAGAATTCGTTAAAGTCGTTTATACTCGTTAAAATAGTCAAAGAATTCGTTTAAGTAGTTTATACTCGTTAAAATAGTTAAAGAATTCGTCAAAGTAGTTTATACTCGGTAAAATAGTTAACGAATTCGTTAAAGTAGTTTATACTCGTTAAAATAGTTAAAGAATTCGTTAAAGTAGTTTATACTCTCTGATTCGGTCTCTCTACGAGATGGAATCAGAAATGAAGAGATACGTAGACGTACAAAAGTCACCGATATAGCACAGCGGATTAGCAAGTTGAAGTGGCAGTGGGCAGGGCACATAGCACGTAGAACTGATGGCCGATGGGGCTGAAAGGTTCTCGAGTGGAGACCACGTACCGGCAAGCGCAGCGTAGGAAGACCAGCCACGAGATGGACAGATGACCTCATACAAGTGGCGGGAAGACGCTGGATGCAAGCCGCTTCCAATCGGTCTTTTTGGAAATCCATGGGGGAGGCCTATGTCCAGCAGTGGACTTCTTATGGCTGAGATGATGATGATGAGTTTATACTCGTTAAAATAGTGACATTATCAAAACTATGAAACTGTCTCTCCACTGAATAAGTGTTTGAGTTAGTATAGTACAAAACGCATTACAGCTCACTCCTGGTTCCCTCGGGAGGGCACGCGGGCGCTCGAGAAGCCTGTTTGCCGGCAAACAAACGACCTAATGCTCCACTAATTTCCTTCTCGTGTATTTACCCGTTTACTTACGTGGATAAATAAACAACGTTACAGATTTAAAGCCAATTTACTGGCAAAAAGCTAAATGTACCAAACGATTGCTCGAACCGTTAGATATACGAAAATGGGCACATTGCCGCTTTAAAATATATTCAGAGCTTTCTTGGGTTATTGTTGCTTAGGAAAGAATCGGCCGATAAAATACAAACCGAATCGTATACACATATCGAGAGGCACATTCGCGGATTGATCGCTAACTTACGAACAATGTTGGAATTGCTCGAGATTGCGCCAGTCACGGTTCATCCCTAGAGACAACTAGGTCAAAGTACGGTAATGCAGATACCGAGCAAATGAACTGTACCTATCTAATTAGACGTCCTCCCCTCTCTTGAATGGCCGGGTGGTTAAGTGAAGGAACAGGGTAACTCGACAGGCAGCTAGACAGGCCAGGCGGCAGGCGGTAAGCAGCCAGAACGCCATTCAATTTGCGGTCACGGCCAACGAGGAGACCGCTTTACTGGCTGTTATTGAAGCGTTTTCACGTTATTATTACGCTAAGGGACCGAGAGTTTCGGTAAAGAGAATTTTGTTGCCGTGTTATTCTTAAATTGGGGGACGCTAGGGTCGGCTATTCTCGGTAAGCTAATACGTAAGCGATGTTGCGAACGAATCTCGTCCTGTTATCTTTTTCAATTTACTTTCCGTGTCTGGATTCCTTATTGCTACTAAAGCTGAGGATTGAATGTCGCGTGGGACGCGTACCTGTTTGATTATATCCCTCTCCTTTTATTATTGGAAGTGAGTGTAACCAGGTTAACGGCTAATCTCGGTATTGGCCGGTGGGTAACGGCGCGCGGCGTAGCGCCCCCGCAGGTCACATCTCCCGGTTCGCTGCAATTTATAGTTCGCTCCATGCGGGACCCATCTCAAACGGTCTGTTTTCGATGCCCACTGAGCATGAAAATAATAAAAATTCAGTCAACCGTAAAACGGGCCACGTGACGAGGGTTCCATAGGTGCCGTTTAAAAGCTGGAGGTGAAACAAAAGCCTGTCTGTCTAAATTTGCTTCTCGGCTTACGTCCATCAAGCATCGAGCGATATCTTCGCAACATTTTTGGGAAAGACATTATTTATTCAACGGAGTCAGATGGAGGTAGATGTTTCTATTTGTCTAAATGTCTTTCTCGAATATCACGTATTTTTTTAACGGCGCGGTCTCGGTGTTTAGTTTTAAGCGGTGTACGTTTTTTGGCCACAGATATTATGATAATTTGGTTGGCTGGTAAAGTTGCTGTCAGAAGCAATGTGGTTTGATTTAAAGCAGACACTCGCCCGAGGTGCCGAGTTACGAACAAAGCCGTAACAACTTTGATATTAAATGGGTGCAAAAAATATAGGAAAATTCACAGGCTAAGAAATTATAAAGACAACTTACATGTTGATGGTTTTTGTTTATTTATACAAATAAATATGATTCCATTGTATTAACCTGCGGTGTCTCTTTTTAATAAATGGCTAAGTGAGTGTCGTGCCACGCGTTATGTAGGGTTTCGTAGCTACACATTATAATTATAATCATAAATCAATGAACGTCTCTTGTTTGATACTATGAACGAACGAGTTAACATGTTTATATGGAATATTCATTTATTACTTTTTTTTACGTGTCTACGTATGTATGTATTTTAAGTTAATTTCAGTACTCTAAGTGTACTTTATGACAATGCTTCTTGCCAAATTTGTTAGTTCTTGGTCAACCAAGAAGTACCCTAGTACCCTTGGGAAGTAACCTATAGGTTTTGATTCCTTTGTGAGTGTAGATATTATATGCGGTTGTTAGCGACATATTCGGCTGTAACTTTTTTACGATAACTGAGGAGTTTTTTTTTTCACAGCTGCAAAAGACTATAGATGTGCGTAAATTTTAACTCGATACTTCCACGCGTTCCCGAGACGGTCATGACAGACGACAGACGATCAACAAAGTGATCCTATAAGGGTTAAATTTTTTCTTTTTGAAGTACGGAACTCTAAAAATAGTTTTCGCACATCCACCCTTTTTTAAATTACCTATCCAACGATACTCCATACGATGGAATAGATGAGAAAAAAATCATCTCCACTTTAGAATTTACATGGGAGGTACCCCAAAATATTTTTTCACTCCTCTTGCTCAAAAAGTCTGTCATTGTAACGTACTAGAGCGAGGAAAAAATAGCATATTTTTCTCTAAGGGGAAAAGTTTTTTTAATATTTTTTTCTGTTACCAAAGAGCCTAAATCAACAAAACGGTCTTTATTCAAAAGTAGAATAATCATAAATAAAGACTCTACTTATTACTGTTTCATAGAAAACAAAAATATCATATTTTTGAAAATGGAACTAAAAACGGCGATTTCTTTGGAGTATATTTACATTCTCTTTGCAAACATCTCGTTAAATATCCAGAATTGTACAAATTGTACATTTCATTTTTAAATAAAATAAACTTTGAATTATTGCATTGGATTATTTTATTTTCTTGCAATCGTAGTGAAAAGTAGAGTGTAATACACGGTGCTAAAACCCATTGTAACTCGGTTTCTATGTACTCCCTCGCTAATTGGTGAAAATGAACAAAAAACAAACTTTTTCAAATAAATTCTTCGAATACAAATTTCTATTTCTGTTTCTATGAAAGATATTGAGACGTCTGGAAGCACATTTTGTTATACACATAAGATATCCTTTTCAGATTCAGAGCAATTTACTTTGTAACCTTACGTGTGATGCTTACTTTAGTATCTATCTGTTATTTTTACTATTGGTTAGAATGAATTTACGTAATTTTTACATGTAGGTATTTTACTTATTAAAAATAATCTGAACAACAAACATGATTGTAGCTTTTTGGGTTCCGTACCTCAAAAGAAAAAAACGGAACCCTTATAGGATCACTTTGTTGTCCGTCTGCCCGTCTGTCAAGTCCTGTATCTCGGGAACGCGTGAAGGTATCGTGTTGAAATTAAAACCATATACGCAGATCCATAATCCCTTGCTGCTAAGAGAAAAATCAAACTTCTCAGTTTTCATAAAAAAAAGTTACAGCCAAATATGTCGCAAAAAACGCATATTTCGACACTCGCAAGGGAATCAAAACTTACAGGGTACTTTCCGTTGACCTATAACTGTGAAAGGCAAGAAGCAGGTACACATAAAGGTAAAAATACGAACACTGTACATTTTTAATTTAATCACAAAAATAGGGTATTTATTCAAAGAAGGAGGGTTCAAATTTTAAAGTGCTTTAACTGTATCATGTCTCTTCAAATGGAAGAACTTCATTAGCACAAGCTAAAACAGGTTTTTAAATATTGTTACGATGTATATTTTTCGATTTATGAAGGAACATTTCCCCCTTTTATATACTAGTTTGTACAGAACCCTCGGTGGGCGAGTCTGACTCGCACTTGTCCGTTTTTTTAAATAGTGTATATTCTTTATGATTAATAGTAACAACGTGAAGCTTTAAACTTGTTTTCGCAGGTTCCTTTAAACGTAGCGCCTGTATTCACGAATTATTCTGAGATACTGGCAAGTTACGGTACACAGTTTAGAGTAAATTGTGCAATTTATATGAGTACCGATAGAGAGCCGAAAATGCGGGGGATTCAGCGTGCGATCCAGGTGAGAATGTGCTAGAATTTGATACAATGCCGTGCGAGGGGAAGGTAATATTATGTTATTAAGTGTGAATATGTGAACGATTTACGTAATGCTACAGTTTATTGTGTTACGAAAGAATTTTAATCAATATAGACTAAGAGCGGCCCGTATGTTTACCCACCTCATCGGTAACAAGATGTGAGTTATCTAGGCTGACGCACATTAGTAAAAATGTGTTTCTAAATGTACAGGATTGCCTAGGCTAAGCCTGGAGCGTTTTGTACAGTTAGCAAAAATGTGACCATTATTTGGGGTGTCCAGGTGTAATAGTTATATGTATATCAACAGCCAAAAGAAAAATCAAACGGGAAAGCCTATGACATGATTCTTGCTTAAAAAAATAATCTCATAAGATTTTATTTCATTTTCGCTACTCTGGATTGTCGAAAAAATAATTAATTAGTCTAGGTACATAAAATAAGAAAGATTAAGACATAGACATTAGAAATTAAATGATAAATACGGATGCATGCAAGAAAGCAGAAAAACAATGTGACAAACAATTACATATATTTCCTATAACATAAAGTTCGGAACGAGGTCGCAAATATCCTTAATATTGGAGACTGTGGAGACTTAGAGAAAGTATATCTATTAAATTAAAAGTTCGCAGAATTTTCCAAAGAGCCCGCGTCTTCGCCCCGTTTTCCTCAATTCGCATCTCCCACATTATCTAATTTTCCCCCACTGAGGAGCATCACGGCCGATTTGCTAAATAAGATTTGATGCAATCTTTTAGGAGAACGAGCCTCGTGATACTCAGTAACAGGGTTTCCGAATAACTAGCTTGTCAGCTTTACTTTCACGTATCTGATGGAATTACTTTACGTGATACAAGGTATACCTAGTATATCGAATAAGTACTTAATTTTATTTTTATCGAGTCGAATTTTGCTTTATTTTGAATATTTTGACGCCTGGAGCGGGTGTGCCTAAGCTATATAGAATCGAGCCTTTAGCTTGTGTAACCCATAGAAAATTGAGCCTGTATAGGTTCTATAACCCATTGAAATTCGAGCCTGTAGCTTGTATAACCCATAGAAAATTAAGCCTGTGGCTTATGTCATCCAGAAAATAGAGCCTGTTTTTGTTTTAGAGAATGTTAAATTAAAAATTTGAATAGCAAATGAGTGGATAGTTTTTTCTGATGGTAAGCAAACACTGCCACCTGTGCAGAAAAAGCAGCACTATTTGTTTAATAGCGGTGCCGTTGATTTATAAAAAGCGAGGAAGCGAGCGAATTATATAGCAAGGAATTTCTGTGAATGAAAATTACAGGAGTCCGGAAGAGAGACGGTAAGTAAATTTAATAAGTAGGATGTACAGTGCAGATTTTATTACAGGTCTTAAACTCATTTTACCATTAGGCGAGTTAGTGGTCAAATGTAAATCTATTTTATATAAAAAAGGTATCAGTTTTGAAAACTCAAAAACGCTCGAAAAAAAAACGGCTGAGCCAATTTTGATAAAACAGCTAAGAAAACTTTGGATGAAATCTTCTTTCAAACAAAAAAAAAACTAATTCAAAGTCGGTCCATCCGTTGGAAAGCAAATACAAGCAAGAAGCAACATTAATTTTAAACTTTAATATTATTTTTATATTTTAGGTGGCATACACACACTGGCACTTATAATTTCAAAAGTTTCTGAATATTCCTAGATACGCAAAAATAAGATACAATATTGCTGAAATCGTTTTTAATAGAATATCAAGAGGTTTCGCCTAAATTGTATTAATTTTAATGAAAACCTTTCGGGAACCGATATGTGTCGATGTTTATTTCACAGATTCCCCTCAATACGTAACAAATATTTGTCTAATCACATGGCTTAACAAAGGATATGATAAAGCTCTATATAAACAAATACCTTGTTTACATTAAAATTTCCATTATGTAAGAAAATGTGCCGGTTAAATAAATAAAAAAAAAAAAACAGGTATCTGTTTTATTCTTTTGTTTACGAACAGTGCAGCAATATGTATTTATTTCGCTTGTACCAAGGCGTTAGTTCCTTAGTTCTACTCGTGATGGTAATATCATAGTATAACAATTTATATTTGAAAGTTTCATGAATATCTGTAGTAATTTTTTTAATAAAAAGCTTTTATTAAATACAAACTATACATTAACTACCTATTACTTTATTACTACAATAAATCATCATCATCATCTCAGCCATAAGAAGTCCACTGTTGGACATAGGCCTCCCCCATGGATTTCCAAAAAGACCGATTGGAAGCGGCTTGCATCCAGCGTCTTCCCGCCACTTGTATGAGGTCGTCTGTCCATCTCGTGGCTGGTCTTCCTACGCTGCGCTTGCCGGTACGTGGTCTCCACTCGAGAACCTTTCGGCCCCATCGGCCATCAGTTCTGCGTGCTATGTGCTCTGCCCACTGCCACTTCAACTTGCTAATCCGCTGTGCTATATCGGTGACTTTTGTACGTCTACGTATCTCTTCATTTCTGATTCGATCTCGTAGAGAGACTCCGAGCATAGCCCTCTCCATAGCTCGTTGCGTGACCTTGAGCTTCCTTATAAGGCCCATAGTTAGGGACCACGTTTCAGTGCCGTATGTCATCACTGGTAACACACACTGGTTGTAAACTTTCGACTTGAGGGACTGGGGAATATTGGACGAGAAGACGCTTTTAAGTTTCCCGAACGCTGCCCAGCCGAGTTGTATACGACGATTGACCTCCCTCGTAAAGTTGGACCTGCCTAATCGGACCGTCTGTCCTAAGTAGACGTATTCGTCAACAACTTCAAGAGTGAAGTTCCCCACAGATATTGGGGTGGGCACTACATGGGCGTTCGACATAACCTTCGTTTTGTCCATGTTCATTTTGAGGCCCACCCGTTGGGAAACTCTATTGAGGTCTTCGAGCATCGTACTGAGCTCTTCCATCGACTTTGCCATGACTACTATATCGTCGGCAAACCGAAGGTGAGTGATGTATTCGCCGTTAATATTAATGCCGAGCCCTTTCCATTCCAGAAGCTTATAGGCATCTTCCAAACCGACGGTAAACAGTTTCGGAGAGACAACGTCTCCCTGCCTCACGCCTCTTTTCAATGAAATTGCCTCTGAGTTCTGGTCTTGTACTCGGACTGACATGGTGGCGTTGTTGTACAAGCACTTCAGCACTTCGACATACCGATAGTCAATACGGCATCGCTGGAGAGCCTCAAGCACCGCCCAGGTCTCGATCGAATCAAAGGCTTTCTCATAGTCCACAAACGCTAAGCAAAGGGGCAGGTTATACTCTTCGGTCTTCTGTATCACTTGCCGCAGCGTATGGATGTGGTCTATGGTACTATAGCCTTTTCGGAAACCGGCTTGTTCGGGAGGCTGGAAGTCATCAAACCTGCGTTCAAGACGATTCGTGATGACCCTTGAAAACAGCTTATAGACATGGCTCAGAAGCGAGATGGGTCTGTAGTTCTTCAGCAAAGTGTTGTCTCCTTTTTTGAAGAACAGCGCCACCACGCTTCTGTTCCATGCTTCTGGCGTTGTACCTTCAAGCACGACGGAATTAAAGAGCCTCTGAAGGACTTTCAGTACCGGTGTTCCACCCGCTTTCAGTAGCTCTGATGTAATTCCGTCATCGCCCGGTGCCTTGTTGTTCTTGAGCTGTTTCAAGGCCATCCTAATCTCGTACAGGCTGATGTCCGGGATATCTTCGGTATAATGTCGAGTCAGTTTGGCTCTTGGATCTTTGCCCAAACTGCTAACAGGTTTTGCGACCGATGTGTATAACTGTTCATAGAACCTCTCGATTTCCCTCAAGACTTCTGCTTTGGTCGACGCTATACTGCCATCTTCCATCTTCAGCTTCGTCAACTGGCTCTGCCCAATAGACATGTCTCTTGCGAACACTTTGGAGCCTTTATTCCGCTCTATCGTCTCTTTAATACGATTAGTATTAAAGGTACGGATGTCGTGTCGCATAGACTTTGATATGAGTCTATTGAGCCGCCTATATGACTCGGCGTCACCGGAAGACTGCAGTTGCAATGAGCGTCGTTCAGCCATGAGGTCGAGGGTATGGCTCGAGAGCTTTTGCGGTCTATTTGTACGGTGGGGTTTATAAAACTTCGCGCCCACCGTACGGACAGTTTCCACAAACCTGTTATTGATCTCATCCACCGATGCGCAGCTATCCAGGCACTCGAAGCGATTTGATAGTTCGAGCTGAAAGCTCTCGGGGTTTTGGATATGGGCGCGAGTGGGTCGGAGTGTAGACTTCATCATACGGAACCTCTCCAGTTTAACATTAATATTCAAAGTGCCTCGTACCATTCGGTGATCACTTCCGGTTTTAACCATGTTGATCACAGAGACATCATTGAATATTTGTTTCTTGGTGGTCAGGATGAAGTCTATCTCATTTCTCGTAGAACCATCGGGACTCAACCAGGTCCATTTCCTATGAGGTGGCTTCTGGAAGAAAGAGTTCATCATGAAGAGTCCCTCTTTCTCCAGAAAGTCGGCCAACCTCTGTCCCCTGGGGTTCCGTTGTCCATATCCAAATTGCCCCACTCTCAACTCACTTTCGCATTTCCTGCCCAGCTTCGCATTGAAGTCCCCCATAACAACATTAAAATAGGTCTCAGAAGTGTGTATGGCCCTACTAATGTCCTCATACATCACCTCCACCTCATCATCCGAGTGTGCCGAGGTCGGTGCGTATACCTGGATGACCTTCAACGAATATCTCTTGGATACTCTGAGTATCAGGTACGCAACCCTGCTCGATACACTGTCGATGGCAAGAATGTTGTTAACAAGGGACTTGTGGACGAGAAACCCGACACCACCTTGGGACTGTTGGTCGCCCTCCCGGTAGTATAGTAGGTTACCGGATTTCAGGGTTATCGTGTCCTCACCCTCTCGTCGGACTTCCGATAACCCCAGGATATCCCAATGTAACCTACTCATTTCTTCTTCCAGCTCAGCTAGCTTCTCGTCTGTCCTCATCGTGCGAATATTGTGTGTTACCAGGGCCAGTCGTCGTTTATGCAGGGGGTGGTAGCCGGATCTCTTCCGGAGATTCTTAGCACCCCTTGCTCCGCCGTGACCGGGACCGCTACCGTAGTCCGGAATAGCGGAGCTGCCGGGGACTGGGGGCCTGGTATTTTTGTCGTCTGTCATAGGGGGGGTTTTGCCATTACTCGCCACGCTTGGCATGCGGGTTGGCGAGCGCAGTGGGTAGCGTTTTCCGCAGAGGATGCTGCTGCCCATCTCTGGTAGTATTTCCCTTAGCCGGTTCTTACGGCACCCACGGGAAGAGAGGGGGAGGTACTATTCTAAGCCGGTACCCCACGGCGACAATAACAACAATAAATAATTGTTATAATTTATAAAACAGAAATATGATTGAAAAAACTGGAAAATAAACTTAAAAATGCACAATTTTGTTTTAGAAACCAAACTATTGAACCGATTTTGATGTTTTTTTTATTATTTGAAATTTCTATAGGAGCAATCTAAAAGTCTTTTCGAATCCAATAATATGTTTTCAAATCCGCTCATAAATGAAGTAACAAACATACAAAAAACTGGACAAGTGCGAGTCAGGCTCGCCCACCGAAGGTTCCGTACAAACTAGTAGAACTGACTTGAAACCTGTTTTAGCTTGTGCTGATGAAGCTCTTTCTTTAAATGATACGGAAAGAGCTTTAAAATTTGGACCATCATTCCTTGCATAAAGACTCGCTCTTATCTTTAATAAAGACACTATTTTTTTGTGATTAAATTAAAAATGTCCAGTTTTTGCTATATGTGTACTTCAACACAATGCTTCTTGCCAAATTTCAAAGTTCTAGGTCAATGGGAAGCATCCATAGGTTTTGATTCCCTTGTGAGTGTCGAAATGTGCGTTTTTACGACACATTCGGGTGTAACGTTTTTTGACAGGTTTTGACACCCGGACAGACAGACGGACAACAAAATGATCCTATAAGAGTTCCGTTTTTTTCTTTTGAGGTACGGAACCCTAAAAAGTGTATCAATTTGCAATATAATTTCAATGTCACTTTGTTAGATGTCTATGATTGTTATGTCATTGTACGTTGACTCTCTGTCCATTTCTACCCTGTATTGTTGTGCCAACCGCACCGTGTGATTTGAGCCCGCCACACATCTCGTTACAAAGACCAGGGACATAAGGCGCGATTCACATCGGTAAAGAATTCTTGTATTTTAATGCGAAAAATTATGGGTTACAATGTATGTTTTTTGAGTCGAAATCTCCGTATATAGTACCAGACCATACAAGTAATAAAACATACCAGACGAGACGTCTTCGGGGAGTGACGTCTGCGCTGCTCCTTTTGAAAAAGACCGCTGTATGCGATTGTAACTATAGTCAGAGATTTCAACTCAAAAATAGACGTGTGTAGCATGAATATCACGTAATTTTACCTTTATCATAAAAATAACTATAGTAACTTAACCAAAGTTTTTTATGTTAATGTTTAGTACCTGGGTGACCGAGCTCCACTCGGATTTTTTATGACTGAAAATACGAGCAAACCCGGGTTCACAAAAAATTAAACCTAGCAAGATCGATTTATCGTCCCCTAATCTACCTATAAACCAAATTTCATTAAAATCAGTGGAGCCGTTTCCGAGATTCAGATTATATACACATAATATATATATATATATATACAAGATTTGCTCATTTAAAGGTATTGGATAGATATTCTTTTATGTCAACTGTTACAAGTTTTATATTAATCTTTAAAGCTTTTATCTCATTCTTGTACAGTTTTTATTTATTAACGTTTTCATAGTTCGATTGATACTATACGAGTAGATACGATAATATATTGTTGCATTTTGGTATTATACTAGCAGCATTTCACAGTCGTGCGCTGTTTTCGTAAAATTTTCGCAATTCTCAAATAAAAATTGTGTATAAATTGTGTATTGCGTGTACGACTATTTGTTCTAGCGATACGCAGTGTTTACCTGCCGTGTAAAAAAAAAATAGAGTAAACACTAAAATGCAATGCTACTGCAGCGCGGTCATTTTTTTTACTCGACTGCAGAAGATGGGTTATGTTTTCGAGCTTGTTTTTGTTTATTTTTGTACACGCTCTACAGCCTAGATCTTTTGACGGATTCCAATAAATAAGAGGTTATTATATTTTACTTAATAGTGAAAGTTCTAATTCAAATAATTTTATTATTCAAAATATGACAGTGACAAAGTAATTGTTATTATTATATTATTGTATGGTGACAATAGACTTCTGCAAAAAAAATAATGAAGAGATAATTTAAAAAAGAATGCAAAATTTTGCAGTAGGTCATTTTGTTTTTCTTTTAGTAATATTGTTTGTTATGACCACCAGCCCCGCGACTAAGTAGCACATCAACCACGCAAATGTAACTGTACTTTTTTTGGACACTAAATTACGCTACAGTTGAATACCCAAACTAAGGATGAAAACTAACAGCAATAAGGCGATTCACACTCACATCGTGAGTGTGAATCGCCCTTATTGCTGTATGCACGTTACGGGATAACAATGAAGGAACACCTCGTCAAACCCACCCAACTGTATCCGAGTTACAGCTTTGTACACAGATGTATGATCACACACTAGTACAGAGGTGGGCAAAGTACGGCCCGCGGGCCAACTCCAGCCCCCGGCTGGCTTTAATTTGACCCGCCAACACCTCTTCCAAAGTATCAATACTATATTTACTTACTTTTTATGGTATTTTCATACCAATGTCAACATATTATATGTTGACATGTATATGAAAATACCTAATAAACTATTATAAATTATACATATAAATAAATTTTCTTTACGGAAATATATGCAGGAAAATATATGTTAACGAAATTAATTTTAAACTAGCCTCGTCAACATAAATACAATATGCCTAGAATGCAAATTCGAAGATGTTAACGAAATTAAAATTAAGTATTAATTAATTATTAAATTAAAAATAATGAATTAATAAAATGATTATTTATTTTATTATTTTAAAATAATTATATGATATATTATTCTAAAATAATTAATTATTTAAAAATAATTTATTATTTTTCATTACTCATACTCTGAAAGTAGGTCTGAAGTTGCCTGAGGAGCGGGTTGAAAGGTGATAATGAGACACATGCTGGTATCAGTCTAATTTATTGTAACAAATAACTAAGCTTATATACTAAGTACTACGTGCTAGAGGCCTCCTATCTATATCAGTCATACTCTTATTATTTATGCTAACGTATCCTAAAGATGACTTAACATTCTACATATAATCACGCATCACGAACACTAAACTATGTGGCTACATAATACTTTCAGCCCTAGGGAGAATCGCTTTCAACTGCCAGCTGTCAAATAAAAAAAAACTAGTTCTATTTTCACGTTTCTATTGAGCCATGTCCAACTTTCTTTAAAGCCACTCAACTACAGCGCGATGTAAAATTGAAATAACATAGTTTTTGATCTATGTAAAATAAAATTTACTCATTTTTTCTGTAGCTAATTCGTGTTTTTATTTTTACTTTCCTTGTATTCGTAACGAAAAGCACAGTGTTTACCTCAGGTTAAAGACTTATTTAGTCCCTCGAACTATTGGCGCCCTCACTTCGTTCGTGCGCCAAACTCCGTCTCGGGACTAAATAAGTTACTTTCACCCCTAGGGTAACAATGTACTATTAATAATAAAAAATAATGATTTTAATATGCAAAAACCATGTCGTTACACAATAATTGATCTAAATCGTTAGATCGTTTCCGAGATACGGAATTCTAAACAAAAAATTGTTTCTGTGGTTGGCAAGTTCTTGTATCTATGTGATGTTACAATAATCAATTCCGGTATTGACGTGGTAAGGTTGTTAAGAGCCTGTTTGTATTGAACTGACAGCTGCGTCGGAATCAAAGGGATGTAATGAGCAAAACAATTAATATATGGAATAAACATAGATTCACATTATGAATAATATGTGAAAATAAATATTACAAATATATTATTCATTTTATTGTGATAATAAATACATATATTCATCTTTTACAATTATATAATATTCTAAATGGAAAATTGGAGTATTTTTTTTTTATTATGTGTTATTGCATACGCCTTTATCGTTGGAATTCAAATATTTCTAGCACGCATGAGCCTCGTTGAAAATGAAAGAATATTTTGTTCAAAAATTATATTATATTGTATGGCGTGATATAAATAGAAAGTCAAGTGCGTCTTACCGAGGTCTTTCCAACAAAAGCAAGGAAATGTCAGTATTGAATGCTTCGGGAATATCACAGACAGAAGATACCCCCTCACCCCCCCCCCCCCCCCCCTCCCCACCCAAGCTAAAAGGAGGGGGAACAATTCATTAGCAGAAAATTTATCGGTAGCCGTAATGAAAGCGGCTGCGAAGTATTTCTTTATTTAGGCATCGTTTATCAACGTCCGATAAATGCGATCCGGAGTGGAATTAGGAGGGTAGTCGGTAATTCACATTTTTTATGTTTCTTACCTCCTGCCGGTACCTGCGTCACGCGTCTTTCCGCCCGGAGGCACAGGTTACGAGGTACAGGTATAAGTTAAACTATTTATGTTTGAACATAGAACATCACCTTGAATAAAAATTAAAAAAAAAAAATATGAAGAAAAAATATGTATATGAATATGAATTGAACTTAGCCAGATATTATGCTTAGGTTTTGTATTCTGTTGCGTGAATTTGTAAGTTGTGTCTTCTTGTTTCTAGTCTAGATGATATACTGTTGCTGATCTGATATTGTACGCTGCGAAATGGTAGTGTGTATGAGCAATTGGATTATCTTTAGACTTTTATCGGTCTGGGGTAATTTAGTAATAATGTAGTAGTGTGTAGTAGTTTAGTTAGTTAAGTATGTGTAGTTTGTACATTGTTTCGTTGTAGTTAATAAAGACATTTACCTATTTTTTTTTAAAACAGCCTCCGAAAGTGAGCAGGACCTGTCGTCGCTGGTGTTGGAACTTACGTTAACTTCCGTAGCACCACACTTTAGGCCCCCATCCGTATGTTTCGTCTTAATGGGCTGATCATAATGCATCTGCGCATGCCAATACAGACGCACACACTCAAGTACGCAAACATACAAGCACAAACGGTAAAGTAGGTATAGTTTTAGTAGATACACTAAGGGGGAAAAAAGCAAACTTTGTAAATTAAAATTTAATATAATTCAAGAACGATAATATCATAACTTAGGTTAGGTTAGTACCTAACAGTAAAACAAAAACTTTTAATACCCTATTCGCTTTTAATTTTCAGTGCAATATAAAAGCAGAAGCTTTAGAAAATGGTTTCAATAATGGCAGGTGGTCGGGCCATTCTTTTAAGTTTCGCTAAACTTTATCTATAAAGCCATCGACGGGTAGCGATGTGTCTTCCCGGCCACTCCCTCACTACTATTCTAGACAATCTTTATGACTGTTCGGTTAATATAATTTTAATAAAATGGTATCTAATGCATGAAATGCACATTGCATGACATGTTGCGCTATTCATTTTTAACGAGAAATGTTTTCCAATGTTTAAAATGTTTTCTATACTGAGGTCATGTGCGATATTCGCCCCATAGACCATTGGTCATCGGTGAATATTTTATTTTAAATTGCGCGTTTTGCCCTTTCGGGTAATCCTTACGTCAGGTTTACAGCTTACTTGGTACACCAAGTTCCTGCCTATGTAACTGTAGGTCGTGGATTCAATCTCTGCTCAGAGTAAACATTTGTGTGATAAATATGGATGTTTGTTCTGTACCTGGGTATTTCTATGAATCATTATTTTATTATAAAAAAAAACATTTGGAACTATCTGGTTCCCATAGTAAGCATTATAGAAGAACAAACTTTGCTTAGTTTGGGGCTAGGTGGTGTCGTGTGCAAATGTCCACCAATATTTATTTATTTCCTGTAAGTTCTAACACGTTTGAAATAAAATTATCTCTCTCTCTCTCTCTCTATCTCTCTATATCTCTGTTTAAGCCTGTAGTCAGACTCAGAGCTGCTATAAAACTTGTCGCTGAGTATGAGTATGCGCCCTATCGTTAGGCCCGCTAGTGATGTATGTAGCGCGTGCGACAGTTATTGCACCACAGATTATATTTCAAGATGGCGGCGATAGTTGGAAACATGCGATGATGTCGAATAACACAACATGGGCGGAACGTAAAAATAAATCTCGCAGATAGCATCGCGCGTGCAGCTACCACTATATTCATGTGGAGGGCTCATTTACTGCTGTTATGATTTATTTACTAAAATGTATGTTATATTTAATGTTAAGCTTTCTAGATTGCACCCTTACATTAAGCTGGATTAGTTAAAAACCAACAAAAACTTTTTACAAAAATAATTATTTAAGGGCACCCACCAGCCACGCAGTGATGTGTGTCCAAGCACGTCTTAGTAACCGATACCATTTCCCGTAAAAAAGTTAAAAAAAAACTCATTTTACGGGTAGCGCATTCTTAATCAATAGACTGAGATGATGATGATGATGAAAATTAATTAAAACCTGCACAAATATTGTGGTAGTCAGCGTTTAACTAATAAACTTATCAGTGATTAATGGAAATAGTTAAATGCTGCTTAGTTTTATCTATTTATATCCTTATTTAAATAGAAAAAAACCTAACATCGCATCAATTTTAAAATTTGAACTGACCAGACGTTATCATAATTTACTATTGTTTAAAAAACTCAAACAATCGCTTTTTAAAAGGCGCATAGTTGTTTTAAAAACCAAACTACTAAACCGATTATGACAATTTTTATGGGACCAATCTGAAAGTAATTCTGAAAGTAATAAAATAAGAAATCGTTAAAATACAATCGATTTCAGAAGCTCCTCCTTTTTGAAGTAGGTTAAAAACACTACAACAAAAACTGCATTTGTACTTAAAAAAGCACCACCAATTATGTTGGGCTGTCGTTGAGGATGCAAAAAAACCCGAATTAATCTTAAAGATTATTTAATTAATATAAATTAAATTTTAATTACAACTAATTTACATGTGACTGATGTCGATGTAAGAACAAAAGTGACATACTTAGTGACCTATAACTTAAAAGTAAATTTATGTTTCGCAATTCATGACACCTGGATTCAAATGGGAGTTCGTTTCTCAGTATCTTGTGGCGATCGAACAGTATTGTGAAACAGCGGCGACTTCCCGGTAGGTGTTGCTATGTGTCATCAAATTACACGATGTCTGCTTACTTAACACACCTGTAAATATTTGTCGTTTTATTAATATCACATTGTTTCACAGAGTGCACGAAACATTATTCTGTTTTACTCACCATTTATCAGCGAGTGACGTTCTCTAATGTCGTCATTATCCGGTATCCCGCCGGTATTTATTTTACCACACCAACTATTTACCGATACTTGCAGTACTCAAGCTTGCTCAAATATCGCTCTAAAGTTACGAGCTTGTTCAGGGACGCGCGAGGCGTCACGCTGCGCGATAAGCAGCGCGTTGCGCGGTCCAATAAAACATAGCATTATGTTGCTATGGTATTATGGTAATATTGTAGTAGTATAGTATGAGAGCGTTCATGGAGAAGCGATTTCACACGAGTTTTGTTTGATATCTATCGTGGTAGCTACGGCGACAGACGCAGGGACTACCGCGTTGACACAGCTGATACCTTTATTCTATACGTGTCACGCGTCATTCCATATCTTCGGGTGTGAAGTGTACACACCACACCCGAAGATATGATATGAAGATATGATATGTCATCGTGAACATCGCGAGCATTTCCTGTAGCCTGTTACAAAGTGCCACGCGAGACGCTACATAAATAAATAAAACATCGAAAGCGCACATTTTTGGGGTGTAGACCACAATAGTACATTCAAAAGTGCCAATAGAAGAGTGCCAAAATAAATATAGTTTAGTAGCTTTATTTTAGGATGGCAAAAATAGTACCAATCATTGACTCGATGAATCGAATAACAAGATGAGACTTATGCAACCATATGTATTTTGGCACTTCAGCAATGTCGAATATACCATGTACCTACTTTTTACCCGATGGGGTAGTGCAAACCCCATAAAAATGGTCACATTTTGCCTATATGTACAAAAAGCTCCAGGTAGCGTGTACATTTAGGGATACACATTACTAATTAATGTGGGTCATCATAGATGTGTCAAATCTTGTTACCCTGTGAGGTGGGCAACTAGGCAAGTGTATGTTTTCAGTTTATTATAAAGTGTAAGTACTGATACTGTAGTACACGTGTTGTTTACAGTTCCAGTGAAGCTGATCGACATCTATTAGTCCGCGACCGCGCCCGCAACTTTACACTGCGTAATGGCGGCTCATTGTAGCGAACGACTCTGCTGATGGCTGGATTCAATACGCAGCTTTGTTAAACAATTTATGTATATTAAGTATACAATAGATCTTTGTTTTATTGTGAAACTTTGATATTTGATGAGAGTTATTTCTAAAATATAATAATTTATGTGCTGTATAAGTTCTTGCAGGTGGTTTATACCTATAATAATTCAAGTGCCAGTCAACATGTGTCTCTATATTGTACTTTATTTATTTATTGGATTGCCTTAGAGGTTGTTTTGTTGGTGTAACAATAAAATAAATTTAAATATTTTCTTCAATAAGCCTAGAAAGAACTAAGAACCAAATGTTTTTTCTAGTCAGGATCATAGTCATTGTTGTTTTAATAAGTGCATGTCTGTAAGACACTACCTACAGATATTTTTAGTATTCCATAGTACGATGAGACGCCTTTACAAAATAAATAAATCGCCATATCCGTCTGTATATCTGTATATCACACCATTTTACTTGGATAATTTAGCACTACATAAACGAATTTTGGTCGATGAGTGTGTATTGAAGACTTACAACAGCCAAGGGCGTCGCCAGCCCATGGCCCAGAGGGGGGCAAGTAAATATTATGGAAGATGAGAAAAATATGAATTGTAGGTACAGGTACAATTGCACGGCCTTAGGACTTTGGTTGCTTTGCAGTTGGCTACATTTTTTTAATCTCTAGGGGGGGCAGCTGCCCCCTCTACCCCCCCTTGGCGACGCCCTTGACAACAGCAGTAGTAATAGTTCGCAGTGATATAGTATATATTAGCTCATAAAACAAATATACCTAAGTTTAGAAAACTCACATACCCCCGACAAAAAAAAAACGGCTGAACCGATTTTGATGAAACATAGCTTAGAACACTCCCGACTAATACACCTTTCAAGCAAAAAAAGAAAACAAAATCGGTTCATCTGTTCGGGAGCTACGATGCCACAGATAGACACACACGTCAAACTTATAACACCCCGTCATTTTACCACATCTTAATTATAAAACAATAAGTATTTCATGGTTTACTCTCAAATATTTCTTCGGTACTTTGTGATTAAGTGACCTCGTTTTCATTGATATAATCAGAGAAACTGTTTTAGATTTTCAGATGATTGTGTAAAACACAACTTTACACTAACATGTTTTGAAGAAGCTGTCTCAAATCACATACAAAACAAAACCAGGGTAGGCGCAAAAAGTGAGACATATTACTTTAAATTAAGTGTATAAATAACATAATTTTTCCAAAAAAACGAATAAAATATATTTTTTAGGTTAGAGTGGTATTTTTGCCTTAAGATATTTTGCAACCTAGGTAAACTAGATAGCTAAGCTTCTAAAATATTGATTCTAGATCAATAATTTCTTTTTCATATGTGTTAGATCTCTTCAAGTAGCGGAATATAATAATTATCACGAAAAATATTTGTAACAAACTAGTGATTTCTTCTTCCAAAATTTTTAATTGTAGTCATTATTCAAGACTTATTTTATTCTTAACAAAAATATGACTTTATTAAGTATGTAAAGGTCGCAAAACTTCATAACACTTTAACCAAAGAATTCAGTGTTATTCCTTTTTAGTAAAAAAAATATATGTTATTTTTATACTTAATTATAATAATTTTCCTTCCAAACCTTTGTTTTATTCCTGAAGCCTTCAAAAGGACTAAAAACTCGTGATCCGAGTCGGTCACTCAAATTTTAATCCTTTGATTTTCTTGCTTCTTAATTATAATCTTTGTTTCACAAGAATCCCAGAATCGAGTTACACGTGTAGCCTCTCGACTTTGTAGAGAGCAACAAAAGTAATAGCCATTTCGGAGTAGCTCTGTTTGTATAAAATGTTCCATTGCTGGGTCCGAGTAATCTTAAGTAGCTAGTTTGTCGGTTTTTTATCGTATACATTTCGGTGAGTGTGCGTCTGCTTTGCATGATCTCATTCCCCCATGCCCATTTTTGTATCGGACTGCAAGAAGCACGAAAAAGCGACATCGTTATATGGTTGATATTCCGAAAGCACGTACGAAACGCTTTGGCTCCACTTTCATTGTATGTACTGTCAAACTGTGGAATGCGCTTCCTGAATGGGTCTTTCCGACTGGATATAATCTAGGTGTCTTCAAATCGCGAGTGAATAGGTTTCTTCTAGGCAAGCGCGCTCCATCGTAGATCGTAACTGTCCCTTAACACCAGGTGAGGTGACGATCAAGCGCAAGCCTATTTTCGAATAAAAAAAATAAATATTTTCGTTCTAGGACGAATAAGAAGGAGTCCACCATGTTGGCCAAGTGCGGATGGGCAAACTTCACTAATTTTCGAAAATCTAAAACTCTCAGATATATGCAAGTTTCCTGAAGATGTTATGATCTAATGAGATTTTTTCATAATTATTATATATTATATTTATTTAGAAATTTTGAATTATTTATGAAACTGATTCCAATAGTTTTACGATTGGCTTTGTTTTCAACCGGTGTCAAAAAAGGTTGAGATTTTCGATTACATTTCGCCCCAGTTTTTTTTTAGTTATCTCGGGCATTTATAAACCGCTTTGTTTTTTTTTTAATATAAGACTTTGGTCTCATAGAATTTCATCAAAATTGGTTGAGAAATTGGGTCTTTAAAACGAAATAACTGGAAAAATTGTGCCATCGAAATACACAAAATTACCAACGTATCTTGATATCGGTGGTTTCAGTTTTTTTAATTATTCATTTTAATTTATTATTTTATATTAGTAATTTTTTAAGTTTTGTAGTAAGAAGTGATATACTATTTAGTATTTAAATTTCAAGAATCTTATTTACACCACACACTAACTAAACATATAACTTCAAAAATACAGAGGAAACAGGAACAGGACAGAGGAAGACAGAGGAAGGAAGGAAAACTTTTTGCTAGTACTGTGGTGGCTTTTAGCGAGTAATTTTGTCTCTGTCTCACGCATTATGTATTACCAAACTATGAGCGGGAGGAAAACTACCTTTCGAGATACAGAATTTATTCTAGTTCAGAGGTTAGGTGAACCCTATAACATATGACAGGCCTATTACAATTGATAGTAAAGTTTTGAGTCGTCTGAAAGAGGACGTGCCCAGGGATTTGAACCTGACACCTCCGGATCTCAAATCAGGTGGTCTCCCAACTCAGCCTAGTTGGGAGAGATAATTGTGTCTTAGATAGTTGTCAACAACAACAACACGAAATACTAAGACTAAGACTAACCTTAGTCTTAGTATTTCGTGTTGTCCTTAATTTAACACTGTTCAGAACAAACAGATGTGTTCTAAAACTTTGTCAGCTAAATCCGATCTGTTTGAGCAATGTAATGTGAAACTAGTGAGCTTTACATCACTTTGCTTGTCTGTAGACAGTCGTGTGTGAGCGACCTAGCTTGGACTATGCTAATATTTACCGGACTGAACCTTCGCCTAGGTGAGCGTTAAGGAGTGAGTGAAGGCGGAAAGAACTAATGGTTATCTATGGAACTAGTAGTTCTGCCATAGACTTTTATAGATACCCTAAGAGTATGTACCTATCGTGTCAACAGGAAGATAAAAACACACATTTTACGCCTTATGATTCATTTAGTTTCAGGTGATTTATAGTTTCGATGCGATATTTTGTCGACTAGTTACTAGCGTGTAAGTGCGGATGCTGTCAGTTGAATCGATTTCGCGCGGATGGAACATTCCACCAATAAATCGTTAGTGTGACGTCACAGTCGATATCAAATATGTGGTCAGCGAGGATTTCATATCAATGAAATCGCATGCGTCGTGTACTATGTCTGTGAGTTCTCCGAATTGTAGACCTCGCGATTACAAACTTTTTTGCAACATAAATATTCAAAAAATCAGTTTTCTTTTATTCTAATATGAGCTATTTTGGATTAAATGCGGAAACAGAGGAGAATAGCTAATATCTATCAAACCAATACTTATAATATTTTTTGTCCAAGCTGGGACTTCCCTAACCAATGTCTTGACAACAGACGTTTCAAACAAATATCATAAAAATCAACCACTAAATGTCCCGCTATTTTAGGCACGTACTTACTTACGTACTTACTTTTAGGCAAATATAAAAAATCACAGACGACAAGATATTTTTATAAAATTATATAACGTGTACTTATACAAAGTTTCGTCAAGATTCATTGAAAAATATGAAGTCGCTGTCGCTTTCTCCTTGGGCCGCCGTCGTGTCACTAAAGGATCGCGTACGTGGGCGCGCGTCGGAAAAGCTCGGCGTGTGTACACAGCTCACTCCGCCGCGTCAGATTATTGACGAGCTTTCAATATACGGCTATACGAGACGTGGCTAGCTTTATAGAAAAAATTTAGAATTAATCTGTTGCTAAAGTTTAACATTGAAAAAGTTTTTTGTTTCGTTTGTGTTTTTGGGACATCCACCATGAATTTAAAAACTTTATTTAGGGCAAGGTAAATAAGATCATAGACGAAGAGAGTAAATTATATAAACTTAGCCTTTATGATTCCATGTTATGTCTTGTTTAGTTCAGAAGTTCCTATGGCCACCGTCCGACTCCATCATCAGACCCTGGATATCATGTATTACCAAAGTACTCGCAAAACAAAACAAATGAGCCCAATCTCGATGGGTTATCTTGTTTAGTTAAGAAGTGCATATGGCCGTCTTTCAGCTCCATCATCAGGGCAGCTCCATTGTATCATACTTATTATTATATTGTCACCAAAGATACATATGTTCACCACATTTGAGCCCAATCAGACATCGGAAAATGGTTCTAATTTAGCTTTCAAGATTCGTGCCGAACACAAATACATAGTTCGATAGAGGAAGAGATCGCTCTAAGCGATAAGGCCGCCAATTAAAAGCCTAGCCATAATCTTATTTTTCTATGTATCTTTTTCCGTGTACACGGTGGTCTTTTAAGGCCCGGCTAGTCCGCAAAAGCAGTAAAACAAAGCTTTTTGAAAATTTACAAAAAATACTTGTATTATTAGTTCAAGCTCAAATTTTTTGTATGTAAAATTTTGATCTGTTGGCTAGGTTTCCCTAGAAACAAAAACACGATTGCTGAAAAAAATCTCGATAGCTTTATTTTTTGAAAAATATGCCATTTTATTTATTTTTCCCATTTATCTCTAAAGTGTTTAAAGCCATCAAAACCAAATTTACCATGTTAAGTAGCTATTAAATTTTTTTAGTGTTCTCTAGAATTACATTTTTGATACGTTTAGTGCATTATTTTATAGTAATTTATTTTACAATAAGTTTGCTCGCGAGCAACCGTCCCGCCGCCTTGCTTCAGCTGTTCACCCGCGCCAGTCTGTCGGTGACCACTGTCAGCGACGGTACTGTGTCGGATTGCTTCGCGCGCCAAATAAAACAAATTACTATGGGAAATCATAGAACAAAGAAACCAAAAAATAAGCGAACGCGTAAGCGCAAAATTTTGGCTCATATAGAAATGATGCGATCCCGAAAAAGGTAAATACCCAGTTGCAAGTTATTATTTCCTAGAAATATACATGTAAGTATTTATATAGATCACTCGCACTCGCAGTTCATAAACCTATGAGTTCTATTCATACTCGTATAAAGAAAATGTACTTACTCTTACCTGATGTTCAAATATTTCAGTTATGAAAGATGTGTGAAGTCTGCCAACCCGCATTTGGCCAGCGTGGTAGATTATGGCCTTACCCTTCTTATAATGAGAAGATGACCCGCGCCCAGCAGTGGGACAGTTTGTACAAACAGGGCTCATAAAAAATAAATGTATACATAAACATACATACATATGCTAGCTGCATCCCGCGGTTTCACCCGCGTAGTGATGAAAAATGGTGATACTAATATATATATATATATATATATATTCTGTCTTTCTCCAGGTCCTAAAGAATTTCTGTTCCAAATTTCATAATTATTGGTTCAGCCGTTTAGCCGTTTAGGTAACAAACAGACAGAGAGACAGACGACAGACAATTTCGCTTTTATAATCTTATATGATTCATACATTTGAAAAACATAACCCACCTTTTTGCACAGTCCGGTAAAAATACACCGCGGTCGCGGCAGGCGGCATATGGCGCGGCATCTTTGAACGCGTCACAGACTTTGAGAGTACCTATATAGGTATACCGCCGTCTGTCGCGCGCCGCCCGCGCCGCGCGTAGGTAGGTAATATTTACCCGATTGCGTAAGGAGGGTTGTTTATCGAGTATATATATGTTTGTATTTATGTATGTAAGGGTGTATGTGGGTGTATATCTATGTATGTACTATGCATATTTTTAGATTACCTCCTACAGCCTAAACAGCTTGACCGATTTTGATGTGCTAGGTGTCGTTAGATTCGATTTTACTCCCTGAATATTATATGCTATTTTATATTTTTTGTAACGCATTTTTTGTACTCTTGCAAAAATAAAATAAAATGTTTTTTCATAACCTAGAACTTCTTCGTGATAAATAAGAAATAAGTAATTTTACTGGAATAAAAAATACACACTTCAACTTTTTACAGCGATTTTACGTATACATATATTACGTATTTGAGTATAAAATATTTATATAAAATATATATTAGATAGGTAGTTTCATAACATTTATATTTCCACCACAAATACAGGGTGTTAGGTTAGTTAGGTACATTTATCAGTGATCGACATTGTTAGCATTATTCTTGTATATTGCAGATCAAAGAAGCATCTTGAAGTAATCAACGAGTCTTTGATAACATTAGAGCCAGTTGATTTGAATACTTCTAGGATTGAGTGAGCACTACAACCTTATTTATTTTACAAAAAATGAGGTTTATGCACATATATTTTTGTAACTGCAAATTTGTATGAATTGGTAGGTAGACCAGCAATTTATGTGTAAACCTCACGCAAAAAAGTAAAATAAATTATAATGCACCTGTTTGTATAATTAAAATATATCTTATGTGCATTAGCCTCGTTGTAATGATAAAATGTGTGGTTGCTACAACGTTTACTTTGATATTACAGAACGACCGTCAATGAAAACTCGCATAATCTGTCCCGTACTCCACCATGTGAGAGTAATAACATCGACATGTGAGTTGTGATATAGTTGTGAGAATATAACATAAAAAAGAAATAAAACAGGCACGAATACTGCAACCAAAGAAGATGAAATATGCTACAACTGAAAGATCTGTTAATTTTTTGATATTGTACTACGGTTGTTTTTTATATTTTTATTATGGGAAACTTTAGCTTGACCACCGATCCCGCTAGTTTTGAACGACGTTTACGGTCTACGATGGAGCGCGTTTGCTTCGAAAAACTCTATTTTAATTGCGATTGCGACGTTCTGTTACATAATGTAGGTATAATAATGTGAATCAAAGAAAATCCGTTCAGGTAGCGTATGCTGAAATTTTTCAAGGCTGTACGTTAAAAATAACAACAAAGCGCTCTGTTTTGTTAAATAATGTAGATTCAAACCCATTTCTTTCTATAATCACGCATTAGGTGTAAAAAGTAGAGTATGCACTTCGGGGATAAAGGTGTTTTTGTCTTGGGCGAACTTGAATCCCTCGTTACACTCCGGATTCTAAATTTGTAACTCTGTAAATATGTAAATCTGTAAATATGTAAATCTGTAAATCTGCAAATCTGTAAATCTGTTAATCAATAGACAAACAAAATAGACAACTTATTATTTATATTATTTGTAGTAAACTCTCTCAGGATCTTTTTAAAACCTACAATAATTGTAAGGTATTTTGTTATAAAAATCCAAAGTACTAGACCGATATTGATAAAATTTATATGGGGCCACTTCTGAAATCACTTACCAAAGAAAAAATAATCTTCAAAATCGATTCACAATTGGTGGAGTAATCGGTGAACAAACATACAAAAAACATAGTCAAATTGAAAACCTCCTTTTTGGAAGTCGGTTAACTAATGGTATTGCAATATAATTATAAAATTAACCTTGTTGTGTCTGCTTGTGTTTATTACCTAACATCCTGTATAGACCTTTACATTATTGTCAAAGATATTTACGTGATATATTTGACCTGTAATATGTAATTCTAACCAATATTTATGAAATTTGGACAGGAGATTCTTCAAGACCTGGAGAAGGACAAAGGCTATATTTTATCATAATCATCATCGTTTTTCATCACTACGCAGGTTACACCGCAGGAGCATAGCTATTATTTTATAAATGTGATAATTTAGTGTTTTATGTGAGTTAGTGAGTTGGTTGTTGAATGGAGATAGATATACCCACATAATATGACATACTTAGGCTTTTATCCCGGAAAAATTAACGAGTACGAGTAGTAAATTATTATTTCATAGATTTTCAAGAAATAAGCTTATAGATTGATATCAGTATATCACAACTTACTTGCCACTACAATGGAATGAAGATGTGGCTCAGACGAGTCGCGTGCCGCGCGGCGAGACTCGCGCGCGGTACGGCGCGCGGCGGATCGGTATCGTACTAAGCGTAAGCCACGTTTTGTGCGGACGTCGCGCTCTCATAAAACGCGAAACTATGCCGTAAACTGAGGTAGCGTAAAATACCTAAATTTCTGGACAAGCCTCGCCTTAATAAAGAGTTATCGACCTATCAATCTATCTACATACATACATTGCAAGTTAAAAAAAAAACTTGTAAAAATTGGAAAATATTTAAAGTAAAAATCAATTTTCACCCTTTGTATGGATTTAAATCATTACATAACAAAGCATGTTCAATAATCTACTTGAGAAACATATTTTTTTTATAATTAGGAATTATTACCATTTGTTATACACGCAAATGTAAACAAGCCTTAACGATTATGTCAAAAAATCTTCAAAGCGTAAATTAACTAAATTCCAAATAAAGATCTCATTTACAAAATAAACACGGTGAATACCCGACACATAAATTAAAATTTCACACGCGACCGACCCAAAAAATAGTGTCACAGAGGTAGCGTAAGAAGCACACGTTAAAGCGAATTAGACCTTATCTTGTGGGTGTTAAGCGTTGTTTTAATTGTGTCCATTAGTTTTGGGGACGGCTGCCACAAACAACGTCGAGTTGCGAGTGTTTTTGTTGTCCTAAAGATAAATGTTGTAACTTATGCGATTACTAACAAAGACACGGAATTAACCCCAAATTGGTAGTAAAGTTATAGCTGTAGTATTTAATTAAAAATCTTACACAATTTCCAGCGAATAATAAACATATTAAGATATCTCTAGCTAGGCTACAATAAAAACGAAATTTAGTTAGTTTTTTCTATCCCTAATGAACTTTAATTGCGTATAATAGAAAATCACAAGTGCTATCTGAATAAAATAAATCTAGCAAGTATAAGAAAACAATATTAAAAGAAAAATAAAATATCCGACTGCAGAAAAGCAGTTTTTGCAATATTCTTACGATTTCGTTACGCTTGATACGCTGTTGTGTGTGTGTGTGTGTGTTACATACATAAAAACAAACTTACACTCGAAAAACATAATCCTCCTTACGCAGTTGGGTAAAATAAAATTCAGTTACATTGTAGCACAATACCACTCGCAAGAAGTTAACATTACTTACGCCACGTAAGTTACGTACGAAAAATTATTCATGCAGCGAAATAACTTCACTTGACTTTATATTTTGTATAAAGCAGTGCATTTCTAGAATAAATAAATTAACTAAGAGCAAAATAAAATTTTCATTAATCACATCGACTTGGCAAGCACAGTGGTGCTTTCAAAGCCACTGGTATAAAATTATGGCGTAAATACTACATACAATTATTTAACTGTTTTACTTTTGACGGTGCTACTATAGTACAAATATACTTATTGTACGTACTTACTGACATTTTTCCATAAAAATAGTAATAAAATATTACTTAATGAATTAATTAGTAGTAGTTTTGACCACTATTACCTACCAAAATCTATAAAGAACGCCGAGGTATATATATTGTATTCGCGGACGATATCGCAGCCCTTGTCAGAGTCAGACTGCACTGAGTACAAAACTAACGGAAGTTGCGTTGCAATTGGAAAAGTGGTTCTCGGTGAACGGCTTTGCTCTGAACTTAGACAAAACATGCTGCATCCATTTGAATCTTGCGAACAGACTCCAACAAGCCTTGGCAGTAGCAGTACGTTGCCTTGCAGCAAATTCCGTCTGTGAAGCTTCTTGCCTTTTACGTTCACGCATTAAAGTGGAATGCACACATAGACGCAGTATGCACACGACTGAGCCAGGCCTGCTTCGTTCTCAGCCGAGTAGCAGTACCGGCTCCGAGAGATGCAGCACTCAGCTGCACAGTCCACTCTGAGCTCATGTACGGTACTGAGCTGTGGGGGAGTGCAACGGAGTCGGAGCGACCGCTTGTTACGTGCTGTCCGAACCATCGTAAGGGTCAAATGGGATGTCAAATGTAGCGCTCGTGGCGTAGCTTGACTAGGTGTTCCCGAACGATCACCAATGTTAAGCAACGGACGGACAGGTCAGTCTTCGGATGGGTGACCGTGAGTAGCATTTCTTTCTGAGTGCTACCGTGGGTCGGATGACACGTTAAATTGTAGGTTCCGGTTGTTCAGCAATCGTCAAGCCAAGTCAAAGGCTTTTCGGCGGCTTAATAACTCTGACAATAGGGCTGGCCACTCAATTTATACGAACTTACTTACTTTTAATGGGATGTTTCCGCAAAGCCCTATTTTACCGAACTCGGTATATTAACGGTACGGTCCATATATATTTATCAGGTTTGCACCTTTGTAAGACTAAACCTGGAAATGGTTTGACCGACTAGGCGCAACCCATACGTACAAATACTAGACAGAGAGATAAACTTAAAACACCTGCTCACTCTCTAGCAAAATCTGTTTACTCTGTGTATATGTGGTGCAAGCATATATAACCGTTTACCGAAAGGCATTAGAAACTCAGCTTCTTTCAATATATTTAAATATAAACTGAAAATATTCCTGCAAAGCATGGCATATTATGACGTTACTGAATCTTCCAGATAAATGTATAAGTTAGTGTTATTTATACCAATGTATGTACATAACATAATATGCAATAAATGATTTGACTTTGACTTTGACATTTTTAGTACTAAGCAAGAATTTTAAATATGAGCAAAATCGGTCAAGAGATTGTCGAGATAAAGGGTTATGAAATCTAGTATGTTAATCTCAAAGTTTGTTACGATGCCGTTTGTCGGCATGTCGATTTTGACAATATTTGGAAAAAACTTTTCGATACAGAATTATAAACAAGAATTTCGAAAAGGTATTAAATATAGACTTCGCTAGCACAGACTTTTTGCAACAAGTAGGTAATTTTGCATGAAGTACTCACGAAGTCTACTGTTCATCTTTAATTTTATTTTTATTTATTTAAGTATACAAAACAGAATATAGCCTTACATAATACAAGATAACACGTGACAATCGATCAGAACCAGACTATAATCCAAAGCATGTACACATCATTTGAGCAAACACATTTTAGGTACCTATTAAATATTAAATTGAAACAAAGGAAAAAAAAGAGAAATAGAGGCTATGAATGTTTTGTACCTTTACATAGGTGAGTATGTGTAAACAAATCAGTTGTGTAATGCGATGGAAAACTACTTTAGCTTCCGATATTGAGACAGAAGTTATGTGAGCTATGACAGGATGGAATCCTATAAATGAACTGGTAGTACCTACACTATCGAGCTTAAGTTCTTTGGTTCTATAAATAACGTAGCAGAAATCCCCCAAATCCCATGAAACATATTGAATAATCTGGATGAACTATTTCATCCCGAGGGTTCTCTACGGTACGAATACGCAGAGTAGAGTATGTTGGCAAAGATACGGTTCGTTCTGTTATGAATATTAAGACAATAATCTCAATATTACAAAGTCACTTACCTACATAGAAAGTGTAAAGTCGGAAAGTCTAGCAACGAATTATGAATACAGCTGCTTTCGTGCCAAGTGTATTTATCGTAGCTGTAATTGTAATCTTACTAAATTTTCATCGAGATTTTCGTCACCTTTTTCTGTTTATATATTTTTTAGGGTTCCGTACCTCAAAAGAAAAAAATCAGAACCCTTATAGGATCACTTTGTTGTCCGTCTGTCCGTCTGTCCGGGTGTCAAGACCGTTATCTCGGGAACGCGTAAAGGTATCGTGCTGAAATTAAAACCATATACACAGATCTATAGTCTCTTGCTGCAGAAAGAAAAATAAAATTTCTGTTTTCGTAAAAAATAGTTATAGCCGAATATGTCGTAAAAATAGCACATTTCGACACTGACATGGGAATCAAAATATAGGGTACTTCCCGTTGACCTAGAACTATGAAATATATGTGTGTATAAGTATATGATGTGTAACAATACGGAACCCTACTTTGCTTGCCACAGTGCGACGCGCACTTGGCCATTTATTATATATGAAAACGTATTTGTATCGAACTGTTATTTTGTAATAGATATATTTGAAATATTATTGTTGATAATCTTTACGTACAGTTCAGAGTACATTCAGCTAATTTAATTATATCTTTAAAAAAACTATGTGAGCGAGCTAGTATACTCCATTTATGTAGCCATATAAGTTACTTTTATTTTACAGTAGGTTGAATTTAAATAATGTGTAATTATTGCTTAACATCAGTCATGGTCATGTCATGTCATGGATGTCAGGATTGGATTTTCTCAGCGGCCGTAAGAGTATGGTTTATGTAAAGAGTTCTATTTCTAGTTATTTCTTGCTCGGCATTTGAGCAACAGAATAAGGGCGCACTTCATAAATCAACGTCACGTAATAAACGTCGCGATAAATGTGTATTTGTCGCGTCAAACGCCGGCTTCGGGAGCTCGGGCTGCCTCAAAATACATACGGACCACAAAAAATTACACGCTGCACACACAAATAACAACTCTACCGCAAATCGGATAAAGTCGATTTTAACTTGTAGGCCCGTAAGCAAGAATAGTTAGTGGGTGACGAAATAGGGGTGAATAGGTGATTGATATACCTTTTCTGGGAATGTGGTCCTAATGTAGCGCAATAATAAGGGCGAGAATGATAGCTGTCATTCGGAGCCACTTCGGACTGTAATGGTGTAGAACTTAATGAGTAATAGCTGTGTATGTGGAATATTTATAATTTTGACTTATGAAATGAGTGTAATATTTCTTTCAAGGTTAATGTTGTACGTTATACATCAAGACTTTGCTTTTAATAAAAATAAATGGAAACAGAAAAGATTTTTAGTATTTGGTAGGATTTACTCAAATGAAAGAATTCTAAATAAGTAAACAGGGTGTATCGAAAGAGTGATCTATTGGTCCTTTAAATATAAGTAAATGAAAATAAATTGGCAAGCGCAGCGTAAATCAAATCAAATCAAATCAAGTCATTTATTTACTAGAGTACATAATTATACAAAGAGTTCTTATTATTACTTTAAGACATTGTACTCAGTCTGCAAGCAGACGTAAATTTTTTTTTTTAATTTGAAGGCCAGCCACAATGTGGACAGAAGATATCATACAAGTGGCAGGAAGACGCTGGATGCAGGCCGCTTCCAACCGGTCTTTTTGGAAATCCATGGGGGAAGCCTATGTCCAGTGGACTTCTTGGGGTTGGGATGATTATGAAATGAAAATTATCATGTCATCATCAGGATTATGGAAATTAATCCGTCAAACTAAATTAGTCCATCGAAAAGAGTCATGAGCAATATCGAATCAATTATATCTAGTCTTTAGGCTATGTAATCAATTATAACCAGTCTTTCTTATTGTATCCGTTTCGTAACTAATAAAGCTTCCACTACCTCACAGATTACGAAGTAGTTAAAGCCACACTTCATTTTAAAAGGAACCAGCCGCACTATCACGCTGCGACAAACATCACTGCCTCACACCACTTTACTCAGAGCCTATAACGTTAGATTTTCTACTCTATCCTCATGGTAATAAAGGAGAATAGGATGGCAGGTAAGGTTGGCGGAAGAGTAATGCGACCGTAATTGTGTGTCAACCGCACAGATCCGCAGTGATCTCAGTTAGGACAGATTAGTTCGTAGACTCGTCTAGGAACTAGTTTTGAGATGAGACGAAACGAGACTAGATGGAGATTGACGACAGATAAAATAGATTATTGTGTTCTGTATTACATGGTTTAGTAACTGGATCAAGTGAGTATATGAAGTCTTTAGTTTGGTTTAGTTAGTTCTAAAACTTCCGAGACAACGGAATAGTTAATCCAATTACTTAAATTTTTATTAAAAGTAGATAGTAAATTACATAATTGTGTAATCTCTAGACATTCGTTTCAAGATTTCTTTATAATCGTATAGTGAGCTTTTAGATGCAGTAAATTAATAAGTAAGTGGCTACTGCCACTTTTTGTATCTGTTATTAGATTTAATTAATATGCAGTTGCCTAAGCAATGGTAACCAAGTAACAAAAAACTTTGTGAAGTGAAAAAGTTTGACTGGAATCCTCTACTTGTACAATGCGAACAAACCATAAGATGTCTTCATATAAAAACCTACAATATTTGGGCGATCGATCATCCTGGGATTCTGAGTGGTTGATATCTAGCCTATATCGAGATCTCTAAAGCTGAAGCTACACCGATATTTAGTTGACGGCTGTTCACGTAGCTATATATTTAATTATATTATTTCTAATAATTTAGAGATCATTTGTTTAATCTTAACATGTCGTTTTTAAGGTTATTCGAGAATTTAATTTTATAAATTAATACAATTTAATAAATAATAAACATCAATTATTATACAAATTTAGCTATTTATGGCACCATCTATGCAAAAAAAACGGAATGGGATAAGTTTTATGAATATTGATTTTCTCTTTTGGTGTGTACAAATATATCTTAAATAAATATGCTATAAGACCGGCCATTTTAGTCAAGCTCCAAAACATTAGAAGATAGTATCTTGACCTGGGTTTCTTACTTGGACAATAATATTTGCGATGTGGCTCTGAATTTACAGGCCTGAAGGTAATTGATGACGTGATGACATACCAGCCTTTTTATTGGTAATATAACAATAATGGATTAAGTACTTGGTTATTTGTTGATGGAATTATTTAAATTAATTGTGTACACAAATGTTAACTGGATTTGAAATAGTCCAAGAAGTTCGATCAATTTAACAACAAAAATCCAACAGCATATGTAATAAAGCAAAATGTTTTGATTACGGTCTTAGTTTTGTGCTTGTAATTCCAGGATTAAAAATGAACTATGCTAAATGTAAGTTTTACTTGTTTAAGTGAGATTAAAAAATAAATAAATAAAAATATAGCTAATTATATTTAGAAGGTTCAAGTAAATTTATTATCTTAGAGATTTGAATCTGTCATCATCATTATCATCTCAGCCACAAGAAGTCCACTGCTGGACATAGTCCTCCCTCATGGATTTCCAAAAAGACCAGTTGGACCAGGCTGCCCCTTGTATGATATCTTCTGAAACTGTCAATTCAGTCAATATTTTATGAATGTCCTTAATAAAATGGCAATAAAATCAAAACACCCGTTTCATGCTTACTTTTCCGGCCTTCAAACGTATTAAATAAAATATTTTTAAAAATATGTTGTAATATGGATCAATAAAAACATACTTCATATTTTAAGAAATCTTTCGACGAAGAAACTAAAAGATCTCAGAAAGGCATTTCTCGATAAAATTCTTGTAACATTCCCTAACTCACAATCAGAAACTTATTTCAATATTCTCCCGATATACCCTCTCGAACAAAAAGTGCTGCTAAAGTGGAGTTCTGTTCGCAAAGTGCCCTCAACTCGCACTAACTTTTATTATTATCTAAGTTTTACGAAACGTCACGAGTATTTGACCGTGAGACCCTTAACCTCATATTGAGAAGCCATATTTTATCGGAATATCATGAGAAACTAGATGTAGTTCGCACTCACAAAAGACAAGTTTTTTATCAATAGTACATGAAAGTATGAGAGGTAACAATTAGTACATCATCATCATCATCATCTCAGCCATAAGAAGTCCACTGCTGGACATAGGCCTCCCCCATGGATTTCCAAAAAGACCGATTGGAAGCGGCTTGCATCCAGCGTCTTCCCGCCACTTGTATGAGGTCATCAACCTCACAATTAGTACAAGAAAAGCATAATTAATATGAATGTTATTTCTAGAATAGACCCAGATGTAGATCCCTCTACATCTGGGTCTAAAATAATTTTAAGCATACAATCCCTTGTATGCTTAAAATTATTTTCAATCAATTAACCTAACAATAACAATATGGATGGTACACGATTAGTGACTACAAAACTGCTACGAGTTTTGTAGCAAACTTCGTAGCAAGATAGCGCTCGTAGCAGGCATTGGTGTCGTAGTAGGATAAGATAATAGGCCCGTACCAAATCATTGTCAAAATAGTGGAATCTATTGTTCTTATTAGACTTCAAAGTAAGAAGTCATCGTAGACCGTAACTGTCGCTTAACACCAGGTGAGTTGACGGTCAAGCGCAAGCCTATCGTCGAATAAAAAAAACCGGACAAGTGCGAGTCTGACTCGCCCACCGAGGGTTCCGTACAAACTAGTAGATAAAAGGGGGATATTATATATTTTTTATACTTTCCTTCATAAACCGAAAAATATACATCGAAATTTAGCGTATGCTACTGAAGCTCTTTCATATGATACCCCACACGATACGGTTAATTCACTTTAAAATTTGGGCCTTAATTCCTTGCATAAAGACACATTTCTTTTGTGATTAAAGTATAATGTCCAGTTTTCGCATTTTTCCTATATGTGTACTCTAACACAATGCTTCTTGCCAAATTTCATTGTTCTAGGTCAATGGGAAGTACCCCATAGGTTTTGATTCCCTTGTGAGTGTTGAAATGTGCGTTTTTTACGATATATTCGGCTGTAACTTTTTTTTACGAAAACTTAGAAACTTTATTTTTCTTTCTGCAACAAGATACTATGGATCTGCGTATATAGTTTTAATTTCAATTCGATACCTTCACGCGTTCCCGGTCTTGACACCCGGACAGACGGACAGATGAACAACATAGTGATCCTATAAGGGTTTCCTATATCCGTTTTTTCCTATTGAGGTACGGGACCCTAAAAAAAAAGTAATATTGTTTTAAATAAGATTATGTTATCGTTTCTTTATCAAGTAGCTCGAGTGGCTTGTTTGGCTGTTTGTTGTGATTGTGATTTATGTTAAAAAATAATCTAAAAAGCAATATACACACTAATGAAACATCTAATAAATATTCTTGTATGATGTACAGTAAAAATACGCCTCCAGTCGGTAAATTTAGATAAGACAGTCTTGTTGTTATTTATATAAGACCCCACGTAAAAGCACCTCGGTTGTTATTTGCTATAAGTTTGTCCAAGCAAGTCCGAACCATGTACATTCATAACAATGCATATCACCGACGCTCTAACTTCGCAACGCCCGAGGCACACTTCACAAAGGTGCAATACCTTGCTATTTTGTCACTTTAATAAATTTATAATAAGAATAGAGATATTTTTATTCCAAATTAAATCTGATATCTAACTATTTAGGGTTGGAAATTGCAAGTTTTGAAACTGGACTTGAGACTTTTTGCGTAAAGTACAGTTTAGTACAATTGCTTAAATATTTTTATTCTATTTTAAACTGTCATTCTCAGTAAATAAGGTTTGAGTTAGTGTATCAGTTTATAACATTTAAGTCATTTTGGAATGTGTGGTGGTTTTCAAAGCTCGCTTCTTGCCGGCAATGTTTACACGTTCAGTTCAAGAATGACCTCAATAACTAGGGGATTATGTCTCGTATGAGCCATATGAGATTTACAGCCGAGAAATTTAGAAAACACTTGATCTAGTTCGTGTGCAAAAAGACTAAACTAAGCTTAACACAGGGCTATGCCGATAGAGCCCGCAATATCATCACGCATTAGACATTTTTAGGGTTACACAATTAACAGGGAAACTTTATATTTTCGCCATGTCCGTCTGTCTGGCTGTCCGTCTATCTATCCGCGGCTTAGATAAAAGACTCTTAGTGCTAGAAAGCTGTAATTTGGTATTAATTATGCCGTCAAAGTGGTAGATTTTACAATTTAGGGATTTGTTTGCATAATATTAAGCTTTAAGCTGATAATTTTTGTTAGAGTCACGTATCGTTCATAAAATCTTCCCCATTTTACGTGTTAAGGAGTTTTATCGGTGTAATAAATATATCTTTATACATACTATATTATAGCTTTCTAGTACTAATAGTCCTTGAGCTAAGCCGT
Source organism: Lycia hirtaria (assembly GCA_947563715.1). Lineage (NCBI taxonomy): Eukaryota > Metazoa > Arthropoda > Insecta > Lepidoptera > Geometridae > Lycia > Lycia hirtaria. Next base: position 26,223,139 of record OX387381.1, on the reverse strand, counting down.
GGAGAGACGGACAGACGGACAGACATTAATTATTTTATAGAGTTTTTACGTTAAAAATGTGCGGATTTTGGTTACAAACTCTTGCTAAATTTGTCTATTTGCTAAACTTGCTAAATGACGTGAATCAATGTTTTGCCACAACAATGGCAACATTATTGTAGGAACTATGGGAAACCATTCTTTTGATTGTATTTTATTTACTATTAAACATATTAGAGTAAAAACTAGATGGCTAAATAGATATCAAAAATACCTTTAAAGCAATATCAAACAATGTTCTTGAAAGTCATAAGAAGGAAAAATAATCAAATTAAACCCAAAAAACTTTCATCCGGCATTTTCTCAAAACACGTTTTTTCGTGCCTTCACACGGTAGCATTATCCTGAAGAAATATCTAATTAAAAGTTGAAAAAAACGAGTAACAATAAAATTGATCTCATTTACCTCTTAGTAAGGAGGTTCATAGAAAGCTATCGAAATTCGTAAAAACATTCCACTCCTCGTCATTGCAGGAAAATTTCGTAATTCGAAGAAAAAAATATTAAACCGAATTCCGCGAACATTTCTTCGAAGTCACCTTTTGTTAGCATCAATTTGCGTCCATTGAGTGCCTTTTGAATATGGAACTGCTTTATCCCAGTCATTGTTCAGCTTTCATCAGTCAAGTATCGGTTGTACCTGCTGATAGCCTGTGGAGTGGGCAGAGACGAGCAATATATATTAAGTAGTTGTATCAGCATCATCTTTAAATAAACTGATATAAATAACTATAAATAAGTAACTGATAGTCGCTTGCTATTTTGAGGCTTTCCTCGATATTCGACTGGCGAATTTTACTAAAAAGCTCCGCTATCTATTTTACGTATCAACTGTTCTATTTTTGAATAGATAACCAGTTGAAATTTGCTCTTTATATACAATATTACAGCAGATTAATAAAATATAATAGGGATTGTTAATTTTTACATTTAGGATTTATTGTTATTTTGTTGGTAATTAAGACAACATCAGAAATTCTACTATGGAAATTAACGTGGTTTTCACACATTTTTTAATAAAAACTACGGGTCACTCACGTCGGTTTTGAGCCGAGAGTGACGTGTGTGCTGCTCCTTTGAAGAAGACCGCCGAATGCGGTTGAAACTATAGTCGGATATTTCGGCTCAAAACAGACGTGAGTAACCCGTAGTTTTTATTTAAAAATCAGAAATTCTGTAAAAGCTTCAAGTGGCTATTTATTACGATTCGCAAAATACAGAACAGACAGACTGAAACCGAAGGCCACCTGCCACCCGGCAGCATAATTTTGATTCAGATTATGAATCCAAAATGAAGCTTATTAAGAATCCAAAATGATTCTTCCGGGTGGAACCATTTTGGACCTCAAGAAAAAGAAATTAACAACTAAAAATATTCCTTATTTTCATGTTCAAAAAGCTTTTTGTTAGATCATTACTCATTTGATGTTAAGCGTCGGAATAGTCTCACTGGCCTCGGACTGGATGAACAATTAGCTCCCCAATTATCCCAAGTTCACTCAGTTGACAAACCGCTCATACTTCTGACGACAATGTTGATCTACGCGCGACCTATCACCATTATCCAAAGTTCCGCGGTCACAGTACAACTATTCTTTTCATAGGCGACATTTCAGTGCAAATCCACTTCAGTCCGGCAATTTTCTATTCAGGCGAGTATAAAGAATTTGCTCCTTTATGAGGTACCAGTCTCGGCTCGACTTTATTCAGCGGAATATTTTCTTAGGCCCCAGTTTTACGATACTTCTCAATATCGACTTAGCTCGACCACATAGTATAAAAAAACCTCTACTGGGCTTAAGAGTTTTTGTAGATTTTTAGGTTTTCTAGATTTAACAGAGTTAAACTGGTTAAATAAGGCTTTATCGTAGAACGCAATATCGTTTAACATAACATCTAATGAGCTTAAATAGACAAAAGCAAGGGTTTTGGTGTTTTAGGTTTCCTTCTGTATTATGACAAAAATCATTTGTAAATTACTTTTTTACCGTGCGTCCTAATTGGAACCTTCTTTTATATTAATATATATGTATAGTGTTGTTGAAGCAGTGTTAGCAGTGTTGAAGCTGAAAACTTGGAGCGGCTGATATTAACCTCCGTCATTTTTGTCTATTTGTCATTTACATAACTGCGTCATTTATTACCTGATTATTCAGTTAATTATATTTTTTTTAAATTGGTTTCATAGAAATTTCATCAAACCGAAAAATAAACGGAGTTGCATAATGTGAAGTCGATTGTTTCAGTTTTTTAAACTGTAATAATTATGTCATCATCATCTCAGCCATAAGAAGTCCACTGCTGGACATAGGCATCCCCCATGGATTTTCAAAAAGACCGATTGGAAGCGGCTTGCATCCAGCGTCTTCCCGCCACTTGTATGAGGTAAATAATAAATATGTAATAAATCAACAAGTAATAAATAAATAAATATTTGTAGTTATTTCACACAACAACATCTAGCCCAAACTAAGCAAAGCTTGTACTATGGAAACTAGATGGTTGATAGAATAATTAACATTTTTTTGTTGTAAATAAATACTTATAATACATAGAAACAACCAGACACAGAACAAACATCCATGCTCATCATACAAATGTTTGTCCTGGATCGAACCCACGACCTACAGCTCAGGAGGCAGTCGTACTACCACTGAGCCATGAGTCTATCTTTATTAGTTATGTATAAATTCTAGAATAAATTGCTATCAACCGATCTTTTTTGGAAATCGATGGTCCCCCATGGATTATGTCCAGCAGTGGACTTCTTGTGGCTGAGATGGTGAAAATGATTAGTTCTAGGATAACTACTATGCTAAGCAATCAACGAAGTCTAGCCAAATCTCTACTCGTTTACATCGCCTTTTGTTACCATGTCACTTTATATCACTATACGAGGTGGCGAGGAAACACTAAGATACCTACAGCTACATACATCACAGGTGAGAGCTTTCTGTAGTCCCCCGACACTATGTCATTCTATTCGCTGACTCACTGACTATTATGATATAGATCCCGGCCAAAGGACACTTTATGTGGGTAGTAGTTATAATAGCATTCTCTAGTACTAACTTGAGACACATATCTCATGCTTAGGGATTGTTCCTAGAAGCCTTGTAGTAGGTACGTATTAGACCGAAATTTATACATCATCACAATGTTAAGCTCTTTTAACGTAAATAAGTAAATGATATAATTAACTACTGTTATTTTATGTATACCCATTTTTAGTTAAGTTTTTAAGTTTTGCTTTAAGGCCACTATCTGTTGCCATCTGTCCTATCCGTGTACGGTTGCTTTGAAGAGATCGCTCGAAGCGATAAAGTCGCCAATGTAAACACCAGCTGTAATATTATTCTCCATGTATTTAACGTTTCTGTATTTTGGTCTTTTAATAAAGTGTTATCTATCTATCTATTGTCTTTACAGTACCATTACCATGATATAACAACTAAATAAATAATTATGAAGTATACAAATTGTACAAAGGACCGTTGCATATTTTATTTCATTCATTTTCGTTTCACTCTCAATTCCTCTGCAGATTAAGAGAAGTGACTTTGAAGCTTTGAAGTGGCTTTGAAGCTATGAGCTCAAATAGTTTGCAAAAATAGAAAGAAAAAAAAAAAACGAAATTTTGGCCACTTGTCTAGCCTCGCTGATAATATATGCATATACGTTATGGACTATCGTTGAGTGAAACGATTTAATAGAGATTTAAAGTGATCCCAAAAACAAAAGACAAATAATAAAAAAAAAATAAAAAAAAAAATTGGTAAGTTAAAAATGGCTTCATTAAACTAACAAATTGCTGAAACAAACGAAGAAAAACAAAAACACTGCTCAAAGCAAAAAACTGGCGTGAAAAAAGTTATAATGACTTAAAAAGTGTGTCTTACAAAATTGTAAAGTGGGTAAATTTTTTTCTTATCAAGTTGGAAATTTTTCATAGCTATCGATAACAAGTAAGTATTAAACGAAGTGAAGTTTAGGAGAAAGCCAAAAGTTTCGAGAGCAGACCTTTTTACTTAGTAACTAAAGTTTGGAGTCTAGGCGAGTACTACAAGATCAAAGTGATATTAGAACAGAAAAAAATATCATGCTGTATTAAAACTGACCTTGGCTTTGACCGGACCTTGACCAGAAAACATTGAATACGCTAAAGGGTATATCGATCCTACGATGCTTTCTTGTCAGAAAGCGCTGGTGTATTCTAGAACGCTAACTTTGATCGATAAGTAGTTTACTGTGAGACCATTTAATTAATAATGTACTCGTATATTGACACATTGGACAGTAATTTGTCCATATCGAAAATGCAAGAAAACAAATAATTATAGTTTAAGAAGCTGAAATAACTTATTTCGATATAATCAATATTCCAGTTATTTTGTTGTTTATTAAAGTCCATAAAATAATATTATCTATGAAATGTGTTTTAATTTTTTTTATATGATTTTTTTCTTAAAAATTGGCGAAAAAAATCGGATGCTCAACTTTGAGCCTAGACAGGGGATACTTTGATTTAAATAAAAGACATATGCGTTTGATATTCAGTTAGCTTTATTCAGTACGATTACAGTGATATAAATTTTATATATAGTTTTCATACAAATTTTATTTTTTATTTATTTTTTAATAGCGCGCGGCAAAAATCAAAAAAAAATCGCGGGGGGCAGCTCGCCCCCCGCGTAACGTCAAGTACATCTGAAGGGTTATAAAACCAAAATACTGAACTCATTTTGATAAAATTTCTATGGAACCACCTGATAGGTATACATATTTTCAAACATACAAAATTGCGTATTTTGTAGTCGTTTTTTTTTAACGATTAATTGTTCTGTTAGGTAGATAGATAAGTATTTATTAAAATACCACTTTGTACAAACACATCACATACTGTTCACCGTTTGTTTTATTTTTGGGAATTTTTACCCATGAACAATATGAAAAAAAAGGTATCAAAATATTTTGCGATAAAATTGTGAAATAAATTCTCACAGAAGGATCATCACTTACGATTCAAGCAGCTGTGACATAATACAATTGCTTCGTGATAAAGTCTGTTCAGTTAGAGAACTAATGCGGCATTGATGTCCTTATTTCGTTATTTTGTTCGAGAACAAGCGCACCGCTGTCCTTATTTCATTATTTTATTAAACCAAAACGTTATTTCCCTTTTCTTTCCGGGTTCGTTCTTTATTCAAATATACTCTAATGACATAATTATATGACCTGTCCTGTTAGATGTAAGTAACATGTTTAATCGCAGTGCGCTTCTGATTAGGCTTACAGAAGTGCATGTGCACTGGTAGGCGCTGGCAAGTGGACTGCTGGCAGCTGGCGCGGGGCCAAGCGCGATATTTAGGCTATCTCACACGTAGCTTGCACATAATGCGACGAGGCTTATTTACTGTGAGCTTGATGACTACCTACATAACGTAACTTTGCCAAGCGCTTGGGTAAGGTGTTGATTAAGTGAAATATTCATAGCTGGTTTGACTTTATGATACTCAAGTGAAATGGATTTTAGAAGTTTATCCTAACGCTATAATAACTTTTACATTTTTTTGAGGTGATAACATCATCGATAAATCGATAAATGCCGGCTGCACGCACGAAAAAGCATGACTCATTGTCACGTTCCACCTGAGCCGAGCGTGCAAGCGAGAGCGTGGAATAAGCGATAGAGAGTTATCGTCCGTAAACGGACTTTACAGACAAGGGCGTCGCCAAAGGGGGAAAAGGGGAGCAGCTGCCCCCGAGAGATAAAAAAAAAATGTAGCCAACTGCAAAGCAATCAAAGTCCTAAGGCCGTGCAATTGTACCTGTACCTACTATTCATATTTTTGACGCACGCCTGATGATTCCAGAACCATGGAATTGACTTTGAAAGTCAATTCCACGAGGGATTCCAATCATGGAAGTCACTTTGAAAGAGACAGGAACAGCATTATGATACCAATTAATCTATCTCTTTTGAAACAAACGGCTCGCTCAGCAATGAAACAAATTTTATGGATTTATTGCGTAGATATATTTTACATAAATAAATAAATAATTGTGTGACCTGACGTTTCGAACACTCGCTCGCTCTGAGCTATCGATCTGGAATTTACACTGAAAATTAGACATTAATATGGGACATTTTAAATCTTATTTTCAATCAAATAAAATAACCTTCTTACTGACACGTGGCCGTGGCTAACAGTATAATTATTTAAGCGGTAATCAGCGTCTTGGCATAAATTTGTCAAATTGGTTCACAAATACGAAAAAGGTATTGCTCAGCCACAATTCTAAACTTTAATGAACTTACAGAAAGTTTCGCGCTTTGATATTGTTAATAAAGTAATTGGCACGGGAACTGGGGAGTTCTCACTTATTTCTTCTAAGTTCAAACTTATTTTATTTACTTTTCATGTCGTTAAAACAAAGTTCTTTAACCATAGAATAAAAAAATTGACTTAAAATTAAAATCATCATGATAAAAATGATTAAGCAACTGTCTTACACGTCTTTCATCATCATCTCAGCCATAACAAGTCCACTGCTGGATATTAACCTCCGCCATAGATTTCCAAAAAGACCTGATGGAAGCGCTTACGTCTATCTTTTTAACCGCCTTCTTTAATATAAATTTATTGCTTGTTTTTGGTAAATATGATAGTCAACCACATGAAATTTTGCTACCAAATGTTGAGAATTGTGTTTGTTTTGATAATTCATAAATAAATGGTCAAACAAAATTTTTCACATTTGAATGATTATTTTGGTCAAAGTATCGGATATGAATTTTGAATACATTGTTAAAGAATTTTTATGAGACATATATTCTTGTATTTACTTAATTTCGCTACTTGCCCGTGATTCGGAACGGTTGTCCAGTCAACTGGACGACGGAAAAAATATTTTTGCCATAATATACCTAGTGACCGAACCACGAATCTAAAATAATAACAAAAATATACAATTCAAGTTCATCATCATCCACAGCCTTCTCTGTCACACTGCTGGGTATAGGCCTCTCTCTTGTCTTGCCATCTTCCTCGGTCCTGTGCCAATCGAGTCCAGGTTCAACCCGCGATTATTATTACTACATCGTCGACCCATCTTGCAGCTGGACGTCCCACACTCCGCTTACCTTGCCTCGGCCACCATTCCGTCAAAACCTTACTCCATCTGTCATCACTTCGCCTAGCAACATGTCCTGCACAATCCCAATAGAAGGGTTGTAGTTTGTAGTTCTAAAGGGTCCAAGTGCAAAAAAAAAACATAAACAATATTATTACAAAAATACGATCTATGTGCCATGCCTAATAATATGCAAATGAAAAAAATAAACAAAAAAATTGCACTTAGACTCTTTAGCTTTACAACCCTTCAATTCAACTTGTTTAGATAAAATCTAATCTAATAAGAACGGAAAATATAAACGATTCTGTATCATAATCTGCGTTGTCTGTTTTCTCTGGCAACACCACAAAATCCACATAATTAAAACGACAAGTGTCCATCATCGCAGCACAAAGCCTCGTAAACTGTGGGTTCCGTCTCACAAAGCCGCCCCCGTCCCGCTGCACACCACCCCCGCCCCTCTCGGGAGCCGCAGTAAAACACGATAACGTCACTTTGCATACTAACGTATTTCACCTAGTTAATACTCACTGAATAACTTACCAGCAAAGGAAAATTGAAATATACGACGCGGGAAAATCGTTCGCGTCAAAGTAACGTGAAAATGTGTTTGTGGGCTTTGTTCGTGTGTCCTTCTTTTATGTCAATTCTGGAAGAGACAGGTGTCTCACAGTTGGCGGTGGAAACAATAGGTAAACATCAGATGTAAGGGCCAACTACTCAATTTTTGTGGATCAAAGTAGGTATGAGACGCTGGGATTTTGGCAATGAAATTAAAATGGAATTGGGAAAAATGTGTTGCATAGGCGAAGTGATGATTATGGAGTAAGACTTTTACAAAATGGTGACTGGGGCAATGTAAGCGGAGTAAGACGCCCAGCTGCAAGATGGGTCGACGATATAGTAAAAATTGCGGGTCGAAGCTAGACTTGATTGGCATCGGACCGAGGAAGAGGCCAAAATAAGGGGCAGGCCTATACCTAGCAGTGCGATAGCGAAAACTGTAGATATAGACCAAATAAAATCATCATTATCAACAGCATATTAATAATAAAAATTTATATAATCAAATCAAATCAAATCAAGTCATTTATTTGCTAGAATACATAATTATACAAAGAGTTCTTATTATTATATTTAAGACATTGTATTCAGTCTGCAAGCAGACGTGCAAATATTTTATTTTATTATATTTATGAGAATTAAGTCTATCTGTAGGTATTTGTATAGTCAAAATATTCCTTAACACTATAAAAACAATGGCTAAGAAGACATTCGGTCAAACATATTTTAAATCTATTTCCATTTAAAATTTTGAAATCATTAGGATTATAGACAATTCTACTATGGAAACTAACGTGTTTCTCACACATTTTAAACAAAAACTGCGGGTCACTCACGTTTGTTTTGCGTCGAAAAAGTTCAAGCACTTCAGTGCGAGGCGCGTCATAGACAGAAAGTGACGTTTGCGCTGCTCCTTTGAAAAAGAACATCTAATGCGGTTGAAACTATAGTCAGATTTTTCGACTCAAGACAGACGTGATTGGCCGTAGTTTTATTTAAAACAAATCATAGACAGTTCAAAAATTACACACATCCGACGGGACTTGAACCATATCCCGATTTTTACGTGGGAGCCTTTACCATTTTGGCCACGGAGGTATCACGTGGGATGGTCGAAATTTTCGAACAGTCTTTTTTTAAATCAATCAAGTGTTAGTGGTGCCAAATCGTATCAGCAAGTGGCGAACGAGTGATAATTCAAATAGCAGCCTGGAGGCCCTGATCGTGATTATGCGGGTTAAAGTCCAGTCGGATGTGTATGATTTTTGAACTGTCTACAAATTTGTAAATACTTAAGTATGTAAAACACTCAATAATATCGAATATCATATTTAATGTTTGTTTACAACAAGGTGAAGATCTCACCTGTGAAAGAGGTCTGGAAACTGTAGGCTTATGCAGAAGACCGTGACATGTGGCGTTTCTGGGGACCTACATACAGAATACGGAACCCTAATACTGCGCGTTGCCCACCACGTACTTGGCTGGCTTTGATTCCCACCACGCACACATGGTTACTATTAGGTAAAAAATATTTTATAAACAAAATCAGTTCTTCTATTCGTGAAAAAAGACGGGTGAAACAAAATCTAGAATTAGATTTTTTTTTATTAAAAAAAAAAGTGGAAATTAAGTAACTGGACTACCTAATTATTTAGAAGTTGCCCAGTGGCGCAAATTGAGTTATTTTGTGTACGAAAGTTGCAAGCTTTCAAGGCGCTTTGGTTCTGGGAAATTAAATATTGTTGTGACTCTTGTTTGTCAACAGGATATCATTTTGAAAATATTTCTGATAACAGATTTACCACCATGGTTTAATATTTTATGTTGACACCATTAAGGTGATTATTAATTGCTGATTACTTTGAGCTGTACTTACATACCAGAGAGCAAAATTATTGTCACATTTTTTGGTAATAGAGTAAACAAAACAGACTTCAAAACCAGTCGAGTTTTATAAGCTAAATTAAAAGAAGAACCGAAGAGGCATAGCTATTAAGGTTTTAACTATATAAATAAATAATTATCGAAATCAGAAATCAATTAGGGACAATAAACAGTTTTCTCCTTTTGAATGATAAAATGAGTTGTTTATTACTCGTTTCTAAAACTCTGGCGAAAATTACAACAACAACTATGCTTTTAATAACAATAATAACAAAACAATTTTTCATCCCCCCATATGGGAAAGGGTATTTTTGCTCTTCGATATCTGAGTGCAAAAGCCGTTTTTATCCGCTAGAGGATAAAGTAAATTCAAATTTAGAACACACACGATGTGCACTAAGTTTGTGAATTCAAAACGTCATTAAACCCACTTACTTCTACCTCCATGGTGCCGAATTTATCATACAACTTTTTTTAATTTGTTAAAAACTCAGACTCGGAACTTTCTTGGTGTACTTTTTTTTTATTTGCTTTGCGCGCGCCATTTTCTTTTCACGGCATATTGTTAAAACCTTAGGTTAAAAACAAGAAATTTGTAAACAAGTGAAAAACCTAAAATTAGTGATTCTAACGACGAAGAAGTTTATTTGACGCCAACAGAATTGACTGAAACTGTTAATAATGCGCAATGAGCTTTCTCCCTCAACAATCACGCGAGAAGTATTCGAAACAGTACGATATGTTTAAAAAGTGGCGACTAGCTAAAGGAGCCAAAACTTTCTCCGAAAACGTTTTACTGGCATATTTTATTGAATTATCTGAGACCAAGAAATCAAGTATGGAGTACGTATTCAATGCTAAAAGCAACAATAAAGATGAAAAAAAACATACATATCGACACCTATCCTAAATTAGTGGCATTTTTAAAAAGTGCCTCATCTGGTCATCAACCATTATACCTAAGTATTATTTGTTATAATTTAAAGATTATTCTGTAATACTTACCTATCATAATGTAAGTATTACAGAAGTATTAGTAGTTAATACCTAAACTGAAATAAAAGTATCTTGTGATTGTAAATGTTTTTTTTGCATTTAGTCATTTCCTCGCTGAGGTGGGATGAAAAGTTACGTGTTGCACTCGAGTGCAAAGATTTTTCACCTCGTGTGTTTTTGATTCCCTCGCTAACGCTCAGGATTCTAATTTTTTTATCCTTCGCTTGTTCGGTCATCAAAATTAAGCACGCGGTTAAAAAGCAACTTTGCACTCACACATGTACCTATACCTATAACACATAACTATTTCATACCTACACCAGCCTACACCTTTAAAAGCGTTATATGACAGTAATATAACAAGAAAAAGGTCAAAGTCACGGCTAGGCGGACGGCATAATTATACACAAGGAAAAATATTAGTTCACATTGCGACTCGCTCAGGTAGCAACGTTAGCGTTTGGCAAAAGGGTCAAGCAAACCACCAGTAGGGCCTAAACGCTGTTAGTGCCATGTCGTTGAATTAACATGCCAATTAATGCATCATCTTCTGTATCATTTTTAGGGTTCCGTACCCAAAGGGTAAAACTAGTCCCGTTTTACCCCTTGGGTACGTTTTTACTAAGACTCCGCTATCTGTATGGCTGTCTGTCCGACCGTCACCAGGCTGTATCTCATGAACCATGAAATAATTTTCACAGATAATATATTTCTATTGCAGCTATAACAATAAATACTAAAAAAACAGAATAATATAGATATTAAAGGGGGCTCTCATACAACAAACGTGATTTTTTTTGCTCTTTTTTGATCGATATTGATAACGGCAACAAGTGGACGCTTGAAATATTCACAGAAAATTGAGTTATTACACTTTAAAAATAAATAATTAAATTAAAATAAAATTAATATTTAAGGGGTGCTCCCATACAGCAGGCATGATTTTTTGCCGTTTTATAGATAATGGTACGGAACCCTTCGTGCACGAGTCAGACTTGCACTTGGCCGGTTTTTTTAAACAACACTACCTAAGTTGAATGGATAACCCTGTGAACTTACATACTCCAAAAACTATTTTCGCCCATGGCACCAAGTGGCACAAAAAGATCTGTAAATATAACAGAACTCTAGGTAATAACTCTAATATGATACCTGGCTGGATATTTAGTTAAGTATCTCTTTAAGCCGAAACTTGGCAAAGGATAACTATTTTGGCCAGTGGCCTGTGTAAAAGCAGAAGAGTCTTTTCTGTGGCTGTCAATATAGCTAACATGCGACTGAAGCTTTTCTGATCTACCTACACACGTGGAATAAGAAGACTACAAGAATTTCACAGCAAGCTATATTTTGAAGCATATGTAGTTCTTCTGTATTATACATATCAATAAGGTCAGGTAAGTATGTAATTACATATAAAAGCATCCAAAGGTTCGACAAAATAAGATAGGATATAATCTCAAACCAGTTTCAATTGTAACATATCGGTGTCATGTACATATAAATCGTTGTGTGTCACATGTATCGTGATAAAAGCAATAAATAATATTAATAATCTATTGATTTTGTGTTAGTAGTCATGATTTTACAGGATTTTCCTAGTGCAGGACCTTTAATTAATCTGTTAAACCTCTTGCTAAGGAGAACACAATATTTATAAGTTGAAATAAGTCACGAAACAATTTTTTGTAGTTTATAACAATATCGTAAAATGTTACTTATTTAGAGCTAAGGTTATTTGTAAACATGTTTTGGTAATAAATATTTTTGTATTTATAAAAAAGTACAGATATTATCTGTACTTATCATGACTACTATCTGTACTTATCATGACTACTAACACAAAATCAATAGATCATTAAATTTATTTATTGCTTTTATCACGAATGACCAGTTTCAGTGAGTACTATTTATCGAATACGATATTTTATCGTGTACCCCCGCCACGAGAATAAGGTCTCACGACGAGGCGAGGGTTCCAACAAATCTAGGGTTAAGTGTTGTGGAACAAACGCGGCCTTGTTACCTGCCTGATTTGTGGAATGCGCCCTTTGTGTTTCTTTTCATGGTAAGATATATCACTTTAGCTCTTTATTACTTTGAAGGTTAAATGAAGAGTAAGCAGTTTTGTGTACAAATATTAAACTAATAAAAGACCCGACTTCTAAATTCGTATGGGTTGTGCTCGAAGTTACTCTGTGAGACGAATCAACAATTATGAGATCCATAGATGTGCAGGGCACATAGCATGTAGAACTGACGGCCGATAAGGACAAAAATTTATCGAGTAGAGTTGACGAATCGGCAAGCGCGAAGTAGGAATACCAGCAAGAAAACGGACAGAAGACCTCATACAATTGGAAGACGCTGGATGCAAGCTACTTCCATCAGGTTTTTTTTTTGGAAATCCATGGGGGCAAGCCTATGTTCAGCAGTGGTTTCTTGTGGCTGAGATAATGATGATGAGAAAACCTTGTGTGAACCTAGAAATAATTTAATATATGTTAAGGTGCCTACTAGTGAAAGTAGAACCAGAATAATTAACTTTAGTTTTTGAAAAGTATTATAATAATATTTTAGTGTGCAAACCCTAAATACATAATGTAACAAACAAGAGAATCAATTACTTAATTATGCTGTAGTTTGAAAGATAAACAAACACGCATAAACATCCCACCGTTACATTAGCCCACCAATGGGCAAATGTCGTCTGTCACGAAAAACAGCATACAATTTCCAGAACCGTTAGTGATGAAGCACATGTTTATTTTATGTCTAAAGTAACGTACGTTACTAGACATCTAGAAATTTCCCAAATATTGTTTTATCTTTGTCCAGACAGACACCACAGTAAGATAAATAAAAAGGTTCTAATAAATCAGTATAGCCAGGTACTGGACACAGAATATTGCAACAACCCACACCCACCCCTACGAATTTCCCGTGAATGAGAAATCTTTTCGTAGTAGATACCTACCTGCACTTTAAAATATTTTCGAAGGTTTTCCCCTCGTCAACAAAAGGGTAAAACTGTCACTAAGAATCGCATAATGTCAAGCAAAAAAAAAACTATATAGCAACTACAATGTCTCCTTTACAGATTTGAATTTTGTTCATATCTGTTGTTAACTGACGATACAAAATTAAGGAAAATTTTATGAGAAATCGATAATAATTACTTGAAGTAACTCCATTATCCAAAGCTCCACCTAAAAAGCAACTACGGAGTACTTTCCCCGGAACAGAGATGCGATTAAAAAACCTATTTAGCAGCTTATTGCGCGCTCGTTCACCGCCTCATGGCACGCGCCCTATCGAGCGCGCGATGAACATCGTTTTAATTTCCTTATTATTGCGGATGAAATTGCCACGTCTACATGATCACTTTACTACGTAATTTTCAACTTTAACCGTTTAGTTAATAGGTCGAAATTGCTATGGATACGTTTTTCTTTAAGGCAGTTACAATTATTGAGTAAACAGCGTGCTTCAGCCGGCTTTGTGCGAAGGCTCAAAGTGTTCTCGTTACTGAGAGTACTTTCACGGAATAAACTAGAAAGTTTTTATTGTAGTTTGGTAATTTCGAAAATAAATATAATATTCTTTATATAAAAGTACTTATTCAAGGTTTGTTTGTATTCATAATTTTTGTAATTTATTTAAGTAGTTTACATAACAAAAGGTATATATTAGGGGACACGCAAAACTGGTGGCGTTGAGGTTGATAAGTTCTCTAGTAGAGATCGCTCGTCACCACAAGTCCAGATAACGACCAACCAGTCCACGATAACGTTGACGTCAACTTCATACAGGTGGTAAGGAAAGAAGTCATTGGTTACAGGTCGCGCGCGACCTGTCTTTTTGAAAATTCACGGGGAGGCCTATGTCCATCAGTGGACTTTTTGTACTTGAGGATGATGATGAAGACCAGCCATGAGGCGGACAGAAGATATTATACAAGTGGCAGGAAGACGCTGGACAGGCCGCTTCCAACCGGTCTTTTTGGAAATCCATGGGGGAGGGAGGCCTATGTCCAGCAGTGGACTACTTGTAGCTGAGATGAAGACGATGATGATGATGCCACAAGCAGTTAATACTTATACAGTTCCCGTACGTAAAATACATATGATGTCAATTTATTTAACGGTATTAATCGGAATATTATTTTTATTGAAATTAGGTATCGAAGCTTCGAAAGCATCATATCTACTCGAATGTCAAGGAAAAAATACTTAGTGATTACTTTGCAATGTAATTTTCCTTTTAATATCGAACTTGATATAAACATAAACAATTGAATAAAAATAAATATAAACTTGATATAAAAATAAATATAAACAAATCAGTGTAATAATCATGTCTGTTATTAACAAACATCGTATAATAAGTTTATCGTCGAATTGGCGTCGGCGCGTCGACCGAGCGGGGTCCGCGACGACACGACGCAAAACTTTGTTAAACACGAAAAAGACAAGATTTTTGCTTCTAATGCTGCTATTATCACGTACTAACCCATAACTTGTACAAACGGTTCATGTGCCACACAAACATATCCAATTTTTATCTTTATAATCAGTCAGGTAAGGTTCAGTTTAGTTTGAATTTTTGTTGATATTTGGCAGTTTTTCCGGGGTTGTTAGTGTTGTATTTTCAGCTCACAGTTTCGTTATTTGTGTGGTAGGTGTGTGTGTATGTGTGGTGTTAACAGAAGGAGATGTAATTAGAGTGACGATTAGACGGAAGCAGGACTCGGCAGGATTTGGCTTGATGTATGGCTTGCTAAGAATCTGTAATAATTACTGGGGTTTTTGTTTTTCCTATGATCAATGGTAGGAAAAAGAAGGGTTTTGTTTATATAATAGGGAATATACATGAATTTTATTTCATATGAATAATAGTTTTAATTGATAACATACTAAAATGTAATACATTTACTAAGAAATATTTTAATCGGTCAATAAACTTCCGAGATATAAACATTTAAAGTTTTAGGGGAGGGATGTTCTGTCCCTCTCTCTTGCAAAGCAACAGTTTGTAATGAATTTGTACGGCAAACATGAACCATGACGTCATCATTCATATCGTGTGCTCTCTGTCTAAAATGAAATTAAAATGCTTGTAACTTTTTTAATTTTTGTAGGTATTTTATATTTGATTTTGTGGAATGAAATATATTTATAGTTAACTTTTTTTATGATCAAATAAAAATAAATCATGCATGTTCCCTATTTTGTTATGGAAAAATTGTATGTTAACATTTTTTACAAACGATACGTATTACACATATCCTTTTCTAGATCCGAGATCCGAGATTCCGAGATCGAATCGAATAGTAAAAAATGAAATGATCTGATGACGAATGAAAGTCATCGAGTCAGATTCAGAAAGTTCAAGCCAGAATGTCCAGAGTGCTAAGCACAAAATATGACATCAGCACTTGCGTGCCTTGATTATCAAGTCAAAAGGACCGGAAAGTTTCAAAACAAGATCAATGCACAGTTACTCAATAAATATTTGTATATTATTGGAGCTTGTAAAACTATTAAATCAAAGTTTGTGATCAATCGTGGCAAAATTTTCTTTCTGAGAAAAAATAATAATCATTTAAATTGGATAACGTGTTAAAAAATGATCGGTTACTGAATATACAATTGTAAAAAATATAAATCGATATGAGATAATAGTTACTATTGTAAATATAGCAAAACGTTACTAAAAATAAATATTTTGCTTCTTAAAAAGATTGACTCCAGTTTGCAACAGAACTGGAAAACCCCTCAATCTAATAGGAATAAAATTGCATCCTTTCACAATCTTGGCAAAAATTGGATTATTTATTCAACAAAAGCTCGTTTCTGGGGCGAGGCGTCCATCGGCGGCTCAAAAGAATTCTCCATCCAATTTGAACGCGGAGGGATTTAAAAATTAGCTGAATATGAATTGAATTTGCTCTGGCTGTGAAATTCTCACGCTTCGGACAACTTTCTATATTCAAGTAACTTTAGTTGAATTTGTAGGAAGTTGGTCGAAGATTCAAGTATGGCGGCGGCGGCAAATTTTACATGTGTTAGAAATATCCTTGAATCGATAAGGAAAATAAGACTTTTGTACTGGCAACACGAAAATACCCATGATACAATACCGGCCCGCTCGAGCAAGCAGTCAGTGTTTTTCCACGGTTGAAAAGAGTGGTCGACATTCGGTGCCGCGAGTCGCCGTTGTTAGTTGCGTTAAAAGTGGATTGTGTGGAGTGCGTGTCGGAAGTACTTATTTTAAGGTAATGCCAATCGTCTACAATGTATATTTTGGGAACCAAACACGTGGTGGGAACCACGCGTTTAAGTAACGATCATTTATTGAGCTACCTATGTAATCGTCTTTCTGATTATTGAAATTATAGTTATGAAACCTGATCATAAAGTTTAACCTCTACCCATAGAACCCATTAGCTATCACATGTGGGCGTAGTGAATTGATATTTTGTATCGTATTTATTAGCACGCAAATTGAACTAATGGCTGATTTGACCGAAAAGTTCTTAAGTAGTGACCACGCATCAGCAAATGTAGACGAAAGACCAGAATAGAAATGACAGACGACCTCATAGAGTGGCAGAAAGCCGTTAAATACAGGCCGTATGACAACCGGACTGAGTCTGTTTGAAAATAATTAAGGAGAACTATGTCCAGCTGTGTTTTTTTCGGTTAGCGTTTTCTCGTAACTTTCAACGAACTATCACATAAACAAGTGATTTTACTAGAATTATTCTAAAGAATGCGCATTTACAATCTTTTACACTAATTTTACGCATACTTTCTCACAAACAACATACACTTAACAGTGTATCAAGCATAACGTAATCGTAAGGTAGACTGCAAAACTGGTTTTGTACAGTCGAGTATTTTGTTTTTAGTCAGTCGAGTATATACATACTTGTTGATCCTCGTAACTTGATTCTAGAAGTTGTAGCGCTCGTGGCGTAGCTTGACTAGGTGTTTTCGAACGATCACCAATGTCAAGCAACGGATGGACCGGTCTGTCTTCGGAGTGCTACCGTGGGTCGGATAACACGTTAAATTGTAGGTCCCAGTTGTTTGTTCTTAAAAAAACAGCAATCGTCAAGCCATGTCAGATACCTTTCGGAAGCTTAATAACTCTGACGCTCAGTCTATACGAACTTACTTACTTGATTCTAGATCGTGGTGCTATATTTTAAAGCTAATATTTTGCCTACAAGTACTGTCCAAAGCGGCAACACTTTTTTTCCGCTCTACCCTATGGACATTGTGGTGGAAAAATATACTTTGTGTGTGTGACTGACAATTATTTTGTGGGAACCTAATTCAAGTTATATTAATCAAATTAAGTGCAAATAACTCCAGGAAAGTGTATTCCCTGTTGCATTCTTATGTATATTTCCGAAAGTTGTTATAAATATTCAGCAAGTTTATAGCCAACATTCTGAAGTGACGAAGTGCCGGTGTCGGCCACTTGGATATCTAATATTTTGATGAGAACCGGAAACGAGATTGGTTTTAGCCAGGACCCTATACTACAAAGGGAAAAGTACGTACAAGTACTATATTTTCGGCTACAATGTCGCTTGGTGACTAAGTGTACTCTTAGAACACTAGTAAGTCGCTTGGTATACATCCATGCTCATGTTGTTGTCACACACAAACACACACAAATGTTTGCCCTGGGTGGGGATCGAACCCACGACCTTACAGCTCAGCAGGCATACTGAGCCACAAGGCCAGTTGAAGATCTTTATGATTTTTCTGTTCTTGCTATCCTACTGCAAGCCCACCTGACTTTTTTAGCGTTGGCGGTTATGTGTATAGACGTACAGATTTTTGTCAAAGATAATTGACTTGAGTTATATTTGTGCCAAGTTGTGTATCTGCTTTGTCACTGTATCCGCAGAGTATTGCATCGCGAAAAAGCGCGGGCGTGATTTATATAAGGCTTATCTTATTTAGTGTACTTTAAGAACACTGGTATGGTAAGCACCCTCGACCTAATTTACAAATGTGGGTAGAGCTGTTGAGAGGCGCCGGCCATCTTCATTATCAATTATCACCGTTATTATTCCGCACGCGGAAAGAGCAAACACAGCAAACACAGAGTCGCGTTAAAACAACAATTCGTACTAATTGCATTATGGCGGGCCCGAACGCGTCTCATGAATTTTTGCTCACTTTTTTACACAGTTTCATTTATTTTTTCGTGTTGCTCTTGTTTGTCGAATTTACATTTTAATTTAAATTTTTTGCTACGAAGACATTTTTGCGCGATAAAAATCGTGCTGAACTACTCTTTTTGTAGTAAATTGCAATAAACAAAATTTTGACAGAGTCCAGTTTATGATGAAGTTTATATGAGATTTATTTTATGTATATATTTTTTTGGCAAAACATGTACTTATTTGTGTTTACCCAGCTATCGAAGCATGTTTTAGAGCGTATGTGTGTGAGAGAGATCTCATAAGGTATTTTAGCATGCTTTTTAGCCGGTTTAGGCTGAAAAGTTTAACGAATTTCGATATTTTAGATGTTTCAAATTTGTCTCAGCTGTGAAAATGACATAGAATATAATTTCAATATGTTATTCCTAAAAAAGTTCTTATAAATGAATCAATTTGTAACATTTTCACACTATTATTTGGAGATTTCAATACCAAAATTGTCTTATTTGCAACAACCCACCGCTGTGTTGCAACTACTGTTTTGCATTACCATTCACCCGTGTAGCGAATCTGGAACACTTCGCGATACCATCAAAGCGCCAAATAACCGCCCGGTTGTCCGGTCTATGATTAAAGCGGAGCGGAATACTATGGCGCGTGCTGTGTTTTACTTTTGTGATTCCGTAGGTTGACCATCGTCCGTCTCGCTCGCGCATACACTCATTTTTGAAGATATAAAATGACTGAATGAACTTATAAAGAATCGTCGTTTGTAAAACTAAAAAACCACATCGCAAATAATCGTTCTCAATACTGTTAGTGTTTTGATTCGGTTGAACTGTTACTTCATAAAAGGCATGTATGTTGTTATTTTCTGAACATGTAGGTTGTATTGTTTTGAACGATTGGTTGGATCTTTTTTCAATTTTTGTTGAAATAACAAACGACATGCCGCATTTGTCAGGTATTTCATTACGTTTGTTTTTTTTGCTAGCAAATATTTTTTACGCACAAATGCTAACTGCCATGTTTTTTTTAAAACAAAGTAAATGTGGCTTACACACAGACATAATAACATTAATAGTATTTGAAAAGGGTTAAACTTGGTTACCGTTATTTTATTTCCCGACTGCGTAAGAAGAAAGGTTTTTTCAATTGTGTACGTTTGTAATTTTCTATATCACGATCTTGATCACCTACAGCCTAAACGGCATTGACCAATTTTGATGAACGAGGTGTCATTCGATTTGTCTTCACACCTGAGTGTCGCTATATTTTTTGTAATAATAATAATACAACTCTCATAAAAATAAACAAATTGCGTTTTTTCCAACCTCCACAAACTCTTTCGTAATCAATAGCTAAGTAATTTTCCTAGAATTTATTATTCTAATCTAAATAATACGCTTTTACAATCTTTTACGGCAATTTTACGCACACTTTCTCACAAAAACGTATACTCAACAGCGTACTAAGCGTAGATCACGATGTTATAAGCTAGACTGCAAAATTCATACGCGTTTGCTTGGATTAAATATGGTGTGATGCTTTGGGGAAACAGTGTAGACGCTTAATGTTAAATTAAATGTTATTAAATTAATGATTAAATTAAATGATTTATTTATAATACAGAAAAAAAATTAACGTATTATTGCTAACATTAAATTACCTGACTTAAATATACCACACTTTCACAGCTCTTATTATATTAAATTCAAAATTCTGACATTAATTTCTATAAATACCAAAAACTGCATATTTATAAAAAAATACCCATAATTTTCCCCAAAATTAGCTCATAAAAGAGATTATCTAATGAGATCGAACCATAAACATAATTTGATACTGCCATCTTCCAAACTATATATACACAGCTCCGGCCCTCATTCTATGGCTATCAAAATATATAATAATTTACCAACGCAGCTGAAAGTAATAGAAAATATACGGAATTTTTCACAAACTCTAAAAAATATACTAATTCAATAATGTTTTTATACGTTAGAAGAGTTTTTTTAAATACAAACACATGATAGAATAAACCGTTCCGCTCCGCACTAGATTGCTATACCCTGTCAGAGTGATTATAAAACTCCTGTGAAGCATGTAATATACATCAGCATGTAATACATAATTATGCAATAAAACTGATTTGATTTGATTCACTTTTCTGCAGTTGAGTATTTTGTTTTACTTTTAGACATATACTTGTTTTTGGCCACTATTTATACTAAAATAACATTATGTCGTCATATGTTTGAAATCTACATTTTAATATTATTATAATATATTATCTACATTTGATTGAGACTGGCTCAACTAGCGGAAAATATATTGAAATTGAATAGATAGGTACTTACTTCAAATAAAAATCGTTGGTCTCATTGTATCAAACACAAGTTTGGTCATGCATTACTACTTTTCTCAGCTCTAATCTAATGGACTAAGTACCAGCTTGAGGCATTAGAACCCGTCTTAAAATAAAACACTATTATTATTAACGGGATATTTACCGTGGTTCGTGGATCGGGAGCTCAAAATTAACGCGAACCACGGTTAATATCCCGTTAATAATAATAGTATTTTAATGAATGACCGTAATAGTTTAAAAAACCGTCTTAAAATGTACCTAAGAAGTGAGAAGTAACGAATTTCTTATTGGGGAGAAACTTCAAAGCTTGGAATAACGGCGCAAAGTTACGAGTTTATCGGTTTTTCATCAAACACATTTCAGCGTGGGCGCTTCAGATCTATATGTAAGTAGATATCTCCACTAACCTTTTCTATTATCAAACGCCTAGAAACACGAAATTGGTTTACAGTGGATAAAAACGTGGAAGTCGTGGTGAAATATGTTGTTTCCAGTTTAATTATACAATTATAATTATTAGACAGGCCTCATGGCTTAGTGGTTGTACGATTGCCTCCTGAGCTGTAAGTCGTGGGTTCGATTCCCATCCAGGGCAAACATTTGTGTGATGAGCATGGATGTTTGTTCTGTGTCTGGGTGTTTCTATCAATTGTCTAGTTTCCATAGTACAAGCTTTGCTTAGTTTGGGCTAGATGGTGTTGAGTGAAATGTCCACCAATATTTATTATTATTTATTCAATTATACCACAAAAATGTGAAATATGAACTGAAACTTTCTCAATGAGGTTGATTTGAAGTTCTTTAAACCATGAATGAATCAGATTTTATTCACACATGCGCTTCATCGTATACCAAGACGTTGTCACAATATTTGTAAAGACCGCAGTGCTCGCCGGGACATCTTTGGATAAAAAATCTGGCAAGTTGGCAGTCCAGCGCTAGCCTATATAGGTATAATAACAACAAATCTTGTATATTCTAGCTTCACAAAAAAAGTTACCACAAATTATTTGCGTCGAAAATAATGAAACATAAAATATACTCATATTGTAATAATGTCCACATAACACAATAATACACATTATCATCAATTCCATTCTCCTGTTACTTTATCACGGGACGAATCATGAACATAACTACTGATTTGTGTACTAGAAACAATACCTCCAACGTTTCGGGCACAAAAAGGCTTTTACCATCATAATAAGCGCACAAAACCAAGGAGAAATAAACTTTATACTTTCATAAATAGTGTGGTTTGCAAGTGCTTATAGAAGTTTGTGAGACATTAGTTGTCGGCTAGTGATATTGGTTGGGCCATGCATCATGCTGATATATGACATAATGAGAATAAGAATTTAGCGACACGAAAAGACCCGGAGACAGTGTATGGGCGGGACTAAATTTCAGCCGAGGCTAACGAGATCGAATGATACTTGTATTTTAAGTATGTTTAGAGGAGCTTCTTTGTTGTATTACGTGACGTTCTTTGATGAAGCAATTGAATTTCATAAAGTAAGTTCGTATAGACTGAGTGGCCAGCCCTAGTGTCAGAATTATTAAGCCGCCGCAAGGCCTCTGACCTGGCTTGACGATTGCTATTTAAAAACAGCAATCGTCAAGCCAGAACAGACTACCGGGACCTACAATTTAACGTGTCATCCGACCCACGGTAGCGCTCAGAAATAAATGCCACTCACGGTCACCCATCCGAAGACTGACTGGTCCATCCGTTTTTTCGTAAAGAGACATAATATATAACGTCAAATAAATTGCTACTCGTCTTTCCAGCAGACTAACAGTACCTTGGTGAATAATAGTGAATTGGTTTCTTCTAGGTAAGGGCACTCCATCGTAGGCCGCAACGTCGCTTAACATCAGGCGAGTTGGTGGTCAAGCGCAAACCTATTACTACATAAAAAAAAAAAACTATATGTTTTTTGATACCAGGGGTTTTCGCATCTATAACTCGTATTTATAAATGCAAAGAAGTTTTTTTTTGTTTCAATAATTTACCTAACTACCATAGATACATGGAGTTTTCATTTTGTTCAAAACAGGCTTACTCCAAACAAATCAAAAAAATCTAATTTGATGACAAAATCTTTTCCTGTTCTCGTGACCAGAAATTTGAACACTGTTTTCAAATTTCTGATTACGAAAATAGTAGATTGTCACTCAAGGTTTGAAAGGCACCTATTTAGGCACGAGATGATATAAATGAATTCACCAGATATGGATTTTATTTATCTAATCAGGTTTTTGTAGTTTCCTATTCTTCGAAATTAAAAACAAAGTAATTACATCTGTGTGTGTAGGTACTGTGTGTGCGTGAAAGGCCTATCTCTAAAACTCTCTCATGCCTAAATAGGTTTCTTTCAATCCTTATGTAACATCTATTTATTTTAATGATTTGACAGCAGGGAAAATCTTTTCCTAGGGACGAAGAATATTGTTTTCATACCTGCGCTGCTTTCAAATGACTTCAAGCGTATTTCGCGTATGAAAAATGAAAAGAATTTTTCATATACCTACGATGTATACATTCATTATCTTTTTTTTTCTTCTATCTTCTCTATGTTAGAAAAACCACAATGGCCATAAAACCCGTCATTAAATGCGAAAACACTGGAATATCAGTTGAAACTGGAATGTTGTTCTCTTTTTATGGAAAGCATCTTTTAGGAAAGCTTCAGTCCGAAACTTGTTTCCCCACCGCAAACCTCACTCTACAGTTTTTATTAGATTGAAATGGCCACGCAGAGCACAATTTTAGTGTTTTTTAGTACGTTCGCAGTTTAAGCCTCCTTTCCACTGCATGAAGATCACCCATTACGGGCTCCGTTTAACTAGTAATAGAAAACTACACATAGGAACCAATAAATAGTGAAGCGGAAAGGATTGAGTGAGTAAAAAGAGCCAAAATAAAGTTTTGAGCGTTAAGCCTCGATGACACGGGGCTAGTTTACAAGCTGCCAGTCGGTGAGTTCGCGAGCAGCTTGTAAACTTGCTCCGTGTCATCGAGCTTTTTTACAATCTGCTTTTCACTAGCCGATTGTAAAAAAGCTGCTTGTCAAATAGAAAGCCGGGCTAATTTACTCGCCACTCGCTGGCGTGTTGGCTTGTAAGCTAGTAAACTAGCTGTGTGTCATCATTGCTGCTAGCTGCTAGTGAACTAGTTGCGAGCATCTTGTCATTTTGGCAGTAAAAAAAACGTGGTTCCAACTCGCTAGCTAGTTCGCTACTGAGCGAGTGTTGTGTCATCCGTGTCATCGACACTTGCTTACTCGCTCACTCGCTAGCTTTTAAGCTCGCCGACTAGCAGCTTGTAAACTAGCCCTGTGTCATCGAGCCTTTTGTAGCGGAAATGGTGCTTAAATTCTCGATGACAATGGGCTAGTTTACAAGCTACAAGCCAGCGAGTTCGCGAGCAGCTTGTAAACTCGCTCCGTGTCTTTTTTACTTAGCTTTTTGCTTTACTAGCTTTTTTACAATCTGCTTTTGATTGTGTCATCGACACTCGCTACTCGCTCACTCGCTAGCTTTTAAGCTCGCCGACTAGCAGCTCGTAAACTAGCCCAGTGTCATCGAGGCTTAACACAAACTACTATTTTTAATACGAATTCAGGAAAGCCAATAATTTAGGGAGAATTATACAGAATGTGTGTATTCTGTTTGAACTTTAGAAAGTTTTTCAAAGCTAGCTATAGCCACGTATTTACTTCAATCCAGGATACAAGGGGCACTAGAATACAGCAATGGTATCCCCTGCTTGTAAGAGCCTACTAAAAAGGGACTTCTGGGCTCGTCGTTGGTCGGCAGTAGGACCCTGACTTGACTGATGTTCACGCGGTCGAAAGTCTATTAGGTTGAAGAGGTTACCTCGGGAGGAACTGTGTCACAATATTGAAGGCTCTAGCACTAAAGCTAGCTACCGGAAGGGTTATAGTGAGTACAATTCCACATAACCCGGTTGCCACGTTGGTACGTTCAAACGGAAGATTTCCCTTGGTCAAAAAAATGTATATACTGCACATTACTCTTCGCAGTGGAAATATAGCTTTAGTGTTTGCAAGTACCTACGTTGGTAGGTTAGTGTTGGAGAGTGGGCGCGTACCGCGGGCCGTCGGCATCAAGAATTCATCGCGGCCGAGTGACCTACATCTAGCCACGTCACATGCTCCGCTCCGGAACCCTTTTCAAGTTTTTTACAACTTTTGTAAGCTTTCGAGACTTGTCGAACTTTAATTTTAACTTCTAAACTGTGGAATACTTATATGAGTGGATTTTCTAGTTATATAAATATATGTAATTTTTTTACGTAAGATAGATCTACGATTGACCACCAACTCGTCTGTTGTTAAGCGACCGTGTAGCCTAGGATGGGAGCTCGTCGATCTAGAAGATATCTATTCATTCTAGCCTTGAAAATTCTATGATTATAGTTCTCAGTAAAGCCTGGGCCCTGATTCCGTATGCCCATCGGCCGCGTTACTTAAAATTGAAGGGTGAATGACAATGAAAGTTAGATTTTAGAATTTTAGACTTAAAATTCGTGACTCATAACTTACAAAAATACGTTCATTTGGTCCCAATAAAAGTAACGATAATCCAAATACTAGACTACTTACTAGTATGAAGAAAACTCCTTGTCTGAACTTTATGACGCTTTATTATTACTTATAACACTGCACTTATTTCACTGCACTGAGCGGTCTGACGCTAAGACCGCCTTTTTGCTACCGAGTTACGCCGCGACTACTTTTTCGAAGGGCCGCTCGCGCTCGTCCGCCCGCGATATATCCCCTCCCCGGAATTACAACATCACGCCATTATCCGGGGTAGAGTTCATTCTGTTCGATCACCGTTCTCCAGAGTATATAAATTAAGAAAATAGCAGTGCTGCCACTCCGCAACACTGAAAACACCGCACACCACATACAACAAATATTCAAATCATGACACTCGGCCATCCGCTTTTGTGCAACGTCCCGATGCACAACAACTCTCTAAAAGCAAGTCTGATTAATCATATCGAACCCTTTGGACTCCTTAAAGATTTGCTGCAAAATAAAATAGTTAAACAGTAATTATTATGCTAATTTTATAAAACTACTTATGGCACACTAAACTTTGTAGTATACGTTGTCGTAACTAGTTATTATTGTAGATACAAGTAATCATGACACTCGGATTCGTTTTTAAATATGACAATTATTTTATGTTTATTCTAGCTGGTCTGGGAACCGGAGGCTTCCTATTCGTGTGTAAATGTACACTATGCAGATAAATCATTGTTGTACAAATATGTTATACGGATCGAGTATATATTCTGGTATTTCCAGAGGTTTGGTATATAATTAAAAAAAGTACATAAAAACTTATTCAATTCGCATTATTAATTTACTGTCGGTTACTCAATTACTTCCTCCTCTGGCTTAGTGATTGCGAACGGCAGCATCATTATATAAATGTCCCAATGTTGTTGTGGCCACTGAAGTATCATTCAAACCTTGTAGACTTGGACTTGTAGACTTTTTTTTATGAAAAACTCTATAAATACTCCTTTTTGTTCTTCGTCCAAACATTAAAATGACCAACGACAAAGCTTGAATAAAATGAAAGCAAATTTCGTCCAAAAATAATTACACATAAATTCAAATATTTAGATCCAACTCAAACCAGCTCCAGTAATAATTTGGTGACACGAGTACGTTAATTTTGTAAGTGCTCTCATAGGAATCAACATTTTAAACTGTATTTCTGTCATTGTCCTGCCATTACCAAATAGCATTTTAAAATTGTGTAACGTATACTCCCCAAATCCGAGTAATAGAGAGAATAAGAGAACGGAAATAATTTTCCAAACCCCTTTTTTTTTCTTAGCAAGTCGCTACAACCGCATTAATTTCTGTCAAGCTTGTGGATGATCGGCAAAGCACATGAGCAAAATTTTGACAGTTTAGAATGTCAGAAGTATTATTATTTTCTAATCACTAAATTTCATTATCATAGGGACAAATTAGTCACGATAAACTACAGGTAGCTGATCCATTGTCAGTCCTTCACCAACCGTTATTTGACTGGCGTATACCTGTTGCTGTTTACCATTAAATTGATGTACTATCAAGTTGAATCACTTCACATCACAGATGCCCTGAGTTGACATCTGTCGGATTTTAATCTGTTGTTTGCCAAATTCTTCTTCTTAATCGTACACTCTAGTCAGAGTGGTCGTGGTTGCAATGGCGGTGGCTCCTCGCCGTGTCACCGTCACTCTCCAGGCCAGCTGCTCTTCTCGCGATGCTTCTCCATTTCTGCCGGTCGGTTGCATTGCGAGTACACTCTACTTCGGTGGACTGCGTAGCTTTTCTAATGAGGTCGGTCCAACGTGTTGGTGATCGTCCAGGACTTCGCTTGCCTTCTACACGGCCATGCATATGCTGCGATAGGCTCTCCGTCGAGTGCTCTTTTCTTGAGATCTGCGCAAAGAACTTCAGTATTTGCAATTGCCCAGTCGATGATAATCTATCTCGTATATGAATCTCTTTGAGGATAGAGTTGTTGGTTGTTTGTCAAATACATCATCACTATTATGATGACACGTTAGCTAGAAAAAATACTGTACACATTACATACTAACAGTACTCAAACCGAGAATGTGGACATATTTATTTTCCCATCCAATATTTATAGTACTGATGTAACAGTAGAGCAGAAATTACTTGACTAGGTTTTAATAAACTTAATTGTAGGTAAAGACTGAGAATGTTTATACACAGAAGCATACTTAATTCCTTTTAGTGCACACCTGAACTAATACTAAAGCATCAAAAGAGAAGAAGCAGGTAATCACTTCCATAAATAAAATTTGTCTCAGTATTTGTCTTACTAATTTCTGTTGTTTTTTTTTTTAAAGGTCTATATGATGTCGACTAGTCATATCATAACTGCTCTTGCACTGAGTACAAGCCAGTGGTGATTTTGATAGTTGCCGTTTTATTTCAACTAACAATCATATTTCGGAAACGTTACCAGTCCTATCAAATATTGCTTATTTTTAATGAAGATATTTTTTTATTTATCGATTAATTTTCGTATGCTGGATCCAATACTGTTATATGCTTACCAAAATTATACTAGATTTATCAAAATGTTCATATGCACGAACGATATTTAACGATATTGATCTAGAACCTAGAAATACTTGAATGCTTTGACAGCAAAAATAGAGGGCCAAATGTTATTACTATCATAAGACCACATGTTTGTATACCTATTTTGCAAGAAATAAATTAATTATGAATATTCGGTTTTTATATTTGACTAATTTTTGAACTCATAAACTGTACTTTTACAATAAAACCGCCACCGGTGCAATCTATTTTTGAGGCTACTTTGTTTGAAATATGAAACTGATCAATCAGTTCTCTCTTTGAATTATCTTTAGTTCGTGATAAGAAACTTCGGTCATCGCTTAAATTCAAAGTCAAATTATTTCTTGGGCTTGTAACAAAAGTGTTATATTAGAAAAGCCCTTTTCAAATTAGTATTTTTTTTTATGTTTGTACTCCAAGCTTTTTCTGTTATAAAATACGATTTAACGTAGTTTTTATTAATTTAGATATAATATATTCTATTTATTTATGTCATTTTTATATCCAATAACATAATAAATAATAAAAGGATGTCGTCAAACTTATGTCAATATTCATAATAATGTTCAAAAGGCCAAAATAGAATAATAAAAAATATGCTAATCCACTTATGGAAGAAAGTAGAAAATATAATCCGCTGTTCCATTAGAACGAGAATTCAGCAAGATCTATTCTCATCAACTCATTCAAGGCATAAAATGGGTTTCTCTCAAAGAAACGTTTACTACGTACGTTTACTTTCGACTAATAGTTTTGTAATATTATCGAGTGGTTCATTTAACATACAGATTTGTTTATATATATTTTACGATAATTGTCAACGCTCATCACTGCTTACGTCACTGTCCAGCGGACAATTCAACAAAGTGTAGACACTGCTCTGCAGTTGCGAAAAATAACGTGGGTGTTCAAAACATGACATCTAATTACGTTGGCACATACAGATCGCTGACATCTATATATATTTTTATAATAATCCTTAACCGAATAGTATTTTTCGGAAAATGTCTTAGGCTTACTCATTTATCAATTCATGAATCTTATTGATGGAGTAATTTCCATTCTCTCTATAATCTAATAATAATAACCATAATAATTGAGAATCTAATAATTGCAAACAGATTACTCATAAATTTATTCGCTCTAACGCACTATACGCGTTTTATCAAAAGTAAGTGACTTAGTCGATTCTAATTAGTACGATTCGGAAATTTCAAGCATAATGGCATTTGTCAAAACTCTTCGACACTTCGAGTTGCTATGCTCGTCAAGGTTACTTGCTGCGTGTCCGATCGGTTGATCTCTCATATATGATTTAAATTTTCTCTATGAAACTCGAAACTACATCAAAACTGGAATTATAACGTTATATCATCATTAAAAGTCAGGTGCTCAGGTTCTGGGAAAGTCCGATCAATGATTCTGCTATTCAACGCTTAACATAATCACATTAAAATGATCATTAATCGACTGGATTAATCAAATCCACTAAAATACAAGATCTGTACACACTCTTGCACACCATATACATATTATACAAAATTTAGTTAATCAAGTTATTTTGGATTAAATACAGTTTGGAGCTTCTACTTTCCTTTGAATAGGCTTGAACTGCTGCAGTTTAAAACGTTCATGGCTGGAAGCTAAGTGTTCCGTGACCGGTTAAAATTATCATCCTGAAACCAAACCTTCATGGTTACAGCTAAAACATCATTGAATAATTGAACTTCAATCTTACAGCTCACTTACATGGTTGCAGCGAGAACATCATCAAATCTTCAAACTTCGACATCGTCAAATCTTCAAACTTCAAACATCATCAAAACTTCAAACTTCAAATATCGTCAAATCTTCACACTTCAAACATCGTCAAATCTTCAAACTTCAACCTTACAACGCGCCTATATGGCTGCGGCGAAATCATCATCAAATCTTCGAACTTTCCTTACGGCACACCTACATGGCCATACTTCTTTAGAATATTACCCTGCAGCTCACCTACACGGTTGCAGCGATAACATCATCAAATCTACGAACTTCAACTTTACGGCACACATACATGGCACTCTTTGGAACATTTTCCCTGCAGTTCACCTACATGACTGCAGCTAACAAACTCGTAAACACTAAAAATCCTTGAATTTCAAACTTGCAGTAACACTAAGTGTAGTTGTTAACACTAAGAAATGCACTTTAATTTTCAGCACTGTCGATACTCTGATATCTTAGCGCGGCTTTAAATTCCGCCTCCATGATTACAAGGCGTCAACGGATAAATATTCGCGACAAGTTACCGGTACACAATGGTACTATTTCTGAGGTTATTACATTACATGCCTTCGAAATTCAATTAAGATTTTAAGTCAATCGAACTATGTTATCTCTGTATAATTCAACTTCATAAACAGACTTCTGTATTAAATATTTACGCAGTGATACTCTGGTAAATCCATCAATATTGTAGCTCTACTCATATAAAATTTCATTTGACACACTTATGTGGTTCAAGATCTTACAATAGTTACGTCACAAAGTAGTTATAGTGTTGCAGGTGGAGATACAATACCAAAATTTCGCTTCATGGTATAGCATACTTACACGACTAAAGACAGTGCTACTAGTTGTAGTCGACTAGTTGTCGTACTAGAATATTTTACTTGCGGTACTTTATTAACCTTACAGAAAAACGAACACAGTACAACTCGCCCTAAATGGCCGTAACCGTAAATACAGGATTCCACCAGTGTGCGGCTCTGTACCGCACAGAGTGCAGCATAAATGTATTTCTTGGTGAACTCTTACGGGCAGCACCAGCAAACTGTGCGCGCACTCTATTGGACAAACCGTGAACTTTTGTCGCGCACTCCTTGGTCTCGCGGTGTACCCGCGACGACGCACTCGCACACATGTTTACGCACTAAACTGAAAGTAAAGCACATTTCCGAGGTATAAATGTTCGTGTACAAATGTACCGTACAGCACGCATACTAAAGTTACGCACAACTGAGGTGGTGGCCACAGGCAATCTACTATTGTGATCAAGTTCGCGCACTGCAAAAGGTCTGCACCAAATTTTTATCAACAAGTGTTCTGAATCTGAACACAATTTTAGTGGAGCCCAACCTTAACAGCTAGATTAAGCTACTAGCTGTTAAGTTTACCATAATATTTTATTTGCATTACTGTTAGCAATATTCTAGAAAAACTACATTTAGAAGCTCGCTTAAGTCTGCACCAAATTTTTATCAACAAGTGTTCTGAATCTGAACACAATTTTAGTGGAGCCCAACCTTAACAGCTAGATAATAAGCTGTTAAGTTTACCATAATATTTTATTTGCATTACTGTTAGCAATATTCTAGAAAAACTACATTTAGAAGCTCGCTTAATTGGCTGTATTGATGTAGCCCAGTTACCGAATTAAAATATTTTATTCGCAGCACTTTACTAGTCTTCTAGAAAAATAACACACTGCTGATCGCTGACACGGCCACAGACCGATATGCCATAGCCATTGTACTATTAAAAACACTACTCTCACCATCACACCAAAAAAATATTACCTCGCTATGGTTCCTCTGAATGGCTGCAGCATAATCATAGCATAAAAAGTAAAAATGGTTCTCAAACAAGAAAAACATATTTTCGTATACTTGTCTCTCGGGATGTTAACGAAATAATTTACTAATGACTTATTTACAACAGACTTCATTTCGTTTAAATTACGCTAAAATTATCGGGGAGTAGCCCCAACCACACTATCAAAATTTCATTAGGTTATGATAAAATCGTCGGATTATAATCTTTAATCGCTGTGCTACAATAAAATAATCTGGGAGTAACCCAGATCACATCTCATTGCAGTATCTTAACAGATTCTGTCTACCCGTATTAAGAATATCCCATTATAATTATTTTAACAACCTGTTTCAACACTTTTAAGAACCATTTTCTCCAATTCGATATGCGTGACAAATTTTTAACATCAATATTCAATAATCGGAGGGTAAAATATAATCTCGTAGGTGACTCACGATTTTACCGGGCTCGGCTCGCAGGTTGATTGCCACTTCTGATATATGAAGAAAACTCCTTGTCTGAACTTTATGACGCTTTATTATTACTTATAACACTGCACTTATTTCACTGCACTGAGCGGTCTGACGCTAAGACCGCCTTTTTGCTACCGAGTTACGCCGCGACTACTTTTTCGAAGGGCCGCTCGCGCTCGTCCGCCCGCGATATATCCCCACCCCGGAATTACAACATCACGCCATCATCCGGGGTAGAGTTCATTCTGTTCGATCACCGTTCTCCAGAGTATATAAATTAAGAAAATAGCAGTGCTGCCACTCCGCAACACTGAAAACACCGCACACCACATACAACAAATATTCAAATCATGACACTAGACTGCTAGACTACTAATTGGTCAATTGATTTTATTACAAAAAGCTTATCTACTCAATAAGCACACCATTAATAATGGACGAGTTTGACACTCAGAAAACTTTCATTAAATAAAAACCTGAGCTTCTCCAAATAACTAGAACTCCTAAAATATTGCAAAATAAGTACTTTACTTCCTCGAAATTTTTACATTAGCTCAAATACGTGAAAATGATGCCGGCAATATACGGAGATCGATCCTTTTAGCAATACGTACCAATTTGAGATCATGTTCTGATTAGATTTACGAACGAGCTGAGTCGGTAGCAATCGGAAATTATTAATTCGGAGCTCGTTACAGCATATCCGGATCAAAGAGGCTTTCCGCCTCCATTCGACGATTCATTATGGAAACGAGGAATCGCATTATTACAATCGACTACTTACTCGAACATGTATGTGTCTGTCATGTGCTTTAAACTGATGCTTACCTTACCGGGTACCTTATTATAGTAATCATTTTCAGCCCGATATGGTTTACTGCTGAGCTTGGACCTTTTAACCGACTTCTGAAAAGGAGAAGGTTCTCAATTCGTCGGAATCTTTATTATTATTTTTTATATATATGTTATGTATATGCCGTGGGGTGCCGGCTTAGAATAGTACCTCCCCCTCTCTTCCCGTGGGTGCCGTAAGAACCGGCTAAGGGAAATACTACCAGAGATGGGCAGCAGCATCCTCTGCGGAAAACGCCATCTACTGCGCTCGCCAACCCGCATGCCAAGCGTGGCGAGTAATGGCAAAACCCCCCCCCTAATGAAGATTAACAAAATAACCAGGCCCCCAGTCCCCGGCAGCTCCGCTATTCCGGGCTACGGTAGCGGTCCCGGTCACGGCGGAGCAAGGGGTGCTAAGAATCTCCGGAAGAGATCCGGCTACCACCCCCTGCATAAACGACGACTGGCCCTGGTAACACACAATATTCGCACGATGAGGACAGACGAGAAGCTAGCTGAGCTGGAAGAAGAAATGAGTAGGTTACATTGGGATATCCTGGGGTTATCAGAAGTCCGACGAGAGGGTGAGGACACGATAACCCTGAAATCCGGTAACCTACTCTACTACCGGGAGGGCGACCAACCGTCCCAAGGTGGTGTCGGGTTTCTCGTCCACAAGTCCCTTGTTAACAGCATTCTTGCCATCGACAGTGTATCGAGCAGAGTTGCGTACCTGATACTCAGAGTATCCAAGAGATATTCGTTGAAGGTCATCCAGGTATACGCACCGACCTCGGCACACTCGGATGATGAGGTGGAGGTGATGTATGAGGACATTAGTAGGGCCATACACACTTCTGAGACCTATTTTAATGTTGTTATGGGGGACTTCAATGCGAAGTTGGGCAGGAAATGCGAAAGTGAGTTGAGAGTGGGGCAATTTGGATATGGACAACGGAACCCCAGGGGACAGAGGTTGGCCGACTTTCTGGAGAAAGAGGGACTCTTCATGATGAACTCTTTCTTCCAGAAGCCACCTCATAGGAAATGGACCTGGTTGAGTCCCGATGGTTCTACGAGAAATGAGATAGACTTCATCCTGACCACCAAGAAACAAATATTCAATGATGTCTCTGTGATCAACATGGTTAAAACCGGAAGTGATCACCGAATGGTACGAGGCACTTTGAATATTAATGTTAAACTTGAGAGGTCCCGTATGATGAAATCTACGCTCCGACCCACTCGCGCCCATATCCAAAACCCCGAGAGCTTTCAGCTCGAACTATCAAATCGCTTCGAGTGCCTGGAGAGCTGCGCATCAGTGGATGAGATCAATAACAGGTTTGTGGAAACTGTCCGTACGGTGGGCGCGAAGTTTTATAAACCCCACCGTACAAATAGACCGCAAAAGCTCTCGAGCCATACCCTCGACCTCATGGCTGAACGACGCTCATTGCAACTGCAGTCTTCCGGTGACGCAGAGTCATATAGGGGGCTCAATCGACTCATATCAAAGTCTATGCGACACGACATCCGTACCTTTAATACTAATCGTATTAAAGAGACGATAGAGCGGAATAAAGGCTCCAAAGTGTTCGCAAAAGACATGTCTATTGGGCAGAGCCAGTTGACGAAGCTGAAGATGGAAGATGGCAGTCTAGCGTCGACCAAAGCAGAAGTCTTGAGGGAAATCGAGAGGTTCTATGGACAGTTATACACATCGGTCGCAAAACCTGTTAGCAGTTTGGGCAAAGATCCAAGAGCCAAACTGACTCGACATTATACCGAAGATATCCCGGACATCAGCCTGTATGAGATTAGGATGGCCTTGAAACAGCTCAAGAACAACAAGGCACCGGGCGACGACGGAATTACATCAGAGCTACTGAAAGCGGGTGGAACACCGATACTAAAAGTCCTTCAGAGGCTCTTCAATTCCGTCGTGCTTGAAGGTACAACGCCAGAAGCATGGAACAGAAGCGTGGTGGCGCTGTTCTTCAAAAAAGGAGACAACACTTTGCTGAAGAACTACAGACCCATCTCGCTTCTGAGCCATGTCTATAAGCTGTTTTCAAGGGTCATCACGAATCGTCTTGAACGCAGGTTCGATGACTTCCAGCCTCCCGAACAAGCCGGTTTCCGAAAAGGTTATAGTACCATAGACCACATCCACACGCTGCGGCAAGTGATACAGAAGACCGAAGAGTATAACTTGCCCCTTTGCTTAGCGTTTGTGGACTATGAGAAAGCCTTTGATTCGATCGAGACCTGGGCGGTGCTTGAGGCTCTCCAGCGATGCCGTATTGACCATAGGTATGTCGAAGTGCTGAAGTGTTTGTACAACAACGCCACCATGTCAGTCCGAGTACAAGACCAGAACTCAGAGGCAATTCCATTGAAAAGAGGCGTGAGGCAGGGAGACGTTGTCTCTCCGAAACTGTTTACCGCCGGTTTGGAAGATGCCTATAAGCTTCTGGAATGGAAAGGGCTCGGCATCAATATTAACGGCGAGTACATCACTCACCTTCGGTTTGCCGACGATATAGTAGTTATGGCAAAGTCGATGGAAGAGCTCAGTACGATGCTCGAAGACCTCAATAGAGTTTCCCAACGGGTGGGCCTCAAAATGAACATGGACAAAACGAAGGTTATGTCGAACGCCCATGTAGTGCCCACCCCAATATCTGTGGGGAACTTCACTCTTGAAGTTGTTGACGAATACGTCTACCTAGGACAAACGGTCCGATTAGGCAGGTCCAACTTTACGAGGGAGGTCAATCGTCGTATCCAACTCGGCTGGGCAGCGTTCGGGAAACTTAAAAGCGTCTTCTCGTCCAATATTCCCCAGTCCCTCAAGTCGAAAGTTTACAACCAGTGTGTGTTACCAGTGATGACATACGGCACTGAAACGTGGTCCCTAACTATGGGCCTTATAAGGAAACTCAAGGTCACGCAACGAGCTATGGAGAGAGCTATGCTCAGAGTCTCTCTACGAGATCGAATCAGAAATGAAGAGATACGTAGACGTACAAAAGTCACCGATATAGCACAGCGGATTAGCAAGTTGAAGTGGCAGTGGGCAGGACACATAGCACGTAGAACTGATGGCCGATGGGGCCGAAAGGTTCTCGAGTGGAGACCACGTACCGGCAAGCGCAGCGTAGGAAGACCAGCCACGAGATGGACAGATGATCTCATACAAGTGGCGGGAAGACGCTGGATGCAAGCCGCTTCCAATCGGTCTTTTTGGAAATCCATGGAGGAGGCCTATGTCCAGCAGTGGACTTCTTATGGCTGAGATGATGATGATGATATATATGTTCTCCGATTACTCGAAGACGCCTGGACCGATTTACAAACGAGCTCGAAAATTAAAACAATTATATTGGACCCCCCACTCAGCTGATGGTAAGCGACTGAGTAGCAGAAGATGAATCACATCGATCTAGAAGTAACCTCTAATTTACCCCAGCTTCGAAAATACCCTTCTGGAAATACTAAAGGTGGCGGGGAGTTCCATTTTTGTTGTTAGTATAGTCAAAAACGTATAAAAATTTCTTGTATTTTAATGAAAAATTAGATACACAGACTTCCTGGATGTTCTCCTGTAGTGAAATGATGAAGGTGGATTAAGGGTGCTATGTTATTGTAGGTATAATATACTCGTCATAATGAATCCAATATAATATAGCCACATGTCAAGAAAAGTCACTAGATGTCGTTTATTCTTTACGCTTTTCATAGATCAAAATATAAAGTAGTAAAATGTCTTCAAAAAATGTGTGTTCATCATCTAGCAAATAAAGAATAAATAAAACAGAAGCCTCTTAATTACAGCTTATCTTTTACAATAATCTTTTGTATCCTACGTGTCGTATAAGTTCCTTACTAAACCTTTATCAAACGTTCAACAGCTTTGCAAACTTACGCAAACCCTTTTAAAACAATGTTTGTTGTCCGTTCGTCCCAGTATATTTCGATAAACAAAAGAAAATTGTGTGTCAAGCCTCCTGGGCCTGGGCTACCTGACTTTTTATAAGCGAGAGTGTGCCTACTGTGAAAAAGATGAAAGAATAATGTTTTCTCCTGGGATCGAGTCAATATTTGGGGACATAATGTGGGTCGAACCACTCGAGCCGGCTCGAGGGCGAGTGTCGGTGGCATGGCGTGGGAGGCGGTGGTAACAGTCTTTAGCCTTGATCTAATACATATAATGCATACATACAATGTAAGCTCGTATATAATTATAGTTGTAGCAAGTGAGGATTTCGTGGGACCTTTGGTTGTGTTAGTGTTATATTTGTATATGTATGAGTGGCGCCTGCTCATTCCGTCCCGCACACAAACTAATGCAATATAAATGTACACTAACAAAACAGAGAATTCTTGTGCATGTTTGTGAGTTGTAACAGAATACGAAAATTAAACAAATTCATAATTATTATGAAATTGTTTGCGAAATGTCTTAATCTCTCACTAGATGGCGCTAGCCATAATTAACACACGCAAGCATCACAGTCACAAAATTATCATAGGCTTAGATGTTGGTTTTGAGTAAATGGGTAGCGCTAACAGAAATTAAATAAAGACTAAGATACGTTACATTACTGAGTACGAATAAGTAATAGAATAATATGTAAATAGTCTTGTTATATGTAAATCCATACAACCTGAGAAAAGAAATTACGGCATATATTTCAACTTTACCAAAAGAAATATTTTACATTCATAATTTGGCCTAATACAAATAAACACTCGCATCCAAATTTTCTACTAAACACTTTTATATCGGAAAACATAAACAACATATCAAAACAACATGACCACAAATATTTGTATCTATATTTAATTCTATCAGCAAATAGTCATACTATTTTCAGTGTGACTAATCCAAAATACGACGGATTTATTTGATTTATATTCCCCAGTGGAATCGCCTCAAGTATATTTTAAGCGCAAAACAATGAATTATTTATCAAATATTCATAAAGTAAATAAACGTTGAGAAGGTAACGCGGCTGTTTTCGCAGCGTCTTCAGAAATCATCATAAACAATTTATAAAGTTAATCTCGCGAGCAAACGGGGAACATTTCTTTACTTATATTTGGACCCAGTTATGCAGAAAGAGGACATAATAAGGCTTCTTTTCGAATATTATGGTACTTTTTCTAATAAATGGGAAAAAGTAAAATTAATAATACCGTCACATTCATTTTGACTGTATTACTGTCGACGTGGTAACTTTGCCATGACGAAAATTGTACATAGCTTTTTTAGAATATTCTTGAATTTTTTTCCTAAAATATTAATAGTCAAAACAATTGCCACTTAGGCTAAGGTCACACTACATTTAAACCGCAGCGGTTTTTAACCGCGTGAGTTTATGAAACAGGAAAACGAATACAAGCGGCCGCACTTGCGGTTTTTCCCCGCGATTGATTTAGTACCGTCTCGAGCTGTTTCGCAGTTTATAGCGGTTACCGCTCACGGGAAAAAACCGTAGTGCGGCCTAGGCCTTAACTAAGCAATTTGACTACAAATCTACTAAAAAAACCAAGAGTTAACTATTACTTACTTGACTACTAATCTACTAAAAAACTAAGACCTTCAAATAATACTATCTTTGACATGCAGTCAGACAAAAACCGCATCCGATTGTTATGTTACGTTACGTGTATTTTGTGTATTAAATGTGATAAAAGGTTTTTGTGAATAAATTCGGATGTTAAGTTATTAAATCTTTCTGTTTTAAAGTAACGCAGAAAACTTAAGTGACTGAAATATACTTTAATATAGTCTAACTATACTTTTTGTATAAAATAGTTTTATTTAAAATTACAATTAATTTTAAAATGCAAGGACTTAGCTCGTTTTGTTTGCTAGATCTAAAACTAAGCAAAATATCAAGTATCACTTAGTAAAATGTGCTTTCAACAGCTATATCGACGTTTGATTATTTATTTGTTATTAGTTAATCTTGATGAAGGTTAGCTTATAGGCAATTATATTATTAAAAAAATCCTTGTCTTTGAGAGAAATAGTCTGAAAACAAATATCTATATTAAAAGATAAACAAAATACTCGGCTGCAGAAAAGCAGTTTTTGCAGTCTAACTTACGATTTGCTTATGATTGATACGCTGTTGAGTGTACTTTTTTCTTGTCGTGAGAAAGTATACGTAAAATCGCTGTAAAAGATAACAAATGCGCATTCTTTAGAATAATTCTAGTAAAATTCACTTGTTTTTTACGAAAGATTTCGTTAGAGGTTACGAAAAAACGCATTTTTTTATTATTACGAGAGATGTGTTATTAATATTATTCCAAAAAATATAGTCTATGACACTCAGGAAGTGAAGACGAATATAACGACATCTTGCACATCAAAATTGGTCAAGCCATCATATAGAAACATATACACACCCACATACACATACATACAAATATTCTAGCACTGGAAGAATATAACCCTCCTTCTTACGCAGTCGGGTAAAAAGAAGGGAAGTGTTCTGCGGCATCATTTATACCGATCGATTTTGATAATATTTGGCGTATAATTCTCATAAAAATTTTAAATATGAAGTTTGTCGAGCTTGGTGAGACAAAAAGTTGTGGAAATAAATTCATTAATTTCTCTTCGCAGTTTTCTCCACATGGCTGTTTTCTGCATATATCCGTCCATTTGTAAATTTGAATGGGTTAAGTCCGCATCCGCACTTTCCTCAAAAGGGCTATCAAAATGGTAACGTAATCTTTACGAGTAATGTTATTTTAGGACGAATACTTATTCGTTTTATTATGAAAACTAACGTGGTTGTTACACATTTTTATTTTATCAAACGGTTTACTCACGTCTATTTTCCGCCGCCTGTTGTTTGTAGACATACAAAAGTCACCGATATAGCACAGCGGATTAGCAAGTTGAAGTCGCAGTGGGCAGGGCACATAGCACGTAGAACTGATGGCCGATGGGGCCGAAAGGTTCTCGAGTGGAGACCACGTACCGGCAAGCGCAGCGTAGGAAGACCAGCCACGAGATGGACAGACGACCTCATACAAGTGGCGGGAAGACGCTGGATGCAAGCCGCTTCCAATCGGTCTTTTTGGAAATCCATGGTCCCGAGGCCTATGTGCAACAGTGGACTTCTTATGGCTGAGATGATGATGATGTTGTTTTCGCTAGCGTATATGCTCTATCTTGTTAATTAGTGTTTTAGGATAGTGGTGTAAACAATAAAGAGTTTACTATCTATTTTTGAGCCGAATTCTCCGACTACAGTTTCAAATCCTGAAGTCACTCCCGAAGGACGTCTCGTCTGGTACTGAGTACCAGGGACATCTGAGCTGCTCCTTTCGAAAAAGACCGCCGTATGCGGTTGAAACTATAGTCGGAGAATCGGTTCAAAAAACTGACGTGAGTAACCCGTTTGTTCAAAATAAAAATACTTATTCGTATTTTGTTTTACGGCAGTGATCTATATTGTACTTGTGTTACTATATTTGTTGACTACAGTACTTGGAAGCTTACATAAATTGCTAACTTCAGTACACCCTGATTACAAAATAAGTTTTCCTTTTTAACCGACTTCGAAAAAGGAGGAGGTTATCAATTCGTACCGTATATTTTTGGTCCACTAATTACTCCGTCATTCAAGAACAAATTTTTGTGTTTCCTGAATTGGTTTATAGAGAAAGCTCCCAAGTTGGTCCCATAATTATTTTATAAACATTGCTTTATTACTTTTTGAATCATCATCATCATCATCTCAGCCATAAGAAGTCCACTGCTGGACATAGGCCTCTTCTATGGATTTCCAAAAAGACCGATTGGAAGCGGCTTGCATCCAGCGTCTTCCTGCCACTTGTATGAAGTCATCTGCCCATCTCGTGGCTGGTCTTCCTACGCTGCGCTTGCCGGTGCGTGGTCTCCACTCGAGAACCTTTTGGCCCCATCGGCCATCAGTTCTACGTGCTATGTGGCCTGCCCACTGCCACTTCAACTTGCTAATCCTCTGTGCTATATCGGTGACTTTCGTACGTCTACGTATCTCTTTATTCCTTATTCGATCTCGTAGAATGACTCCGAGCATAGCCCTCTCCATAGCTCGTTGCGTGACCTTGAGCTTTCTTATAAGGCCCATAGTTAGGGACCACGTCTCAGTGCCGTAAGTCATCACACTGGTCGTAAACTTTCGACTTGAGGGACTGGGGTATATTGGACGAGAAGACGCTTTTAAGTTTCCCGAACGCTGCCCAGCCGAGTTGGATACGACGATTGACCTCTCTCGCAAAGTTGGACCTGCCTAATCGGACCGTTTGTCCTAGGTAGACATATTCGTCAACAACTTCAAGAGTGGAGTTACCCACAGATATTGGGGTGGGCACTACATGGGCGTTCGACATAACCTTCGTTTTGTCCATGTTCATTTTGAGGCCCACCCGTTGGGAAACTCTATCGAGGTCTTCGAGCATCGTACTGAGGTCCTCCATCGACTCTGCCATGACTACTATATCGTCGGCAAACCGAAGGTGAGTGATGCACTCGCCGTTAATATTGATGCCGAGCCCTTTCCATTCCAGAAGCTTATAGGCATCTTCCAAACCGGCGGTAAACAGTTTCGGAGAGACAACGTCTCCTTGCCTCACGCCTCTTTTTAATGGAATTGCCTCTGAATTCTGGTCTTGTACTCGGACCGACATGGTGGCGTTGTTGTACAAACCCTTCAGCACTTCGACATACCGATAGTCAATACGGCATCGTTGGAGGGCCTCAAGCACCGCCCAGGTCTCGATCGAATCAAAGGCTTTCTCATAGTCCACAAAAGCTAAGCAAAGGGGCAAGTTATACTCTTCGGTCTTCTGTATCACTTGCCGCAGCGTGTGGATGTGGTCTATGGTACTATAGCCTTTTCGGAAACCGGCTTGTTCGGGAGGCTGGAAGTCATCAAACCTGCGTTCAAGACGATTCGTAATGACCCTCGAAAACAGCTTATAAACATGGCTCAGAAGCGAGATGGGTTTGTAGTTCTTCAGCAAAGTGTTGTCCCCTTTTTTGAAGAACAGCGCCACCACGCTTCTGTTCCATGCTTCTGGCGTTGTACCTTCGAGCACGACGGAATTGAAGAGTCTCTGAAGGACTTTAAGTACCGGTGTTCCACCCGCTTTCAGTAGCTCTGATGTGATTCCATCATCGCCCGGTGCCTTGTTGTTCTTGAGCTGTTTCAAGGCCATCCTAATCTCGTACAGGCTGATGTCCGGGATATCTTCGGTATAATGTCGAGTCAGTTTGGCTCTTGGATCTTTACCCAAACTGCTAACAGGTTTTGCGACCGATGTGTATAACTGTCCATAGAACCTCTCGATCTCCCTCAAGACTTCTGCTTTGGTCGACGCTAGACTGCCATCTTCTGTCTTCAGCTTCGTCAACTGGCTCTGCCCAATAGACATGTCTTTTGCGAACACTTTGGAGCCTTTATTCCGCTCTATCGTCTCTTTAATACGATTAGTGTTAAAGGTACGGATGTCGTGTCGCATAGACTTTGATATGAGTCTATTGAGCCGCCTATATGACTCGACGTCACAGGATGACTGCAGTTGCAATGATCGTCGTTCAGCCATGAGGTCGAGGGTATGGCTCGAGAGCTTTTGCGGTCTATTTGTACGGTGGGGTTTGTAAAACTTCGCGCCCACCGTACGGACAGTTTCCACAAACCTGTTATTGATCTCATCCACCGATGCGCAGCTCTCCAGGCACTCGAAGCGATTTGATAGTTCGAGCTGAAAGCTCACGGGGTCTTGGATATGGGCGCGAGTGGGTCGGAGTGTAGACTTCATCATACGGGACCTCTCAAGTTTAACATTAATATTCAACGTGCCTCGTACCATTCGGTGATCACTTCCGGTTTTGACCATGTTGATCACAGAGACATCATTGAATATTTGTTTCTTGGTGGTCAGGATGAAGTCTATCTCATTTCTCGTAGAACCGTCGGGGCTCAACCAGGTCCATTTCCTATGAGGTGGCTTCTGGAAGAAAGAGTTCATCATGAAGAGTCCCTCTTTCTCCAGAAAGTCGGCCAACCTCTGTCCCCTGGGGTTCCGTTGTCCATATCCAAACTGTCCCACTCTCAGCTCACCATCGCTTCTTTTGCCTAGCTTCGCATTAAAGTCCCCCATAACAACATTGAAATAGGTCTCAGAGGTGTGTATGGCCCTACTTATGTCCTCATACATCACCTCCACCTCATCATCAGAGTATGCCGAGGTCGGTGCGTATACCTGGATGACCTTCAACGAATATCTCTTCGATACTCTGAGTATCAGGTACGCAACCCTGCTCGACACACTGTCGATGGCAAGAATGTTGTTAGCAAGAGACTTGTGGACGAGAAACCCGACACCACCTTGGGACTGTTGGTCACCCTCCCGGTAGTAGAGTAGGTTACCAGATTTCAGGGTTATCGTGTCCTCACCCTCTCGTCGGACTTCTGATAACCCTAGGATATCCCAATTTAACCTACTCATTTCTTCTTCCAGCTCAGCTAGCTTCTCGTCTGTCCTCATCGTGCGAATGTTGTGCGTTACCAGGGCCAGTCGTCGTTTATGCAGGGGGTGGTAGCCGGATCTCTGCCGGAGATTCTTAGCACCCCTTGCTCCGCCGTAACCGGGGCCGCTACCATAGCCCGGAATAGCGGAGCTGCCGGGGACTGGGGGC
Source organism: Lycia hirtaria (assembly GCA_947563715.1). Taxonomy (NCBI): domain Eukaryota; kingdom Metazoa; phylum Arthropoda; class Insecta; order Lepidoptera; family Geometridae; genus Lycia; species Lycia hirtaria. The sequence goes on along the minus strand of OX387381.1, from coordinate 26,179,200 downwards.
CTGGTATTTTTGTTGCTCGTCATTTGAGGGTTTTTGCCAATACTCGCCACGCTTGGCATGCGGGTTGGCGAGCGCAGTAAATGGCGTTTTACGCAGAATGTGCTGCTGCCCACTTCTGGTGATATTTCCCTTAGCCGGTTCTTACGGCACCCACGGGAAGATAGGGGGAGGTACTATTCTAGGCCGGTACCACACTTTTTGAATAATCTCTAAAAATTTAAATATTTTCATTGTAATCCTGAGTAAGTGCGTCAGATTATAGAATCGCAGAGTTCCACCTACACGTTTTTCTTTGCAAGAGTGTCAAATATTAAGGATTATCGTATACACATCTGCACATTTTCTAATCTTAGACACCGCGCATTTGACATTCAATGACAAATCGCATTCTTGACAACAGAAAAAAAGAGTGAGTGAAGAGAGTTCTCTTTAAAAAGTTTACAATCGTAAAGGATTTAGTAAGCTGCGTTTGAAGTCGGTTTTCTAACAGAAAAATTATAATATAGATAATTGTTGCTCATAAATTTGTTTTCACGCTAGTGTTTTATTATTTATTGTCTAGCAGGGATTTACTGAAATAGCATTTCTATGTCCGGTACTCGTATCCATAACAAATAAATTCAGAGAACAAACTGTACCTCAGTTATTAATTCGATTGCAATTCAGCACGGAGACTCATTTGAAACTTGTGACTAACTATCCAGAGGAAGTTCGACAAACGATAGCCACAGGCTTCTCCCTCGCTCAAACGACTCAAGTTTCATACTCACTGATAATTTCATTTCATTTGATGAATGATAAACACTAACTTTTAGTAAAGAGAAACTTCGCTGCAGTTCCAGAGATCGCCTGCGTTGTGTATACGAACCTAATATAGTATTATATGTATTCTTTCAACCACCTAGTTTCTATAAAGCTTTGCTTAGTTTGGGCTAGATGGTCTTGTGTGAAATGTCCACAAATATTTATTTATTATTTAATATGCAAAGAGTATCACCGTTACAAAATATTCTAATTGGAAATTATAATAGTGGCCTGTCATTGTAACTTTATAATTACCTGGCTGCGCAAGAAGGAAGGTTATGTTTTTCGACTGTATGTATGTACGCTTGTATGTATATATGTCTGAATATGGTTATGTATGTATGTGTTTCTATATGAGCCCCTGCAGCCTAAACGGCTTGACCGATTTTGATATGTTAGATGTCGATAGATTCGTCTTCACTCTCTGAGTATCATGGGCAATATTTTTTTTTTAATTTTAATACTACAACCTTTGGTAAAATTAAATAAAATCGTAACATCCAACGAACTTTTCCGTAAAAAATAAGTTATATTACTAGAATTATTAAGTTAAAAAGTTATAGGGGCGTTCTTTAGAACGCCCCTATAACTTTTTAACGTACACTCAACAGCGTATCAAGCGTAACGAAATCCTAAGTTATTTGCAAAAATCGCTCTATTGCTGTTAGGTATTTTGTTTGTCTTTTAAATATGTAGGTACAATCGTTTTCTTCTTCTTATTCAAATTAGGCGTATTCGAACAAATTAATGCAATATACTGTATGCTTTGTGTGCTTATATTAAACACGAACCGTTTGCATAACCTACATATACAATATATGTTGTGTTCCAAACTAATCCAATAACCTGTTTGCATTGGCAGAGTTTGTTAGTTCATCAAAACAGGAATGAATATATATGACCAAACACAATTAGTTATTTGAACTGTAACTGCAACTGTGTAGAGGTATGTTTCAAAAAGGAATTTGATGCCGCTTTGTTGGGCTTGTTTGAAGAACTGTTCTCTCGGACTTGCACAGTAAGAATTGGTATTTGGTAGGAAGAAAGGGGCACTTACCTAGGCCTTCTTCCTCCTGGTCTCTGGTAGGATCCTTGTTGGTGGTGGGAGCAGAGGCCACGGTGCCGAGCACTTTAGTTGGTGGCAAGCCCACAATATGTACACGAATAGTTTTTGAATTTCACTTTCACTGGGTCACAGGGGGTGTCCTTTGGTGACCCGAATAAAAGGGGAAATTGCTATTAATTTTGGTTCTTAGACGAATTATAGCCGGCGTCGCGCGCGCTCATGAAATCGTAATTAGAAGTGAAAAAATATATTTTTTTATTATGCTTTTATTAGTATACACGTACAAAACAATTAAACATACATTTCTATGCCATATTTCAAATGTGTATTAGGTATTTTATGTGTATATTAGGTATATCATAGTAAAATTTATGTACTTAATATGAGTACATAAATTTCGACGTTTGGATGTTTACTTCGGTTAAAATTATCATCATTTATTAAAAATAAAATTACGATAATTTTAATGCCTTGCAATACCCAATTTTCCAGTTCTCATTTCAAAACTTTAAAGACTAAGTCGTGCATGTGTACGATTAAATATTAAGTCGTGTTGTGTATATCAGCTATTTCTTATCGACTCTTTTCTCTAATTCGAGTTCTATTTCCTCCACAGACTTCCCTTTGGTCTCTGGCAAGAGAATCAGGATGATGAAGGCCCCACATATGTTGATGACAGCGAAGCACCCGAAGGACGTGTGTGCCCCATACGAACTCGCTATGGGGTTATAAAGGAGAAGTTGCACAAATGAGAAGAACCAGCCTAGAGCCACTAGAACTCCCATCACCTTTGCGCGGATCTGAAATAGAGAGCAAAATATACATAAAAGATTTGACAACAAACTATTGCGCATTTTTGTGAAAATACCCAGAATTCGAAATTATGCGAGCGATGCGTGCTACGACAATTTTTTCCTACTCTGTTTGTCGAATAGAAAAACTCACATTCAGAATTTATTTATTGTTAACTATGCTATATGAATTACATCAATGATCTTAAAATAATAATTTGGGTATCAACAGTTAAGTACATTTAAATTTGAATTAAACATTAGAATAAAATTTCAATTACAAAAGAAACAGCCAAAAAGAATAAAAAGACTATAGATCTTATTAATATTGTTAAGTATAGTTAATATGTAAAATAATAAATATCGCATGACAAAAAACAGTAACAAAAAAACCTTGTCGCGGTGCAGATTTTATGACTGATGGACTAGATTCTACATGTTGCACATGAATTGAATTTAGTAATCAATTCCTAATGTCTTCTTTTTACATACAGCTTAGATTACAATCTAAGCATTTTTATGGATAATATTTGAAATGCCTTCAGGAGAGTTCGTGTCTATAATATGCTATATAAAAGATTACGAGGTCTCACCTGAAAGTTAAACATTTCCGACATGACGACAAATGGTATAGGTGAAACTCCTAGAGAGTACGCGCAGACCGCAATAACAATGATGGTGGTAGGTAGCCAACCAGGCACCCAACCGCCAAGTGACTGCATCAACAGGATAGCAGAGAGAGAGGCAAACGTCACGGAACATATCAGGAACGACATGCAAATTATTATCTGAAAGCAGAAATTACTTTGTTTTCTAGCAGCTATTGACAAAATCTCTCTTTTTGGAAGAAGCTTTGATTCCGTATTGAACTAGGGTATTCCGTATTGAATAATAATAAAACATTACAGTGCTGACAATTTTCAAAAGCTTATTATGTCGATGATAATTATCTGTTTTGTTAGGACTGAAAGTGTTGCCACAGCACAGCACTGTTAAATTTTTATTTTGAAAATTATAACTCGTGCGTAATCTGTTTAATAACAACTTTAGTGTAACAGTTTTTAGTAGTTGGTTATTCAAGTATCCAGAAATACAGATAGATTGATTTGATGACAGTAACACGACTAAAATTATCCAAGTCATCAACAGAAAATTTTAGATTTTAGACTTATTAAAGACGTACCTTTCTACCAAGTCGCTCCACACAGATCATAGAAAGTAGAGAGCCCAGAATCATAAACGTAGGTATGGCTAAGCTTTGTAGTTCAGGATTTATGGTTACTCCGGACTGCGCGAGAATTACAGATGCGTAGCATATTATAGAGAGGGCACCGTTCAGTCCATGGCACGTCATTATCATAATCATTATGATGAATCCTTTGCCCCATGCTTTGTGTTTGACTGTAAAAACATACAAAATTATTATAATTATTTACATGTTGTATTATTTCGGATTGGATACAACAAAAGTCCAAAATATACTCACAAATTTGTATATATGAAGTGCTAGGAACTGATTTAAATCTTTCATTTTCGGATTGAATTTGGTGTATTTCATTTAAAACTACTTTATCGTCAATGCAGCGTCCTCTCAAAAATGCTATTGTGGCAGTTGCTTCCTAAAAATATAAGTATTTACCATATAAGTACAAGCATTTGCTAAAACTTGGAAAGTTCTCCGGGAGTTATGAAAATTAGGAATTTGATCAAAGAAGATATTGTCAAAAAACTGTTTTTGGCGTCATCTTTCCAATAAGGTGGTGCAAGAATGAAAGATAGGAAAGAAAAGCAAAGTATAAATTCGGAAAGAACATATTCAAATCGTCAATTTTCAAAACTCTTGTAAAATTCAGATAACCTATTCTTTTGCACAATAATGACTGTACTTTGAACCATTAAAAGTCATTATAGAGTTTTCAGCTAGATTTAATGTGGCATTGATGGGCGCTGCTTATTTATTTATTACTTATTTCATTATATTGTTCAGTCGATATCTCAGAATACCATATTAATGTATACTTCCAGGCATCATTTCCCGTGTTTTGCCACAATAGTTCTATATTTAAACAAACTCTAGTCTAGCTAATAAGAACTTAAAAAAATATTACTAATAAAACAATGTGTAAAATATGTAAATTTCGTAAACTTACGTCATGTTTTGCAGTTTTCATCAAAAATGATGGTGATTCAGGAGCTTTTATCATTCCCATTATAGTCAAAAATGGAATCCCAACAACAATCCATAAAACTGTGTTATATGGCAAGTAAGGCCCCATTGCATACATTGTTAGAATACCCATATTTTGAGCAATAATTAGTATCATTCCCAGAGTCCCCCTTAGGTTGTCTTGGCTGATCTCCTTAACATACATCGGGATAACGCTAAAACAACCTCCTCCCGCGATGCCACAGCTGATTCTAGCTATTATGAGAGTGATGGTGGTGGCAGGACAGAGTTTCATTATCCACACAATCTGGAAAAAAGCAAGCTCTTTAAAATGAAGAACTTCTTAACCAATTTCATTGTTTGAAAATAGTTACTTAACAGAAAATAAAGAGACAGCCTAGCGGAATAGCAAGTTAAAGTGGCAGTAGGTAAAACACAGCACTTAGAACTATAAGCTTCTAGGCAAGCGCGCTCCACCGTAGACCATAACTATCACTTAACACCAGGTGAGTTGACGGCCAAGCGCAAGCCTATCGTCGAATAAAAAAAAAGCTGCTGGGGTAGAAAAGTTCTCAATGGAGGCCATGTATTCACCGGCATAAAGTGGACTAACGACTTCTTACAAGTGGCAGGAAGACGCTTGTAATCCGCTACCAGTTCTGTCGCTTTTTTGGAATCTCATCATCATAATCTCCATCTTAGCCCAATTTGGAATGTAGTCTGGTGTATGTCCACAAACATACTTCTTGTAGCTGTGATGGTGATGGTGATGGTGATAATGATAATAATGTTGAAATACAATCACTCATACAACTTACCGCCTGAAATGCAGCTATTGTCATGATACAAGATTTTCTTCCAATCCTATCTACCAGGCAAGCAAATACTCCCACAGAGATTGTAGCAGCTAAATTTGGAGCGCTGGCCAGCCAGGATATTTCATTGTCAGAGAGAGCAGTTCCAGTGGGAGACAGTTCAGATTGTAGAATCTTCGTAGCAACAGCAACCCAACCACATTGCAGACCGTAGCTGTACAACACCATGTTCGCTAAAAACATAAAAAAAAAAACTGTAAGTTCACTTGTATCACTTCACTAGACAATCAAATTTGTAGAGTTTTGTTTCTACCTAAAATAGCAACAAGCCATTGACGATACGAAGTTCCTGGGTCACTACTTTCAATTTTCCTTATCATTCTGACAATATTAAATAAAATAAAAAATACAAACTGTTTTTATGTCTACGTTCTTAGCGATTTTCTATAAAATAGTATTGTTAACGTTGCTATTGTGACTTTTATATATATCACGCATAAGGCAGGGTTGCTCAGATTTACAATTTTTGAACCCGCTGCGCATGAAAGCTTGTTAACTATTCTTAAGAATAGTTATTTTTTTAACTATGAAAACTAAAATTTGTTTATCAGGGATATCGCTAATTTCTTACAAAATCCAAATACGTTTAGCTGTAACAGAACACAGAACACCGTACATTCCAATTTACACACATATTTACTTACATACAATTTATATACAAATTAACGGTGGTTACCGGTTAATAGGAACTGTACGAATGACAGTACAGCGTTTCGATGTCATGAATGTCCGGGATGTCCTTAGTGGTCTACGGATGGTTCACAGTGAGAGAAGTATAGGAAATAGAAGTGAGACAGAAGCAGAACTAATTTGTCTTTGCCCCAACTCGTAGGCTGACAGAAAGAGCAAAAGTATTATTGTCTAAAAGCGTCCTTATATTTGATGAAGGTAACACTTGAAGCCAGATTATTGATTCCCGTTTAGCAACTAAAAGCCGAGCGCGATCTACACGAGAAGTTGAATTATCACAAAAATCCTGTAATTTTGTTTGTTTTATTTTTATTTTTACTATTGGGTCGTATATTAACCTCTGCAAATGTGTTTTAAAAGAAAGATTTTCATCTAGATAGATCAATGTCTACGCATTTGTAGTCCCAGTCATTGCATCAATCTGGACATTACCCATATAATTTTCTATAATTTTGGAAAAAAGAACTCTAAAGATAAAACAACGGCAGTGAAGCTCTAGAAATTTTGGGGTTGCTAAAGACCGCCAAAACGACTTCGCCTGCCCTGGCTCCAGGAAGTGTTACACATTTGGTAGTTTAGAATTCTGTTCCGATATGGAGCATAGTAAAGTATTTGTTAATTATTAAACATTTTGTTTAATTGTTATAATATAAAATGATTTGACAAGAAGTTATTCTACTCCTACAATATTTATTTGATACGATTTATGAATTATAATCAAACTTGCCGAAATAAAACCAGAGACAAAAACAGAACAATATATAACTCGTCCATATTTTCTTACTTATGGAATTCGTACATCACTTATACCTCATACTCACTAAAATGAAAATATCTCATCAATTATCTCTAACGACTTAAAAATAAAACTAAACAGTAACTGAAGTTTTATTAGAGTAAATAAATATACGATATTCTTATCAAGACAATAACATTTTTTATTGTACTGACACATTGTATTTGCTAACTCAATCTACACAATATGTTTCCTCTCTTTTATTGATGTTTTATCATCACAATCTGAAACGTTATCAAACTAGATTTAGTTTTTTTATTTAAAAAAATTAGCAAAGTCTAATGTATTAACATAATCTTGGCAGCCCTAAAATTGTAGCCATCTGTTACGTGAACTCCGCAGCATGGTAGAAACAAATATTTAATTATATATCACAAGATTAATTCAAACCAAGTAGTATTTTATACTATTTATAGAATCCAAATAAACATTTTAGAAACAAGGCGCATTATCACACTATTTCTTATTTATTCTCATTATCGTTTCAGAATTTCAAGCTGAGTAAGTCAGGTTTGTTTGTTGTTGCTCTATCACATAACACTCAAATGTTTGCTGGAACTCAGATTTTCGTCTGAAATCCTATGTGACATGTTTGGTGATTGGAATGACGTCAACTGCTGTTGTTTACATTTTGGAAGCCTAGTAATTATTTATCAATGTGTAAATAATAAATTATTTAAGTTTGTGTTTTCTTAACAATTTAGTGTTAAATATTTGAATTTTGGAAGTGTCGCCTGTGTGTATGACACAGGCGACACTTGCAATTGACAATAGTAAAATATAAAGTTTTAATGCAAAATTGATGTATTATCATTACTGCTTCAATACTGGACGCATAATATGGTTTAGGCATTATCATCTACAAACTTCTAGCTGTAACCTTCATATTTATTGCCTATATTATATTGCGTCCATAGTTTTAAAAGTTGATACACATCATAGAGGTATGATCTATCTACGTAAGCATCCTGTCAGAAAGATTTACGAGTTATTTTTCTGGAACTAAATTAAAATTTTTGTAAATATCCTTTAATAAATAAGATATATAAATATCCTTTAATAAATAATGATGTATGTCTGAGTAGTAGATACTGGATCACTATTTGAAGGCTCGAAGATGACATCCAAAAGCATAATAAAAGATAACTCTTTATTATAAAAGAAGAGACAGAAAAGAGAATTTTATTCAAAACATGCAAAATATTTAATATTTAAAACAACAAACATGAGAAGCGCAGTGTTTTGGTGGAGGTCAATGCACGAACCAAACATTTGTCCTACGAGTACATACTTAGCGCACCCACTAATTTAGTTAACGTTTTTATCTTATCAGATTTGTGTAACTAGATTTATTATCTGATATAAATCATTATTAATGAACATTTTTCATTAGTGATAAATCGAACTTTCTGCATGATAAATATCTCATAATAATATTGCATCCTTCTACCCATGCCTATTTTGATTTATATTGTTTTCTTTTTTTGAGCGATGAAAGCCAATAAAATGGCCTTAATTGCAGCTTCAGATTAGGCCTCTTCATCATCTCAGGAAGACGCTGGGCGCAAGCTGCTTCCAACCGGTCTTTTTGGAAATCCATGAGGTAGGACTAGTCAGTAGTGGACTTTCAACTGATGATAATCATCATAATTTTTTTCATTGAAAATTGAAATTATTTTAATCGTGTAAATGGTCTAAACCTTTATACCGAGAAATCTTTTTCGATATAATATTGTTGGCTTCTGCTATAACTAGACATAGACATAGACATAGACATAAATTTATTTGTGGAAGACACAACACCAAAAATACATACAATATAACAAAAATAACAATATAAGAAAAACTGTGTCCGCCACAAATCGGTTCCAGCTCAGCATACTGCTGGCTGCGAACAGCCGGCGCTGGTCTTCCGCTGGAACCGACGGTGACGTCACCCACGGCTAACGCACAAAATATATAATTAAAAAGAAATACGAACTAACTATAACACAAATAAGAAGACCAATACAAATAATATATACTAAAAGGCAAATTAATTAAAAAAACATAGAAAGTAACAAGTAACAACACACTAAGTAATTTAGAATTAAGTATGGCAACAGAATAATACATAAAATATTCGGTATATATACAAAATAATTTAATTATATTGCGCTGGTAAAAACTCATTAAACTAAAAACTCCTCGTTCATTTGATGATAAAATATAAACTCTTTTAACTTATATCTAAAATTATTCAAGGTTTACTCGCTTCACTTCAACTCGATTGTTATCCTAACCCTAATATTTTCTACGTCCTAATCCTAATTACGTTTCGGTAACAACCCGTTCTTACTAAACACTAAAAAAAATTCTAACCGGTAATAACGCAAAACAACATTAAAATTTATTTTGATATAGGTATACATATAAGTATACTATGTAGTTCTATTACATCACGCCATATTTTTGCAGCTATTGGAGACACTCCTACCTATGATACACTTATTATAAAAGCGAAATTAACTCTGTCTGTCGTACCTATGTCTTTCTCTCTCTCTGTTTGTTATATGCTAACAGTTGAATTTCAAACCGCTCCATTCTGCATGAACTCGGCATCAAGCAGCGTCTATCTTCCATCGTTCAGGCTCGCATACTCACTTTCTTTGGGAATGTGTCGCGCGGCGGTAACACATCTGTAGAGCGCCTAGTGGTGCAGGGTAAGATGGATGGGACAAGACCACGTGGAAGATCGCCATTACTTTGGACCGACCAAATAAAGGCTGCACTTAATGGTCCCGTGAACGAATGCACGAGAAAGGCGTCAATACGTGAGGAATGGCTACGGATTGTGAAGCGAGCCACCACCCGAAACGATGACCACGACCACTCTGCCACGAGTGGTCGTGGACTAAGAAGAAGAACAGTTGAATCAATCGATAAGAATTTAATACAGAGATTCTCTGAAACCAGGAAAAGGACATTATTTTATCATCATCATGGTTTTTCATCACTACGTGGGTGACCCGGCGGTGTTACCCACGTAAATAGCACAGCTAGTAAAGAATGTTTTGCTTTTCTTTGTATTCTAACCATTTTAAAGTAAAGATAATGTTTGGTAACCTGTTACAATGTCGTGAATTATGGCTACGAGTAATGTTTATGCTAACAAGAATATTAATTTATACATTTTTCCATCAGGATAATATTGAGCTCAATTCAATAATTGTTATGTACGCCTGGAATAATTATTATTCAAGGTACATTTCTGCTACAGTATAATATTTTATTCAGTCCTTCAGAGATGCCGTTGCAAAGCGAATTATCTATTCACCAATATGGAAATTCATTCGACATTTCAATAGAGTAGTTAAAATTTTACTTAGTTTAATTATAACCATTTATTTTGGAAAATAATGGGATGAAATAAAACAAATTTAATAAATAATATAAAATGTATTTTTTATATGATATGATTTTATTTTATACATCATTTTGAAATGATGTGCTGTATCTGTTCATGGACGGCGGTACTAGGCTGCTACAATGCGTTACAAATGGGTCCCTAGATCACGGCATTGCTGGCTCGCTGACCGCAGTGCTTAAGGTGGTTAGACCGTGGTATTGTTGACTCGCTGACCGCAGTATTTTAGGTCGCTAGATCGTGGCATTGCTGGCTCGCTGGCCGTAGTGTTTTAGGTCTCTAGACTATTTGATATTAAAATATACGGTAGATGTTGCTATCGCTCTAATTTTCTTTCTAATTCCAGTTCAATTTCTTCTACAGATTTTCCTTTAGTTTCCGGAAAAAGTACCAAGACTATAAAAGTACCGAAAAGGTTGAATAAACTGTAGTATATAAAGGTAACTGGAGGTCCGAAGGCGCTTGAAATCGGTTCAAATATGAGGGTCTGTATGAAAACACCCGCCCACCCCAACATACCGAGGATTCCCATCAGTTTTGCACGAATCTGGAAAAAGTAACAAAAAATTATAAATATTATTTTATTATTATTTATTATAAATTATTCATTAGCCGATAAAAGTATACTATCTTTAAAGAAAGTGTTAGAATACGGAAATAGGAAGCGTTTGTCATGCCCTTTATTTGCAATATAACAAAAACGCAAAATACCCAAAACGTAAAACCGTACATTTAATACAAATTCTCATCATGCTAAATAGGCGAAACACATACGTATAACGCCAAATCGCATTTAAGCGAAACGTCAACCACTACTGTCGTATGTTGTTCTTGCTATCAGAATATTGTGATGTAGAATCATTTTATTTTTTTTTACGATTTTTTTAATTTTAAATCCGATTACGATTTTTTTAATTTTAAGAATCTGAATGCTTTTTTTTTTAAATCATAGCTTACAAAACTCTTGATTAAATCAGATTTTAAAAAATCGATTCGGTACACGTGTCAATTTTGTAACAATTCCTTTTTGCGTCGGAGCATACAAGCAGACTTGGATCGCTTGATTGTAAGCATTAGTAGTTACCACATAAATTCAGTTTCTTTGTTGTCAAAACAATTTTTAACATTAGAATGGTAACTATCGAGATATTGATAGATATACCACTAGAAATCGCAAATCCTCTTATAAATATAAGTCAGAATAGTTATACCGTAATAGAGAATTTATAACAAAAACAGACAAATATACAACAAAACTAAAATTAGCGAAGCCTTTTTTGTCATTACAATTCTTGTAAATAAAATTAAAGTTTTGACAAAAATTTAAGAAGTCTTACTTGGAAGTTAAACATTTCAGCCATGATTACAAATGGCAGGGGCGAGATCGCAGCGGCATAACTAAGCACCGGGACAGCAGTTGCGACCACCGATATCCAATCAGGAACTTTTCCTCCACCCTGTTGGATGATGATGATACCTGTTAGCACCGCGAACGCTAGTAGTGCTAGCACAAATGACGTCACCAGTATTGGCTGTAACAATAAACATGATCATATTTTGTAATGGATATTTTTGTAAGTTTCACGGGTGTTTAATAAATAAATAAACTCTATTAGCTGCGTAATTGTACAGATGCTTACTACGCAAAGAATGGAAACTAGCATTGAGAATAAAAACAACGTGAAAAGACCATAATCATGCTAGTATAATATTTCAATACTTTGGTAGCCTTTACATTCAAATTGAAAATCTTATCTTGATTGGTTTTTCCTCTAGTGCTGGCATAGGCCTTCTCTGAAGTGAATGCAGCTTAGCCTGATCTTTAGCTTTCCATATTCAGCCACTTGTACAAGCATTTAAAATTGTGATTTCAGTAAACTCGCCTGACTTGTTCCTGGTTGTGGGTGCTTACCAACTTTGACCACAAAACCAATTTACAATAGAAGAGATACGGTTACCACGAGGTATAGATGACCTCATACAAGTGGCAGAAAGGTGCGGGACGCAAGCCGCATCCATCAGATATTTTAAGAAATCCATGTGTTCCAGTATACTTCTTATGGCTGAAATAATGATAATGACGATGTTGAGCTGTGATCAGATGTTTAGTATGTTGATTATAAATAATTATTTGTAAGCAATGATAAAACTGGCTAACCTTTCTACCAAGTCTCTCAATTAATACCATCGAGAGTAAAGATCCAATGATCATGAAGACAGGAACGCTCAGACTCTGCAGCTCAGGGTTGACAACCACTCCAGCCATGTTCAGTATGGTGGGTGCGTAGTTAAGGACAGTGAAACTTCCGTTCAGGCCGTGGCACAGCATCAGTAGTACCATGAAGCAGAAGCCTTTGCACCAGGCCTTCTGCTTAACTGAACAAACAAGAATCATTTTACTACAATTGCGATTACTCATGTAAATTAGGAGAATATCTTTATAGTTCATTGTATTATTCATGATTCTTTGGATCGTTAATATGCACTCCATTACCAGAAACGTTGAGATCTAAGATGAAGCATGCTCGTCTAGTATAAACCGATTCATTCTCGTTTTGACGGCCAAGCTTTCCGCCAACTTTGCTTACAGATAATATTTCTTACTAGCTGTTACTTACTCCTGGAATGTTCGAATCTCACACTGTGCTCCCGATATGGTCTTTGAAAACAGAAATATCTAGGCATCCAAACATCATTATTGAAACTACTTTGTATTTATTTTTTCAATTTGTTTTAAAATCATTTGAAAATCTAGAATAAGTTTATCTAGGTGACTTGTTCTTATTATGACTTGTTCTTGATGACAGTATTGAATTGGCAATATATTTTACAAACAATACAAATTGACCAAACGTTGTGCGATCACGCAATAAAACAGTTGTCGTAAGCATTATTTGGTAGGTAATAAGCGCCCATTTCCAGGAACGGTAGGTACATAATATAGTGTAGTTGTTAATTATTATTGATAGGCTATTTTCAATTAATTGAATGATTGTGTGGATTTAAGTATAAAAGAAAATTTATGGATAAAATTTATTCAAAACGAAAATACTTACAAATTTTAAAAAAAGTGATGTTCGGTATGGATTTGAATTTTTCATCTTCTGCTTTAATAGAGTTGATTGCCTTCTTTACATCCTTGTCATCGACATTTAAATTTCTCAAATAAGCTATAGTTGCAGCTGCACTCTAGAATTCGAAATAAGTGTCAAGTGTTTACTCGAGACTTTTCTAAGCATTTGTTATTATGAATTATTAATAGTACAATAAATCATTACTGCACTGAACAGGTATTGATATAGTACATTGAAAAAGATTTTTTAATTACTCATACTCTGAAAGTAGGTCTGAAGTTGCCTGAGGAGCGGGTTGAAAGTAATACTTTCAGCCTTAGGGAGAATCGCTTTCAACTGCCAGCTGTCAAATTAAAAAAAAACTAGTTCTATTTTCACGTTTATGCCATTCAGCCATGTCCAACTTTCTTTAAAGCCAATTACAGCGCGATAAAATTGAAATAACATAAAGATAAGTATTGATTAAAAAATATATATTTTATAAACTTTAAATAAAATTATCTTATCAAAGTTTATGATCTATGTAAAATAAAATTTACTCATTTTTTCTGTACCTAATTCGTGTTTTTATTTTTACTTTCCTTGTATTCGTAATGAAAACACAGTGTTTACCTCGGGTTAAAGACTTATTTAGTCCCTCAAACTATTGGCGCCCTCACTTCGTCGTGCGCCAAACCCCGTCTCGGAACTAAATAAGTTACTTTCATCCCTAGGGTAACAATGTACTATTTCTTTAACTGAAGAACAGCGAGCAAATATACTCTGATAAATGTTTATAAAATAACAAATATGTACTTTGTTAACTTACTTCAATTTGTCCAATTTTGACGTAGTAAGTAGGAGACTCAGGAGTTTTCAACACTGCTAATAGTCCAACTACAGATATAGTGATGGCGATGTATAAGATAGTATAATAATCAAAATATGCTCCTAAAATGAAAATAAGCAATACGCCTATGTTTCTAGAAGTGTTCATGATCAACCCCAAGATGCCTCGCAAATCGTCTTGGCTGATTTCCTTGATGTACATGGGCATGCTGTACACGCAGCCGCCGCTTGCCGCACCAATCAGGACTCTGGCTATCAAGATGGTAGTCAAGTTTGTAGCAATGTATAGAATCAACCAGCTTATCTGAAAAGATCATTACTAGAGTTTAATGAATTACAATTGAATGTTAAACAAAAAAAAAAAAAAAAAAAAAAAAACACAACATAAATAAAAAACAACAAATACAACAGGGTTTATTGTTACGAAATTCTATGACGTTGATGAGTGTTGAAAGCTACATTAAGCTACATTTTCTACTGCGATTAGAGGATAAGCAGATACTGCTAAACTTCAGCCCAAATTGAGACATTTTATGTAAGCTTTTATTTGATTTTTAGATTCGTTTTTAGGGTTCCGTACCTAAAAAGGAAAAAATTGAACCCTTATAGGATCAATTTGTTGTCCGTCTGTCTGTCTGTCTGTCCGTCTGTCCGTCCGTCCGGGTGTCAATACCTTTATCTCGGGAACGCGTGAAGGTATCGTGTTGGAATTAAAACCATATACGCAGATCTATAGTCTCTTACTGCAGAGAGAAAAACCAAACTTCTCAGTTTTCATTAAAAAAAAAGTTACAGCCAAATATGTCGCAACAACGCATATTTCGACACTCGCAAAGGAATCAAAACCTATGGGGTACGTACCTATAACTGTGCAAATTGGCTAGAAGCATTGTGTTATAAGTACACATAAAGGAAAATATCCGAAAACTGTACATTTTTAATTTAATCACAAAAAATAGAGTCTTCAAGCAAGGAAGGAGGATCCAAATTTTAGAGTGGGTATCATGTTGGGGGTTTTATATGAAAGAGCTTAATTAGCACAAAATAAAACAGATTTTAAATATTTTTCGGTTTATGAAGGAATATATAAAAAAAATATAATTCCCCCCTTTTATCAACTAGTTTGTACGGAACCCTCGGTGGGTGAGTCTGACTTGCACTTGTCCGGTTTTTTTAAACTATAATAGTTATTGTTAGTAGTTTTGTCATGTAATTTAATTAAAAAGTACTACTGTCTATCTCGATTCATAAGACGATAAGAAAACAAAACATTCAATAACATTTTGTGATCTTTAAGTAATAAATCAGATTATAAAGAAACAAAGTAGTTACTTACAACGTGAAATACAGCAAATATTATCAAACAGGGTTTCCTCCCATATTTGTCCACTGCAAAAGTCCATACAGGTATACTCAGCATTGCAGCTAGGCTAGGCGAGCTGGCTACCCAGGAGATGTCAAGCGTAGACAAAGGGGAGCCAGTAGGAGATTCATCGGATTGCAGAAATTTGGATACACAAGCTGGCCAGCTGTTTTGTAAACCGAAACTTAATGTTGTTATGTTCACTGGAATTAGTAAAATAATCACCAGACAAGATTATAAAATAAAAATAAAACAGGTCTACATTTAAACACAATATAATTTTGTACAAAATATTAAATCAAAATGGAAACAAAATATTGGATATAACTACAATTTAAAAAAACCGGTCAAGTGCGAGTCGGACTCGCGCACGATTGGTTCCGTACCATTAGTATTTATAAAAACGAGCAAAAAAAATCACGTTTGTTGTATGGGAGCCCCTTAAATATTTATTTTAATCTGTTTTTTTGTATTTGTTGTTATAGCGGCAACAGAAATACATCATCTGTGAAAATTTCAACTGTCTAACTATCACGGTTCATGAGATACAGCTTAGTGACAGATGGACAGACAGACAACGGAGTCTTAATAATAGGGTCCCGATTTTATCCCTTGGGTACGGAACCCTAAAAAGTATTTGAGAATTTTGAGATAGCCAAAATTCCAATGCCATGATATGTCCAATCAACTGTTAATTTTCACCCAATCAGAACTTGTTGCTGAAGTTTAAATTTAATATAAGTGGCATTGGTATTGGTGGTTCAATGATGTACTTTATGTCCAAAAAGTATGTATGTATGTATGTGTTTGTATGTTTGTGAGTATGTATAATTACGAATATTTTAAGTATTTAAGTTTGATATTTTTACCTAATATTGTGATTGTCCATTGCTTGTAAGTGTGTCCTCTTTGTATATTTTGAATGACTTGGGTTACAGTTTGTTTCATAGTGTGTTTACTATAAGTATATATATCTAATTCAACAATACAGAAATTATTCTTATTGATAGGTTATTATTAATCATGCATTTTATTATTTAATTGAATGAACTAGTTGATCATTACAAATTATAAGTAAACATAGGTAGAAGTATGTCCCTTTTCATATCATGGTGGACATTCCATACGGCCGAACGAAACGTTTTAATTCTACATTTTATCGTACGGACGGCCAAATTGTGGAATAAGCTTCCTGAGTGGATCTTCTCCGATTTACATTTCTAGGTGTCTTCATATCGCGAGTGAACAGGTGTTTTCTAGGTAAGTGCGCTTACATAGGAAAAACCTATTACCCGTCCTCGTAGACCGCAACATCGCTCAACATCAGGTGAGTTGGTCACACGCAAACCTATCTCGAATAAAAAAAAACCTCATCCACTCTCACATCACATAAATAAAAATAATTGAAACCGGGAGAAAAATTTAAATTGTTTTAAAGTTAAAATAAGTCATGTACCGTCGGCCAAGAAAATCTACACTATTACACGACGTATTCAGAAATGAAAACAGTTCTTAAAATTTCTATGAACATACAAAATCATCACGTATTCATATTATTTTTATTTATTAAATAGTTATAGCTTAAAAACTGAAAGCCAACTTCGAAATATGCAATTTTGTTTTTAAAACCAAATTATTGTACCAATTTTGATGTAATTTGTATGAGACCAATCTGAAAGTATATCCTTTAAAAAAATATTCAAAGCGGTTCATAATTGACGGAGTTCTGCGGTAACAAACATAAAATTAAAAAAATATAATTTAAAAAAAAGTACAGCCGTATTGTCCTCCTTCTTTTTAAAATTACGTATTGTGAATTCAAACAAACACAGTCCTAGTAAAATACAGATTACCACACACTTTATAAAAATGAACACAAATCCGTCCAAAGAAAACACTAAAATGTCACGAGATCTTCGAGTGTCCGGCCAAGAGATTACACAAGGTGGATTTACTGCGTTGTCACAGTCAATTGACTATGAAACTAACAAAATATGAGACTAGGAAAGCAATAGCGACGCCACTGAAACGTCAGTAACAACAGTTGTTGGTAGGCGACGGTTATTAGTAACGGTCAAGTGAGCCGTCTGCTTTTTTCCTGCTATAATAATAAAAAAAAATACAAAAATACAGCCAACATAACATACAAAGAACAATCAACAATGTCAAAATAAAAGTAGATATTAGTGTTTGTGATTCCAAGTGTTAATCATTAAGACCGAGTAAACAAAATATCTTCTTATGAGACGTTAATGAATTTATAGAGTTTAATTGTGAAAGTGACTGTATTTTTTTATTCGATAATAGGCTTGCGCTTGACCGTCAGCTCACCTGGTGTTAAGCGACGGTTACGGTCTACGATGGAGCGCGCTTGCCTAGAAGAAACCTATTCACTCGCGATTTGAAGACACCTACAATAAATATATTCGGAAAGCGAATTTCACATTTTGGCGGTACGCACAATGAAAGTGGAGCCAAAGCGTTTCGTACGTGTTTTCGGTATATCAACCATGTAACGATAGTGACTAGAACATTTATAACTTGTTTTGTTCAAGAAACTTGAGGAAATCTTAATACTTGACACTAACAATAATGCTTTTATCGGGTCCAATACTAATAATAAAATAAAATAAAATACTATACAACTTATAACTGTTCGCGGTCACATGAACAAGATTTTATTTTGCTTTTACGATTTTATGTACATTTTGTCCGTGCATGTTCACTTCAATTGTTTCAAAAATCGTCACAAACTTTTGTGTTTGCAGAATTTTTGTCTTCTCTAATTCTATACAAGAAAGATAAAATATTCAAATGTATACAGAGAATTATGTACTTATTAGTTCCATTATTTATAAACTATGCTTGACTGAATTTTCGTAAGTTACATTATTACAGGAGCTAGATCTTTGTAGCTAGGTAATTATTAAAACACAAATTGCGTTTTTGATTCAAGTGTTCTGCTTAAATATTTTTTTTGGGCAAGGGCCTTAATGAACTACAATATAACATTCGAATATTATTAAGATCGGAACGCGGCGGTGATGGAGGCCCTGGGCCGAGAGTAGGCGACAGATTTATGTAATTAGACGATGTGAGTGCAGTCGCTGATAGAGTCCGATCAACCGAGGGCAAATAGATAATCTGGAAACCCCATCTAAAACCGGGCTCTACCAGTGACTGCATTCACAGAAATACTAGTATTTCAGTAGTTAGAAATAAGAGTTGTGTGCATACCTTGAGCATTCATGCTCACCATCGAAGGCTCCTTCTTGCGGCGGCGTCGTGTGGCGGGTCGCCCTCTTCCCTAACATATGGTTGAGGAGGGCGATGGCTGGCACATGCGTCATACTCGTGATCGGGTGCTGCTTGCGGGTCGCTGGTTTGCTCGTGGTATGCACGCAACATAGTAATAAGTACTTAAATTAAAATAAAATCATTTTCCCGTAACGATAATTAGTAAACAATAGTTTGTAATTATGACAAAGGTCACGGACCCTGGTGTCTGTGGAGAATAAAATTAAATAAAAAAAAAAAAAAAAAAAAATATTATTATTATTTTTTAGGGTTCCGTACCTCAAAAGGAAATAGCGGGACCCTTATAGGATCTCTTTGTTGTCCGTCTGTCAATACTTTCTATCATGGGAACGCGTATGGGTATCAAGTTGAAATTAAAACCATATACTTACGCAGATCTGTAGTCCCTTGCAGCTGTGAAAAAATCTAACTTCTCGGTTATCGTAAAAAAGTTACAGTCGTATATGTCACAAAAACCCGCATATTGCGACAATCATAAAGGAATCAAACCCGGGAAGTACCCTATACTTCCCGTTGACTAACTATGAAATTTGACAAAAAGCATTGCTTCTAGTTAGTACGGACTCAACAAATCAGTCTGGCTTTGAATAAGTAGCTTTATTCTAGTTTGTGACCTTTGACATTTTCTGTGGATATTTTCTTGTTATTTGTTCTTTCTATAAGAGGTGTAATTTATTAGAATTATTTTTTCAGTTATATATAATTGAAATGTTTTTCTCCTGATTTTGATTATATGTGTAAGTGTAAGTCAAAACTTGTAATTTAGATACAAATGGTGCGTATCTGGCCCAACGGTTACACATTGCCATTCAACGTGGAAATGCGGGCAACATGCTGGGTACGCTGCCAACTGGTAGTGGATTTGAGCATTTGGATTATCTTTAGACTTTTATCGGTCTGAGGTAATCAATATGCTCTTTGTGTAGTAGTTTAGTTAGTTGAGGTTGTATATTGTTTTGTTGTAGTTAATTAAAAAAAAAGATACAACTGTCTATGCAAGTGCCAGTCTATGTTGGTTGCCGTTAAACCTGTAGTGTGGTTAATTTTCACGCCTAAAGCCAGAATATGGAGAACCATTTATAGAATGCTCCACCTATTATACCTACTGTTAGGGGGGAAAACAGATTACCTCCAAGCTCGTGTCTTCTATCGTGGGTAATGATTACAGAATTCCTATTCACTTATACTTTAATACTGACAATTATAATTGATTATGTAAATAAAACAATATCATCGAACGCCATCTTGACGGGATGCCATGCCGATCGCGAGTCGTCTATGCACACATAAGCAGAACTAGGTGCTGCGCCCGTGCGTAGAGATGGAATATCCTGTCGATTCGTTCCAACCAGCCAACACTACCTAGATACCATTACAAAATTTTGAAAGTTTATATAAAGTTCATCTTCTACAAGACAAACTTCAAAATCTTCAATATCTACAAGGTGAAAGGTCTAAAAATATGGCCAAAATATAATTCGTCCTCAAAGATAAAGTTGTTGTACAAGTTGAGACAGTTTAACGAGTGGCGAGATGGTGTAAAGGCTTTATTACAAGCGTAAGTAACAACTTAGTGGGAGTTCGCTGAGCGTTGCCCGTGTTTAGGTATTTGTGGTAATGTTGTTCTTGTTCTGGGGACATTTGTCTTCGAGAGAGTTCTAACGAAGGTGTGCAACTCGTGCTGTATTTTACTATCATTGAGTTGTTTTTCATTTGTATAGTGGCATTTGTCTTGTTTACGACCGCATCGATGGTTCTATTGTGGTTGTAAAACAGAACTCCGTTCTGTAAAAATCATTACACGTGTTACATTGTTTATAAATGGTTTAAATTGTTGGTAGAACTAAATTATGAAAATTGTAATCGTTATTTACTGTGGTTACTATTTCTCTCTACGAGATCGAATCAGAAATGAAGAGATACGTAGACGTACAAAAGTCACCGATATAGCACAGCGGATTAGCAAGTTGAAGTGGCAGTGGGCAGGGCACATAGCACGTAGAAGTGATGGCCGATGGGGCCGAAAGGTTCTCGAGTGGAGACCATGTACCGGCAAGCGCAGCGTAGGAAGACCAGCCACGAGATGGACAGATGATCTCATACAAGTGGCGGGAAGACGCTGGATGCAAGCCGCTTCCAATCGGTCTTTTTGGAAATCCATGGAGGAGGCCTATGTCCAGCAGTAGACTTCTTATGGCTGAGATGATGATGATGATGATGATGATGACTATTTATATTGATTTTCCAATATTTTGGTACAATTTCATGCCCCATGTTCACGGATGAACTTTAGCCAATAATTGTATTAAATGAGCAAAACTCATATTGAGTTCTGCACTCATTAGGATAAAGATTCTAAAATCACGAAAAAGTTACGAAATAGTGCATTTTTTTTTTCTAAGTTATGATAATATAATTACAAAAATATACATATATATATAGTACTCGGTAAGTAAAATCTACTTGTAATATAGAAAAATAATAATATAGAATTTGAAAAATATAACCAACCTTCGTGCACATTTGTAAGTTTTGTTTAGTTTAGTTTAGTGACTTGCGTGGGTAAATTAAAAAAATGTTGCGTTAATTTTTTACGTATTTTATTTAGTTCTGTTTTTTTTTCGGTATATAATTAATGTTGTATTACTTTTATAAATCTCTAATTCACACACGTATGGACAATGACAAATAAACAATTATCACATAATTTTTAAACAAGCACAACTCAATAATCTTCATATACTTAAGTGCCTAATCACGTGTTACAAGGACGTTCTTTTTTCCTAACGAGAGCGGTTTCGATCTGCTCTATATTTTTGCCCCGAGTCTCAGGCAGAAATAGCGTCACGATGATACCACACAAGTTAATAGCAGCAAAGCTGAAGAAGGTGACATGTACTCCGAAAGTGTTGGTAATAGGCCCGAAGACAAGGCACTGGACGAAGGTTGTGAACCACGCCACCCCAGCAAGAATGCCCATTACTTGTGCTCGGATCTGGAAGTTATAGTTATGGAAGTTAGAATATAAAATAGGTAAAGCAAAAAGGCAGACGGCTCTGGTAAGCGATAACCGTGCCTATGGACAACTGCAACATCACTGACATTACTGTTGCTTTACTAACCCGGAAAGGTGCTTGTAGACACCCTTTAAAAATAGTGTAATTTAGCAAGCAAGTATAACAAAACTCAAACATCCCCGAAAAACAACGACTAAATTGATTTTGATGAAACATAGCTAAGAACACTTTCGATAAAATCTTCTTTTAAACAGAAAAAAAACTAGATCAAAATCGGTTCATCCTTTTGAGAGCTACCATACCACAGACATATACACGGATAAGGTCTTGGTGAGGCTGTGTTCCTGCAGGTTTGTTATATACATATGAAAACGTTTAAGTAACGTGTGTGAGTTACAATGCACTCAATATGGTGGCGCTTCCCCCTCCGCTGCGCACAATTCATCACAGTCCTCACTCAACAAAACGAATTGATTGATTCTCTAGCTATCGATTTATGTTATTAAATCTTAAATTTAGATGATGGGATTATATGTAGATATGCAACAAAAATAATTTTGTAATCATTAGTTGCCTAAATTGCTTCGTATTCACTACAAAAACTACAAAACAAAATACGTACTTGAAAGTTAAACATCTCAGACAAGATGATGAAAGGAAGCGGTGAGACTCCAGCCGCGAAAGTGAACTCTCCAACAATAAGCAACATCACGGGAACCCAACCTGGAACTAAATGGCCACTTTCTTGTACCATAGTTACCGCAGCTAGGCCAGTGAATGTTAACACGGAGATTAGGGATAGCGACGCTAAAATGACCTGAAAAAAACACATAATTAAAAATAAATTATCAGCCAGGTTATTTCTTGTTTAAAGATGTCATGTAGAAATTTAGTCAAGACACAGGTACAGTACATTACGGGCAAGTTACTGTACCATTGACGGGATATATTAGGCGAGTCCAACCAACCAACGTATGGCCGGAAGTTTTTGGCAAAACATATTTTTGTCTGAATTAAAGAAAATTAACATATTTCAGGTAATTTGGCAGAGTTTACGCCAGCGATACTGTCCTTTTATCAAACTTATTAAATACTTTAACAAATACTAACGATACAATCCTGCCTCTTCTAGCCCCTAATAAAATTGTTCGAAAGCAAAATACAAATTACCTTTCTGCTAAACCTTTCTACATAGAACATAGCAGCTAAGCTGCCAATAATCATGAAGGTGGGAAAGCTCATGGATTGCAGCTCCGGGTCGATGGTAACGCCTGACTTGCGCAGAATAGTAGCTGCGTACATGATTATAGCAGCGCCTCCGTTGGCACCACGTGTTGACATTAGTAACAACATCAGGAAGAATCCTTTGCGCCACGCTGGGTTCTTGACTAGAAAATAAAATACTATTAGTGAAAGTGGTCCGAGAAGTGTTTAATACAGTATTTTAATAGTATAAAAATCAAAAGCAGAGCAATTTGACACGTAAGTCGTAAACACGTATATTTAAAATTTAAGAGTGGTGATAAACAGACATACTTTAACTGTTTGAGAAACCACGCCAGGAAGGTAACCTAACCTAACCGTGACTAGTTCAATGTATTGACTATAGGCAAATTCTTTCTTTATGCAAAATTGAACGGAGTAAGTGAAATATGGTATCAAATTATTATAGCTGTTTAAAGTATTTATGTTATACTACTACAATAATTGCTGCAGAATCAAATTTTGACTTTGAAATTTCTTTTCTCTTTTTTTTTACTTGGAATAGTTATTCTGACTAGAAAGTGAAAATAATATGGTTTCGTTAGAATAATATAAATAAATGCTTACAAATGCCAAAGAAGTTGAAGTTTGGTATTGATTTGAATGTTTCGTCTTCTTGTCTGATGTTGCTCATTTCATTTTGAACTATTTTGTCTTCTACATCTAGGCCTCTTAGTAAAGCTACAGTTTTAGCGGCTTCCTGAAATAGTCACAGAAGGTTTATATCGAAACATTTTCAAATAAGTACCTATTCATTGTAATATCAATACTCGAATAGGATTGAATGAAATTTTGCTCAAACAGTTTTTATCAATTGTTTCCAAACAAGTTGTGTGACATGACGAGTAAGTTGCTCAGCTGGTGTTAAGCTCCACGATTGCTGGTAACAGTTTATTGCCTCATTTGCCCAAAACTTTGGATTGCAACATTTCAAAACTCTGAATGACTATGCAATGTTCTCGTCACTCTGTTGTATTAGATGTGCTTTTTTATATTAAAAGAGCAGCAAAAAGACATACGGCCTGCCTGATAGTAAGCGACATCCATCGCCTATGGATAACTGCAACATCAATGGCATCGCTGTTGCTTTGCTAACTCGGAATGGTGCTTGTAGGCACTCTTTTTAACACGTTTTTGTTTAAGCTAAGCAGGAAAACCTTCTGAGGACGGACATTCTACATTTAATGATGCCCTTTAATCTGGGCTACAGTTTTAACGGGCAAGAATAGGTATGGCACTTTAGCAAATAGATTCTACAGAGTCTTTCAGAGTTTTATCACTACACTACTACTTTTAATTTTGTGACATAGTTATTTATTTCTTTACTATGGAAACTAATGTGTTCCTCACATATTTCTAATCAGCCTACTATAAGGAAGAATTTAGTTTTAAAGAAGAGCCTGAAACCCACGACAACCTAGAGTGGGTTTCAGTTCACACCGTTGTAACTGTTAATTTAATAGGTATAGCCTTAATTCTCATAATGTTTGTTCTTCGATGTACGTATTTAGTCCTAGTATTTCATCCAATATTTTATTGAATTTTATTACATCTTGGTTTGGTATACGAAATGAAATCCACGGATACCCAAATTTGCTAACATGTACTCACGTCACTTTTGCCAATTTTGACGAGGTAGACCGGAGACTCTGGAGCCCACATCATCAGCACGGTGTTGACCAAGGGAATGCCGGTCATAATCCATAAAACGACGTAGTAGTCTACATACGCCGCCAGCCCATACATTATGAGCACGCCGATGTTCTGACCCATCATCACAGTCATGCCCAGGATTCCCCTCATGTCATCCTGACAATTTGAATTTGCATTGTAACACATGTCAACACTCCATACATTGGCGCGCTATTGTATGTAATACTATAAGTCTTCTATGTCTCAGTTAACTTTGCGAATAATTATGCCGTTCTTGAGTTGGGTCATATTTTAGTCATCAGACAAGGTGCCACCTACAAACATTGCTTAAATCGTCTGCAACAGACGTAAAGGCAGTTATGATAAATAGACCTACGACCACCAACCACCACCAGTTGACCACCACCTCGCCTGATGTTAAGTGACGGTATGGCCGAGGATAGAGCTCGTCGATCTAGAAGATATCTATTCACTCTAGTCTTGAAAATTCCAAGATTATACATAGCTCATTCGATATTAATATACCTTCTTAAGTGACGGCGTATAATAAATATTTAGTGTAAAGAGGTAAGTTGATTATTTGTTTGTACGTTTTTAACATCACATTAATGACACCTGTTAACAATCAGTTTTTCACTCGGTTTTCTAAAATAGAATGTACATTTCTCGGGAGTATGTGTGTATAAGTATATTATTACAGTATTTCCCACAGAAAAGACGTCTTTTCCGATTTCATAATCATCTGAGGAAATACTTTTGTTTTAAATTACAATTATTTTTTGTATATTTTCACATGAAATCATTGAGCTGTATGTACTTACGTACGAGAGCAGACACCACTCATAGCAACTTTGTTACATTCAACTGCGGCGAGAGCGCCGCACTTCACTCAGTGGCTTACCAGTGAAGTGAGTGCTTTCGACGTTTTGCTAGCGAAAAAACACACCATAGATGCAATTCTGCGTTGCAAGTATCAATCGTATCGTATAATCGAAGATAACTGATGTAATTATTATTTCATGGTTTTAGCGCTGTTTTGTTTAATTTAACAAAAAATGTCACAATAATTTTGTTTCAGATAGCTACTCCAGTACATACAGCTCAATATTTGAAAGATATTTTGTCTAGTACCTGGCTGATTTCCTTTACAAACATTGGTACGATGCTGTAGCAGCCGCCGGCTCCGATGCCACAGAATATCCTCGACACGATCATACAGGTCGGGTCGGCAGGAATGCACAGAATCCACGCCAGCTGGAACATATTTTTTACAGGATTATAATTAAATTTAATAAATCTGGCAAAGTTCAAGGTACACTCGCATATATATTTTTTTTTAAATTGGTTTTGGACCCGCTTAAAGCATTTGCCAGTGTCAAGTATTAAGATTTCTTCAAGTTTTTTGAATAAAACAAGTTATAAATGTTCTAGTCACAACACAACAATCAACAATCTAAGTCACGTATACAGTCATTTTCAAATTCCAGTCCTCCTTCAGTAAAGTGGTGGCTACTTTACTAGAAGCTATTCTTGTTTTGGAGTTTTGTCGATAACGTAAAATGACACGTTTCACTGCTTTATTTCACTTGTTCACACTCACGTACTTAATCGAACACTTAATGAATAAAACACCACCATTTTTATCGCATTAATATTCAAAACAAAGACACGTAAATAGGGCTACGAATTCTGTGATTTAAAATAACACAAGTAAGAAAATAAAACAAAGCAACATCATGTTTCGATGACATTCCCGCCAAACTCTCGATGCATATATTATTATTGTATTAATATTGAAGGAGAACGTAGCAGACATCTTTCCTCTAACCAAACAGATTGTGACACTAACATTATGTAGTATAGTTTACAAGCTTATGTCATATGATACCAACAATTTTTTGTTTCTTTCTTTTGGAGTCGACAGGTTTTATCGCACACAATAATTTTCAAAAATAATTTTCGCAAACTTGTCTAGCAATTCACCAGTTTTCAGTGTTTGTTAATTTAAATCAAATAAATAATTTTGACAATTATCTATTACCGTCATTACTATCGGTATATAAAATAAATAAAGCAAAATCAAGAAAAATAAACGATATATGGGAAAACTTCTTAATTTTTATTTTTGTTTATACACCCGCCACATAATGATACATTATCCATGAAAATTTCTACTTCCTATCTATTGCAGTTCAAGAGATACAGCCATTTAAGAACAGGGCAGACAGACAGACACCGTAGACTCACGAAAAGACACCCTTAGTATGGAAACCTAAAATAGGAAAATAAACCTGCTTTACACCACTGCACTGACGACAAAATTAAAGGACTACTTACAGCCTGCACCAATCCAATGGTCATAGTGCCAAATTTCCTGCCATAAAGATCAACCACCCAGGAGTAAGCAGAGGTACTAAACATGGAGAGCAGGATACATTATCTATGAAAATTTCTACTTCCTCTCTATTACAGTTCAAGAGATACAGCCATATAGGAACAGGACAGACAGACAGACACCGTAGACTCACGAAAAGACACCCTTAGTACGGAAAACTAAAATAGGAAAATAAACCTGCTTTAAACCACTGCACTGACGTCAAAATTAAAGGACTACTTGTAAGTAGGCCTGCACCAATCCAATGGTCATAATGCCAAATTTCCTGCCATAACGATCAACCACCCAGGAGTAAGCCGAGGTACTAAGCATGGAGAGCAGGATACATTATCTATGAAAATTTCTACTTCCTCTCTATTACAGTTCAAGACATACAGCCGTTTAAGAACAGGACAGATAGACAGACACCGTAGACTCACGAAAAGACACCCTTAGTACGGAAGCCTAAAATAGGAAAATAAACCTGCTTTAAACCACTGCACTGACGTCGAAATCAAAGGACTACTTACAGCCTGCACCAATCCAATGGTCATAATGCCAAATTTCCTGCCATAACGATCGGCCACCCAGGAGTAAGCCGAGGTACTAAACATGGAGAGCAGTGATGGCAAGCTGGCAATCCACCCGATCTCAGTATCGGTCAGTGGCCGTCCAGTTGGTGAATGTTCGGACTGTAGGAGTGCTGTTACTGATGACACCCATCCTATCTGCAGACCGTACGTTATGGTGAACACGTTCGCTGAAGAGAAAAAAATTATTTGTAAACGAGACCAAGGCGAAGTGCGTGGAGGGCCACGGGCAGGATAGGGTTCCACAGTTGCACTTCACTATAAGCGGACTTAAAATAGAGCTGCTTCTTTGATACAACGAACATATTTATTGATTTTGCGGTTTAAAATGGAATTTGTATGATATTTGCCTCTCCAAGTATATTTTATGAGGTGATTGTCTATAATAAAGCCTACTTAGCTATCTGTTAATTAAATACTTCTACTAGACTTCGTACTACAGCCTTGGAACTTTCAAACAATTTTTAGAATAGGGTAAAGATAGCTGCGTAAAATACATACAGAACTCACGAGTCACGACATGTATAGCCTTAGCTTGAGATTTGAATCCAGAATCTGCGGATCGTAATTCATACGGATCACCAACTAGTCTGCTGTAACTTATCTTAGTTATTTTATTTACAGTTAAAAAATGTTTAATTAACTGACAAAAACCCAATAAAATACTTTTGTAACTTATTAAATATGTATGTACTTACATAAAATAGCAGTGGCCCATTGCAAGTAAGCGTGTCCATTTTTCGATTCACTTTCATTGTTGCCAATAATGATTTTGTTTTGTGTCATATCCCGATATATTCACAGTTTATAATAAATACTAACTTATAGTATTTATTATTTTATTTAAAACAAATAAAATCGATTACAATTTTCATTACATATATTTTAAAATAATATATAATAAAAATGTTTAGCAATGCTAGGGACCTATATGTTAAATACCCGCAAATGTAAATGTAAATGTATGTGTAATATCTCCGCACTGTCTTACACTACATATTTATTAATAAAGGCATGATGTAAGGAAATTACTTATTTACATAATGTATTTGACTACTTTACACTAAACATGCAAGATAAATCACAGTCATAAAAATATAATTATAAATAAGGCAGTAATAAACTGTTGGTACTGAGTACATTAATTTAGCTGAGTTACATGCATAGTAACAAGTAAATTTTCAGTTAAAACATCTGTGTTACAGTGAATTCCAATATTATTTTGAAATCCAGTTTATCACTTACCCATATTTAGAAGTCTATGTCCATAATAATATTGATAATGGCTTGAGCTTGACTGCCTTCTCACCTGAGCCTGCTATTTGATTTATCACTCGTTCACCACTCGCTGATACGATATAGTGTGCATTTCGACAAATCGTTAGCCTGCAAACTATAATAAGTACTATTGACCGTTCAAACGTTGGTCACTGAGAGATCGGAAAACAATAGAAAGATCCCTTAGTCTCGAAGAGATTGGCCATCATTATGGTATAATTCAGTCAGCAGTCTTCTATTTTTTGATAGCTCTAGTTAAAATAGTTTTCTTTTTCATTTTTCTAGCATGTTTTTTTTATATCTCTAAAAGTCAACCGTTTAGCCAGTAGATGAGTGAAGGACACCTGACTCTAACAAAAAATATCACGTCACAGCATAATATTTCGCAAACGGACCTTTAGATAAAACATTTTTTTGGGTTTTCAGATAACCCAATATTTTTATTACATATCCAACGATACGCCGCACGATGGGGTAGATGACAAATTAAAAGTAATTTAAAAAAATTAAGTCGACTTCAAAACAATCCAATTAACTGAAAATAGAGAAATAACAACAGTTACGTAATACCGATACCTACACAAACAATGTTTTAAGGGTTTATTTTTAATTTATTCATATAAATTACTTATATGTATAATTTTATTTTTTATTGATATTTACTCGTTTTACATGAAACTAAAAATTTGATTCACAAAGCTTACTGGGTAAGTTTGTTTAATTTTCAAACACATATTTCACTACTATTGCAACACATACATTTTGGGTTATTAAGTATGCCAGACCCTTTTACCTAATATGAATAATAAACTTACCTCTCAAATTCGCGCGGTAGATTCAAATGCGTCGTTGAAACATTTATATATAAAATTTTTAAAAATCCGTATCTTGAAAAGTGCTAAGCCGATTTTGATAAAACTTACATTGTTCCCTAATCTGAGAGAAACCTTACTCGATTAAAAAATAATTATTGCAATCCGACTTCTAGTTTTTGCGTAATACGTGGACAAAAATACATACATATACGAAATTTGGCACAAGTGCTTAGAAGCACACATAGACTAACAAATGTGAAAATTGTGCAAATTGTGCAAAAACAGGTAATAATTTATATATAATTGACTAGTACACA
Source organism: Lycia hirtaria (assembly GCA_947563715.1). NCBI lineage: Eukaryota > Metazoa > Arthropoda > Insecta > Lepidoptera > Geometridae > Lycia > Lycia hirtaria. The sequence goes on along the minus strand of OX387381.1, from coordinate 26,148,715 downwards.
ATCGGACTAGTAATAATAATAATAATTCTTTATTTCGGAAATTAGCCATAGTCATAAATTTACATTTTAAACGTTAAAGATAGTTAATTAATCAATAATGTGAAATTAGATCCTATACAATCAATTCATAACTTTAAAATAAAATAAAATACGGTCATCAGCCATTAAAATTAAATTATATATATTATAGTTTACCCATCATAATATGCATCCATTTGTCTTGAATAGGACAGTCTATGCGAGCGACAATCATTTTCAGAATGCTGTTACGGCTGGCTCGCGCTCGCTTCGCAACTTTCTTATGAATTATTGCATGAAAGTCGTCCGTGTGTGCTTCAACGAACATCGTAGAAGCACTGCAATACCGAGGCAGCCGCATCAGCATCCTGAAAATGTCGTTGTACTGTACGCAGATCGTTGACAGTCCGACGAGTATGATTCAGCCATAAGATGCTCGCGTAAAAAGATTGACAATACGCATTAAAAAGAGATATTTTTACTTCTTTAGAGCAGCGGGCGAATCGACGCGCTATCATATTTCCTCGGACTGCCAAGGCTGTACGTTCCCACTCCACATCTGTGTCGTCTTTCAGGTCCTCCGTAACGATATGCCCCAAGTACCTAAAACTAGCCACCATCTGCAAAGCCGCACCATTCAACGTGATCGGCGGGACATGCACTGGTTTATTAATCCCACTCTTGAAAACGAGTAATTCACTCTTTTTAGAGTTATATGTTAGTCCATGTTCCGCCGCATAAGCTTCACAAATCGTTCTCATTTTACGAATCGATCCCACTGACGAGCCTAGCAATACCATATCATCTGCGTAACTAATATTATTAACGCATACTTCATTAGTGGATGACAATCAGTTTGCAAGAGTTTTGTAAATGTCTCTTGTCCTTATTCTGCTAAACTTAAATATTTTCGTAATTATGTAATCAATATGTAATAAGGCAATCAGTGTATAGTAAAGCACAATTATAAAAAATATATATACGTTACAAATTGATAACCTCCTCCTTTTTGAAGTCGGTTAAAAATAAACAAATGTAAACCTAAAATAAACATTCAAAGTAGTTTGTGACAACGTGGCACCTTCGCAGCAGCCGCATAGGCGTAATAAGGGCGGAATTGGGTGGGCCGGGGCCACCCCAGAGTAACCTGTGGCTCACCCAAGCATTTTAAGTTACCTGTTCAAAATTATTTAGGCTGAACAACTAAAAACTTCACACAAGTACTATTAAAAAAAAAACAAGTACTACCGAGAAATATACATACTTTATTTAAAAATAAAATAAATATCAATCTTCTAAATCTTCAAAATCCAGAATCTTAAAATTGACGTTTAATATATTATGTGTATTTCAATATTTTCTCAAAATTTCAAATTGAAATTACTCTAAACTCATAGGTGGATATAATTGAGGTATTCGCGCATTAAAATATATTTTATGTACTCTCGGAGCACTGCAGTACTGAAAATACACTAACACAATAAAAAAAAAGAAAAACAGTACTAGAAATATTAATCACATACCTTAAAAAAATTCGCAGTCGCTTCGCTCGCGCATTTTATGATACTATCGTTTATTAATCTGCATCATAAAACTGCTGGGAGCTTGTTAACATAACATAAGAAGCATATTGAAACCCAAAATTTTTAAAAACCTTCAATTAAAATTAATTTAAGATCCCCTATACTTTTGAAATACAGTAGTGCTGAGGTCAAAGTAACACAAAAAAAAAAAAAGTTAAATTATACCCACAATTTAATAAAAAGAGCCTTCATAATGTACGCGCTTACTTCGCTCACGCATTGATTTATCTATGTTTTATTACAATTTTGCAACGTAATGTATTGTAACGCATTTTTTAAGGTGAGGTAGGACTCTTAGCGATCTTAGCGGCCAGGCCTCCCCCCTAAAAAATATCTCTAGATACGCCTACGCGTCTAAAGTAGTTGTGGCAAAAATATTTATCACTTGTACATACATACATTCACAAGTTACGTTGATAACCAATCTTCTATCCTAAATAAATACTACCATCGCAAACAGCATGAGTTTGTTGACGCAAATTTTTAGCAACTGGAAAATATGTTACACGGTTTTCTGTGCAATTTCCGCCTTGAGAACCTTATGAGTTTTTGATCAATTTGATATGAGTCAAGCCAATATTATTATTATTCAACAAACTTAAACACAGTTTAGAAAATTTTACACTTCGAACAAAATAAACATAATATAACTGAAGATAATTACTAAAAATATGTTAAATTATATTAAAGCTATACTGAATTCAATGCAAAAATAATTGTCAAAATTTATATTGTCAGAGATATCGATGAAAATAACATGTTATAAATATAGTAAAAAAACTGAAAAACCAGCTTTAAAATACGCAATTCGTTTACTTGGATGATATATTTATAATAATAATAAATCTTTATTTAGATTTTACATTAGGTACTTTTTAAATCAGTATGTACTTAAAAATATTAGCTTACAAGCAAAAAGACTAAATTATATAAGTATGTATATAAAAATAGGAAGAGGGGTATTTTGCAAAGTTAACTGCTTGAAGGAGACAAAAAATACAAATAAGAAAGGAACTTTGTTACACTGAAGGGTTTTTTAACAATTTATACATATGATTTTGATGAATTTTGAATTGATGAATTTTCAGTATACCTTGGCTTATGCAGAACATCTAGTAAATAAATATTCGCGTATAAAATTATGTCATTTCATTAAATAAAAGTTTTAATTTACCCCAAATTACCATTTAGTCTAATAGTATATTCATTCTCATCTAGTAGTTGAGTAGATATGTACATGACTGAGCACTAACTCCTAACTAGGTTGCCCTGTTAAAAAAATTATGTTTATATTTTATAATTTCAATGTAATATTACAAAATGCGTTATAAAAAACACCTGCTTTCTAATTTACAGAATTTGGTCAATACTGACGAACAAAAAAACAGACCAACACACAACGAATATAAATAAGAGGTCTTCACAGTAAAACGAAACCCTAAAAACTCTTTAAAGTTAGTGTGAATTGAATCGAGTAAATAACTTCAGAAATGAAATAGCAATACAAGTACCGACTCTAACAAATTTCTGAGGAAACATTAAAAGCCTTCAATTTCATCAATAGGTTTCTTCATTCAACGATACATTTGGCAAATGAAGCATAAAACCGTTTATAGGCGCTCAGATACGATGAAAAGAGCGAATTTTTATAGATATTAAATTCATGTTTTACGGCTTAGTACGGGGTGTTCCCAAGTGAGTTCCCAGGATTCTTTTCAGTTTCTCTTCATATATTACTTATTTCAATTGGTTTGCTTTAGAAATTTCACCGTTCATGAGAGGTATATTCAAAGCATATGAGTAATTATTACAACATATTGAAAATATGTGCAATAAATGAAATTAAATGTATAAATTAGTACAATATAATAAGGACAAGCAAGATTCAGCACAGGAATTTACCTACTTTTTGTCTTCTGACTCTGACATGAGTCAGATACAACTTAAGAGTGACATGCAATGGAAGATGGCGAAGTTTGGTAGTAAATTCAAATTCAAAGTAAAGAAGTCCTGACTGAAATACCTTTGATGATAAACCGAGAGAAGATTCTATATAGTTTTAATTGCATGTTATAACATTTGTACGCCATGCCTATTCATGGCGTACAAATGTTATACATACGTACATTCATGATCATGTTTTCTAAGTATTATGTTAAGATGTATATACCATTTTATATGTATGTGTACTACCATGTTCTGAGTGCAGCCGAATATATCGAAGAATACTTCACGAAATTATCAATGGTCTATTTGCACTGGCGGTTGGTTTTGGCGGGAACGTCTTAGTAACGTGTTGTTGTTTTGTTTTATTTTCCTAAACTTGTGTTATTTTGCACATTAATGCTATAAAAATGGTGGTGTTTTATTCATTAAGTGTTCGATAAAGTGCGTGAGTGTGGGCAAGTCAAATAAAGCAGTAAAACGTATGATTTTACGTTGTCGGCAAAACTCCATAGAAGCTTCTAGTAAAGTCGCCACCACTTTACTGAAGCAGGACTCGACTTATAAATTGACTGTATGACTTAGATTGTGACTTGAACATTTACAACTTGTTTAATTCAAGAAACTTGAAAAAATCCTAATACTTGACACTGGCAAATAAAATGCTTTAATGCGGGTCCAATACAAAAAAGAAGAAGAAACGACAAATAATTGTGATTTTACACTTGTGTTGTGACACACACATTATTGTTTGCCACAAAATGTTTCTATTTCGTGTCATTGTTACATCTAATTTAAAAAATAGAGAGTCTATTTTGCCGCGCACTATAGACATAATTTATACTTGAAATATAATTTGACACCTAACAATGAACAGCAATTTGCTCGAGTGAATTATTACATGTCTCGACTTCTATTAGCGATAATAAATCTCACAATTTCGTAAAATTATTTCTTTTCATGGAAGAGTCCATAGACTTCTATAGATACCCCAAGTGTATGTATCTATCGTGTCAACAGGAAGATAAGACACACAGTTGACACCCTAAGATTAATTAAATTCAGTTGATATATAGATTCGATTAGATATTTTGTCAACTAGTTACTAGTGTGCAAGCGCGCGGATGCATCGATTTCGCGCTAAGGAACATTCAGTAACTTTACCAAAATCACAGTCGATACCAAAAATGTGGCACGCGAGGTTTTCATATAAATGAAGTCACATGCGTCGTCTACAATACCTGTGGAATAGTCACTATCACATTCCCTGCAATGGAACACCTCTCGTAGTTTTAAAACATAATATTATAAAGGGACTGTATAAGCTGAGTCATTGCTTTTTTGCACAAGCGTTAAAGCACTACCAACGTTTGGCCTGTGATCAAAAACTAAGGCTGAATTTGTAAGATGCGTCCCTGGCACTAACGGGGAAGAAGAAGCTGGTTTGAGTCCCATAGAATTTTAAATTAATGAAGAATTTGAACTATTTGTTCTGTATCTATTCCTCTATAATTGAAGGTTAAACAAACTCACCTGTAGTGTAGTTTGACCGTAATTGTACGAGTCGCTGCATTCGAAGAGATTTTATATTCACCAGGTAGTCCACTCTTCAATGTGCTGGGCACCGAACACTTTTTTAGAGCTAAAACCTTTAAAAATACAAAATCTAATAATTTAATACATATCCGGTGGCGAGTAGCGACATCTGCCGCTTGCGCCGGCCGTCCGTCAATTCTTCATTCTTTTCAGAGTTAATAATAATTGTGATTTCACTAAAGTTTTTCTCACCCATAATATCTAGGGAGAGTTGCCGTAGGAAAAAACTCAAGGGTGGGAGGGACCGAAAATCTCTTCGAATGCAGCGACTCGTACAATTACGGTCAAACTACACTACAGGTGAGTTTGTTTAACCTTCAATTGTACTTCGTCGCTGCATTCTTTGAGATTTTATATTCACCAGGTAGATGTTTAGAGCTTTAGAGAAATCACTTTCTAAAGAGTAAATATACAATAGATAAGGCAAAACTAAATACAATTAGGCTGATTATTATACGAACACTTGTCTTAATTTACTAATAATCAATTATTTGACTATCTTCAGGATCATCGCATTTGCGGAATCAATGTCTATCATACTATCAATATTAGGAAATACTAGTTTGTTATATAAAAAATCGAATACGACAGTTTTTTTTTTTTTTTTTGCCAAATCAGCAGCTTTCTTAATCACGTCCATGGAAGCGCCTCTCCGGCTGACAGTAGACATGAATTTCTGAACTCCTGCCGAGAATTATTATGAGCGGAGTACCGATCTGTGTCGATTCCACTATGTTGCAACACTTGTTCGATCCAGAAGCTGATCGTAGCTGCGATTGCGTTGTTGTATTATTATCATTGTTGTCAAATTTGAGTTGTCCGTGTTAGTATTGTCGCTACATAACTTGGTTGACTTCTTGTAAGGTACTTGGTCAAACATATTTCCTTCTTATTCTGATAAAATGAAATGAATAGATGAGGTCAATGCCTCCCGGGAGACTAGTTCTTGGTTAATTCACCTATAGATATTATAATGTTGGAATAATTTCTTTTGACATTCGATAGCGTGATTAGTGACAACATCTGTACACGATGAGCAGTTGACAAAGTAAGCAGAGCTACAAGTTTCTTCATTGTAGTTGTCGATGGTAATGCCAGGTTGAGATACAATTGAGTTACGAAATCTAGTAAAACGTTGGTGGCCCAAGTATATTAGTACCTATCTTGGGAAACATGGCAGTTTCGGAAACACCTCTTAGTAATGTACTATGTACTTACATTTGAATCTGAACTAAACTGTTTACCCCAATATAAGTGATAGAGCTTTTCAGCTCAATCGAAGCGTGCTTAAAGTTGACTAATTAGCTTCTAATTTAAATAGCTCCGAAATAAAGCTTAATGCTACTGGATTGGATATAATTGGATATAGAGATACAATCGTCGATCTTATTGCCGTGACAAAAAAATTATACAAATTTAAACATGCCGCATCACAAGGTTTCAATGTACCATGATATTATATTGATAAATTCTCTCTTTCTATTGTGAGAGACTGGCGTGAAAACGCATCCCTGATAAGCGTCTGCTAACAGCAGGTCTCAGATGCAATGTGCAGGATAAGATTCCACACAGAGGATATTGGGTCCTGGTAAGACTATTAAGCCATAATTAGTTCTGAGGGCGAAGTTCGAGAATTAAAGGATACGACGGCTGGCTCGACCAGTAGGGAACCACACTAACTTCAGACGCCTGGTCATCCAAACCTTGCTTGGTGGACCTTGCGCAAACATTTTAATGTAAGTGTAAACGGGAAAATCATTAGAAAAAAGTATTTTTTCCAATTCAAGGTAAAGCCGTCTATATTAAAAATCTTTATTTACATTCAGCCAGAAAGCAAAAAGTCAATATCTGTGTATATATTCTAACTTCAGTGTAATTTCATGAAATGCATGAAGTAAAAGACTCCATTCAGTATTTACGTTAATACATCTTGATTCCTTGTCTTGTGCCTGTCTACATTATCCTTGGATTTCATGTATGATGCACAAATAAGTAGGTGGCGTTTATTACACTATTGACATATCTTGTTAGATAGATAAACTCTTTATTGTATCCAACATAAAATGTACAGTCAAGAGACATTAATCACGAACTAGTGTGACAACTGACGACCCTATCGCTAAGAGCGATCTCTTTCGATCAACCGTTCGCTTCCGTATGAAGATGTTCGATATTATATTCGCATTGGATACTTCTCATCATGATGATGAAGGGAATTGCCGTCGTATTATTCGATTCTCAAGAGAATAGCTATATAAGACAACTCACATGCAAAAGTATTTTATTCCTATGAATACCGCTTGTAATTCTAATAAATTAATATAATTTTCAATATCTGATGAACCCCATCATGAAATTAAACCATCAGACATTTCGCCATTGTTGGTTATATGCCCCCGAGAAAGAACCTATTACTACGAAACGAAATGGAGGTCATTATATTGTTCTCCTCCCAGGCGAAGCTAGGTTTTAAGGCAGGGCTTAAACTCATAGCTGTATCAATTCTGTATCGAAGTCGTCCTAGGAAATAAGAGATATTTCGTCGAATTGCCGTAATCTATTACTGGATACCTTGAGGTCTACAGACCTGAAAATTTAGCATTTAGCACGAATGAGAATAGAACCTTTCTGATAACCTTGGTAAATCTATTCGAAAAGTTCGGAAATCTTCTTTATGCTTGGCGTTAGGTAATTGGAGGGTCATTTCCACAGTACTTATCTCGGAACCCAAAAAACCGTTTTCAGTTGGCTATGAATAAGATTGCTTCCGGCATGGTTTATTAAAAAAACCTAACTTTTGGGATAGAGTGACCGGTTCCTTATCTTGCGTGGAACAGCCCTTTATAATAGCTGTCTGTATTATAAAATACATATATAGCCAGCTGATAGCCCTGATTTCTTAGTTAAGTTGTTACAGGTTGTCATGATCTTCGTGAACACGAAAGGCGTGGAACAAAGGTAGGCATTGGAACTCATAGGTTTGTTCTTGGAATTAGAACCTTAAATATTTCCAACTGGACGAGTGAATAAGAAAAAATAAGGTAAGCCTCTTTATATATGCCTATAAAGTAGGTACTTCTTCGAAACTAGATTTTATGCCGAATGTTTTCCATTTTAAAATCGTGCGGTTGTACATTTTTTTTTTTTATAATTCTTTAAGATTTCATTATAAATCTAAAATTACATTAAAAAACGTTAAATCTTTATTTGTACTAAGAAATATTTAAAATAAGTTGGCCTGAAATTATATAATAACTCCAGATTGTAATAATTTGGATATTTAAAGATTATATTATAAAATATATATTATTTTTAATATGCTAGGACTCAACAGAATATGTCGGCTCTTAATTCTGCATAACAGGGTAAATAAACGATATCTTATATCCTGTTAAGTACGTATTCAAGTATAGTGGGGCGTTTTTAATTGACTTCCACGCACCTAAAAATCGTTTAGTTTGTCAGTACCCATCTATAAAGAAATACCTTATTTAGTTCCTGGGAACATGTTAATAATTGTTAATCTTGATGTTCTGAGCCTTGATGTGATCAGCCGTCTCTATACAAGGACGCTTGTGTGCTGGGTTCTGGATTAGATACATGGGCTCACCACATCTGAGTCTGCGTCTCGCTCGAGCCCTTTTATCAAAGGTATATATATGTATACATATGTATGTACCAAAATATAAGTATATGTATATATTTATACAGGCGTTATCAGGTTTCTTCTCCTAGAAATATTTTGGCAATGCTTTATTGATTTAATAATATTCTCCATTTTGCCATTAAACGTTATCCATATAAAGTTTGTAACTGCCACGATACCCAAGCTAAGGTAGTTCTGCGTTTTATCCAAACGCAAATCTTTACTTTTAGTAGATTCCGATAGTATATCAGCCATTTCTATGAGCCTTCAGTAATATTAATATATTTTCTACCAATTTTTGTACAGCCTCCTTGCTGAGGCAATTTGTTATGATTTGGCCCCAAAGTTCAGAGATCTCGTCCCTAATCTTAGGTGCGAAGTTATTAACTTTAGCCTTTAAAACCTCTCAAGGCTTTTAAAATGTCCTCGGCCAAAGCCGGAACTTCCGGTGATACACCGATTTCTAAATTTGGTTGTGAGGGTGGAACCATCATATCGCCGATGGGAGTTTATAATAAGACCACCTTATCGTGAGGATTAGTGGTATCGAAGCGATAAGCTGTATTCCTCGATTAGACGAAATTTATCGTTCAATTTCTCAATCTGTGAGGAATGATGAGAAAGATGGCGACAAAATGGTGGTCGCGTCACCACTCAAAAAAGCTAGTACTAGTAGTACTTTAAATATCTAGGCGTACTGTAATCGCGTCACAGTTAAAAAATATATTTTATTGTTATATGGTTGTAATCGCATCACAACTCTATATTCACTACAGGCAAAATTAAAACAGGCCGTAATCGCATCACGGCTCAAAATTAAAACAGGCTGTAATCGCATCACAGCTCAAAATTAAAACAGGCTGTAATCGCATCACAGCTCGAAATTTAAAAATAATTAAATAAATTTTATAACTGCATTGAAGTTCTCATGCAGGTAACAAAAATATAAAGTTTAAATTCTCCTTTTCATCGAAGAAAAAGATTATTTGAGTCAAAAAATAAGCAGGTATTCTTAATACTCTTAATAGATCAATATCGAAAGTAAAAATTACTTTTTCTCGAATAGTCATACATACTATTATCAATAAAGTTTGCAACAGCAGTTTGCGACAAAAGTTTGCAAAATAAAGGTCACTAAATTCAATAACCCAATGTGAAAACTAAACATCTTTGATTGATGTTCACAAATGTGGGTAGGTGAACCATAATTAAATGCAACAATTCCAATTGTTATTTTCGTCAATCTACATATTTGCACATTAATATAATAGACAAATGTGGTATTAACATGGTTTATAAGCAAGTACTCACATTTTCCAAAAAACAGCGTTCCAATCGCCGTACTTTCCTTCCTGCGTTTTACGCTTCCTTATATTTAAAACCTACACCAAATGCACTTTGATAACACTTAGTACAAAAAACTTATAATTAGGTAAAATACTTTTTAAAAATATAAAAATACTTTGAAAATGTATGTGTCGATGCCCGAACACGAAAAGCGAATGAAGAATTGACGGACGGCCGGCGCAAGCGGCAGATGTCGCTACTCGCCACCGGATATGTATTAAATTATTAGATTTTGTATTTTTAAAGGTTTTAGCTCTAAAAAAGTGTTCGGTGCCCAGCACATTGAAGAGTGGACTACCTGGTGAATATAAAATCTCAAAGAATGCAGCGACGAAGTACAATAAATAAATTATCTAAGTGTTCATTTCAAAATATTTTTCAAATCATCCCACAAACAGAACTTCAGAGAAAAGCCAATTTTATTTATGTATAAATATATTTAATTTATGAAGTTTTGCCGAGAAATTCAGTTATATGTTTGGCATAATACTTGATTCTGTGAGGAAGACACACTTTGATATTATTTCATACAATTTTATTCCATATAAAGGCGTTATAATTATTATGTATTTATGATACCAATATGTGTGGTTTATGAACTTTTTTTCTCCTCAAAAAAAAAAAAAAAAAACAATTATTCATGTCTAAAACATATACTGTATCTACATGACCCTCCAGCAATGGAATCGACTCGTATTCGCATGTTCACAATTGAATATAAATTAGTACAGAAAAAAATATTACAGAAAGATATATGAAATGCAATAAAAAACAATCATTCTGATATACATATCAAAGTTAAATATTCTTTAATATTACGTTTTCTCACTAAAAACCGATGAGCCATTAACGAAATGATAATATATAATTCAGCTGAGGCGGTTGGCAATATCTTCATTGCCAATTCGGAAAAGTACGAGTTTCACTCGCACACCGAGGCTTCTATACTCCTATGCATGACACATGAATATGAACACTGATATGAGGGATAATTATTTAAGATGCTACCTGGTAATTAAACAAATGTTTTATGTTAATTTTATTTTAAGAATATTTGCTTGAATACTAAAAAAAAAATTATATGTGTTTTTTGACTATATTACTTCCATTAATACAAAGACAGAAACATAAAACAAGTAACTTTCCTCGATAGAAAAAAAATAATAAATCAGAACTTACCTCTAAAAATAACATTTTATGAATTTTATGTCACAATAAAATAATGCAGAATGTAGATAATATCTTATTAAACATTAATTAGAAATCAGTTTTTAAAGAAACATAAAATAGATTTTTTAATTATTTTTTTATTTAGTATTGGGCTTACGTTATTTTTTTCGAGCAGGTTGCATCTTTCCTCTCTCTATCTATTTACGTTGCTATCGCATAGTTCTATCACTCTCAACCATTTACCCAGTTCGCCCGTGAACATCGTGCGAGGTATCGTCTTAACAAAACTTGTTAAGAATATTTGTCACGTAACTTCACTTCATTTTCTACAGTAAAAATAGTTCAGACTGTACATAATGTGGTAAGCATTCACATACAATATCACGTTCAAATAAGTATGTGTTACAGACCTATTTTTTAGCTAGGAGATTTTAATACTACTTGATCTATTTTAAGTTAATGTCACATGATAGCAACTGTTAACGAAATGTTGACTTGTCATTTTCGGAATCAATATGGAGGTTTTGTTCAAAAATTATTTGCACAAGCTTTTTTGTTTTTCGTATTTATTGATTTATATCTAAGTAAATCCTACAATCTAGCCAATTTTGAGACTTGTATATATTACTGTTCAAAGATACAGCCGTTTAAATGTAGGACTACAGACAGACAGACACCGTAGTCTCACGAATAGGCTCCCTTATTACGGAAGCTTTAAAAGGAATAAGAATCTTATTGGGCGTGTCTTGAGGGTGAGCTTTGTCGGAATAATATTGCCTAATAGTACCCAAATAGTAAGATGAGAATGAGCTCATTCTCACGCAAAAGCTTAGACTCAAGAAGCCCTGAAACTATGAAACACGTATCGACAGACAAACAGATACCAGCTTGAAGAAACAGGAGCAATCTAGATTAGCAACTTGAAGACACCAAAGCAGACAAGGGTAACAGATTGAAGTCATCAAAAATCATTCAAGAGTACCATATTGAAGATATTGGAGCAGGCGAGATTACTGGACCAGATTTAAAACAACAAAGCAAAGAAGAATACCAAATTGAAGATATCAAATCAATCAAAAATATTAGCCTGAAAACGCCGAAGTAGTTAAGAGTATCAGTTTAAGACATCGAAGCAGGAAAGAGTACCATTTTGAAGATAATGAAGCCGACTAGGAACTTAGAAGAAGACAAAATAAGATGTATAAGTTAAATTTAAGTTTTGACGATACACTTCTGCAAAGTAACTCCTGATTCATTCCTGATAAATTTTCTAAAAAAAGTTATTAAAACCAATTGACTGACAACTGAATGTATAGTACACCGAAAGCGTTGTTTGCCACTTGATACAGTTTGAATCAGTATAGGTACATAGTCCTCCCAGTGAGAAGGAAGCTTTACGACCCCCAGTAATCGGATCATGGCGTCGTTTGTTGCATGTTGAGAACGCGATGATCGCGCGTGACTGGAGTCTTTACGAGCCTCCAGTCGGTAAACAAGCTCTAGTCTTCATGGAACAGGTCACGCAATAAATGTCAATAGGCTGTCAATTACTCCTGAATTGTTGACACGGGGTAATTTTTCGTTGAGAAACTGTGTTGGGATCGATTGAGAAACGTGCCAAGAAGCTCATTAGCAATAAGATCCTTGCTTAAACTTAGAATCTGGAACATCGCCGAAATGTTGCTAGTTTATCGGTTTTATCGATGAATGATATTAATTCAATTAAAGAATCGATATGTTTAATACCGATAAAAAAAATATTAAAAAATTATGAATTAAATCACTATAAAAGCTTTTAATGTCATTGACATTAATTTAATTCATTTTATCAACGTTGGTTTAATGTTATTTTTGATTAATTTAAATATAACAAAAACGATAAAGAAAAATGTTTCTTGTGAGAAAGAAATCAGACATTGTTACTTTAAAATAAAAAGTTAAATAATAATAATTAGGTATCAACCAGAGAACAATATGTTATGAAACATTTTAATATCAATCAGTATGTACGTATTTCTCAACATACATAGAACCTGAAACATAACATAAACTAATATACCTTGTTTATTTTACGTCCATCGTAAAATGGGCTATAAACAAATATACCCGTGATGGATAACGCATCGCCTATTAAAGCTATAAACTGTATGTAATATTGATATAGGCAATATGTACTTTCATAATATGATCGATGATATATTGTAGTACTTTTATGTTTTAGCTGTGTAAGCACTAACTTACGTCATCGTAGCACACTTATTAAATCGGGGGCAAATATTACTATTACTGACAGACAAAGCTACGAAGATCTAATTAACCAACTTACAAAAAGAAGGAGGTTCTCAAATCGTTTGTATGTTTATTTATTTGGTCGGTCATGCTTTAGAGGTGATCCCATACAAAATTTTATCAAAATCGGTTCATTACTTTGGTTTTTATAACAAAATAACTGGAAAAATATCATCCAAGTAAACAAATTGCGTATTTTTGAAGTCGGATTTTTCAGTTTTTTAAACTATAATTTTATGTCTATCTCTTTCTCACTCGACAAAAAGAGTAGATAAATTATTGTCGCAGCGCGCATATTAGACCTACTGGTCTGATGATGGAACTGGGCATTTTCCAGCAGGACTGGAATTTATTTATTGAATGTGCAAAGCTAGTATATATCGTTTAGGATTTGTTGTTTGGGTACCTCTCACACATTACTCGTGATAAAATATTGAGAGTCTGAAGATAGAGCCGGTATGGACTGGATGTCTATAGAGTTCCAGTAACGATAGTGGAACTCTATAGTGGAAAATGCCAAGATGGTGAGCTTAGATTAGTTTACTTTATAAGCGACTTCCAAAAAGAAAGAAGTTATCAATTCGGTCTGTATGTTTGTTCAACGATTACTCAACCAATTGTGCATTGATTTTGATGATTCTTTTTGTATTTTGTAGATCATACTTCAGAGGTGGTCTTATATAAATTTTATCAAAATCGATGCAGTACTTTGGTTTTTATAACAAAATAACTGGTATAGTATCATCCAAACAACTGTAGAAAATTGAATAGAAAGTCGCGTATATGCGTGCATCACTTTTTTTGCAGGCGTTAAACATATTGCGTATTTTGAAGTTGTTTTTTTTTTCAGTATTTTAAACTATAATTTTTCTTTTTCTTTACACATGTTACAAAGGTTCTAAGACTTCAAAAAGGAGGAAGATTCTGAATTCGTTTGTATTAAAAATACAACCAACCCAAAATAGGGGTGTTATAAGTTTGGCGTGTGTATCTGTATAACTGTGTGTCTGTATGTGGTATCATAGCTCTCAAACAGATGGACCAATTGTGATTTGTGTTTTTGTAGTGTGTTAGAAATACTGTATGTGTGTAAAACTGTGTGTAAAACACTCAAAAATGTCGAATACAATAATACATTTTATTTGTTCATTCTCGTAAAATAATACATAATACATTTAAAAATTCATGAACACAAAATATAACTTAAGAATGTATAATATACGAGTATGTACTTTGATGGATCAGTTTTCTATTTAGAAGGAAACTCTTATAAGTAACGTAACATGTTTTACTGAGTAATATTGAACTTATATTGGGGGATTTGCTCTCGCTTTGAATTCACATTTAATTGGAAAGGCGTCGGTATAAAATATATGATGAATAATGTTTATACACGGTGAGAAAGTCAACGCATTTATAATTTGCTAAATGGAAAATGTACAGCGCGTACATTTTCCATTTACCAAATTATTTACCTAAACCTGGTTCCAGTCAGCTCCACTTGGCTTATGTTCCGGAAGTCACCCAGCATCCGTCGAGGTAGCTGGCTAGCTACAGGTCCGTCGTTCGCTTCCTGTTCCGGCCAAACTCCACGTGTTTGAAACATTTGACATATTTGAGCCGACGACGGCAGCAACGTCCGCCTGCCCCGCGTCCCTCGCCCTCGTCAACCCGTGTCTGCATATCGTTATAACGCCGTTAACGAAGTGATTTCTAAGAACTCACATAGTTGAATGTTGAATGTATAGTTTCGTTATATACAGTTTAATATAAAGATCTGCAATAACGTTGACTTGTAACGTATGATGTATATTCACCAATAGTAAGTCGGTCTAAGTATTAATTAGATACAATGTTAGAGATAAACCGGATTTATCAGAATATTGGCTGTTGTTTTAGTTAACAGATATTACATAATGCGAAACGAAATAAATAAAAGTATCTACTGTAAAAAAAAACTCACAACAAAGCTATCTATATTTCTAGTTTGAAGCGTTCCATACTTACCTCAAAAGCAAAAAAAAATAAAATTAGAACCCTTGTAGGATTCTGAAAATGGCCACTATATAAAGCAAGGGCAAGGGCAACGCCAAGGGAGGGGGGGCCTGTACCTGTACCTACAATTCATATTTTTCTTAACCTCCATAATATTAACTTGCCGCCCCCCCCTGGGCCATGGGCTGGCGACGCCCTTGATATAAAGCATTTTATATTCACATTTTTGAATCTTTAGGCAGGCGTGTTGTTCAACTTATTGGCAACGATGAGCTAGTTGCTAAACAGCTGCTTAGCTGCTCTAGAACACCGTCTGAACTGAAAAATTATAGACTCTTTAATGAATTAATACACCGTCTGAACCGAAAAATTATAGATTTTTTTAATACAGAACTCATTTCGATGAATGGTTTACAGAATTCATTTCGATGAATGGTCATCTGAGCTACGGCGACCTTATATATGTACATACGTTTCTACCACAGAACAAGTAAAAAGACGGCTCACTATAGCTCATACATTGTGGATTTTCCCAAGGTTCATACTGATCAGTTTACTTCTACGTTACAGATCTGAACAGCCAAGGAGTAGAACACGTTACATACATAAATTACATGCATCTTTGTAACATGGGTCTTTTCAAGGTTAGAGCAAATAGGTATTCAGCACATCTTCGAGCACATTTGTTTATATTAATTATTTAGTAAGATCATTTAATTTCAATTTGTTCATTAAGCAATATCTGTGTTAGTGGATATTTATTTACTTTGTATCTTTGGAAAATACATACCTACGACACGAAGTCGTAATATTATGTAATATCTGTTTTAATACTTGTAATTTGTTGGTTAAAAGAATCCGCGTAGAATTGAGAAAAAAAGGCTAGTAAATAGTTAACTAAAAAAATAAAGTAAAACTTGACTAAACGATTATCATCCAACGACACGTCAATTTCAAGCATATTGTTTGAATAGACCCGATGTTAAAATGTCAGTATATCTGTACCAAAAGAAATGCCAAAGTTTCGAGGTATTTATCGTAATTTTTTTTTTATAAATCTTGAAGTTGAAGCTTCGCAAAAATGAGACAAGTGGCTGTCTAGACACAGGGGAGACTGGAAAGGCAGAAAATAATAGAGATAAACTTTAAACTATTCAATTAGTAAGGGAAATTCATACGTAGAATTATTAAAATAAATAAATATTGATAGAAATTTGTCATCCACCAATATCTAGTTTTTATATAACAATTATATTAAAACTTTGATAAGTATGCCTGCCATTGCTGAAATTGAGTGATAAGTAGCATCAGTTAGCAGTGGTGAACCAAGGGGTTAACAAAAATTAATATTACTTCATACAAAATACGCTATTTATTTTACTTGTAATATTGGTCAGGATTATACATAAAGTTAATATGTTCACTGTTCAGTCGGGTAATAACTACCTAAACAAAGCGCTCCTTCCTCCATATACATATTGGATTAGGGGTAAGAAAGTTTTACTTTTCAAACTTATTAAATCCTTCACGATTGTAAACTTTTTAAAGAGACCTCTCTCACTCACTATTTTTTTTGTTGCAAAATGCGCATGTGCAAAACATTCACATTTTTAGATATTACGCAAAAAATAATAAAGCAATGTTTCTAAAATAATTAAGGGACCAAATTGGGAGCTTTCTTTATACACCAATTCAAAAACATAAAAATTGGTCCACGAATGACTGAATAATTCGTGTTCATACATAAAAAAATAATATACGCTACGTCTTGATAACCTCCTCCTTTTTTGAAGTCGGTAAAAATACAACCATATATAAATTAGCCATACTGTAAATACGTCGTCATAAATCTAGTAAGGAACAAGGAAAGGGGAATGAGTAGCAAATAGGGGGGCCTGAGTGCGCTCGACGCTCCCAGGTTATTTATCTGAAAAGGTTGAACGTGGAACTGACTCGTTTTTCACCCATTTTGTTAAACCAGAAGGGTTCTGCCGTTTTGTTGTATTTAAGTTGATTGGAGGGTGCTTCTAATTCTTCTTGTGGCTTTCATTGTTTTGTAATCGGGCCTTTTGGAAGGCGAGTTGTTTTGATTAGGGACTGCTATGTTTGTAAATAAAATTAAGTAATACAGTTTTAATAATAAAATAATAGTATAAAAAACTAAAAAAAAAAACAAGCTTAATCTTGTCAATTTATTGTATTGTCAACGGTCCTCGATAAGTCTATAAAGTTTGAATGAAATCTGACCGTTTGAAGTGGGTCAAAATCAAGTCCAAAACAAACATGCATACGGTGAAGCTAAGCGAGTTAAAAATAGAGGTTGTCCTTATCATTCAAGTGCAGACACTGTAATAGTCTGATTTAGATAATAATAATGCCATGTTTGATTTGGAAACTTTGAGGTTAATTGAATATTTATATTTGCCGTAGTTTGTTTGCATAAGAGACTGCTCACGCGCAGTTGCTTTTGTTGTGTTGACAAGTAGGCCGAAAAATGTGGTTAGTAACAAAAAGATATAAAACTTTCAAGAGTAGAAAACGATCAACCTTGCTAGTTTTTTTTGTCTTTACTCATATCATAAAGTCAAAAAATAAATATGGTTACCATTGGCACTAAATCGAGCAATAGTAAATCATTTACTATTATCATTGCAGGAGTTATTTTAACACATGTTGGTTTCCATGGTAACTTTGCATTGAATTAAAGTTTACGAGTATTTTTATGGTATGTTTGTATATTTTAGTTGTTTTCAGTCCGTAGTGTCCCAATTCTGAGCACAGCCCTCCCCCGGACTTTACTATATTTTAGTATGAAATTATAATAATTACAAATGGTAATAATATATTACGCGTCATTATATTTACCACGAAACGTGACAAGTTGTATTGTAGTTGTAGCATAAATTATTGTAGTTTAATAAGTATAAGGTTTCTGAACTATAAAACCAGCTAAATTTGTTTGGATTGAGAAATCGTATAAAATACAAAGTTGATAATAAAAAAGTGTTAATTTCTTTTCATTTTATACTTATCAAAACTTTGGCTAAAGTTTTCTTTCTTCAGCACCACGGAGGGCATCTTCCGTGGTGCTGAAGAAAGGGATGCATAATGTCTGTCATGAAGCTTACAAAAGATACCCATGACAATTGCACCGTCCTCTTCATGTAAAAATGTACTCCGCCAGTAATGTTATTCGTTTTGAAAATGATTCCACAATAAGTACCGTGGAATGTATCGTATATTTTTACTGCCGTTGTCTTTATGTCACCGAATCTGCCGCTTTGATCCCTCGTTCATATTTCGCATGGTTTCACATAAAAATGTATATTTCCCTTCCGTGTTCTATAAAAAAAAATTGTGGCAGTCATTTTACTGAACCGATTTCTGAATGAAATTATTTTTATGATTCAATTCTCTGCTGGTGATACTTTCGGAACGATTTTTTGATAGATTCACAACAAAACCTCGGCTTCAATGCTTAGTTTAGGACTTTTTATTTAGATTCCAGATTTTCTTAACGTTTTTTTAAACTCTAGTGTTGGAATATTCAACACTATGATTTTGATAGATATTACGATATATGTATATAAGGGTCATTATGGCACCGCTTTTATTTCGGTGCATATTTCAGCATTGTATTTACATATAAATTAAAAAGGTTAATTATGTAGGTTATGGAAATCTTCGATAATTACTGATCATGAGAAATAATAAGGCTCAATTATATATGAGTATAATTTATATTTCATTTTTATATCTGTAATTTTGACCGAAATAAACATAAAAATTGTCATTTCTTAAGTTTAGTGGTAGACTACGGCCTTACCCTTCTCACAATGAGAAGATGACCCGCACCCAGCAGTGGGACAGTTTGTACAAACAGGGCTGATAAAGAAAGTTTTGTTGTAATAATTATTAATTTATAGAAAAGAAAAATATATCTATATATTTATTAATATTGTTCTCATAAAGCTGATGTATTGACGCATTTATTCAGTAAAAGCAAATTCAATGATTTTATATAAACACAAGTGCTGCAACTGCTGCAAGACAGTTGCTACATCTAATTCGGCATTTTTAAGAAGAATGTGAGAAGAAACGTGGACGAAATGAAAGTAATATTTAGAATAACCAATAAGTATCACCTCAATTTTAACAATATCGTGTGAAAATAATATTATAACAGAAACAGACTAAATTTCAAAAAAATTTAAACTGCGATGTCTCAGCTCGGGTCGCAACTGCTTACATAATGTTATAAACAGACAATAAACTCCACTACTTTCCGTTTTCGACCGCTACTCAGATTCCGTATCATATTCACAATGATAGTGTATATGTGTTAGTGCCCCGGAAGGTCCAGCCATACGGGAGTGTCCCATTTCACCTGCAATATCATTTCCTCGACTCGAACCCTTGCCATTAGCCTCGTTTCCTCGTAATAGGGCGGTCAACAGCGACCTTTATTTGGGGAAAATAAATAAAGTGTTATGGTCGGGTCTGTGATACTGATAGGCGCCAAAGTTATTTCGATGCTTTGACACGTGAGAATGAGATTGTCAATTTTCAATTAGTGTTGATTTTCAATTATTTTTTGTAGTACATTATCGTTCCAAAACTTGACATATACTGTTCCACTGCTGGCCACGGTTCCTCTTAAAAATTATGAAAAAATAATTGTGCTAACAAAGGTGTAGGTTGACAGATTTCACAAATCCTAATAAATGTTAAAGATTCATATGTACGATTAGCACTGGTCAGACCGTGCCGACTGCTTATTTTACAGTATGATAAAGGAAAGGAAATTGATTCATGAACAAAAACAAAACAAACTACATAATGTAATACAATTCAGCAATTCACAATGTAATCATCAGCATCATGAGCCTCGTTTCATCCTGCCAGATGATTTAAGCAGCGTCATAAACTGGAGTAGAAGTGTCTGGTAACTAAAAAGGTCAATCCTGGAACCGGTTGCGGCTGTAGCCGCAGTTGCGACTGTAGCCGCAGTTGCAACTACCATCCGGTACAGGTACGGCCAACATAAGTAAACCTTAGTACAGCCCACACAACACCTTTAAAAACTCAAGTTTCGCACTACGTATTCATTGAATCGGTTCGCGTTTGTTGTTAGACTGAGATGACGAGATGGCACTCGTACCTACCTATCAAAGATCTTTGTAATAGATAAAATTAACTGTGACCCAAACGACTATTCTAGACATAAGTATCTTCATTTAATTTAGTAAATTTAATAATGTGAAATTCCAATTTTTATATGCCCTGCATGGCCTTATAATATCCATATATATCACAGGAGCACTCTGATAAAAGATGTGTGTTTCATTAAATATAGAAAATTAGATCGAATTAAAAGTTGATTTGATTAATTTTATCATATGTATTTTTATCACGTACTGCTAATGACCAGGTCTTGATGAAATAATATAAAAAATGGGCTTGGGAACCCTCAAGGTTGATGAGAATCATTATTAAAAATAAAACTGGACAAGTGTGAGTCAGACTCGCCCACCGAGAGTTCCGTACAAACTAGTAGATAAAAGATTTCCCCAATCATATATTTTTTTTATATTTTCCTTCATAAACCCAAAAATGTACATCGTAAAAATATTTAAAAACCTGTTTTAGCTTATGCTAATGAAGCCTTTTCATATGATACCCCACATGATACGGTTAAAGAACTTTCCTTGCATAAAGACACTATTTTATATAGGTGTTTCCCTTACATGTGTACTCTAACGCAATGCTTCTTGCCGAATTTCATATTTCTAGGTCAACGGGAAGTACCCCACAAGTTTTGATTCCCTGTGAGTATCGAAATGTGCGTTTTTTACAACATATTCGGCTGTAACATTTTTTTACGAAAACTGAGAAACTTGATTTTTCTGTAAGAGACTATGGATCTGCGTATATGGTTTTAATTTTAACACGATACCTTCACGCGTTTCCGTGATACAGGTCTTGACACCCGGACGGACGGACGGACGTAGGTACAACAAAGTGATCCTATAAGAATTCCGTTTTTTTCCTTTTGAGGTACGGTAGTGTTTTTTGACGTGTGACATATTGTAATGATTCACCAATAAAATCTGTATCTGTATCTGTATCTGAACCCTAAAAATACGTCATAGCGATTACATTACAAAAGGTCAAAAATGATGTTATTAACGCTAATAAGATAAGTACGAATGTATTTTGTTATTTAAATGGGAGGCAATCAGAGTGACGCAAATAGCTACAAATTGCCTCCATTAACATAGTACCTGAAACTAAAACCACTATCGAGAGAATAAAACAAATAAAAACAATTCTTGAATCCAATGGGGCAGAACATTAAATGTAAGCGAACAGCAAAAAGCAAAAGGTGACAAAGGTTAAGTTATCCTTCTGACCGCAGTGGGGCGAAGTAAAACAACTATTTCTGTCTCGGGTCGTTTCGCTTAAATATTCAGATTAAAAAACGTTTTTATTCGAGCGTAAATTTTATTTCAACTGCAAATGAGTTTGGTTTATAGGAGTTAAGCTGAGGATATAAAACTCATGTTTGAACGAGAAAGTTAACAGAAATGCTTGTAAAAACCACAGCTACTGGCTTACTGAAATAATTTAAGTAAAGATTCCGTTGGCAATAAATCTGTTTGTATAAAAGCACACAAGTCAAAATAAAATTATTTTCTCTGGCCATTCTATGATGGTTGTTGAACATGCATAGTGCATGTTTCGAGACATACAAATGGAGAAACTGAGTTCCCTAAATATTCTCTGGTTATGGAATTTCTTTGTTGTGATTTAAAATTGGGATACATGACTTTTAGGGTTCCTTATAAACGGAACACTTAGACTACTTCGTTGTACGTCTGTCTGTCCACCCATCTATCTATCAAGACTCTTTTTCACAGAAACGCGGGGTTCAATATATTAATATACCATAAACATAGATCTCCAATTCCTTGAATTTGTAAGAAAGATCAAGCTTCATAGTTAACGGAATAAAAATAAATCAAAAATAAAAGCGGACAAGTGCGAGTCAGACTCGAACGAGCGGTTACGTGTGGGCAGTAATAAATCGGAATTTGTCGGTAAGAAATCTCATTCTAAGCAATTCTATAAACAATGAGGTGGTAAAATAAAATAAAATAAAAAACAGTACTTAAATAGTAATGAAAAAATATATTACTATTGCTTTGACTGAAGGAATTAAATAAAACAAATTGTAAAAATTATTATCTATAAATTTGTATAAAAAAATATTGATTGACTGATTGATTTTTTATTACTGTCCATGTTTTACTGTCGCAATAATGAATCAATCGCCATTAAATTAAATAACTGCTCAATATGTTTTTGAACTGATCATAATAACATCTCGAATATTTAAAATTAGTTCCCAAAAAAAAAAAAACTTCGATGCCTTTTAAAATGGCTGAGGAGTTCCAAAATATATGTTTAATCAAAACTCCGTCACCAAAATAAACGATATCTGAGTAAAATATTCTTCCTATATTAATAAATAAAATCATCTCTCGCTTTTATAGTATTCGTACTCTTTTTTTTTATTTGTTTAAAAATGTTGTGACGCGCGAGCGTTCTATCTTTTTCGTTTTATTCACAGCCAAAATACAGATTATGGAAGCGCAGCTGTCCCGTTCGCACTCAACACTTTGATTCAAAAATTAGCAAATATTACTTTGATAAATTAATGTCAATCTCATGCAGACAGTAATTACTGCAAAATATTTATACAATGCTTATTTTGATAACTATAATTAGTTTGCAAATAAACATCTACATGTAGAAATTATGACGCAAGTTTTACGGTGACGTTTTACGTGTCTTACCGTCAAAATAGCATACATAAACACAAACAAGTACTTACTTAAAAAAACTTTTTAATTTAAACGGTTTTATTGAAAAGAAAGATAATGATGTAGGTAATGTATCTACTGTATTTTACTATAAAGGCTCTTTCATCTGATACCCATATTGTGGGGGTTGTGTTAAAATATGAAATCCGCCATTTTGTGGCGGCGGCTATCTTGGATTTGCATTAATACAGAATATACTAAATTGTATTGCCATCAGGCCTAAAGGTGTATACCAAATTTCAGATCGATTTATCAACTGCAAGGGGGTACAATTTGAAGTACTAAATTTGAACCAAACAAACAAATAAACAAACAGGTCAAGCTAAATAAAACCGTTTAAAAAAGAAATATTACGTTGTAATAATATTATCAAGAAACTGAAGTTCACATGTTTACCACAAATATATAAAGGTATTATTTACCTACGTTACCCAACATTGGATCTTGAACCTCTCTTTACCGTAATACGAAAACATTATTATGTGAAAGTGTATGAAAAGCGTAATTAAGAGACATTCTATAAATTCCACAACAAACAAGTAAATTAGAAACAACGTTAAAAGAAGACTAAAATATTATTCCATAGTCACAAATAAAACTACTTTAAGAACGTTATTCCTTAAGCCTATTATCACTGAAGACATTAATAGTATTACATACAGACACTCTGCCTCTCGCAATACATATAATAATACATTAATTCCCTTTGGCAGACTATCTCTCTCACATAGCTCAACTGAAATAAAATTTTGTATGATTGAAACCTTAGCTTTACTATATAAATTAAAAAACCGGACAAGTGCGAGTCAGACTCGCCCACCGAGGATTCCGAATAAACTAGTAGATAAAAGGGGGAAATTATATATTTTTTTATATTTTCCTTCATAAACCGAAAAATATACATAGTAGTAAAAATAATTAAAAACCTGTTTTAGCTTGTGCTAATTAAGCTCTTTCATATGATAACCAACATCGGGAAAAAAATCGGACCCATAAAAACTATAGAGTTTTAGGAAGTGTTGCCAGATGCACTGTGACTACAGCAGATCTGCTGTATTTTTGCGCCATCTGCTGGACACTGTATTTTTTTCTAAAAACAATATTGGATGTATTTTGTAAAAAAAAAAAAACCCGATTAACAAATGCAATTTCAAACAATTTCAATTTTTTTTACTTTCCCCTGGTTGTCACTGTCTAACAACGGAATAATAGAACTAAGCAACTTTTCATTCATAATGCGATGGCAGCGCGCAGTCTAGTGAGAACTTAAACATACACCTTGTCAAACAAAGATTACAAATGACACGAATAAGCTATATGTACGCATATCTTACTAAATACGGCGAATAAGAAATGTCTTAATTTTATGTAAAATGTAATGTAAAATTTTATGTTAAGACGTAACTAGTTTTTAACACAAAATTTTAGGTACACAGTAGTAGTAGTTTTTTTACGTAGGTAGTTACGTAAATACAGCAAATATGAGTAAGTACTTGTAATTATGTAGTTAATACGTGAGACGATTAAACTATTTGTACGTAAATACCATTATTTTCTTACTTAACCGACAATATAATTCTACTGTAAATTATGCTGCATTTTTTTAGATTTTTATTTTTTTTATTATTTATTTATTTATTATTTATTTATTTATTTATTTCAAATATTATCAGTTTTAACAATATGACTAACTACGATACATAAATCATAACTAAACTCTTAACAATTTACTAGTCAATACTTGCCGAATACTATAATTAACTTAAACATAAAAAACTTACATTTTTATAGTTGTTTACACTTATTTTATCCTTCAATTACACACATTAAACATTAGTTCAGCAGATTTTTAACAATTCCAAAATGTAAATATTCGTGTTGGCCCAGAGCACGTAATTTAAAGTAGGTACAACTCAATTGAAACACTGAACAAACTATTTCAAGATTTAAGATTAGATTTTAGCCATTATTATTTATTTTAGATCTTACAGGCGACTCAATACTTTACTATCAATTTTATTGTAATAGGCCTGTCATATGTTATAGGGTTCACCTACCCTCCGAACTAGAATAAATTCTGTATCTCGAAAGGTAGTTTTCCTCCCGCTCATAGTTTGGTAATACATAACGCGTGAGACAGAGACAAAATTACTCGCTAAAAGCCACCACAGTACTAGCAAAAAGTTCAGACAATAGATTATTATTATATGTTTAGATTATTATTATAGATATTTTTGTATGTTTATATAAATCGAAATCGGTAGTAATCTAAGAGTATAACTGAGCAAACATTAATTTGATGTAATTATTTCACCATTTGTCATTTACAACTTCATAATATAATAAGTTGTAAATTAATAAATTATCTAATATTATAACGTAAACTTACTTAAAATATATATTTATATTAGTAATACTTAAATAAGTGCTTCTCTGCTTCTCTTTTTGTGTTTGTTACCTCATACAATATTTTTGTATAAAAGGGGAAATCAACTTTAATTCAGATTGGTTCCATAGAAATTTCGATAATATTGTTGTTTTCTAATTTTTAAATATAGTAGGTACGCATATATATATATATATATATTTTTTTTATTTTTTATTTTTAGTAAGGACAGCACCGAAAATATTAATTAGAATGATAATGACCTAAGTATATTAGTATGTGTATCTGATAGGTATGTATGTGTGCATGTGTGGGGGCGGATGGATGTATTTGTGTGTGGGGGTGTGATGGATGTGTGTATGTGTGTGTGGGGGGGGGGGGTGAAGAGTGTGTGTATGTGCGTTTATGACACCCGAAAAACAGAATGCTTGAACATAGTTTCAAGAACGACTGGTATAGGCAACCGAAAGATACTTCTTTCTGTCTTCTAGTATATAATCTTTAAGGAAACTTTGACAAAAGATGATAATTTTAAATATGGTTACATCTTGTCAATCGTATTGTTTCAACTAAACTTCTACAATAAAAATAAAATTTAATTTAATTGTCATTTTGTATATCTCACTCCAACATCTCCATAATTTTTTCAATTTCGTCGTAACTTTGTTTGTTCATAAATTCAGTTATTGCTTTTTTACACTTATAACTATTCAAAGACCTTAACATGACAGTTTTACTGATTTGATTATATAAATAAGGGCCCATGAATCCAAAAAATCGCTGGGCGAACTTAGTCCTATAACTTCTAACGACATAAACTCTATCCTTTCTTCTAACGTCAGGTTTATGGTCAGGGATTATGTGATGCTGGTTGAGGATAATTTTAAGCATATAGCATTGTCTTATTCTCAGAATGGGTAGTTCTCTATATAGATCATCGGTTGGATAGCGAAACGGTTTGAACAACATTACTTTTAATATTGCTCTTTGCGCCCGTTCAGCCGTAATTAGAGTAGATTTTGGACAACCACCCCAAGACGAAATACAATAAGTTATAATGGAGTGGCATAATGCAAAGTACACAGAAGTAATTTGACTTTTATCACATACATATCGTAAGGTTTTAAATATATATAATAGTTTTCTGATTCGTCCAGACAAGGTTTTTATATGGGGCTTCCAGCATAAATTACTGTCTATAATGACACCCAAGTACTTAATTTCGGTAGCAGAAGTTAATTTAGGACAGTTGCAGGCATTAGTATCATGACAGTGATGTGCTTTAATTTCAATAGGTGGTGATAAAGGTTGTCCAGTCTTTGTAATGCTGAAAGAAATATATTTAGTTTTTTGTACATTTAGCGTTAACAAGTTATGATCTAGCCATTTGGTAATCATTCTAAAGCCTTCTTCTGCATACTGGTTGGCATTTGACCAGGTTTTGCCCGAGAAAAATAAAACTGTGTCGTCTGCGAATGTCACAACACTTCCATTATTGAGCCTAAGATTGCACAGATCATTAATGTAGATTAAAAATAGGGTTGGTCCCAATATGCTGCCCTGTGGCACGCCGTACTCAATGTTTACCTCTTCACTCAGATATTGGTCGATTCGTGTCATTTGCATCCTATTTGACAAATAGTCTTTAAAAAGTTCATATTGTATTCCTCTTATACCTATTCTGTGTAGCTTATCTAGAAGTAGGGGGACAGAGACCGTATCAAAGGCCTTTGCCAAATCAAGGAATATTGCCAGACACTTATTTTTTTTATCCAGATCGTTGACAATCTTTTCTAATAGTGTATGAACTGCATCTGATGTCGATTTTTTATTTCTAAAGCCAAATTGATTATTAGAGAGTAGATTATTTTGGTCTAAATAGTTTTTTAATTTGGTATTTATCAGTTTTTCTAGTATTTTTGACAGTGTAGGCAAGAGTGAAATTGGCCTGTAATTAGTTGTGCAGTCTCTGTCCCCTGACTTATGTAATGGAATTACTATTGAACGTTTCAAAGCATCAGGAAAGCGACCTTCTTCGAAGCATTTATTGCATAGGATCGTTATGGGATGTGCTAACGTATTTATACCAAGCTTAAAAATAATTGACGGAATTCCATCCCAACCAGTGCTAGTACTATTTTTGAGGCTCATTATTGTTTTTTTTACTTCTACTATGTCAGTAGGAAGGAGAACAAAAGAATTTGGATGATTAAACTTGTCACTGGGTTTATTACGATTACGTGATTGCTGATCTTGTTTATTCTGATTTATTCTTCTTTTATTAATAATTTTACTAGCCAGATTAAATCCTATACTAGCAAAGTATTTGTTCACTTCGTTAACTGAGTCAGTTGGTGAAGGTTTAAGGTTTAGAAGCTCATAATTGGAATCTTTTCCTTTATTCATGTGACATAGTGTCTTTACACATTCCCATTGTTTTTTTAGATTATTTTTATGTTTAGTCATTTCCGAGCGATAATATGAGTTCTTTACATTTTTTTAAATCCTATTACATGTATTCCTGTAACGTAAATAAGTTATTTTAAGAATAGTATTTTTTGGGTCTTTTTTATATTTTTTATGTAATCTGTCCCTATTTTTGATGCATCTTAGTAAGCCAGCGGTTACCCAGCGGTTAGCCAGCGGTTTAGATCTACTGTATTTTTCTTGTGAATACTGTATTTTGAGCGCTACGTCTACTGTATTTTCACAATTTCGATCTGGCAACACTGGTTTAGGTGAGCCGAGGGACATTTTTAGTAAAATTTCCCAACAAAAAGGTCGATTAGAAGCGAGATTTAGTCCATTTTGTGGCACAATCCAAAATGAGCCGAGCCGCTTTATCAGTCTATTCGCACTCTTTTGACACAATAGTGTTGTTGTTTGCCCGACGTCCCGCAAACCTAATCAGCTGTTACAATCGCATCCTCGCTTTGTAGCTTCGGACCTTTTGTATGTATTATTTGGACCCCTTTCGGGCTTTGTGAGGTATCTCTCTAAATAATTCAATGTCAGAGCGTCTCGGCGCTTTTGTTGGCTTCAGAGCTCGATTGGCTGTGCCGATGAACTTTCGGGGGCTTTTGTGGTATCGGAAGGGTGGAATCGATCTATGTTTGTTGTTCAGATAAGGGGATCGGTTAGAAATGATGCTTGAATTGATGACGATTTTTTATTGTATATCATTTCTTTTCCTTCGATTGAGTTGCTTGGAGGTTGGATAAATTTTATTTAAGTATTTGAATTATTAAAATTCGATAAAACTTATGAAAATATTTGATACAGAGCCAAATTATTATCAAGTACATAATAATAGTATTAGTATGTTAGAAATTGTTGCCAAGTACTTAATTACCAGATGCCTATAAATTTACAAACCAGTATATACTGGTTTGTAAATTTAAATTCTAGCGGCGAAAACTAAGGCTTACTCTGTACTGATTTACATTACGTATGTTCTTACGTAAGCTCTTTGTTTTCCAAAATTTTTATTTTTATTTTTATGTTTTGCTTTATATTCTTGTCACTTGCTATATGGATATACTTACACGCGTTGAAGGATACCTGAAGTGAGTGTCTGAATAGGTTTCTTCTAAGAAGCGCAATTCATCGCAAAACGCAGCGTTACTCAACATCAGGCGAGCTGGCGGTCAGATACAAGCTTATCAACGTATTAAAACTGGTCAAGCGTGAGTTGGACTCGCGTACTGAGGGTTGCGTACAAACTTAACTATGTTAATAGTTCGATTCCCGAAATAATTACTATTAGGTAATTAATGAAAGTACCGAACATTCTTTTAACGAAAAGATAAACTGTACTATGGGACAAACTTAACTTTACCGTTGGAAAACTGTTGTCCTCATCGATATCGACATTGACACTGGTCGCGTTACGTCTGTACCAACTACAAATAAGTTTATAATCGCAAAAACTCAATTTTACGATTTTCGGATAAATCCCTTTACTTGTGCTACGTAGCATTGTTTTTTTGCGAAATTTCATGATTCTAGGTGAACAAGTCCCCTTGTTTGTTTTTGATTCCCTTTCGAGCTTCAAAATATGCGCCATAAAGGGAGCTTAAGCAGCCTTATTATTAAATAGCGTTGACTTTTAAGTTTGATTATTTTCACTGCTCCAAGGGGTAGTAGACCTGATATTAATTTCAGCCACGCGTTCCTAAGAAAAAGTGTCTTGACAGACGAACAACAAAGTGATCTTATAAAGGTTCAATTTTTGTCGAATGAGGTACGGGATCCTAAAAGAAGCTCTAATTTTCATCCTGAAAAATGTACAATTGTTCTAAGAAAGCTGGTTAGCTGAAGCGTTTGCAGAAGTTAGTAATAATAAAACAAGAATCTAACCAATGTCCAAAAAATATACTTATATTTTTTACCTTCTCACTCTCATATAATTATATATAAAAACCGACTTCAAAATACACAATACAACGTGTTCATACGTGACTCTGTTCACTTTTTCTTCAGGCAATTGATGATATTTTACCAATTATTTTTTATAAAAACCAAAGTGCCTCATCGATTATCTGATAAAATTTATATGGGACTATCTTTTAAGTATGACTTACCAAATACAAAAAATAATCATAAAAATTAATCCACAATTGGCTGAGTAATCGGTGTACAAACATACAAACCGAATTGATGACCTCCTTCTTTTTGGAAACGGCGTTTACAAAAAAAACAAAAGGTCGCAATCCAAATACTTATTTGATAACGTGTTCAGTGAACATTGCTCACCTCCCGGAGTTCATTTTCCGAACAATGAATCATCAATCTCGGGTTCCCGAACGGAAGGGAATAGACGTCGATTATCCGAAGCAAACTAGAGGTGAGCTTTACATTGTGCCGGAATTTATAGCCGCTCTGGATATAACCTGAACTGTTGCCGGAAACAACGGTAGAGGTTCGCACGCCACACAACGACCGATGCGTCTATTCGAAATTCGAACCGGCCCAAATATGGCACCGAAGTGAGCAAAAGGGTACATTTGCTATATTTTTATACTAGAACCTTTGATAAAGTATCAACGGGATGTAGCGCCAGTCCTCAAAAACGTCCGAGCTCAATGAGATCTAATTAGACCCTTTAAATGATTCAATAAAATAATTACGATTTTCTAAATAATACGAAGCGGCAAAATAGACGTCTTTCGCAATCTAAATTAGGCTTTACTGCGGCGACATAGAGTCCTTATATCAAAATGTTTAGTTACTTGTTCTTAAATAATTTCTTTTGATTGTAAATTTTATGGTGTGTACAATAAAGAGTTTATCTACGGTCAACCCAAGACACTGTTCGTGAATTTTGTTTTAGACTTTACGTCCACGTGATGGAAAGTGATTGACTAGAACTAATTTTGCACTTGACTCCGCGTAGTGATGTAAATCGGTGATGATGATGAAATGTAGCGTATCTCCGTCTCTAGGTTATTCTCTGTATCAACTTACACAACAGTCGGTTTGACCGTTTGATCGTAAAAAGGTAAGCTTTTTAATTTTCTCAATTTGATTGTATTTTTAATCCCCAACAACAAAAACGACGGGGTGTTATAAGTTTGAAGTATCTGTGTCTGTATGTGGCATCGTAGCTCCCGAACGGATGAACCCATTTTAATTTGTTTAAAAAGAGAATTAGTCGGGAGTGTACTTAGCTGGCTTAGGATGTTTCATCAAAATTGGTTCAGCCAGTTTTTGCGGGATTTTTTGTGTTTTCTAAACTTAAACTTAAAGTTTGTTTTGTTTTCATTGTTATCATCATGTATTTTTTTTTATTCGTTGTTTAACGGTTAAAATAAATGATATCTAATGATAGACAAATAGTATCAGGTGTAATAGTCGGTAGTAGTGTAATATAGCACAGATCAGGCTATGGTGGGCTATTGTGGGAAACGTCCAATCCATTCGGCATAACGGCTATCCCACTTTTATTCTCGGACATGAAACAGTTATGGCGGTTATGGGATATAAACACGGAAATACACAGAGACTGAGCTTTTTATGAACAGAAAAACATTCATAATGGGAATATGTTATGCATTGACATTGACATGCACGACACCTGACGCAACTATGACACCTGACGCTACTATGACACTTGACGCAACTATGACACCTGATGCAATTAAGACACCTGACGCAGATGTGGAACAATTGTGCCAGCAGCGACCCAAGGCTGTGCTCCGTTACGTCAAGGAGCTCGGATGGTTTGAAAACATTCTTACTGGGAATATATCATGCATTGACATTGACATGCATGACACCTGACGCAACTATGACACCTGACGCTACTATGACACTTGACGCAACTATGACACCTGACGCACTAGATGTGAAACAATTGTGCCAGCGACCCAAGGCTGTGCTCCGTTACGTCAAGGAGCTCGGATGGTTTGGGTAGGCTGGTTGGGGGAATGCACAATACACCCTGAGCGGGACGTCAGTGCAGGCCTCACCGCCTTCTACTCAAATTTGAATTAGAATTGTATTATAGATTCGATAATACCTGTTAAGAATTAATGTTGTAACAATTAATTTTTAAACAAAAACTACGGGTCACTCACGTCTGTTTTAAGCCGAAATATCCGACTATAGTTTCAACCGCATTCGGCGGTCTTTTTCAAAGGAAAAACAAAAAAAAAAAGGAAAAAGAAGGGAAAGGAAAAGGAAGGAAGCAATGTGTGAAAACCACGTTAGTTTCCATAGTAAAATTGTAACATTTCCCTCAAAAATTGATTTTTCCACTAGGTATTTCGATAAATTATTTTGAATCAGTCTAGTGCACCCACAAAATTATCGCATCTTTTCCAATTTCCTACTTCTGCTGATTATAGTTTTAGGAGTCTTAATAGAAATAAATAAATATTACTTGAATATTTTATTGTCTAAACAGATACAGCCAGTAAGTACACTACGTTGGAATATTTTTGTCTAGATAAATAAAATTGGCGAACAATAACGGAATTAGAGTACACCGAAATTGTGGCCATAGTCGGCTACCCTACCTGAAGCACGAAATGAAAACAAATAAGCACCATAAAATGAGATCCCAGCACTTCTTTTTTGACAGCCGTGAAATAAAAAAAGAAAATACACGTAGTATTTTCTTTTTTTTTGGACCCACTAGAAATGGTAAGCCAAAATAAACACTATTTTCAGCGAGTTCAAAATAAAAAAAATATTTTCAAGCAAGTTAGACCTTAACTACTGCGTACTAAGGTCCTCGATAACTATAGGTATCCGTTACAAAAGGCTACCACAAATTTTTACGAGCCTCCGACGCCGGCGCTTCACAAAAGATGCAATTAACGGTTTATTGCCACCTCGGGGCATACTCGTAAACCCTACCGTTTTTATGCTTTACCTACCATCTTGGTTGAAAGAAAATATTAAACAATATTTAGGATATTTTACGGAAATTAATAGTTATTATCTGTTAACTGTCTATAAGATAAAATAACTGGGATAATCAAGTCCAAAGTACTTTCATTATAAAATTCAAAGCGTCAAGAATGTTAGGCGATAAAAAAAGAATTTGGGTATGTCTGCAGGGCAGGACGGAGAAAAATACGAAAATTTAAAAAAAGATATTATCAGAACACATTTTATAAAAAAAACTACCTGGGACGAATAGACGGATAACTAAGTATATACTATTGAGTATTGAGGGTTCCATTTTGTCCTTTTGAGGCACGATACCCTAAATGTAGAAGCCAGCCCATCTATCCTCGACTACACCGTCGCTTAACATCAGGCGAGTTAGTGGTCAATCGTAGATCTATCTTCTACAAAAAAAAAGTTCAAAATTCAAAATTCAAAATTATTTATTTCGCAAAACATGGGGTGTTTACAGATGTTAAAACTTTTAATTACATTGAATCGCCATGTTTTAACCTTCATGTAGGTGTGCAAAATGTACAAAGGGTAATTTATTTTTAAACAAAATATATATAGATAACAATTATTGAACAATTTAAAATAGGCATTTAGTTTTTTAAATTTAGTTCGGAATGTTTAAATGTTTCCTGTGCATTTATACTATTATTATTGGATTGTTGCTCTATTTCGTTTAAGTTTGTCAAATATACCCAAAACAAAAAAAAAAACAGTTCAAAATATCACTTCTATGTATTTTCAACTACTATCAATAACCTTGTTAAAATTACAGAATACAATTTGGAATATTAATTACCTACTCAAGCATTGTAAAATAAATAATGTACACCATTTTCATACTAATTGCGAGTTCTCTTTAATCACTTAGAAAATAACTGGAAACTTCATATTATTCAACATCAAAAGAAGCTCTGTAAAAATGAAAGGCCAGAATCCTTCGGTCTGCTTTAGTCATGAAACCACAAGCTATTGTATTAAACGTTACTCATAAAATAAGAACTTTATAAATATTTTTTTATAAATTGTTTTTGATAATTGTTTTTTGTATTGTAGGTAATTCCTCAGAGGTACAGTTACAGTAACAGTTGCATATAAATTTTACTTTGGTTTTTGTAACAAAATAACTGAAAAAATGACATCCAAATAAACGTATTGTGTATTTTGTAAGTCGGTTTTTTCAGTTTTTTAAACTATAATTATTTACATTAATATTTTACGTTTACAAATAATTATAAGCGGCGTAAGATTTTGTAAAAAAGCAGACTTTCAGAAGTTTTTCCTGGATTTGTGACTCATAGGCTTAGAGTTACCTAATAGATATAGAAACCTAAATATACTGCACAAGATATCCGTTATATCAACAAATTTGAATAAAGTTTTGTTATTGCGTCTAAAAGACGTACCAGATCTTGTATTGAAAGTACAGCGAGTTGTCTGCTCATAGTACTCGCATACAGGTTGCATTGGTCAACTAATTATTACGAAATACGAAAATACGTAATTTGGCATAAAGGTTTTTTCATTTTCAAGTTTTTCAGTTTTTTGTGCCTATGGGTAGCAAGTGCATGCGTAATGTGTTTGAGTATAAGTGTGTGTAAGGTGTGTTGAATATGGTTACATTATGATTAGAGTATTTTGTTTTTAGGGTTCCGTACCTCAGAAGGAAAAAACGGAACCCTTATAGGATCACTTTGTTGTCCGTCTGTCCGGGTGTCAAGACCTTTATCTCGGAAACGCGTGAAGTTATCGAGTTGAAATTAAAACTATATACGCAAATCCATAGTATCTTGCTGCAAAAATAAAAATCCAATTTCTCAGTTTTCGTAAAAAAAGTTACAGCCGAATATGTCGTAAAAAACGCACATTTCGACACTCACAAAGGAATCAAAACCTATGGGATCGTACTTCCCGTTGACCTATAACTATGCGATTTGGCAAGAAGCATTGTGTTATAGTACATATATAGGAAAAAATCCGAAAACTGGGCATTTTTAATTTGATCACAAAAAAATAGGGTCTGTAAGCAAGGAATGACGGTCCAAATTTTAAAGTGCTTTAATCGTATCATGTGGGGTATCATATGAAAGAACTTAATTAGCACAAGCTAAAACAGGTTTTTAAATACTTTCAGGATGAATATTTTTCTATTTATGAAGGAAAATATTAAAAAAATATATAATTTCCCCCTTTTATCTACTAGTTTGTACGGAACCCTTGGTAGGCGAGTCTGACTCGCTCTTGTCTGGTTTTTTTATGATACTACTTTTTGTACTCAAAGCTAATGAGTTTTGCACAAGGCACAGAAGACACACAGAAATTAGAATTAGAATAGACACAGAAAGTAACGAGCCCCGACGTCTGATTTAAAAGCGGTGATGCAAGAAATGTAATTGCGCTGAGATCCTCTGCTTTTGAACAAAACAGTAGGGGCAATGGAAAAATCGGCGAAATTTTAGGGTTCCTTATCGAATTCTTAAATATTATAAAAACTAAAGTAACGCTGTCTCTCCCTCTGCATCTTTTCATCTTTTCACGACCAAACGGTTGACCTGATTGTTATGATTTAATCTCAGAGAAAGCTGAGAGCATGCAAGATATACATTTTACATACCTACTCTTTTTACTCCTTTTATCATCGCAATGATTAATACATAATATAAATAATAGAAGAATGTACAATACAGTATTCATCCCAGGCAATGTGCTAAAAAATATTGCACAATTTGATTTGATATATCTCTTACTATCATTTTCCGTACTGCTCCAGTGTTGGTTCGTAGAGAGACGCCTTTGTGCAGCGAACAATGCTGCACCGTAATCCGCGAAACTCCTTCTGTAATGAGAACCTAGGTTTTGTTTACACATCTCCATCCTGACATGTAGCCCTGGTACTTCTATGCCGTACGTGGTATAACTTGATAGTCCTAGTAAATCAGCCAAAATGGGGTCTTTGGCGAAGTTAACTTCTGTCAAATTATATGGGCTGATAAAATTTTAAGGTGGACAGCTATCCACCTTCAAATCCAGCTGTTAGGACTTATTCTTATTTCTCTAAATTAATTTTAAATTCTTTCTTGCTAGCTTTTTAAAAGCAAAATTCAGATCGCTGACGTTGGCAAATAAGCCGCCAAACTGAAGTGGAGCTGGGCCAGACATGTCTTTCGCATGATAGATGATCTGTAGACCAAGATCACTACGCAGTGGGTTCTTCAGGTCGTCAGACCACTCGGCAGGCCCAGGCGCAGAAGGCGGGACGAACTAGACTTCTTTTGTAGTACCTGGACATATAAAGAGAACCGTGAAGAGTGGAAGGAAGATAGGGAGTCTTATGCCCAGCAGTGGGACAGATCAGGTTATAATAATACTCGTAATAATAGAATTCCTAATAAATATTAAATATTTGTGAAGAAAATTTAAATTTAGTTTTTATAAAATGTATTAGATTAAACTTTATACTCGTGTTGCATTACAGAATACACTTTCTTCTAGTAATTAATTTAAGACATTGCTTTTACAAATTAAGTTCGAGAAAATCTTAACTATTTGATGTATTCTATTAATCTAGATGTTTTAAAACTTAGCTGGAGCCTCGCGCAGGGTGTCTCAACTCAATGTTATTTCTAACTAGATTAAACTAACTCAATCCGTGGAAACCTTTAATTCTATTTTAAAATCTAATTATATCGGCGTAGTCTTTCGTGCTCTTCACAAATTATTCATCGGACTTAATCAAATTTATTTCATTAATTCAAATATTGAAACAATTTTATTTTAAGTTACCCAGTTAAGAGTAATAGCTAGTTGAACCATGTATAAAACCATGGATCTATCCAATGTGAGCTACGGGCGTTTTAAATATTAATAAGTAGGTTGAACGTAGGTACATATTCCACAGCATAGTGAAACACCGTAGCTTTATTTTGAATTTGATAAAAACGTTCATTCATTTATTTTCTATTAAAACAGACAATTAATGTGAACAAATAAATTAGCAGTTCATGTTGCCCGACTGCCGAAGGAGGATAATATTTTGTTATTGTATGTATGGATGTCTCTATAGCCTAAGCTATCTTATAGAGCCTTAAGGCTGCTATTTGATCTATCATTCGTTTGCCACTCGTTGGTACGATTTACCGACTATTTTGACAAATTGTTATTTTATTTATAAGTAGTATAAGTAGATATAAAAATTAAATATTTATTTTTCACTGTCGTGATAAAAAAATAGACAAGCAATTTGTCAAAATTGTCGCTAAATCATATCAGCGAGTGGTGAACGAGTGATAGTTTAAAAAGCAGCCTTGAGGCCCAGGTTTTAATATACATATGCGGGTATAATTTAACCGGGCTTTTACCATCGCTAACTGCGCGGCCATTCTAGAACCAAGTGGTCTCGTACGTAGTGATGGTAAAAGACCGGATGGAATGACCTTGATTCCGTGGAAGATGGGGCGGCCCTTAGTATGGGACGCCACTTGCGTTGACATCTTTGCACCGTCACATCATCCCAGAACCCAAAATAAGGCTGGCGCTGCGGCTGAATTTGCAGAAGACCTCAAAAGGCGCAAATATAGTTCGCTCGATAGTGGATATCTATATATTTGAGCCTTTTAGGGTTGAAACGTTAGGACCGTGGGGACCAGCAGCAAAAAATATATATAGAGAGCTCTCGTCTAGTCTGATCGACGCAACACGTGACCAGAATGCTGGCCTCTACTTTGCTCAAAGAGTAAGTATCGCTATACAACGAGGTAATGGGGCCAGCATCCTGGGAACAATTCCCGCTGATATCGGTCTTTTAGAGTAGTTTTATTTTTATGTTTAGTTAGTTGAGTTTGTATATTGTTTTGTTGTAGTAAATTCTGGTTTTATTGTCCATAAATTTTAATAATTGTACCTGAAATAGATACCTATACTTCGCGGACAGTCCTTAATTGTTTCCCCACCAATGTAGGTTGGTTAACACGAGTTTGGCGGCAACATACAGAAATACTCCGATTTCCATTTCAATTAACACTGACGTATTCATTTTACTACATCCAATCCCGGCGTACTAATGAAAACCCAGCGGAATCACACTCATGAAAAAAGGAACAAATAATTGAAAAGAACGTAAAATACAACATGTAAACTCAAAATACACTTCTGAAATAAAACTTTTTTATCACTTAAAAATACACTTTAATTATAAAGGGGTAAAGTCTATTATGTTTAAAGCTGTCTCGAGATATCTAATGGTATTATGTCTCCAGAACGAGATGGTCCTGAAACTTCTTTAGGGAATATAAAGAGATCTGTTTTTGATTGAATTTAGGAGATTCGCTTATTGGACAGACCCGTACGAACATTTATCTCAAAATAATAGCTCGAATAAAGTTTTCAATTATTTTTATGTCGCGTTTTTTATATTCAATTTGCTTTTCCATTTTGCACATTTTGTTTGAGAGCATGATTTTATTTGGTCTCGCTTGTATTCATCCTCCTTTACCTATTCATTTCGATTTAAAATAAAATGAAAAGGAGAAAAAGTAACGTTTAATTTTTGTCATGGCAGGTATCTATATAAATTTATTTGTTAACTGACGCTGTCTCTGACTTTTTCTACAATTCAGTTAGCAGAGAAGGATTTTTTATGAATTTAAATTATGAAGTTACAGTTGCTTTGCTTATATATTTATTTTGCCGTGATAAGGTCAAACTTAAACGTGTTACATCAGGACCGGATATGGAGGTGTGCAGGCCCTGGGGCAACGAAGTTGTAGAGACCCCTAATTATTTTATGAATAAAAAATTTAAGCCAGTTTGGGGTTCGTCGATCACCGAAAAGATAATTGACTGAGTTCATTATTATCTATTTTATTATTCATTTATTTCAGATATTGTGTCCATAAACATACATTGAGATTATAAAAATTGATACGTCATAGTCATTACAAAATAAAAACATTACAAAATAAAAACACTAATATGTCATTCAAAAATATAAGTCAATAATTACAATTAATTACCTAAATAGATAAAAATTAAAAGATGTC
The DNA here is from genome assembly GCA_947563715.1 of Lycia hirtaria. Lineage (NCBI taxonomy): Eukaryota > Metazoa > Arthropoda > Insecta > Lepidoptera > Geometridae > Lycia > Lycia hirtaria. Next base: position 26,109,410 of record OX387381.1, on the reverse strand, counting down.
AAATGATGAAAAACAAATGTCAATAAATATTTTGAATGTCATACTAGAACACAAATAATCACAACAGAAAATATCATTTTAATCTAAACTTCGGCTTGGATCCGGAATGCTCAATATCCATCCTTGTCCAATGTTGCATTATTGGACACTCCAAATCCATCCGTGAGGCGAACACTTGCAGGTAGGTGTTAGAGATGGCCCGCACGCGCCGCATCAGGGATGCGACTCGCTTGCGCATATCTAATGGCTGGGAAGCCGAAAAACTGAACATCATTTTTAACCGACTTCAGAAAAGAAGTTCTCAATTCGTTTACATTTTGTTTATTACCTCATAACTTCGTCATTTATGAACCGATTTCATTTTTTTAAATTATTTGTATGAAAGAATATACTTAGATTAGTCTCAAAGAAATTTCATCAAATCTGTTGAGTAGTTTGGTTTTTAAAATAAATAACTGGAAAATATCATCCAAGTAAACGAAATTGCGTATTTAAAGCAGATTTCAGTTTTGAAACTAAAATAATTATTCTATCGTATTTTTTTGGGTTCCATACCTCAAAAGAAAAAAAAACGGAACCCTTATAGGATCACTTTGTTATCAGTCTGTCCATCTGTCTGTCTGTCCGTCCGTCCACTTGGCACCTGTCAAGACCTTTATCTCGGGAACGCGTGAAGGTATCGTGTTGAAATTAAAACCATATACTTACGCAGATCATAGTCTCTTGCTGCAGAGAGAATAATCAAATTTCTCAGTTATTGTAAAAAAAATGTTACAGCCGAATTACCTATACGATGTCGTAAAAAATGCACATTTCGACACTCACTCAAGGGAATCAAAACCTATGGGGTACTTCCCGTTGACCTAGAACTATGAAATTTGGCAAGAAGTATTATGTTATAGTACACATTAGAAAAAAACCGAATACCGGTCATGTTTTTTAATCACAAAAAAATTATGTCTTTATGCAAGGAATGAGGGTCAAAATTTTAAAGTGAATTAACCGTATCATATGAAATAGCTTAATTAGCATAAGTCAAAACAGGTTTTTAAATATTTTTCGATGTATATTTTTCGGTATAAGAAGGAAAATATAAAAATATATGATTTATCCCCCTTCTATCTGCTAGTTTGAGTTTGTACGGAGCCCTTGGTGGGCGAATCTGACTCGCACTTGTCCTGTTTTATTTATAAACAAAGATCTCAGTCTTTTAGGACGAATCTGTTGGACTCGGCTAGTTTAAACTCACCAAAGGCTCTATATAGACCGTTATCAAAATATTCTGTGTGTGTAATCAAATACAAGGTAATTATTGCCCCGATCACCCGACCGCAGGTATATCCGGCCTTAATCCAAACTCGCTCTAAGCCAGCTCCAATTAAAGTATTTGCCGCAACTAACACCTGTACCTAACCACCGTATCGAATCCCCTGACAAATAGAACGTTGGACATGCTCTTGCGTTGCTTTTGCTCACACTTTATAGACAACTACTCCATTGCTTAATGTTTCAAACGGAAAAGTTTTTTAACGTGCGTATTTGTTACTCCTTCGCGCTAATTTGGATCACCAAATTTGAATGAAATTTGTAAGATATATACTTTAAAATCTGAGTTAAAATACATATACTTTAGATACTTTTGTTAAAAAAAAAAAACATGAAATTAATCTCAAAATGATGGCGTGCGCCCAACAGTGGGACAGTTTGTACAAACAGAGCTGTTTTTTAGGGTTCCGTACCCAAAGGGTAAAAACGGGACCCTATTACTAAGACTTCGCTGTCTGTCTGTCTGTCTGTCTCCAGGCTGCATCTCATAAACCGTGATAACTAGAAAGCTGAAATTTTCACAAATGATGTATTTCCGTTGCCGCTATAACAACAAATACTAAAAATTTTAAAAAATAAAATATTAGGGGGGGTCCCCATACAATAAACGTGTTTTTTTCGTATTTTTTTGCTCAATACTAAAAACGGTAACAGGTAGACGCTTAAAATTTTGACAGAATATTTACTTGTATATTACCTTTCAAAATAAATAATTAAATAACAATAAAGTAAATATTAAAGGGGGGGATCCCATACAACAAACGTAATTTTTAAGCAATTTTTACTCTATCTTAATTAACAGGTAGAAACTTGAATATTTGTAAGTAAATATTTAGAAATATATTAACTATAAAAATAAATACCTAATCTAATACATAAAAACTCACAAAATGAAAATAATCCGTGCATCTAAACGCGGTGCGAGCGCCGCGCCGAGGTGTGGATTTCTCGTTATTTTATAAACAGAACTAAACTTTGTAGTATTATAGATGATAGTACGGAACCCTTCATGCGCGAGTCCGACTCGCACTTGGCCAATTATTTTTTATTGATTTGGAGCCTATAATTTTTATACCATTCTATGAAAGTACTTATCATTATGATCAAACTACTTCATTAGGTGAATAAAGTGTTCTTTATTCTCATATTTTGAGGTCTTCTTCTTTCAGTTCCTCTCCTATTGGAGATTTGAAAAGTACATTTTGAGACTACTGCCCTTAAAGCGAAGGAGTGTTACAGCCAAACCGGTTCCTCAAGTTTTTCAGACAATAATTTTCTATTTTGTCGACATTTTTTCACTGACTGATACTTTTTTGCATGATGAGCATATAATTTCATGTCTTAAGGTTTATTAATCCAAGTGTGTTCAGCCTTGATTTCGTTAATAGGCCTGACCGCCGCAAAGTTATACTTTAATCCCGTTATCTCGATTGCTAAGCCTCTCGGAAAGAGATGTCCAGCGAAGTACCTACCAGTACTGGCTTAAATAATAAGAACTCAGTACTTATCAACCGTTGTAAGTGTCACTTATTTGTGTAATAAGGGTTACTTATTTGTATAAGAAGTATTACTTATTTGTGTAATAAGTGTAACGATAGCTTGGTGGTAAGGTCGTTAAAATTCCAATTCGGGCACGGCATGGGTTTACATCCAGCCTGCGCTCTTGTGCTTCCTCAAGTTCCGTTATCATTTTAAATTTTTCGAGGATAATTATATAAACTTTTTGGCTATTATGTTTGTGTTCTTGTGTTTTTTTTATGCAAGATATATCTATAGACCACCAACTCGCCTGATGTTAAACAACGTTGTGGCCGAGGATGGGGCTCGTCGATCTAGAAGATATCTATTCACTCTAGCCTTGAATACTCCAAGATTGTAGTTCTCAGGAAACAGAGATGGCGGCAATGTGGTTTGTATAATATCTGCTAATTTACTTATTTGATCGTTGTCAGAATATTTTCCCTAAATTATACAACTAATCCACTAAATCTCTGATTTTTGGGAACTTGGTTCTTATGTATTTACTAAACCGAAACTTCACGAACTTAATTTAAAAACAAAATAACCTATAATAAATTTATAAATTAATTAATTTATGTATTTACAAGTGGAAGGTTTTCAAATATAATTTAAATGAAATAACAGAAACAGTTGTGAATAATTTAACTTATTCGTAAAATAACGAAGTTGTTACTAACAATTACGTAGCTACCATCAGCGGTCTGATCGAATTGACGTTTCAATAAAACTGACAAACACCCGCAAAATGTTCAATGAAATAATACAATTACGGATTACAAAATACGATTGGTTCTACAATTATCTGGCTCGTAGAAGCGAGCAACGTTTCAATCAGTTTTTTAACCCACTTCGAAAAAGGAGGAGATTATCAATTCGTACCGTATTTTTTTTTATGTATGAACACGAATTTCTCTCTTATTCTTGAACCAATTTTTGTGTTTCGTGAATTGGCATATAGAGAAAGCTCCCAAGTTGGTCCCATAATTATATTAGAAACATTGCTTTATTACTTTTTGAATAATCTCTAAAAGTAAAAATATTTTTATTTAATTTCTGAGTGAGTGCGTCAGATTATAGAATCGCAGAGTTCCACTGACAGTTGACACGTTTTTCTTTACAAAAGTGTCAAATGTTGAGATTTTTCGTAAAAACATCTGCACATTTTCTAATCTGCGACGACAAAGCATATGACATTCAATGACAAATGTCATTCTTGAAAATCGAGGGATATATTGCGCTTGAAAAGTAAAACCTAGGTACTTACTCCTCATCCAATGTGTATAAGGAGAAAATAGAGTTACTTCAACGCTTGAGCGCCTTGTTTACTTGTAATATTAATTACAAGTAAACGAAATAACGTACTTCGAAGGCGGTTGTTTCAGTTTTTTAAACTATAAAATTATGAGTTACTAAAAATGACAGAGTGTTTCAGTAACAGGGCCAGATAACGGGAGGTGTTCGAGGTTAAAGCGCGCAGTTGTCTCTCTCGCGCATCACAACCTTTTTATACATATAAAATCATTTGGAAAGTTAGAGGCGAATTTGTTTATTTAGATAAGGGAAACATTTTAAAGAAAGTTTTAATCAGATATCATTTATAGTGGCGACGGAATTAGACAAAACATATATTTTCTAATTCCTCAGCCAATTTAAAAGATATCGAAGAAAAATTTGTTTATAAATATTTCTCCTGTCTAAATAAACAAATTCACCTCTCACTTTTCAAATATCCCTATTTAATGATTTTATATGTTAAAAAAGGTTGTGATGCGCGAAAGAGATAGCTGCGCGCGTTGAGCGAGCCATTACACACATTACGCGTTACAGTTGTCCGCGGAGTTCAATTAACCATGAGGCTTAATTTGTATGCTATAAGGTCACATGTAGCTGAGCAAAATGGTGGTTAAGATGAGGAGCAGACTACTCGCGTAGTGGTTTTAATTCTTCAATGAATCAACACTGATTCTTATCAAAAATTATTCGTCAAAATATCTTAATAATGTGTCTGTCTTTTGGTACATGTAGGTCTTATCATTGTCTTATCATTTTGAACTCTAATTAGAACATAAAATGAAATACAGAAAAATCATTTAAATTTCGTTTAACAAAGCTTATAATTATATTGTAGCTAAAGCGATCTCTATTTTCAGACGTCCCTAAAATACTGCCTAATACCTATTGCTGTACTGCCAACAATTTGGTCACGGGCAAAATTTAGTTTAGCTATAATTAATTTTAATTATAAATTATCGACGCCCATAGCTTAGATTATTCGAGACATACGTAACTGTAATTAAATTAAACTTAGGCATAACAAATTTGCTGATAACAGAACTGTGTATCTTCATAAAGAATGTTGAGACGAAGTGAGTAATATTAGCATTACGCCCGTGTGAGATAATATTTCCACTTATGTTTTTGAAAGGCGTTAACTTGCCTCTCGGGGTTTATGAATCACCAGAGCGAACGAGCGCTTAGACACAGCTACTATGCAGTAATAGTACTAATACTCTACGTGGGAGATAAAAATTAAGTTCGTATAGACTGAGTGGCCTTAGTGTCAGAGTTATTAAGCCGCCGAAAAGTCATTGACGGCTTGATGATTGCTGTCGGGAACAACCAACTACTGGGATCTACAACTTAACGTGCTATCCGCCTCATGGTAGCGCCCAGAAAGAAATGCCACTCACGGTCACCCATTCGAAGACTGACCGGTCCCCCGTTGTTTAATATTGGTGATCGTTAAGAACATCTAGCATTACGTGGAAGATAAGTAGTATGTAAAGACGCTTGGTAGTAAATCATCTGATTTGATGATGAAAGATCGCTATTTTCACATATTTGTGAAAATAGTAAATTACTAAAATAACTCAAGTAGTGGGAACAAATCGAAAAATTCAAATTATTTTTATTGCCCAAATTGCCTTGTTTTATTCTTTTACTATATGCACGATTTTCACGAAAATTATCATAAACGTAGTATTTATAGATGTTTTTATTTAACCAACACGTTTTTTAAAATAAAATAGTCGTATTAACAGAATTTATTTATTTATTTATTAATTTATTTATTTTAGAAACACCAACAGTATACATACTTATTACATTGATTTAGTAGGTAATCTCTAATATAGGTTCTGATATGCATACCTTTAACAGGCGTCTACATCATTCTTTAACTAAAACTAAAACTATATTAATTTAAAACTAAAAACTATAAGATAATATAACAGTGATATTATAATCTATTGCGTTCAGTAAAAAAAAGTAATAACTTAAACTTGAATGCGTTAAATTTGTCGTGAAATATATCGAGATCGTTTAGCTAAACATTAATTTCATTGTATGTACGACATAGTCTTGGTAGAGGAGAATTATATGATAAGTTAGTTTGAATAAAATAATTCAGATAATTTTTATTCAGAATAAAATATTGAATCAAATAATAATAATGATAGTGAGGAAAATGATTAAGGGTAGGGCAGAAGATGACAGATGGACGATCAGACACCGTTGGTTTATTAATAGGCTTAAATTAAAAATGTGTTATCTACTTTGTAATTATATAGTGCAGTTTTTACAGAGTTTTCCAACTGCGAATATTGCACTATTCCATTCAGATGAGATGTGTTTAATTAAGCAAACATAGCGGTAGTGTCGTTCTGCTAGATTCACTCGTCTGAACTACGACATCACAGTGTCATGTTAGGAAGTAGTAAAACAACGAATACATAACTAGTAGTCGTATGTATTCCTACCTGGTTGCTCACAGTTTAAAGATTTGAAGATAAGGCTTCTGAAAACATTGTTACATCCAGTAAAGTATGAGTTTCACTCGGACACCAAGGTTTCTGTACTGCAACATATGACCATAGAAAATAGGATATTGTGCTTCAAAATTATCAAAATTAGTAATATCTCCTAAAGTTGTAAACAGCAGATATATTCTGAAATGATATGGCATATCTAAAGAAAATAATGAAAACTGCGCTATCTAGCGTGACTTTGATAAACTTTGACTTTGAATGTGCGGCGTGCGCCATTACATACATATCTAAAGTTAGAAGATTATATCGACGACGTAAGCGTCACTCGTTTATGCCTTACTTATTTCAATACTTATAAATTGTTTTATTTTAAAAATACTAAATATTATGTAGGTATCAGTATTTTTCCAAAGTTAACAAATTAAAAAATAAAGTACCGAAGCATACGACAGTATCATCGCAAAATTTGTTATGTTTCAGTCCTTAGATAAGGGAATAGCAATTATAAAGGACATATAGGTACATAAATAGAAACAATTCCTGGAATTCTCTCAACTAAGGCACTTGGCTTTGTGAGTAATTATTGCTGAGAAACTGGAATCTAGAGTTAGTTCTCTGTAAACAACTAAAGTACTCAACATACGTGGCTATTTTAATGTAACCATCTGCTCTTCAGCTTTTCAGGCACAGTTGAAAATAAAATAAGGACATTTAAATATAATGTAAGTTAAAAAAATATATTTATCTGCGTCAAACATCTGACTAATGCAATTGGCAAATCTAAAAATATTCGTTATTTTTAAGCAATACCGTGTGATGATTACAATTGCTTTTCAGTTTTTTTTAAATATTACGTTTATAAGGTTTTTACCCGACTACGGCGAAGCAAAAAGGAGGGGCATGTTTTTGACCGGTATGTGGATTGTGAGTATCCTCTGAACACCACTAAGATATAAGATAAGATAAGATAATTTTTTACATTTTCTTGTTTTCATACTTTTTAGAGTGCGATTTTTTTGTAGTCGGGTTTTATATTTTGAACTAGTTTTTTATTTTTAAATTTCTCTTTTGTACTGTCTGTTTATTGAATAGTCATAGCCAATAGCCATTTGGAATGGTTGATTGCAACCAAGTTAAACTTTTATTTTAATTTCTTTGGATTAAGGCGTAAGTGCATATAATTTACGTAATTTATTTACAAGATCTACGCACGTGCTACGGAGAATATACTCTCACGTTAAGAAAGCATACAATATTTTTGGAGGAGCAATTAATATTTTGACAGTGATCAAAATACAACTGTCAACTCAGCTGCATTATTGCAAATTGCTATAGCAAAAATTGTTTTGTGTGCTCCAGTTTTAATATAACATCTTCATACACGAAGCTCTTAACGAGTCTCAAACTAGCTTGGCAACGACAATTCCTCTCTGAATACGAGTATCTTCGAGTTTGGTTCATATATATCTAAGAATATGCAAACAGTGCTTACATTCTGATTGTTAATAATATAACTTCTTTTAATGTTTTTTTTTATACATTTTGATGGAAATTTTTACACAACGCCATCTAGCCCCAAACTAAGCAAAGTTAGTTTTGTGATACATCAAACACCCAGACACAAAACTACATACCATGCTCATCACGCAAATGTTCGTCCTAGGTGGAGATCGAACCCATGACCTACAGTTTAGAGGGTAGTCAAACTACCAACTGAGCTCCGAGGCTAGTTATTATTATATTACAAATAATTTAAATGTAAACTATTGTCTAATAACGACGAAGTTCCAGCAATAGAACTGCATACATTTTCCGACAAAACTACAGTAACAATAGCAACAATAACAATACGAAAATAACAAGTACATACATGCATTAAAATTTGAAATTTGTGGTCTTTGTGAGCTCAATCTACGTACGTAACTACGAAATCTTAGCTCTATTCTTTGCCTCTACAGATGAATTTAAGCTACGTGCTTGCTACGTTCAGCTGCTACGAATGCGGCGTGCGTTTGTAGCGTCAGAACAATAAAGGTACTACTTGGTAAAAACTAAATTAAACTATTGCTAATATTTTTTATTCTTGAATATGAAGTTTATATGACAGGCAAGCATAGCGACAGCAGTTTCCTCGTATAGTCGCTCAGTTGCATAAAAAGTTGTTGTTTAGGGTTCCGTAGTAAACAAGGAACCCTTATAGTTTCGCCATGTTCGTCTGTCTGTATGCCTGTCCACGGTTTTGCTTAGATACTTTTAGCACTAGAAATATGTAACTTCACATGGATAAACACATTGAATATACTGAAAACCAATAGGTACTAAAACAAAAAAACAGAAATCAGTCCCTTAAAAATTTCAACATTTAATAAATAATTCAATAAATATATATCTAAAGAACTTTAATTTGGCGGAATAAATGAAAAAAAAAACAACAGACAACGGAATAACGCGAATAATTTGTAACAACCAAAATTTTGAATTGTGATATAAATATATGTATAACTCACAATCTTGGTACAATCTTATTAGTAGGAATCCGCTGACAGGCAAGGGGATGCTACGCAAGTGTACTTAGCTATGTTTTGTACAAATTAATTATTAGTATATAAAGTATTTTTTTTAGAACAGTAAAATTATTAGGTACTATCCAAAACAAATTAGTAATCATTCCTTATTATTACCCTACAACCATTATGTTAAAAGCTTAGAAACTCAATTGTATTGCTTATTGTACCTAATAATTCCCACGTACCATCAATAACAATACTGTAATCACTCTAAATCCAATATCATGTTCCGAATCATCCGCACGTTGAACGTAACGACGTTGTAACGCTAACGGCTCTCTGACAACGGCTAACGATTCGCCTTTCATCTCACGCCCATAAAAACGAAGCAACAGCGGCGGGGAACGTTCCAAATACGTTTTATGGATGAACCTTTGTTTACGACGGAGCGTAAATTCGCGTAATTTAAATTAATTATGTGCATTGGGCAGCTTCTATTCCAGTCGAGCCGGCCCCACGCGAATTTCGCGTAAATTTTAATAAACGCTTAATTGTTTGAGCGGTCATACGTCTTTAGTGTTTTTTTGCAGTTTTTTTTATTCAGTGAGGATTTTATAGGCTTACGTTGGACTCCAAACTCAATTAGTTTTATTAACCCCCGACGCAAAAACGACGGCGTGTTATAAGTTTGAGGTGTCTGTGTATGTATGTCTGTGGCATCGTAGTTCCCGAACGGATCATCATCATCATCTCAGCCATAAGAAGTCCACTGCTGGACATAGGCCTCCCCTATGGATTTCCAGAAAGACCGGTTGGAAGCAGCCTGCATCCAGCGTCTTCCTGCCACTTGTAAGATATCCTCTGTCCACCTTGTGGCTGGTCTTCCTACGCTGCGCTTGCCGGTTCGTGGTCTCCATACGAGAAATTTACGGCCCGGATGGATGAACCTACATATTTTGAATTTGTTTTTTTTCTTTTGTTTGAAATGTGAATTAGTCAGTAGTTTTCTTAGCTATGTTTGATAAAAAACGGTCCAAGATGGCCGCCACCATAAAATGGGGTTTTACATATATTTTGTCGGGAGTTTTTGAGTTTTCTAAATTTATGAACGGTGTGGTCTGTGATGCGGCGCGCTTATCCAGAAGAAACTAGAACTACTAACTAGAAATAACAAACTTTTCTGACATGAAATAAGCACTCGGATACGTTTTTTTTGCACGATAAACGTGAAATTAAAATGAAGTCGATATCAGTCCACATTCCTGTTGCGTACTGCACAGGAATGGAATTCGTTGCCGCCATCTCTGTTTCCTGACACCTACAATCTTGGAATTTTCAAGGCTAGAGTGAATAGATATCTTCTAGATCGACGAGCTCCATCCTCGGCCACACCGTCGCTTAACATCAGGCGAGTTGGTGGTCAATCGTAGATCTATAGTGTATAAAAAAAAATTTTAGCGTGTAAATATTCGATACCATTTCACTTTTTTGATATTTCGTATTTTCGAGCTTTAAGTCGTTAGATAGTAAAAAACTTAGACATACAATCAAGAATAGCAATATGACTCGAACTAACCGAAATGTATTACAATAAAAAAACCGGACAAGTGCGAGTCAGACTCGCCCACCGAGGACTCCGAACAAACTAGTAGATATAAGGGGCAAATCATATATTTTTTATATATTTTCCTTCTTAAAACGAAAAATATACATCGTAAACGTATTTTAAAACCTGTTTTAACTTATACTAATTAAGCTCTTTCATATGACACCCCACATGATACGGTTAATTCACTTTAAAATGTGGACCCTCATTCCTTGCATAAAGACACTATTTTTTAAAAATTAAATTAAAAATGTTCGGGTTTCAGATTTTTTCCTATATGTGTACACAATTTTTCTTGTCAAATTTCATAGTTTTAGGTCAACGGGAAGTACCTCATAGGTTTTGATATCCTTGTGAGTGTCGAAATGAGCATTTTTACAACATTTTCAGCTGTAACCTTTTTAACGAAAACTGAGAAATTTTATTTTTCTTTCTGCAGCAAGATACTATGGATTTGCGTATATATTTTAAATTTCAACACAATACTTTTACGCATTCCCGAGATACAGGACTTGACACCCGCACGGACGGACACACACACAGACAGACAGACGGACAACAATGTGATCCTATAAGGCTTCCGTTTTTTCCTTTTGAGGTACGGAACCCTAAAAACGTCAAAATAAAGACTTTGTTGACAATTTTAAATAACCTTCCAAAATCACAAAAGAAGGGCAAATAGTAAAAGTGGTTCGGTACGAAGTTTGTGTTATTTATTGTATGCTGCCTCTCCCGCGAACTGAAGTGGAGTTTACCATTTTCTCTGAATATCTTGGCCTTGAACTTTCGCTCGACAAAAATCTATTGTGGTACTCTGCTTTGTATTCGGACGTCATATACTTCAGATTTTTTTGTCTGTCCAGCTCTTTGTATAACCAATGTTGTTTGCTTTTATCAATTTACTTATCTAGACGTCTTGTAAGTGCTGCTTTCCAACGGCATAACGAATATGTTTTTTGTTCTACGAATTTTAGGAATTCGCATAAGAAATTTACCAGATACATAAATTTTATGTTAATAAGTAAGTAAGTAGTAGTATTAGATATTATGTGTTAGTAAGTTATGTAAATTATAGTATAAAAAGACAATAATTTATTATTTAATCAATTATTCATATAAATAACATATTCATCTCAATAAATGTTCTCAATAGTATGTAATACAGTTTACATCAGACGTTCGGAAGTTAGTCAAAAATATATTTATTAATTTTAAATCTAAAAAAAAGTGTGTGATTGCGACAACTGCGCCAGTGAGCCATAAATGATTCGCCAGCGGTATTGCGAGTTGTACCTTTATTCTTATCTAATTGTTATCTTATTGAACTCCTACCTCGCCCAACGAGGTAAACAAAATGGAAGCTATTTGGGACGGTTGAATGGGTGATAGGTTTATTAGGGAGGTATTAATTGGCTCAACCGACGGAGATTTTGGCGGGGTTTCAATTGAGATTGATTAGTATTTATAATCGTTTAATCTTCAAGTGGAATCGAATTAAATTGTACTAAATTTACACAAAATATATTTACTGTCAATTTTGTGAAAACCGTAGAATTTGAAGTAGGATTTACTGAAACAACCGACTTCAAATCATTGAGATAAATACAGAGAACCAGTGATAGCTACTTCGGTGTTCCCTCCGCATCTCACTCAGTTCAGAAACCGGAAAGTGGGAAGGTGGTAGAAAATTTTACTGGTAAGATTTGATTACAGACGCCGACAATTGAAACTAATATAGAGCTAGTAATAATAATTATAGTTTAAATAACTGAAAAAATCGACTACAAAATACGCAATTCGTTTACTTGGACGACATTGTTTCATATATTTTGTCTTAAAAACCAAATTACCAAACCGATTCTGATATTTTTTTTATGGAACCATCTCTGACATATTGCCTACCAAACAGAAAAAGAATCATTAAAAACAATTCATAATTGGCGCTGAACAATTCATCACTGAACAAATATACAAAAAATATACAGTCGAATTGAGAACCTCCTTCTTTTTGGAAGTGGGTTAAAAATCGCATGTTGTTCCATATGACAGCCAAAAAAATTCAAAAATGAATTATTTTCCTTTTGTTCGAACATCTAGTTTCAAAATTGGATCCAAGATTAATGTATGCGCGAGCACGGGATTTACCGGTTACATTCATTTCTCGCAGGGTTGCAAACTTGCATTTTATTCTGGCATGTAACAGATAAATCTATTTCAGAGTTCGCTTGGAAATCTAATGGGAATTCAAATTGGGGATAACCCTGAAGAAGTAGACTAGATAATAGGTAATCGAATATTTTATCAGGAAAAACATGTCACAGCTCTATTTTATTAACCCCTGAATAAACCAGGGTTATTATAAGTTTAACACGTGTATCTGTGTACTTGTGTGTTTTTCTGTGGCATCATATCTCAAACGGATGAAATGATTTTGATCTAGTATGTTTTTTTGTTTCGGAAAAGAGGATTTGATCAAAAATGTCCTTAATCATTGTTCATTAAAATTAAAAATGTATATTAAGAAAGACGTAAGTAGACTTAATTATGTAATTGTAAATAATATAATAATATGTATTTTATAAAATCATTCATGTAGACGCGCGTCCAGTTTTAATTCTTGTCATTTTTTTTTATTTTTTTTAAACTTTATAGATCTACGATTGACCACCAACTCGCCTGATGTTAAGCGACGGTGTGGCCGAGGATGGAGCTCGTCGATCTAGAAGATATATATTCACTCTAGCCTTGAAAATTCCAAGATTGTAGGTATCAGGAAACAGAGATGGCGGCAACGAATTCCATTCTTGTGCGTGCAGTACGCAACAGGAATGTGGATCGATATCGCTGAGTACGGATTTTTGGCATTTCAACGAGAAATGGGTGGATTCGCCGACTTTCTGTTAGTCCTGTAGTGAAATGGGGAGGGTGGAATTAAGTCGTGAAGCTCTTGCGCACATTCCCCGAAATGAAACCTGTAGAAAATATACAGACATGCTACTTTACGGCGGTGCTCGAGACTAAGTAGCTTCTTGGCAGCTAGTTATCGTCACGGTATATACAATAATACCTATTCTGAAATAAAAATACGTCGTATTTAGATTTAAGAATGCCTAAAATATTTTCAAGAAATTCCAGAAGAAAAATATGTTAAAATAAATCTCAGTGTTAATTTGATGATAATTTGGAAGATGAAATGTTATTAATATAAATCCTGGATTTATAGTAACTGTAAATTATACAGTCAATATAAATTCTTCTTACTAGTACTGCTAGGCTAGACGCTAACGGCAGTCTCGGCCTAAGTGGAAATTAATCATCGTTCACCAATTATATAGTTTAGTCCTACTACGGGTTGTCGATATTAAAAAAACTTCAATTAATATAATATTTAGTATGCGCGGCTTGAGTATAATAAGTTCCCACAAAAACAGAGTACTCCATTAGTACATACAGAAAGACCATCTCTCCCCTCCAATGTTAATTTCCTCACACACACCCCGCTCTCGCCCGTCGATTGTTGGAAATTAGACTACAAGTACAAGAACAAGTAGTCAATTATCAATCTTTTCTTTTTGACAATTGAAGTTACCTTGCAAACAGCCAGCCCTTATCTGTATTTATGAGTGTGCATCATACCTATACAGACATAAATTTAAGCATGTGTGTCACTAAATACTCGTAGCATAACGTTGTATGGAGTGTTCAAGGTGTGACACAAGATAGATAGATAAACTCTTTATTGTACACACCTCACAAATACATACTCACTGTACAAAATACTCGTAGCATAACGTTGTATGGAGTGTCCAAGGTGTGACACAAGATAGATAGATAAACTCTTTATTGTACACACCTCACAAATACATACTCACTGTACAAAATACTCGTAGCATAACGTTGTATGGAGTGTCCAAGGTGTGACACAAGATAGATAGATAAACTCTTTATTGTACACACCTCACAAATACATACTCACTGTACAAAATACTCGTAGCATAACGTTGTATGGAGTGTTCAAGGTGTGACACAAGATAGATAGATAAACTCTTTATTGTACACACCTCACAAATACATACTCACTGTACAAAATACTCGTAGCATAACGTTGTATGGAGTGTCCAAGGTGTGACACAAGATAGATAGATAAACTCTTTATTGTACACACCTCACAAATACATACTCACTGTACAAAATACTCGTAGCATAACGTTGTATGGAGTGTCCAAGGTGTGACACAAGATAGATAGATAAACTCTTTATTGTACACACCTCACAAATACATACTCACTGTACAAAATACTCGTAGCATAACGTTGTATGGAGTGTCCAAGGTGTGACACAAGATAGATAGATAAACTCTTTATTGTACACACCTCACAAATACATACTCACTGTACAAAATACTCGTAGCATAACGTTGTATGGAGTGTTCAAGGTGTGACACAAGATAGATAGATAAACTCTTTATTGTACACACCTCACAAATACATACTCACTGTACAAAATACTCGTAACATAACGTTGTATGGAGTGTTCAAGGTGTGACACAAGATAGATAGATAAACTCTTTATTGTACACACCTCACAAATACATACTCACTGTACAAAATACTCGTAGCATAACGTTGTATGGAGTGTTCAAGGTGTGACACAAGATAGATAGATAAACTCTTTATTGTACACACCTCACAAATACATACTCACTGTACAAAATACTCGTAGCATAACGTTGTATGGAGTGTCCAAGGTGTGACACAAGATAGATAGATAAACTCTTTATTGTACACACCTCACAAATACATACTCACTGTACAAAATACTCGTAGCATAACGTTGTATGGAGTGTCCAAGGTGTGACACAAGATAGATAGATAAACTCTTTATTGTACACACCTCACAAATACATACTCACTGTACAAAATACTCGTAGCATAACGTTGTATGGAGTGTCCAAGGTGTGACACAAGATAGATAGATAAACTCTTTATTGTACACACCTCACAAATACATACTCACTGTACAAAATACTCGTAGCATAACGTTGTATGGAGTGTTCAAGGTGTGACACAAGATAGATAGATAAACTCTTTATTGTACACACCTCACAAATACATACTCACTGTACAAAATACTCGTAACATAACGTTGTATGGAGTGTCCAAGGTGTGACACAAGATAGATAGATAAACTCTTTATTGTACACACCTCACAAATACATACTCACTGTACAAAATACTCGTAACATAACGTTGTATGGAGTGTCCAAGGTGTGACACAAGATAGATAATAAACTCTTTATTGTACACACCTTAGAACTTACAATCAAGATATATTATTTAAAAACTAGTGTAACAACTGGCGGCCTTATCGCTAATAGCGATCTCTTCCAGGCAACCTTAGGATGGAGAGGAAGTAAGTAGCAAGTTATTTGATATGGTTATAGTTCGACTTTGTTAGATATCCAAAATAAACCTAACTAAAACGTTGAGTTTTCTAAATGACATAATATCCTCTTGATATCCTAGAAGAGAACATTGTGTCAATTGATATTTTTTAAAAGAAGAGATGCATAGTATTTACTACTTCTAAATAATATCATGCATTCTTTTATTGCCGGTCTCTTCCTCTACTGAAGAGTATTTAATTCAAAACATTGTACAGTACAAGAAAAAAAAAAAACAACTGGTTGCACTCCGGGAGTGCTGGCAAAAGTGAAAACTAAAAAATAAAATAGCAAACAGACTGACTCGTGAAGGATTTGAACCTCCGCCCTCCGATTGACAAACTGAATTTTATATCGGTGCTCTAACCTATTGAGCTAACGAGTTTTACGTACATGTGTCGAAAATATGCATTCGGCGCAACGAAATGACGTCATCCTAAAAGGACAAACTTGTACATACAATAATGAACTTTAAATGCAGAACGTTAGAATAGGTTTTTGACTGTCCGTCTTGCGATCTGACGATCTAACGCGAGTTTAAAATTTTTTACCCATCCCAAAAATGCACAACGCCGCTAAAGAAGTTTCCACTTCCAAAAAAATATGAAAAAAGCTTGTAATTCGATAAATGCCTGCGTCATATTTTATATTTTTATTATTATTATTTTTATATTTTTTATTAATTATCATTTCTCCATCCCAAGGTTGCCTAGAAGAAATTGCTATTAGCGATAAGGCCGCCTGTTGTTTCACTAGCATATAAGCTCTTTTCGCTATGTAATTTGTGTTTTAGGGTGTAAACAATAAAAAGTTTATCTATCTATCTATTTCAACATGATGTATTTTTCTGTATTTTACGTTCGGATTTATATTTTAGTGAGTAGTGGTAGTAGTAGGGGCCACGAACGAAGACAATTAATATCAATTCATTACGAGTCCACGACTCTCCATTAATTAAGTCCCCAACACTCTATTATAAATTTATTAAAACACAATAATTATTGTATTTTCAGCAAATTTTCGCACATTATTCCAAAACGGTCGCCCCACCGGGACGGCACGGCGCGAGATAAACAAGTTAATTTTATTAAAGCTCTCTATAGGTTTTGATAAAAGCGTGAATTAACTACTACTAACAGATACTTGCTTTTTTTACACGAATAAGTCCGCGTTTGACCACCAACTTGCCTGTTGGAAAGCGACGATGCTTAAAATAGATGTGAGATAATTTCATTTTACATTTGTTTTGTTTTAAACAAATGAAGGAGAATGGAAGTTGATACGTTCATGAGAGCACGCGTGCATTTTTATGTAATTTCATGTAGTACAGAATTCTAACTATTTATTACTATATTTATTTATCACACAATGAACCAATTTACAATAAAAAACGCCATTAAATATCTCCGAGGTTAATCTTGTTATATCATAAAAGCTTATTCTAAGATAAAAAACTGTCTGTCTGTTTGTTATATTTTCACGGCTAACCAGCTGAACCGATTATTATGAGATTTAGATTAGGAGACCTGGATACGGATATAGGCTACATTTTACCATTAACATTTTTCATTACTATGAGGGTGAAACCAGCACACAGGGACGGCCGCTCTTCACCCTCGACCAATGTTACCTCACCTCATCCGCACTCCGGTCTCGCCTGTCGATTATTGGAAATTGGTTTTGAAAATGCTAGTTGAGGCAGAGTTCTTTGTACGAGTAAGACCCACTCATTCTTCACTCATAAAATAGATATCTTCTAGATCGAAATATTCCATTCTCGCCCACAGCCTCGCGTGTCAGGTGACTTATTGACTAAATGTACATCAAATTTGAATTAAAAAAACCGGACAAGTGCGAGTCAGACTCGCCCACCGATGGTTCCGTACAAACTAGTAAATAAAAGGGAGAAATCATTTTTTATTTTTATTTTCCTTTTTATACCGAAAAATATACATCGTAAAAATATTTAAAACCTGTCTTAATTAATGCTAATTAAGCTCTTTCATATGATACCCCACACGATACGGTTATTTCACTTTAAAATTTCGACCCTCATTCCTTGCATAATGGCACTATTTTTTTGTGATTAAATTAAAAATGTCCAGTTTTCGGATTTTTTCCTATATGTGTACTCTAACACAATGCTTCTTGCCAAATTTCAGAGTTCTAGGTCAACGAAAAGTACCCCATAGGTTTTGATTCTTCTGTGAGTGTCGAAATGTGCATTTTTTACGACATATTCGGCTGTAACTTTTTTTTACGAAAACCATTTTTTTTATTTTTCTTTCTGCAGCAAGATACTATGGATCTGCGTATATGGTTTTAATTTCAACTCGATACCTTCACGCGTTCCCGAGATAAAGGTCTTGACACCCGGACAGACGGACAGACGGACATACGGACAGACAGACAGACGGACAGACGGACAACAAAGTGATCCTATAAGGGTTCCGTTTTTTCCTTTAGAGGTACGGAACCCTAAAAATATCAGTTCTGACTGACTGACTTAGGTGTATATCACTGAACAGACTAAGCCGCTGTTAGTCTTAGAAATGTATCATTTTGAGGGTATAAGTATATTTCCTATGCTGTAGACATGTGCTCGTACCTAAAAGATTTTTCTAATGTGAGCAAAAAAAAACAAAAATACTGAACTGCAAGCATAACAATTGCAAACTACAAGATGAGAGCTAAAATTACAAATAAACTGAACTAACTAATAAAGCATAACAATTGCAAACTAAAAGCAACTAATATTTTGCTAGTGCAATTTCTGTAAATATTTAGATTTCTGTACGTGCGCTATATTTGCGTTCAAACTACAATTTGCTGACCGCAACATTCACATTAACTAACTCGGCAGATTTGCTCAGTTCCTCGCCAAATTTGACTATTACCCAGCTTGCACATTTCCTAGTAAGTTGGCTCATTGTCTCGCTAGATTCGCCAGCGAGCCAGGTTTTCTAGTTGCCCGGAAACCGCGCGAAGGGCACTGAACGATGGAATGGAAAGCGCTGAAATTTCACCGTGTGCGAATAGCTTTACGAATGTACGTTTTATGACTCACGATGATTGTGGTCAGGTAGTTTCGTTCACATTTCATTTTTGTTTTCTACCTATTAATCTAGATAGATTAATAGGTAGATAATTTTTTTTTTTAACAGGTACATACCTACATGTAAAAAAAAAAAACACCTTGATATTATACTAAGCCGAATCAAAAAAGGAGTGTTAAAATCGATTTAAAATTGATGGAAACAAATTATTAATAAAAGTTAATAACTAAAAGGAAATCGTTAAGGGATATCCATCTAAGATTTTAATCAAATAAAATAATAATTATCGAAATCGAATTATGTTAGGCACGTCGCTCACTGGTAAGTCGGGGCGCGGTCGCGTCGGCGTCGCGGCACAGTCGAGGCGTGGTGTTTATGGTAGAGTCGAGGCGCGGGCGGCTATGCTTCCTTCACACATTACAGTGTAAACACACAGTGTGACCAGATTCAGTATTTTAATACTTTTTCAGTATATTTAATCGATTTTTCCGAACATCAGTATATTTTCAGGTATATTGCTGGCAGTCAGTATTTTTGGGTATATTTTGGTTGAAGTTATGGAAACACTGTAGTGAGTGATCGTCTTTGCGCCAATGTTTGCGGAATTCCCCGGACCGGAACGCGAACATTGGGACTTTCCCGGATTTAGTTTATACTCATACATGTTATCTATGAGCAAAGATGAGTAAGTTACAGATATGACAAGAAAGACGGCCGTTGCCGGCGTTGTAGTATTGTAATACTACATATACAATTATCAATCAATACATAGTATTAATCAGACTTGCAGAATGTATGTTCGCCTTCAACTTTACTACTGCTGGACCGATTTTAATGCGGTTTGCACTATTCGATAGAGCGTAATTTCCAGATTGCATACATTCAAATTCTTTGTGTTTCATGAGTATCAGTCTACCCGGACAAATTCGGGACGGACCGCTAGTTTATCTATAATTTTCAAAACAACGTCTAGTTTTTAAGTTTTCAGTTGCATGAATAGGTAGTAAAATGAATGAATAGGTAGTAAAGGTAGTTAAACTTAAAAGATACTTTATTACTAGTATCAATCTAATACGGTTCAAGTGAAATGATTGTCTCTTCTGCATTCAACTTATTCTTTGAGGACTTTCTTTCGATAATTCGGGAATTTCCCCAAAATAGGAGATGTTTTTGTCATCATATAAATAGAACGCGATTTTCGTTGTTTTTATTTACTTAGTTGCATTCATTCGGACAGCATGTCTAGTTTTCAGCAAAGTTATTTAGCGAAGTGGGAACAAATTCCGGAATTTTCTTCGTGGCTTTCACGTTACAAAGATGACGAGTTCACCGCATTTTGCAAAGCATGCAATGCGAAAATGCAAAGTAGATTAGCATCTATAAAACAGCATGCAAATACTGAAAAGCATAAATTGAACTTGATAAAATATAAAGGACAGTCAAAGGTAAGCATAATTCGCTTTACTTAACTAGTTCAAGGCGTTCGGATATATTTTAATTTAAAGTTAATCATCCTAGTTTTGTTTCTCAAAACCAGTTAGGTAACAGCTATGAAATGCGGCGCTATTATAAAAAAAAACTAATCAAGTATTTTAAAATTTTCAGGTTGATACATTTTTCAAAAAGGCCCCACTGAAAGACGAAGTCAAGAAAGCTGAGCTGCGTTTATGCAGTTTTCTGTCGGAACACAACATCCCATTTAGAGCTATGGACCATCTTAGTAATGTTCTAGTGAAGTGTTTTACCGATTCCGATATTGCGAAAGAATTTTCCTGCAAGAGATCCAAAGCAGCCGCTATAACTTATAATGTTTTAGGACCCAATTTCGAAAAAGATATGATTGAAGACATACTTGGTACTGCATCTCCTTCAGGTAAACCAGTATATTCAATTATAATCGATGAGAGTACAGATGTTGCAACAGTCAAAGTATTGGCAATAGTAATTAAATACTTCTCTGAAACTAAATGTACTGTACAAACCAAATTCCTTGATTTAGTTGACTTAAGTGGTGAGACCGCAGGTCATTTATTTAATTCGTTGTCATCAAAATTATCGGAATTAGGTTTAGAAATAAAATACTTAATAGGATTCGCTGCTGATACTACGAATGTGATGTTTGGTCAACATTCTGGCATTGTTGCAAAAATTAAAGAAGTAAACCCAAAGTGCTTTTTTATAAAATGTGTTTGTCACTCTGCAGCATTAAGTGTTAGCCACGCCTGTAAAATACTGCCTAGAAATTTAGAACAAATAGTAAAAGAAGTTTATGGATATTTTTCTCAAAGCAGCAAGCGTCAAAGAGAATTTGCTGAGTTCCAAAATTTCACAGACACTGAAATTCACAGAATTTTGCGTCATTACGACATAAGGTGGCTTTCACTTCATGCCTGTATTAGTAGAATAATTGAGCAGTGGAGGGCATTGCAACTGTTTTTTCAAGACCAATACTTGAGTGATCGCAATATGTCATCAGAATTTTTATTTAATTCTTTTACCACTGATATAAACAAATTGTACTTTTACTTTTTGGACTACATATTGCCGATTGTAAACAAATTTAACATAATTTTTCAAGGCGACTATCCGTGCATTGATAGACTGTATGATGATGCATCTAGTATGTACTTGTCGATTTTGGGTTGCTTCATGAAAGCTAGTTACATCAAACGTACGGACAATGTATTTACGTTAGACCCAAAGTCTAATGTAAATTATTTGCCATTGAAAGATATGTACTTAGGTATTCAAGTAGGCCAAGAATTAATCAAATACAGGGAAAACATAAACATGAAAGAGCAAATTACTGAGTTTTTCAGAAGGTGCCAATCATTTTTAATTGAGTTGAGCATGCAATTGAAATCACGTTTGCCTTTTGAAAATCCAGTTTTTCGAGAACTGAAATTTCTTGACCCACACACTGCCGTGCATAAAGAATTTCGCAGTTTACGAAATGTGATAGAAACTTTCCCATGCGAAGTACAGCCAGAACAAATGCAGTTAATTGACGAAGAATATAGAACTCTAAAGTTTGATCGCGAAGTAAGTGATTTGTTACAATCTTCCAGCACTGGCTCACCCATCTCGTGTGAACAATTTTGGGTGAAAGTTGGGAAAATTTCTAACAGTGATGGCATGTTAAAATACAAAAATATAACTAGTTTTAGTAAATCTCTTCTATGTATACCGGTATCGAATGCTGCATGCGAGCGCATATTTTCACAGATAAATTTAATAAAAACGGACCAAAGAAACAGATTTATAAACAAAAATGTGTCAGCTATTTTAAAAACAAAGCAAGGTGTTAAGGATGAAGGAGGTTGTGTAAATTTTAATCCTTCGAAAAGGATGTTAAAATATAACTCTAACATTTATTGTGAAAATGAATAAATAAAACGTGTTAAAAAAATCAGTATTTTTATTGGTATATCTGTCCTATGTAAGTCGGTATATTTCAGTATTTTTTTGAGGTGCCTCGGTATTTTCGTAAAATTTAATCTGGTCACACTGTAAACACATCTACGCACGAAACAAAATAACAAAATGGCGGTGGAGTCGCGGCGCGGTCGCGCACTGCACCACTGCCGCGACGCCGCCGCGACCGCGCCTCGATTCCACGTCGCCTGCGACGCAACTCTAGTGTGTGGGCGCACTGCCATTTGAACCTGAAGGAAACGTAGAGCGCCCGTGCCTCGACGCCGCCTCGACTCCAGCTCGTGTGGGCGACGCGCATTAGCGATAGAAAGAAGTTTTCTCCTTTTTGTGTAGAAGAATGCATGACAATGTTAGTCTTAGCCAAAAATATCGTATCGTGAGTTATAAAACATTATCTCCGACAGCGGCTGGTTCGGTGTGGTGTCCAAATATTTGTGTTGTGCAAACGTTGCGGAACGACGCGGACGCGGCCCGCTGCACTGCAACGTACAAATCCCCTCTCGCGGGACAGATGCTCTAGTATTTGCACGACAGACTGTACCAGTTCACACTAGCCTTGTGAAACATTTTCTAATAGACATACCTTTTCAAACAATAAATTATGATACTAATGGCCGTTCAGTTAGTCGGTAAAATAATATAATTATCTTGTGTCACTTCCACAATGGTGCATTTTTTTTTTATTTTGCAGATTTGTAGTGATTGATAATCCAATTATTTGTGTGAAAAAAATATTGAAATTTGATGAAAAATTACCAAAATATAGCGATATCAGTGTACCAATGCAAAAACGAGAAAAAAGAGACGGCAATCGTGTGGTAATATGACGTAATCAGTCATCTTATCCCTCACTCTACTGTTAATATATACCACTACTTACGCAGTGAGTGAGTATGCTGTCATGTTCACACGTCACTGACCATAACAACAAAGCGGTCGTGTTTCAAATGAGGTAAACAGATAACTTCAGTAACTTCGTTATTTCATAACGGATTACACCCATCCAAAAGAATAAAATAGGTAATCTAACAACGGGTTGCACTCCGGGAGTGCCGGCAGAAGTGAAAACTTGAACATTAACGTTGTGCATAAAAATGCACAACGTTAATGTTCAACGTGAATATTTTGGAATGGTTAGGGAATCATTTTTCACGAATTGCTTCCTTTATCAGTATATAAGTACTATCATTTATGTGGTTAAATACTTAATTTCCCGTATATTTCATTAATAGATGCACTATGTTCAATTTTCATATTTTAAACACTTTATATACACGAATTTTACAAGTATACAGACGGTCGAGCCATCAGCAGTCACCATCCGTGGATGCGCGTAGCAGGCTGTAGTACAAACACACACGAACACTCGCGCAAGCGCCCTGCGCCGTTTTACGAATGTTCTATCAGGTCACGTGTCCTGACGCGAGCTTAACATTTTTTACCCATCCCAAAAGTGCACAACGCCGCTAAAGAAGTTTTCACTTCAAAAATCCTAGCGCACACGCCATATACTTAGAATTCGAAAATATCTATAGGATTCGCAACTTGGCGTGCATGAGCCTCGCTTAGTTCAATATAATGGCACAATCCATCAAACAATTCAGGCTGCAGAGAGTACCAAAACACATAAACACCCGAAAAGCAATACCCTCCTTATGCAGGCGAGTAATACGCCCATATGTCTTTAAGGCAGCTTATATTACTTAACATTTATTACATCGCATATTTGACAATACATTACCTGCACAATGGCTACGGAATGCGTCTAATAACGTACTGCAGCGGCAGCCGCATGCATCAAGGATAAATTCTCGCACGTTCACGCCTCATAATACAATTTGGTGCGGTATCCGAGGAACTTTTTCATAAAGTCGGATTAGTCACCATTAGAGGAATATAGGGGAGATAAGGCAGCAGACGAACATGGATAAAACATATTTTAGAATATTATGACAAGATAGTGTGCATAAACTATTTGTAAGCAAATTCTTATTTATATTACTTAAAAAAAGCCGGAAAAGTACGAGTCAGACTCGCCCATTAAGGGTTCCGTACAAACCAGTAGATAAAAGGGGGAAATTATATATATTTTTTTTATATTTTCCTTCATAAATCGAAAAATATACATGGTAAAAATATTAAAAAACTTGTTTTAGCTTGTGCTAATAAACTTCTTTCATATAATACCCCACATGACGGGTAAAGCACTTTAAAATTGGTACCCTCCTTCCTTGGATAAAGACCCTATTTTTTGTGATTAAATAAAAAATGTGCAGTTTTCAGATTTTTTCCTTTATGTGTACTATATTACAATGCTTCTTGCCAAATTTCACAGTTATAGATCAACGGGAAGTACCCCATAGGTTTTGATTCCCTTGTGAGTGTCGAAATATGCGTTTTTGCAAGATATTCGGCTGTAACTTTTTTTTAATGTAAACTGAGAAGTTAGATTGTTCCCTCTGCAGCAAGGGACTGTAGATCAGCGTATATGGTTTTAATTTCAACTCGATACCTTCACGCGTTTCCGAGATACAGGTCTTGACACCCGGACGGACTGACAGACAGACAACAAAGTGATCCAAGGGTTCCATTTTTTTCTTTTGAGGTACGGAACCCTAAAAAACATAGAGTCGATCTGAGAAACTCTCCTTTTTCAGGAGTCGGTTAAAAACTTATGACTAATATTTTTTTTATATTGACAGTGAATGACTCCAATATTGATGGTTGTATGAAGGGTCAGTTACAAAAGGCAATAACAAGGCATTTGAACCCTCTATGGTAATCCTTATTTATACATCATCAAAACAGAAACTCTTACCTCCAAGTACAATACGTCGAATTTCTTAACATCTAAGCACTAATTCTAAGTCTAATTCACTCGACTAACTTCACCATCAACAAGACTTGGAACAATAGCTCAGAATCCGAACTTACCCCACTATACCCTAACAATAGTGGGGTAATGCGTCCTTGCTCCGCACCAAATGAAACTTTACGATCCCGTTCATGAGAACAAGAATTCATACGACTATGTACGTATGTATGGGAACGCGGACATTGCTTGTGCCAGCTAAATATGCCCTTGGGTTAAGAAAATTATACGAAATAGAATTTTTCCTGGAAACGTGTAATGCGCCAAAATGTGGAATGCGCTTCCTGAATGGGTCTTTCCGAATAGATATAATATAGGTGTCTTCAAATCGCGAGTAAATAGGTTTCTTCTAGGCAAGCGCGCTCCATCGTAAACCTAACCGTCGCTTAACACCAGGTGAGTTGACGGTCAAGCGCAAGCCTATTGTCAATAATAATAATATATATATATATATATATATATATATATATATATATATATATATATATATATATATATATATATTGTAGTTTTAGAGTTAACTTTGGTGGTATATAACAATGGTGTAACATTTGGTGATATTTGGTGGTACAAGTTAGAAAAGAATTGAACACTTGAATAAATAATAAATATAAATATTTGTGGACATTTCACACAACACCATCTAGCCCAAATTAGGCAAAATTTGTACTATGGAACTAGATGGCTGATAGAATACATATATACTTTTTTTTGTTGTAAATATATACATATGATACATAGAAACACCCAGACACAGAACAAACATCCATATGCTCATCACACAAATGTTTGCCCTGGGTGGGGATCGAACCCACGACCTTTCAGTTCAGCTGGTAAACGTAAACACACTACCAACTGAGCCACAAGGCCGACAAATGAAATTTAGAAGTTTGAGAAATTTTATGTTTCACTTATTTATCTTTCTTTTTTCTAATGTAAGTATTTATAGTTTCTTCAAATTATGTTAATTTGATGGTGAGTAACACAAACGCTTCTATATTTTCTTGATGCTTACTTAGAACAGAGTAATTACAGTTTTTTACCCGACTGCGTAAGAAGAAAGGTTATGTTTTTCGAATGTATGTATGTAATATGTGGGTATGTATGTATGTTTCTAAATGACAGCCTACAACCTAAACACATTGACTGATTTTGATGTGCGAGGTGTCGTTAGATTTGCCTGATTTTCATAGACTATATTTTTTTTAATAATAATACATATCTCGCCTAAACAACAAAAAATTTGTTTTTCTTAATCTCTAACGAACTTTTTCGTAATAAACAAGAGATTTTACTAGAATTATTACAGCGTAGGTAACAAGTGTGATGAAATCGTAAGTGAAACTGCAAAAACTGCTTTTTGTAGTCGGGTATTTTGTTTTCCTTTTATATAGATGCTTGTTAACATTATCAAAATAAAATGGATGGCACGTTGCAGCGAGCTGCCGTTTTCTGTAAAAATCTTTGTCAAAAATGTTTCATAATCATCATTGGAGCCGTTATCGATCCACTAGTAGACATAAGCCTCTTCTTTATCACATTATTGCCAGTCCTGCGTCAATCTCATCCAGCTCTTGCCATAGAGGAGCAAAAATGTCTACAACTAATAAATAATTATGTACCTAAATTCACTAAAACATTTTTTTAGAAGTTATTTTTATGTAACGTCTAAAATATAATACAGAAATACATACTTATTTAAATAAAAATAATGACTAACTTAAAAAAAAAAAAATTGCACTCAGCGTCTTCCCGCCATTTGTATAAGGTCATATGTCCATATCATGGCCGGTTTTCCTACGCTTACGCCGGTACGTGGTCTCCACTCGATGCAAGCCGCTTCCAATCGGTCTTTTTGGGAACTCATGGGGGAGGCCTATGTCTAGCAGTGGACTTCTTTTGGCTGAGATGATGATGATGATGAATTAATTTAATTACTACTAAATTAACGTAAATCACAAAAACCAAATATTAAGTTTCATCAAGATCGATAAGTAAATATGACCTATGCAGTAAAATAAACACACACAAACATGTCAAACATACATTTATGTAAAAGCAAAATCATCCAGTCCTGAAATGCAAGTCTAGTCCTGAAAGTCCTGAAATGGAGGTCCCACGATTTCTCTGCCAGCACACATTCAGTTCAACATCCAACACCGCAGAACATACAATGCTGTGATTGACTCCATACCACATGAAATTAATTAATTAGCTTCGAAATAGACTCCCTATACCGATGTCTATTAGACGAGCTTCAATTGTTACCTACCTAATGAAGTACATATGTATATATTATTATATATTTAAATATTGTTGAATAAAAACAATATGTTACCTGCACTGCGTACGCATAAAAAATCCTACCGAATTTAAGCCGCAATGGACTTATCAATTTGTCAATAATACAGACTTAAAACTAGAACGCATTTTGTTAACGCAATTTTATAATTGAAGGGTTGTAATTCTAAAGGGTAATATGCAAATGAAAAAAATATATTAAAAAAAAATGGCACTAAGACCCTTTAGACGTACAACCCTTCAATTATTATCATGTAGCTATACTGTAGCGTCACGATGTACTATTTATGTAGTAATCATGGATATCGCGTTCTGGTGCGTACAGGACTAATTTCACGTTTTATTTAAGACTTAAAAATAAAACTACATCGCTCCATCCGTTGGAGAGCTACGCTGCCACAGACAGACACACAGATATACCTAAATTTACACAGATACACACGTCAAACTCTCCCTCCCCTCCCCTTTTCTTGGGGTGGGGTTGAAAACAGGCTAATTCATTATTTAAGAAAACTTTCATTCAACGTATTACAATGATCACCACTCCTTAGTGCTTAAAATATAAAATTAAAATATAAAAATAAACAAAAACAGTGTTCAAAATCCTGCTAAAAATGTAATACTCAACTAAAGGTTGCATAAAACGTAATTAAATATGTACTTACTACCAACACAATTATCTAAATAATAATCTTTTGACCAGCTATAAGTTTGTATAAGTGTTTAGCTTGATAACAGTTTTTTTAAATATTTACTTTATAAAGATATTTTGAAATTGAAAATTGAGTGCTTAAAATATATAATACCGACGCTATACCGTAGAAAATTATAAACTAAGTATAGGAATATAATACATATAATTATAGATAGGTATCTACAAGCAGTCTGAAACCACTCTCAGCTATTACGAATTTATGTGAAACAGTTCCTAACCACTAGCCGAACACATAACCGCAAATAACCAGTATTGATGGAGGCGAGTCGAAGCAACAAGCAACAAGTTACTGCATCAATTAGCAGTATCGAACGCCATTCAGTTTGTTCAAGCAGTTATGGGCAGAGTGGTCGAGCTGTGTGATACTCATACATTACAGTTGTTTTTTTTTGATCGGGCAAGTGCTTTTATTAACTACAACAAAACAATATACAAACTCAACTAACTAAACTACTACACAAAAAGCATATCGATTACCCCAGACCAATAAAGGTCTAAAGACAATCCAAATGCTCAAACCCACTACCAGTTGGCAGCGTACCCAGCATGCTGACGGAATTGCCACGTTGAATGGCAATGCTTAGGTATGCTTTGGGCCAGATACGCACCAGCACTTGATTGATGTAAAACAATAACTAATTTAGTGTTTGTGCACTAAATAGCTGTTATTGAGAGTTGCCTACAATACAAACAAGACAGAGAAATCAATTGTACAGAGCATTCAATGATTTTTGACACTATCAAAGAGTGTATTTCACATATTTTTCAAAGAGAGTTAAATTAATTAATGATTATTGTTTAAAAACTGAAACAACCGATTTCAAAATACACGTATATAAATAAAATATAAATATTTTTCCAGCTATTTTGTTTTAAAACCCAACTATTGATGAAATTTCTATGGAATTATAATATAATAGAAATATTAATATAAACAGAAAATTATTATTTTTATTTAAAAATATATACATACGTAGGTATATCTTTTAAAATAAAATTATAATTTCAAAGCGGTTTATAAATGACGGAGTTATAAGGTAACAAACATAAAAAACAGCTGAATTTTTCCTAACTAGTTCATTACTTATCAGGGGGTTACGCTCATCTCTTATAAGTTGGCTAGCCTCTGTTTCTATTTTGCTTTTTCTGCAATTACGAGAGTGACAAAAAAGTTGCAGCAACTGTTAAAATATCACAATTCGAAGTAGGCTCCTCTAAATTTTTATCTGACATTTTTAATTGCAGAAAAATCAAGATATAAAAGCGCGCGAGCCAATTTTGTATCACTACAAAAGTTGAACGTAACCCCTCCAGATGCCCCACAACACTTTATACGGTAGCAAATGGATGAATATTATTACGTATTAAAAGATTTATCATTATAATTTACGATGAATAGTGAGACCCTCACCCAAAATGTCCCAAACCCCAGTGACCCACACTCCTAGCGGACCCACACAGTGAGTAACCCACATTAGCGGCTTCTTTTGGTGCTTCCACACCAGCACAGACCATAAAACAAAGCCGCCAGACGCGGTAAACGTCACGATTCCGATATCTCTGTATTTGTTGACTGGTCTTTTGTAGGTTGTCTGTCCGGATAAAGAACCAACGTAGCTGTCCCTATTTTATCGTTTATAATTACTTTCATATAGGTATTTTATTATCATTATTTTGTTGAATCGAAACGTTAGTTCTCATATTTTGCCACTATATATATCTAATCAAACATACTACAATAAAGCTCATACTTTAGAAAAGTTTTAGAGTAATTATGATTATATCCTCCTTGACGTATCCGTCAGTGACGAGCCCTGCTAATTAGAGTAATTATACAATGTAATCCACTTCCATACTGGACAGGGAAGAAAAACAATGTGACAGTAGCTTCTTTTCCAGGGGATACTGCATAAAACTAAAGATTTGAGGGAAATAAGAGTCCATTTAAGCTCAGGATTGACTCCTTGACACTATAACCTAATATTTTTTTTTATTTTGTATCCTTTCAACCTTGGAGGGTTTAGTGTAAAATGTAAAACCAAAGTTGGAGGAGTTATGTGTATGAATAAGCAAAGAAAGACCGACATTGAGGGCATTTCACGCCAAAATGACATGAGGGACATGACATCTATGTATACTAAACACAATTGTACATATATGTAGCAATCGTAACATTTCATGTCATATATTTTTCTCCTTTTTAGAGTTCCGTACAACCAGAGACTATGAACACTACATAAACAAAGTAAATGCCGCAGTAAAATGTAAAAAAATTGTATGGAGAATATTATCGATTAGATAACAGAGTATTTAGTGATTTTTGCGGACCGCTACATTTTGAGACATCTATCCCATATAGGGGGTAATCCATATAAACTACGATTTAGGATAGATGACTCACTGAGAAACAGGACAACTAACCCGCAAATACTATGATCGTACCTTGCATACAATCGCACAGAAACATTTTTTTTATCAGCCCTGTTTGTACAAATTGTACCTCAACTGCTGGGCGCGAGTCATCTTCTCATTGTAAGAAGGGTAAGTCCATAGTCTACCACGCTGGCCAAGTGCGGGTTGGCAGACTTCACACATCTTCAAGAACATGGAGAACTCTCAGACATGTAGGTTTCCTCACGATGTTTTCCTTCACCGTTAGAAGTTGGCGGCAATCGACAATACGCACATAACTTCGAAAAGACAGAGGTGCGTGTCGCGGGATTCGAACCCAGGACCTGCGGATCGCACGTCAAACGGTCTCCCGACTAGGCTACCGGAAAATTAAAAATTTCAAACAGAAACATTGAGACACGGTAATCTTAGTGGTAGTTGGAGACACCTCGATAGATAAATAATAATGGAATTCTTTGCCGCCATCTCTGTTTCCTGAGACCTACAATCTTGGAATTTTCAAGGCTAGAGTGATTAGATATCTTCTATATCGACGAGCTCCATCCTCGGCCACACCGTCGCTTAACATCAGGCGAGTTGGTGGTCAATCGTAGATCTATAACGTATAAAAAAATATGTAATGTGCAATTTATCCACGAAACTATAGTAACTACAATCAGGACAACTATTAAACCTGGAGCATGTATTCGGGTTTTACCCTATCTGATAGCCCCATAATTTGTCACATATTGGGTGCCATAACGAGCTAAGAAGGCGCCATAAGGAGGTAAAAGGACGCCATAAGTGTCAGCAGATTTTGAAATCGTTTTATGGAGATGTGTTTCGATCATCAATATTAAGGGAGGAAAGGTACGAGGAAAACTTTCCCGTTGTCGTCTGGCAAATGATTTGTTCTATATCAGTATTGGAATAGGATAACTTGTTTTATCAGGTTATCATTTAATGTATTGGTAGTGTCATATTGATGCTATATAAATGTTCAGTCGTTTGACATTTACTTATATTTTAATTCATGGGCTGTAGATGTTGCTGTAATATATTTATATAGGTATAATCGGATATGCAGATGATACCCGCGATCGGAATATTCTTTGGTAGTTGAATTGGGGAAATGCCTTTATTAACTACAAAAAACATTAAATATTATAAACTACACTCACAACAAGTTTATTACACAGACTGCTTTTTTAAAATTGAGTTATTAAAGTTTCATTTAACATTAACATTAATTTATCATTATCATACATAACACTTACTTAAATTTGAGTTACTTACTTGTTTGTAACAACAAAGTCATCGCTCACGATATTTGAATAAGTTTTCTCATGCAACGGTTTTCAACAAGCAAACAACAAATAACGATCCCGGGTTCTGCACCAATTACCGCAGCGAATGAGAGCCCTCTACCATCGATACCAACTACAAAACACTCCGCTCCCACAATAGGTGCTCGATCCATCCCACATGTATTGAAAAAGGCCCGAAAATGATCCTGTTATTACGAACATCTTCAAAAAGGTTCAGTTTTATTCCGAAGGCCTTTCTAATGGAGAACGCACACCGTATCGACTCAATACTGATACTCGCATCAGTTATAAGCTCACTAAGCCCAGTTTTTAACCAAATTCAAGAAAGGACGAGATTTTCAATCCACTTGTATTATGAAGTGTTTGTTATCTCATAACCTCGTCATTTACAAATCGATATCAAAAATTAATTTGAAAAGATATATTTTCCGATTAGTACCATCGAAATTTCGATGGTCGTAGTAGATCAGTAGATCGGTTCAGCTTTAAAACAAAATAATAGGAAAAAATATGTTATCCAAGTAAACGAAATAGCGTACTTTAAAGCCAGTTGTTTCTGTTTGCTAATTATTCTCAATATTGCGAATAGAAAATAGTAGAACGTGTTCGTTTTAATATTTATAAATTATAGCAGAATTATTTAATTCATTATTTTATCGAAACAATTTAAGGGTTCAGTTAAACGATGAACATCAAACGCAAGCATCTGTTATAATTTTTGTGTCAAATAAAATTTGCGGACTTAATATAACAACAGTACAGCTATGACATTTTAAAAGTTTTATTCGCTCATGTTACACGACAAGCAATTTTTTTATCAGACTACAGAATGTTTTAATAGTATTTGACCAAACTTTAAACTAGTTTGAGTCTAACAACACAGAGTCGCGACTTTGAGTCGCATGGAATCTTGAGTCAGTATGATGTGCGAACTCCTTTACAGCGAGCCAGTTAAGCCTGTACACGTGTATCTATGCCCTTACCGAATGTCTTTTTGTCCCTCGTATGCAGTGATGGTTTAATATTTCAATAGATAGAAAATTGGATCATCAGGTTTCTTTTTTGCTGGACTAGATTTGGACGTGGGTTGGGTCTCGTCTCGTTGTATTCATATTCTATTTGACGATCCGTTTGATGTTCAATTTTGCTGTAGACTTAAGCTCTTATCGTCCATGAAAAGATAAAGTTTTTGTTTGAATTACTAGTAAGTCTATTTTTTCTAACGTAAAATTTAAATTTGCGTTTCCACTAACTCACTCGTTAGAGAGCAACGATGTGGCTAAAATACTTATATTTTATGTACTTTATATAAATAAATAGTTATTTCTATTTTCTCTTCTAAAATAAATAGTCAGGCAATTTGTTACATTTTCTGGCTGTACGGATAGAAAACATAAATTTAAACTGTTTAATACAAACCTTCGGAAAAAAATTACAATGTTTGGGTGGGAATGGGCAGACTATCTATTTATCCTGTAAAAAATATATACACATTTTAGATACATTATTACATTTTTGTAGCTTATTCCCCGAAATGGATCATAATAGAAGAATGTAAGGCTAAATAGAGACCTAGACTAGACTTGAGACCTTACAGTGGGTCTTGCAAGTGAAGCAAGAGTTTTGCTTTTGTACATTTCACTTGTTCAAAATAAGGAAATACCAGCTAATTTTAGTCCCGGAAACATTGTGAAACTGAAAATGCCATTTCCTCCAATACCAGCCCCCTTATCACTTTAACAATGCAGTAAATTTGAACCGCGACCGATAACGAGTAAGTAATACTTTCAACTCCAACCATATTTCTTTCTACTTTGTAGGTAACGTACTTTTATAACGTTCTTCGATGTTTTTTGAACATTGTTCGAATTATTTACTTATATTTTATTTTTTTAACTTCACATTTTTTATTTAGGTATTTAAGAAAATTAATCTCCACAGACTCCGGGGTCCATACCTTTTATAAACTAATATATGCATTTTAACTACTATTATTTTTAAGTTATGCAAGAGGAATACAACATTCTAATTTACACTTTACTAACACACACATATTTACATAACACACATAGTAATTTCACATTCAAATATTTTTTACGAACTTTTATTTTGAAATGATATTTTATTCTTTTTAATTTGTTTATGTTTTTGAGTTTTTGTTTTTGTCATCTTTTAATATAATTAATGGAAGGAGGATAGGCTGGCCTTTGCCCAGCAGTGGGACGGAACAGGCTCAAAATAATAATAATAATAAATATAATTACTTTAGTTAGGCCTTATTGGTCAGCAGGTGAAATTGTGAATGCAATCTATTATTTTAATATGATTATTTCAACAGCAATTGAATATCATCAAATTAGAATATTTTGCTAACCAACCAACCCAGATCGATTGGATTCAGAATTGGATGAGCATTCGAAGGATTTATGTGATACTCGAAACTCATGACATATTGTATTCTGAATGCAATATATTGAAACTGGTTCTTGATTACCATTTTAAAATAAAACGCGCAACAATGTTACTGAAATTCAAGCTCGGGTAAGAGCACTTTTATCCTTTTGTCCGACTTTACAATAAAAGCTTTGAGTGGCAATGTGACTGTTTAAGAGCTATAGTATTCTTTCTTGGCCTAAATACAGACTTGCTGAGTGGAGGTCACTTTATCCTTCTCTTAAAAATTTAATTTTGATAGTTTTTATGAATTTGTATCATCATCATTCTCATCTCAGCCATATGAAATCCACTGCTGGACATAGGCCTTGGACTTCCCAAAAAGACCCATTGGAAACGGCTTGCATCCAGCGTCTTCCCGCCACTTGTGTGAGGTCATCTGTCCATCTCGTGGCTGGTCATCCTACGCTGTGCTTGCCGGTGCGTGGTCTCCACTCGAGAATTTTTCGGCCCCATCGGCCATCAATTCTACGTGCAATGTGCCCTGCCCACTGCCACTTTAACTAAGTTATTAGCGGATTAGCAAGTCTTGCTAATCCGCTGTGCTATATCTATCTATTCTTATTTTTTTCTCATTGTTTATATTCTTATAAATTATATTTTAGAGGTAAATAAATATTGTTTCTACAGAGCAGTAACAAGACCGGAACCAGCACGAGGCATGTTCATTACTATGATGAGAAAACTTGGAGCTCACACGAGTTGGGAATTACGCTCGGTACGGCATGAGTTGGTAATTTTTGTTGCTGTACATTTATGCTATAGTAGATGATTAATACGAATAGTAGCCTTATAATAAAATAATATTAGTATAAAATACACGAATTACGTGGATATAATTTTCTTTATATAAAAATATCGATTTAGATATTTGTTAATTTATTAAGGTGCCAATAAAGTGTTTTTGTATAATATTGTGTATATAGTGTATTGTATTGTATTGAAGTGGATTTTTCTAGGAGTGAGACAGTGTAGGTTATTTAAAGAAAAGTAAGAAGTTGTGAAGAAGACGTACCTACATATTTAGCAGTCAGTACGAAAATTGTTCGGCATTCACAATAATATTTTTAAATGAAGCAAAACGATATACCATTTTGTTACTATACAAAAAACAAAATGTCAACTTCGTTTAAAACTTTGAACTTATAAAAAAATAT
The DNA here is from genome assembly GCA_947563715.1 of Lycia hirtaria. Taxonomy (NCBI): domain Eukaryota; kingdom Metazoa; phylum Arthropoda; class Insecta; order Lepidoptera; family Geometridae; genus Lycia; species Lycia hirtaria. The sequence goes on along the minus strand of OX387381.1, from coordinate 26,073,531 downwards.
AAATTAAATCAAACACGTTTTTTAACTATCACGGTTATTCACTCCATTGTCATTTATTATTTGTTACCCTACGCTTGTTTTTTCATTCATTCAATATAGATCTTCAAAAATGTTGGTATGTGCGAGCAAGATGTACTCAAATCACAAACTTTGAGTTGGTTGTTAATCGTACATCTTTATTATTATACTATAATTATATATTACTATTAAAGTCGTCTGTGCTATGATGTAAAAAAAAAACAAAAGCGTTATTGTGTAACTATTTTTTTTATTGCTATTTTTACTAGCTTTTATTTATTTTCCCGGTTTCTGTAATATGATCTTGCAAGTAAAATTTGACTTTCCGATTGATTTTTTGTATGCAGTAAGTCTATTAAAGTACCTATATTATGTATTATGTTTCAGATGTAATATCACAGGGGAAGCCTTACAAAAGTAGCATCAAGTACACAGTATCTCGCAGAAGTGTGGCCTAATAGACATACGAGCATCGCGGAAACTTTCTTCATTTCTTGTACTCGTATTTAAAATACGCGATCTCACGCGCATCTTATCCATAAAACATTCTTCGGAAACTTTGCGAGTGGATTCGCGGCTCACTTTCAATGTGTAGTGAGGTGACACGAATATTATCGATAACTTGGCGTTTCAGATTTGATTAAACTATACAACCGGCCAAGTGCGAGTCGGACTCGGGCACGAAGGGTTCCGTACCATTATCAATAAAAACGGCAAAAAAATCATGTTTGTTGTATGGGAAAATATTAATTTTATTTTAATTCAATTATTTATTTTTAAAGTGAATAATAAAACTCAATAATTATTCAGTGAATATTTCAAGCGTCTACCTGTTGCCGTTATCAATATCGAGCAAAAAAATCACGTTTGTTGTATGGGAGCCCCCTTAAATATTAGTTTATTCTTTTAGTATTTGTTGTTATAGCGGCAACAGAAATACATCATTTCTGAAAATGTCAACTGTCTAACTATCACGGTTCATGAGATACAGCCTTGTGACAGAGGGACGGACGGCCAAACAGCGAAGTCTCAGTAAGTCCCGTTTTTATCCTTTGGGTACGGAACCCAAAAAATTTGGCAGTTGTATTAGTAGAGGTAGGTCTAATATGTTATCGGAGAGATATTTGATTCATTTGCTCATAGTACCATAACTGTTGTGGTACATACTATAAGCATATGTTATGATAAGTTGTGATCTCTTAAAAATAATAATAAATAATTATAGTTTAAAAAAAGGAAAGAACCGACTTTGAAATACGTAATCCGTTTACTTGGATGATATTTATTCAGTTATTTTGTTATAGAAACCAAAGTATAAAACCGATTTAAAAAAATATATATGGGAGCACCTCTATGGTATTACCTATCAAAGAAAAAAGAATCATATTTTTTTAAATCATAATTGGAGGAGTAATCGCTGAACAAACATACAAAAAAAAAAAACAATCAAATTGATAACCTTCTTCTTTTTGGAAGTCGGTTTAAACCGTTTAGTAATTAAAGGTCAAAAAGTATTTTAAATTAATTAAATTAATAAAAGTAGCCAAATTTATTTATTATACACATATTTTCTCCTAGATTACTCTAAAGATAGTAGATTTAAGAACAACTAGATCTCATTACTGAAAAACCTTAACTCTAATTTGCACTACTCCAATAACTAACCTGTCATTTGCATGGTGCGACGCGAACAAGATCGATGGAAACGAAAAAAGCGTCTGTGCGTACAAGACGTCCGTGTTATTTACTAATCATTGTAATTACTAAATTAGTGTTAACTAAGCGGCGTAACATCCGTAGGTAATCGACTTAGTTACTTGTATATAAGTATATTTAGGTGGACATTAAATTCATTTGTTTTTTTTTTTATGTAAAATTAGGTTTGCGCTTGATCGCCAACTCACCTGTTGTTAAACGACGTTGCAATCTACGATGGAGTGCGCTTACCTAAAAGGGACCAATTTTCTCGCGATTTAAAGATATCTATTATATTTTATATAGTTAACAAAATAAAAAACACGAAACTCCAATTTAATCATGTTCTTCCATGCATTCCATGCATGCATAAATCATGAACCGTCTAAATTGGAATGATCCCCATGTATCGATATTATCCCCTCCCTAGCACGCGTCGTCTAGCATTCGCGCCGGAATTCGCCTGCGACGGCGATATGAATAAATTATTATGAACATTCCTCATCTCTCGCTTATTGTTAGACACTTTTCAATATCTAACTTATTGTATGGCACTTTTCATTTCGAATATTTCAATAGCGCTTTTACGTTGAGATATCATATTTTTAACCTCTGGCGCAGTAAAAGGGGTGTTATAAGTTTGACGTGTATATATGTATATGTATGGTATTTTGTTCCATGATATGTATGTCTGTAGCTCTCAAACAGATGGATTTACTTGTTTCTAACTAAAATAAGTATGTAAGTACTGTTCGTAACCGCATCTATTGGTCTGAAAATCGAAAGAAACTGTATTTACTATACTAAATTAAAATAAATGAAAAGTAGTGATTTCCATTTCAATAAAGCTAACACAATTTTACTTAGAAAAAAAATAATAACTTGAACATTTTTTCTCGTTGTTTAAAATGACATAAAAGACAAAATTACCTTAAAACGTCCCGTCACGTCGCCATAAAGTTGACAAACAACTTAATCGACCTTTTTAATTAGCTAATTTCGCGACAATTTTATCGCGAAATGTCATTCCGTCCCCAAAGAGGGCGAAACAGAACCGAAATAAGCGGAACGTCGCCCGATCACCTCGGAATGACAACCTTACTTCGGGGACCTTGGGACGGAGGGTACATTTAAATTGAAGCAGTTGTTATGTGCACTCTAGGGGTTTTAGAAGATATGTAAAGGGATGAGTACGCGAAATTTGTAGGGTTCTAAATATTAGCATAATCTGGTCGCTATCTTACGGCCTACTGATTTTATTAATTTTGTGCAAGTTATTTTTGTGTGTTAATTGATCATCTGTATTTATACGTTGATTTTAACTTTTGTGTAGAAATAAACATGTAATGGATGAGGTGTTTATCTCAATATAGGGCTTACGATTTGCCGTTGTTTATTTATTTGTATAATGTTTTTGTACTGCTTAAATCATCCGACAGGATGGAACAAGGCCCATGATGATGATGATGATGAACTGTTTTTTTATAATATACTAGTAATCCTAGAAGAGTAAATGACATTTATGGTCCCCACGACACCACCACCATCGTACAATCCCTTAGTTATTCATATGTAGTCTGAAACGCATGAATCAAGAAGAGCTCTTGACCAATTGACATTGTAGTCACGTACAATAATTCAAAAAAGACGTTTCTCGATTCAACCTACAGATTGAACCTAAGTCGAAACAGGAAGACCCCACCCTGCCTGATTCGGTGCCGTTATCGTGATACGGCGTCAGCACCGCGGAAAGTACTCGGCACCGTGCCTTTTACCGACGCCGTAGGCACGTCGGTTTCTGGCTTCGACACCGAATGGTTCTGTAAGTCAGCGCTATGCCGTGAAATTACCAAGACGCCGTCACCACCACCACCGTTTTATGTCATAGTACGCCGTTTCCCGGCACCGTGCGGCATCAGAACACGGTGCCGGACTTCTGAATCAGTCAATCAGATCACTAATCCAATAAACTAAATAATATATGTATATAATAATAATATATATATATAGATAAACTAATATTATAAAAGCAAAAGTAACTCTGTCTGTTTGTTACCTTTTGACGCACAAACGGCTGAACCGATTGTTATGAAATTTAGTACAGAGATAGCTGAAAAACTGGTGACGGTAAAACAGGTTTGAAGATTTTTCACAAACATTTCGCTAGATAGATGTTTCTGTATAGCTTTATAGTATATATTATACTATACATAAAATTACGTTAAAGGTACGTTAGCCTACTTACTACGTTTTTTTACACTTATTTAACTGAAATACTGGATGCTCTGCAGTAATTAATTTAAAACATACTGTTGAAAAAAACATTGCGTACTCTACAAAAATAAACTACAGTAATAAAAGGAAACACTACACTAAACTACTACAGTATTAAAAGGAAACACTACACTAAACTACTGCAGTATTAAAAGGAAACAATACAACGTAGCTTTTTATTTGCTTCCGGTTTAAATTTGGACAAACAAAAAGTAAAATACTTGAATTTATGTGAATGGGTATTCACATAAATATTTTATTTAAATAAACTTGCACGATTACAGACTTGCACTGTGTACAGTGTATTTTGCGTATTGGATTCGATAAACAATATTGTATTTATTCGTATTTAAATTAAACAAAAACGCGATATTTATCAGACTGCGTAAGATTTAGGGTAAATTTTGAGGGATGTTTAAATAAATAAATATTTGTGGACATTTCGCATAACACCATCTAGCCCAAACTAAGCAAAGCTTGTACTATGGAACTAGATGGCTGATAAAATAAGTATATACTTTTTTTGTAAATATACACTTAAGATACATATAAACACCCAGATACAGAACAAACATCTATGATCATCGCACAAATGATTGCCCTGGGTGGGGATCGAACCCACGACCTACAGCTCGGCAAGCTGACATACTGCCAACTAAGCCACAAGGCCAGTCAGTTTGAATGCTAGTTTGAATACATGTATATACCTATATATGTAATTTTTGTGTTACTTCCTACAGTTTAAGCCATTTGACCGATTTTGATAAAACCTATTATTTATTAAATAAAATGTTATATATATATATAGGCATTTATTTGTTTATCCGGAAATTATCCGGAACTTTTCTGATGTATCTGAAATCAGAGCAACATAGATTAAGAATCGATCTTTGTTACTACAAACTGACATTGAGCTATGTTTATTGAAAAGTTGTTATAGCTTCCAAGCACATCGGTGCGCCTAGGGAGATAAATATTCAACGCGGAAAGCAAAGCGAAAGTTAGTCCCTAAACTTGAGCCCAATATCAATACATTTACGTTACGAATAAATCAAAAGGAGGAGAAAACTTTTACATTTATTTGCACTCAGCCCTCCGTAGGATTGATCTGTCCGTGAAAGTCTTTTAAAATATACTCTATTGTCCTAAATGGATGTTCTATCTAAAGTCACATGAGGCTTAAAGTCATTTATATTGAACGTCTAGACTTATCGGAGTTTTGGGATGTTTTGAATTAAATAGGTATTTGTTTTATCATGTAAATGCTGGGACGTTATTAGAATACATTACACATCATACTATTTATGTAAATGATATTGATATTGTGCTCGGTACACGCGAAACTATAACTAAAATTACATTGAGTCGTTTTGTTTTATTTCATTGCAATGCATTGCTTCATTTTCATTGTATTGCTTGATTTAGATTTTATAAAGTACTAGTCTAGACTGCTTGTCATCATTTTATTTACTTTTCATTTAAATGATCATAATTTGTACCTAACAATAAAATTTCGGTCTACACTCTTGATGTCAGTAGGAATAAATGCACAAGAGTGGCACTCTCTGCCTATTCTGTTTACTGAGATCTACAATTATGGAATTTTCAAGGATAAAGTCAATAGATATTTTATGATTGACGTGATCCGTATTCGACGGCACAATTGCGTATCATCAAGCAGTTCATTTGTTGGTCATACGTAGATCTAATTAGTATAAAAAAAATATAAAACAATCTCTAAAAAGTTGTTCCAAAGTATACAATCGCATAAAATCGCTATAAAAGTTGTTGGAGTGAAACGGAACGCAAACTGAAATGTCATAATGCAAGTGCCTTCTTCTTACTGTCATTTAACTGAGGCGGTCATTGCCTCTATATTTGAGATTTATTTTCCAAAAGGCCTGTGACGTCATTTGTCTCTTATCACTAAAAATGCGTAATAAAGCAATATAGACTTCATAATTTAATATAAAAGACACGGTATAATACGAATCAATTACGTCGCTGTTTTTCTAATATTTTTGTGGGAATTTTCATTAAAATTTCTAGCCGAAAGAAGGCGCTCGAAGGCGGACTGATTACTTCAGGTTTTCATTAATTTTTTTGGCCCTGAACAAAAAGGACCGGATTTTAATTCAAGTTAGCTTTAGGGCTAAAATAAAGCAAGGTCTAACAGAAACAACGGCACTCCGTACTCAATCATGATTAGCGGTAGAAAGGAAGTTTGGAACTTTTTATTTTGCTTTCGAGGGATCAACTTGTTTCGTAGTTGGAGCATGGAGTAGGATTTAGACACTTTTTGGCAGACAAAAGCAGATAAATATTGGTTTTAATGTTTTAATCATAGACAAAATTTAGTCGAAAAACCACCACGCATCTGTTTAGATACATTTTGCCACAAAATAAAGTGCCCTGTTCGTATATGCTCGTTCATCATCATCTCAGCCATAAGAAGTCCACGGCTGGCCTCCTCCACAGATTTCCAAAAAGACCGATTGGAAGCGGCTTGCATCCAGCGTCTTCCCGCCACTTGTATGGGAATCTGTCTATCTCGTGGCTGGTAGCTGGTCGTTCGCTCGTTATCTGCCTCAAAATTGAAATCAGAGAGCCTGTTTGGTAAGAGAACTATCGTAGTCGCCTGATGCTAAGCGACGTTGCGGTCTACAACGGAGTACGCTTACCTAGAAGAATGGTTTCTTCTAGGTAAGCGATTAATAAATAATTCTAAAATAAGTCTTTAAATCGCGATAATTCACTCGCGATTTAAAGACAGTTTTCTTACCGAACAAACGGAAATAAATCCTTTATTCTAGTATTAAAATTACATCTTTTACAATAAAAGACTTAAGTGAATCCTTAATAGCAACCAAAGAATAAGTAAAACTTTGTACCATTAATTCTTAATGGAGTAACTTCAAGTATCCAAACAGAAAAACAGTCTAAATCTGTTTCTGTTCTAAAAACCAAGACAAGGATAGCACAATTCTCAGCAAAGCTTAGACAAATCTTGAAATATTTGTGAGATACAGTTTAAGAGTACAGTCAAGACAGTTTTGTTTTGTTTCTGTACTGTAGCAGACAGACGATCCTGGACTCAAAAAACTCGAATCACTTTAAGTCCACTTACTAGAATACTTCCAAAATGTAAAATACGCTTTCTAAATGGGTCTTTTAACCGACTTCCAAAAAGAAGGAGGTTCTCAGTTCGGCTGTATGAATTTTTGTATGATTGTTCACAGATTACTCCGCCAATTGTGAATTAATTTTGGTGATTTTTAGGGTTCTGTACCTCAATAGGAAAAAACTGAACCCTTATAGAAAAAAAAATCTTATAAAAAAAAAAAAACGGTACGAATTGATAACCACCTCCTTTTTCGAAGTTTGTTAAAAATTACATCCAAGTAAACGAATTGCGTATTTCGGTTTCAGTTTTTTTCAACTATAATTACTAAACACAATATGTATAATTTGAGTGTCTTCAAATCGCGAATCAATATGTATATTTCATCTACGCAAGTGCGCTCCATCGTAGATCGTAATTTTCGGATAACACCAGGTAAGTTGACGTTCAAGCACAAGCCTGTGCCTATGAGTAAACAAGTATACGATTAGAAAACTCAAAACTCCTGACAAAAAATACTGCTAGACTGATTTTGATGAAACATAGCTAAGAACACTCTCGAAATCTTCTTTCGAACAAAAACAAGCTGGATCGACATCGGTCCATCCGTTTGAGAGCTGCGATGCCACATACAGACACACAGATACACACATCACACTTATAACACCCATCTATTTGGGTGGGGGATTTTAAAGAAAATCACGCCAGTTTCAGAGACTACCGCTAAGTCCGCTAACAAACATTCTTACAAAAAGCTTTTTATAAAGAAGAAGAGTAAGCTAGCTATACCGCCTCGATTTAATTTGTTTGTGGCCTAAAAACAAAAACAATAAAAGTATCCTGGCCTTGTGGTTCAGTTGGTAGTGTGTTTGCGTCTACCTGCTGAACTGAAAGGTCGTGGGTTCGATCCCTACCCAGGGCAAACATTTGTGTGATGAGCATGGATGTTTGTTCTGTGTCTGGGTGTTTCAATGTATCATAATGTATATATTTACAAAAAATATATATATATGTATTCTATCAGCTAGTTCCATAATACAAGCTTTGCTTAGTTTGGGCTAGACGGCGTTGTGTGAAATGTCCACAAATATTTATTATTTATTTATTATTATCTTCGAAAATTGAGTAGATTTTTGTTTGGCATAGATGTTAAGATTCGATCTCAGATGATTTAGGTTAACCCTGCTATACAATGAAGTTTGCAATTGTTAAAAAATACAGGATCTTAACTTTATCCTTATGTTACTTGTATTGAAATAACTTCTTAATATACGTAATTCATTGCTAGCATAATAAAGTTCGTTGTTGTGTTAAGATTATTTCAGTATTATAAAGTCAATCAGGTCAAGTCTTCGTGGTAATGTATTTGCTGTTTGTTTTTTGTTATATTTATTTTATTTTTTACTTTACTTCCTACGTACCGGCAAGCGCACCGTAGGAAGACCAGCAACGAGATGGACAGATGACCTCATACAAGTGGCGGGAAGACGCTGGATGCAAGCCGCTTCCAATCGGTCTTTTTGGAAATCCTTGGGGGAGGCCTATGTCCAGCAGTGGACTTCTTATGGCTGAGATGATGATGATGATTACTTTCTACGGAACCTTAAAACACAAAGGCAACTGAGCAGACAAATTAATACATTCCTAGAAATGTTAAATTCAAGATATCAAAATAATAACTGTACTAAAACTTCTGTTAGTATTTATTTAGAGTTAGATTAGTTTTTTTTAGTTAGATTATTTTTGTACGGCGTCGAGCAACTCCTGAGGTGCATGTGTACCTACCCTGAGGATAGTCAGGACGACAGTCCCGAAACCGGGTTGGAAGATATCGAACTTTTCACTAATTAATATCGTGAGTTATTTCCAGTTAATTAAATAATATGAACATAATTGTGTTTTGGCGGTTTAATTGTGATATTTTTATAAAGAAACCGGTACAATTTCTATGATGATTTTTGTACAATTTAGGTTATTCTAAAAATAAATGTGTAAGCGAGCTGCGCAACAGTAGGGTAACCCTGTCGTCTCATTACCCGGCATTAAGGCGATGACTCGACTTGATGAGCGCTTTTGTACGCCTCACTCTGACACAGTAAAAATACAGTAACACTAATAAATATGCGCCCATACTAAATAATTATCATAAATAATATCTGTCCTAGATCTGGGTGGTACCTGGTGCAACAAATTTTATTTCTTGCAATAAGCGTAGCTACAAGAAAACTTCCAAATACTCTCACCATCCGTAACAGAATGTCCGCACCAACCAATGTTATGCTACCGAACATCTTGTTTTTTCTCCATAAAATTTCAAAACCCTTCGATATTAACCGACTGACCTCACAGCTCATTTTGTAGTATATCTAGAGCTATGCTGCATGTCGTGGGTTCGATCCCCACACAGGACAAAAATGTGTGTGATGAGCAAGCAATATATGTAGATTGCTTTGGCCATGGGTGTTCGTTCTGTTTGGGTGTTTCTGTCCTAATCCTATATATTTACAAATAAAAAGTATATTATGTTATCTATCAGTCATCTAGTTTCTCTATTACTAGCTTTGCTTACATAGATGGTGTTGTGTGAAATACCTACCAATATTTGTTATTTAATATTACCGGAAAATTATGCCCGATTTTAAACGAACGATTGTTTGTTCAAAAACAGAGTGTGTTGCCATAAAAAATATTAATAATAGATATATTTGATACCAAATGTATCGATAACTAAATTACAGGCCCTTACAAATTATAGGTTCATTTTTACTGTGATATTATAATTGTTATCCTATACTGAGATAACACCTTAAACAAGCTAATTAAGAATAATAAGAATGTCATTATAATAAGACATATTTTGTATCTTTGTGTTAAACAAGAACATAATATTTTTTTTGACTTTGATGGTATAAAAACCAGAATAAGTCTGAATTTTCGTATCTTATTGCATTTTCGACGGAGGATATGGTAAGAGAATCATTTTGTCCTTTTCTTCATAATATGGAAATAGAAAAAAATATGTCTTGTCTAATTCATCCTATTTTAGGTTTATCACAGAAACCCTAATATTAATACATATTGTTACGACGCAACAAAGCGCTATCCAGTTTTCACAGCTGCTAAGTACTACTGTTATACTGCAGGCATATACAAGATCATCTCGTTTTATTGTGTAGCTTAGAGGTTCTCAGTGTGAGCCTACGCACCAGTGCACTGGCACTGATGCTTCGGCCCACACAAAAAATAAAAAAAAGCATTAATAACGAAAGAGGGCGCTTTATGTTACCACTTTTTCTTCTTAAAAAACAATAGGGGATATAATAATATTGGAGATACAAAATAAACAATTCAAATTGCTCACTCACCTTTAATTATTTACTCTTGAAAATTTAGGATTCGTCTCTCCTGCCTTAATTTTTGTGCCTACCTACCTAGTATCATTCTAGCCTATTTAACTAGCTAGGTCACACTAACACACTAATCCTGTTAATGTACCGTGAACTAAAAAGTTTGGGAACCCTAATAGTGCGCGGTAAAGTTCTAAAGTGTCCAGTCGTATCAGCAGGTCGAATTAACTTGTAGCATTGTTACTAAGCTGCAGATTGCGATTTTCCTGAAATTGAACAAAATTAATCTATCTACTTAATAACGCTAAATGTTACTCGTCCTTAATATTACTAAAGCGAGAGATAGAGATCTCTTCTAACTAAGTTTTATGCTGAGCTGGGACCGGATTGTGACAAAAACATTTTATATAATATTTTGTATACGATTTATATTCTGTGTATGATTTTTATTTTGTGTTGTATGTTTTTTGTCACAATACATTTCTGTATGTCTATCTCTTTGTTTCTCTGTATGTATGTTAGCTTTCACAAACAAACAGGTTAAGCTATTGTTATGAAATTGGTACAGAGATATTTATATACTTGAAAACGAACATAGGCTACTTTTCATATCATCACAGTTTTCCATCATTAAGCGGGTGAAATATAAATAAATAAATATTAGTGACCATTTCACACAACACCATCTAGCCCAAACTAAGCAAAGCTTGTATTATGGAAACTAGATGGTTGATATAATACATACTTATATGCTTTTTTTGTAAATAGGTACATTCTTATGATACATAGAAACACCCACACACAGAACAAATATCCGTGCTCTTCACACAAATGTTTTTCCTGAGTGGGGATCGAACCCACAACCACAACCTAGGAGGCAGTCATACTACCACTGAGCCATGAAACTGGACTGTCAAAAAAGAATTATTATAGTTTAAAAAACTGAAGCAACCGACTTCTCATGGATGCTATTGTCAGATCTGGACCAAATTGAAATGGGACCACACGGAAAGAAATCAAAATCGGTTCACCCAGTCGAAAGTTAGGAGGTAACAAACATTTTTTTTTTAAATGCAGTCGAATTGAGAACCTCCTCCTTTTTTGAAGTCGGTTGAAAAGCGGGGTACAGTCAGTAATATCCAATTTACTAAATGCAAGTTGTGATGTGAATGGAGAGATTGCATCTTACATTTTCATTTTACTTACTTTGCAAAAATACAAGATGGAGCGAGATACATAGCGGATAAGAGCCTTACTCGCTTCGAGCCTCGTATTACGAGGGAAAAGCGAGGAAAACCCTCGGAATTATTAAGCCTATTTACAAATTCTGGTATTTGTAGAATACAGAGTCGCAATGCAGTGGTAAGTGACAACATTAGACGCAATGTACGCGATACAAACAGTATGACAACTGCACTCATTGACTAACGTTCCGTAGGATAACTAGCCATCTTTTGGACAGACGACCTCATACAAGTAGCAGGAAGACGCTGAGGGTAATCCGTTTTAATCTATCCCCAGCAGTGGTTTTCTTATGGCTAACATACTCATAATAATGTTGAAAAAAAAAACAACAAACTCTTTTACTGTCTCACCAAAGAAAGTTTATTCGCATGTTGACATAAATACAAACAGTTTATTATGTTAATAGACCTTTTTCAATTTGAATGCAAATCCGCGATAATGGCGCTTGATAGCGTTATTAATGGAGTCGCCCACACGACGGGGAATAATATTACGGATTACAGTAAAATAGGGGTTAGTTTAGTACTTAGAAGACGATAGTGAGATATTAATATTTGACTGTTGACTGTTTAGGTACGTTTGTTGTTTAGTAAAGCGCTAGACAACAGTGTAGCACAAAGGGATAAGGATGCTAGCCTAGGGATCCGCTTGAGGAATATCGTGTCATGGACGCTAAAGTTTCTATCTAGAGAACTATTTTATTCTTTTCAGAGAGTGTGATCCGTTAAAAATAAGGTAGTAATTAAAGTTTTATTTTTGCCTCGTTTAAAACGCAACCACTTTGCAATTATGGTCAGTGTTGTCAGAATATAACAGCACACTCACACACTATGTAAGTAGGTAAACGTGTGAGCATAGAATAAATAAACAGTATGACCTACAGATGAGCGGATGAGCAGATGAGAGATGATGAAAACAAAACAAAACAAACTAAACATATGACATAAACGTCTTGATTGCTACCTCTTTTTTCTTATATTTGCATATGGTACACTGCCAGTGGTAGTGGCTCATACAAGTGGTAGGAATACGTTGGATGCAAGCTGCTTCCAACCGGTCTTATGAAATCCGTGGGGGAGGCCTATGTCCAGCAGACTTCTTGTGACTGAGATGATGATGATGATGATGGTACACTGAGATCGCTGTATTTTCATAATTTTTTACCCAATTTTAATATTTTTTCCACAGAAATTATTAGAATATTCATCTCAATTAATACACATCTATATAATAAATAAAACATGTGCACGAACTCAATTATGTGCCATACGTTGAAATCCCAAAGTAGAAGATGCGCATCACTCGTTTTACACATTTTATATCTCACAAGACACAAAGAAGCTTGTAAACTTTCTTTTGAATTCTTAAGCGACAATTATCTGTTTTAGCAACTATAAAAGTATACGTGAGAAACCGATATTTTATCCCAAGATCATTATATCATAAACTAACCAAACAAGCGCTACAAGCTAGTTTATAAATCAAGGATTATTGTGAATTTGATTATGTTTTTTTGGTATTTTCCTATCATAATTACAAAAACTCCCCCAAGCTGCATTTAAAGTAACTTGCTCATACAAGTGCAATTATGTATTAAATGTAGATAGGTATTCCTAGCTCTGCGCGGCAAGCCTCAAATAAGGTAATCGCCCGACTCGTCTTCAGTCGCGATACGTCGGGCAACGTTGCTAGACGCGTGATGCCTGCCTGTGTTACACCAAGATAAATAAGCCCAAAATACTAAAAGGCTTTAAGAATGTAGTCTTATCCTCGAAAGTGCTGAGGACTGAGATTTGACATGCTTTTACTTCATATTCAATGAGTATATTTTTTCTATAGAGAGGTCTCTATAGATAAAATCTTATTGTGCAAACTGATTTAATTGACTAAACAGTTTTCAAAAATATCCAACTCGTAGAAACCGACCCCGGTTTAAAAATTGTGTACGTGCAAACAAGTTTCACTGAATCTGTCAGCTTCAGTGCACGCTTGAAATAGTTTTCTCAGCTCGCGCTGTAAACTATTTTGACGGTAAATTCTAATATTTCCCAGGAAATAAGCTATTTCTAACAGTTTCAAGACAGACCTTGGTCTAGTCTAGTTATTTAGATTTCTGCGAAACGTCTAGTTATGATTTCTGTGGAGACGTCTATTTGCCGAGGTCTTACAAATGTTGAAACGTTGACTAAAATATAAATTATTATGTAAATAGCTCGTCTATCAGCAACACAATCATTTGTTATGATACCAAAATAGGTTAAGATTTTCATAATTTCGTAATATGTGTTAATTTAGATAATCAATTTTGATGTGTGTGATATCCTCATCGTGTGGAATGTTAAGTTGTGGGATGCGCTTCCCGAGTGTGTATGTATACATAAAAGTAATTTAGTAAAATGGCGTGCAAAGCATGTAGTAGATAGTGCAATTAGTAAAAACATAGTATTTATTAAATATTATTGGTCTCATTACGAAAAAGTCTCAAAGTTTCTTAAAATAACAATTTTAAAAGCATGTAAAAGTAATCAATTTAAATTAAAATTTCGTCAATTGAAACCCATCCTGCATCGACCTTGGTGGAAAGGTGCCCATAACGCAAGCAGCATTGCCACGCTGTATGGCAATAGCCAACCTTTGCACCAGGAACGAAGCAGAACGGGACAACCACTGTTGTCCTTTAGTAAAATTAAACCGACATCAAACTGAAAAGAAAAAAATAACTCGGAGAAAATCAAAACTGGACATCTACCTAAGTAGGTAAGTACATACACCAATTATTTTTTTGAGATCGGTGTCAGGCCCTAAGCTATCATCAATTATTTATTTATTTTAAAAAAAGTTGGTGTACGTACCTACTTAGGTAGAGGCCCAGTTTTGATTTTTTCCGAGTTATTTTTTTCTTTTCAGTTTGAAGTCGGTTTAATTTTATTAAATTACTTTTATTTATAAATTTTTAATAGTATTTTTTAATTTGAAGTCGGTTAAAAACGGTCGTCAAAGCTCATCACCACTCATGTCACTGTCTATCAAACAATTGAAATATAGGTAAGGTGTAGACGCTGCTCTGCAGTTGCGATGAACGAAGTGAGCGTTCAAAAGCCCGTATCTTGAAAACTACTGAACTGATTTTGATAAAACTTATAGTAACTCCTAAGTTAAGAGATACTTTATTCAACATTTTTTTTTTTTTGAAATATGACTTCTAGTTTCTGCGTAATGCATGGACAAACATACAAACATACATGCACTTATGAAATTTTTGCACACATCTTTAGAAGCTGGTATAAACTAACATATACAAAAATTGTGCAATTCTGAGAATATTACAAACATACAGGTCGATTTGATAACTCCTTTTTTTTGGAAGTCGGTTAAAAAACATTATCACTTTTCCACTAATCGATACAAATATATAATTGAAATCCTTAAATTTGTTATACGAGTCCAAATCAGACCTACGAAAAGAGCAATGGAGCGTTTCTTTATGGTCCGAATCGACCCATTCCAAAACATATCTTGATCCATTCGCACCTGATTCGCATCGCTCCAACCATTGCGGTGCGAATGGGCCCATTCAGAAATAGTACATGGGCGACTTCGAACCAATCGCGGTGCGAAACACCTAAATACCACCGGGTATTTAGGTGTTTCGCATATGTGTCACACTCTTCCCATATATGTAATTCGGTTGTCTTTAAATACCAATTAAATCGGTTTCATATATGAGCTATAGATAAGCGCGCTCCATCGTGGACGTAACGTCTACGATGAAGCAAGTTGGAGGAAATGGAGTAAGTAGGCGGTCAACAACACGCCTACGATGTGTAGATTGATTCATAAATTATATACCAAAAAGATTATTTCTATATAATTTATTTAACCAAAACTATTTAAGAAAATCCTAGTTCCCAGGATCAAAGTCAAAATTCAAAACTTTGTGTTATATACGCGCAGTTGAGTTTTTAAAATAATTGTATTTTTTAACAATTTTAATGCATTTTCTTATGAAAGAAAAAATAAATAAAGCAAATGTTACGCTTTCATAAAGAAATAAGTAAAAATAGTTCAACGAAAATGTTGTAAAAAGATTTAAGTTTCTCTCTTCGAGCTCCAGCCACCTCCATAAAACAATTCGACGAGCACCGTCACGGCCCCATAACCCGGGGCCAGAAGAATAATGGCGGAGGTGAAAAGTGCGAATTTTCCCTCCCGGATACAATTACGTACGTCCAATCATGGTCACGGTATGGACAGCTAAACAACAACTAACTTATTTGAAGCGTAATGAGCGGCGCCCCTGTTCCATGCTCAAAACCAAATAATTAAATCCTCATCAAAATTCGTAGTTCTTTCAAGTAGCCAACTTTTTGAAGTAAGTTGGTTTGTAATTGTAATTTTGGTAATTTTCACTCTCGTTTCTATTTAGAAGAGTTTTGTTTAAAAATAAAGCCGTAACTAGATTTAATTTGAGAGTCTGTAGTTCGACCATCGCCCGTGTCGCTCGCTTATACCCACATTTTTGAAGATATATCACGACTGAATGCATGAACTTATAAAAAATCGTCGTTTGTAAAACTAGTAAGCAACATCAGAAATATTCGACAAAAATTTCAATTTTATTTGTGTATAATTATGAAAATATTAAATATATTGATATATTTCAGAAAAACAGATATTTATTAGATTAATTTTGATTTAATATATTACACTTTAATATCTAAGCAAAGTTCAAAAGTGGAAATATCAGCGCAGCGGTTGCAGCAATTAATAAAATGTTCTTAGGCCATTATAGCCTTTCAATCTTTATAATAACCGAGTCATCCATTTCAAAGTTTCAGGGAGGAGGGTAGTTTGAGAATCCCTCTTAACAGATTGCCTCGTTAAACGATCGAACTAAACCACAAGATGGATTAAACACAGCTATCAATTGTAATAACACATTTTCAACTATTAACAAATTGTCCTTTGTCGTTTTACTTGCGTCTCGCGTCGAAGAAACTGTTTACGTTTTTAGTTATAACAAAATATTATAGTATAAAAAAAACTGAAATATCGAACAAGATATTTTTATAAAGAGGCTCATGCACGCTAGATATATTTGAATTCTAAATTTATGAGCATGCGTGTTTTTTGTTTTTTTTTTTTACTTGTTTTTTTTTTTTTTTTTGGTAAGTGTAATCCCTTTTTTAAACGTGACCGCTTTGCGGTTATGGTAAATAAGAACGTAACAGCACACTTAATCACTACATGAGAAATTATGCGTGTATGCATCCAGAATACAGAATATTGCTTAGTTTGGGCTAGATGGTGTTGTGTGAAATGTCCACAAATAATTTCATTTATTTATTTAATTTAAATTCTTTTTAATATGCACATACATTTTCGTACTTAAAAGATTTGTTTTCGGGAAGTGGTATTCGGTATTTCACAATTTCGATTATAGATAGGTAACCTTTGTCTGACCATTGTGGAGGGCTAAAAACTGGTCACATAAAAATACTATGGATACAAAAAACTAGGTCTAAGAAACTAATTTGGATACTAAATATTTTTATTTATATTTTTCCTACTCTTGCCTACACTTAGTCTAAATATTTTTAAATAAAAACTACGGGTCACTCACGTCTGTTTTGAGCCGAAATATCCGACTATAGTTTCAACCGCATTCGGCGGTCTTTTTCAAAGGAGCAGCACACACGTCACTCTCGGTCGGTGACGCGGCTTGCACAAACAGACGTGAGTGACCCGTAGTTTTTATTTAAAAATGTGTGAAAACCACGTTAATTTCCATAGTCTAAATAGGTATATAATCTAGGAAATTTGAAGGCTAGAGTAAATAGATATCTTCTAGATCTAAGAGCTCCATTCTAGGCCATACCGTCGCTTAACATTAGGCAAGTTTGTGATCAAACTTAAATCTATTTAGTTAAAAAAAAAACTATACTAACTTAAAATTTCTATTTAAGGATAACCAATAGAAATTCCATATGATATCGCGTAGTGCAGGTAGTTGTAAATATTTTGAGTAGCCTCGTTCAGTCACCGTACGTCCGCTCACTATTTCGCGCATGACTTGCTCCAGACAAAGGTTTATTATTCAAGCCCCTGTGAAATATCACCGCCGTTTAGA
Source organism: Lycia hirtaria (assembly GCA_947563715.1). NCBI lineage: Eukaryota > Metazoa > Arthropoda > Insecta > Lepidoptera > Geometridae > Lycia > Lycia hirtaria. The sequence continues at coordinate 26,055,701 of OX387381.1, read as the reverse complement.
ATTCATTCAATTTCTCCGCTGTGGAAGGTTGTTTTTCGTTCAATTTTGTATAATTCCTCACTTTTTAGGAGCCTGATTTAAATTAAAATTTTAACACGATGTCATTATGATTGAGTTTGAAAATATAACAAAATTTATTTGATTTTGAAATTAAATTATTTTTTAGTAACACCGATGGCACAAAAACTTTACAAATCATAAAAGGGACATGATTATTTTGGTTAAGTATTGCAAAGGTGAGGAAAGGTAGGCGAACCTTTACATGATTTCAAAAAAGGTGCAATAATCCACAACTTGCGTCGATGGCTAGAAATAATAGACAATAAAGAAAAAAGAAAAAGAAAAAGATATATATTATTATTATTTTATTATTATTAATAAAAGAAAAGATACAAGAAGCTAATATACCATATCATTCTGATAATATAGCAAATTTTTATTGTATATTTCTCAATCTGACCAGATACCCGAACGGCCACATCAAGAGAATAAATATAAATAAATAATAAAAAATATCATTGGACATTTCACACAACACCATCTAGCCCAAACTAAGCAAAGCTTATACTATGGAACTAGGTGGCTGATAGAATACATATATACTTTTTTTTTGTTAATATATACATATGATACATAGAAACACCCAGACACAGTACAAACATCCATGCTCATCACACAAATGTTTGCTCTGGGTGGGGATCGAACCCACGACCTACAGGCTCAGCAGGCAGACGTATTACCAACTGAGCCACAAGGCCAGTCTCAGTCTGTTCTCTGTTCTCAGAATGTTCTCAATCACCTCAAAATCCTGTCTTGATATTCGTTAAAGATAATAATTATATGGTATAAATAAATGTACGATCTTCACACATCATATCCCAAGCACACACCAATAACAATAAACCTCTTACCACCCTTACCTATTCCGCGCAAAAAAATGCAAATCAAAAGAGGACTTAATCCGATAGGGGCGAAACGTAAACACTACAACAAATAAAAACAAAGCGGGAGAAGCAAAAACAAGAGAACGCCGATAAAAAAGTGGCCTACAGTCGCAAAGGTTGCCCCTAAAAGGAATTTATGAGTACATCCGAACGGCCATGTATTTCTGAATAGTTGTTTACCCCAAAAGGGTCCATAAGGTAGATTGAATATATTTTATGGAGCTTGAGTTTTGGCAGAAAATTTTAGATGAGTTTTAAAAGTAATCTCGAATCTGTGTATTGATGTTTATAAATTAACTAATTTATCGCACCGTTGGACAACGGTGAAAAATTTCTATTTTGATTCTGTCAGTACCTCTGAGCTCTGCCGTGGCTGATGTTTCTAATATTTCACCAACCGGCAGTTCTGTCAGAATTTGTAACAAAAATATGACTTCTGTGAATAAAACCAGTCAAGTGCAAGTTGGACAGAGTTTTATATTAAACTTATAACCCGTCATGTAAAAATAACGCTCTTTTTCGTAACGGGAATTATACGCAAAATACCTCTCTCTACAAAATTGCTACACGCTAGGCATTGCCTAATGCTGTCGGTTACCCATAAATAAGTTTGTTAGAAATATGATTATGAAGATATTGTCGAAGTTTTTCGCAAAATTACTATAAAACACAAAAAAGGCAACGAAATTTTGGAAAGAAATCAAATTATGCCACCCTTTTATAACTATTTCATGACCTTCAATCACCGGTCCCTGCGGAAGACCAGCGCTGGTTGTCAGTTACAACTAGCTTTATGCTGAGCTGGGGCCGGATTGTGACAAAACATTATTTAGTTAACTATTTTGTGTATGATTTTTATTCTCTGTTGTATGTTTCCTGTTACAATAAATTTCTGCCTATGTCTATGTCCATTAAAAAAATACTATTCCAAATTACCACTACAAATGATACCTCACAATATGCTGGAATAGGAGGTTTCTTTCACACCTACCACCTACCACTTTGTGTAATATTTTTTGTATTAGTTTTAAGTCCGTAAGATAAACAGAAGCAAGCCGATTGGAAGCGGATGCAAGCCGCTTCCAATCGGTCTTTGTGCAGCTGCAGTGCAGCTTTGCCTGGTAGCAAATTAACAGACATTTTCATTATTTTAACATATAGCAGAGCTGCGTGAGTGCCTACACGTGCGTAACGTGCTAAGGCATAAGAAAGGTTCCAAGGCTTAATTAAAATTAAGCACCTAAAAAGATAAAGGCTACAGGTAAAATTTTAAATATTTTACCTTTATTCTAAATCAAAAGCGGCTCCATCTATTTAGTCTCAAACCTTTGAGTTATACGTAATTGAAACCAGCGAGACGAAAAGAGCCGAAATCTGCCAATTCTCTTTTCATGTTAAGCGACGCATACCAACTACCCTTTCTGTTTTACAGAGCAAATGCAGAAAGGGTAAGCCTTAGGTAACCTTTTCACGTCTAGGTATTTCAATAAGGGATGCTAATTCAGCGTTTAGCCCGAGCCAATCTGCAAGCTACATGTCTATTTAAGCTACCTCTTAACTAAAGCTATACTTAGTAGGTACCCTCTCTGCTCACAAGTTCTGCGTCAGAATTTGTGCGGATGGACGGTAATTGAAAATTTATAGAAAAAGTTATCGGTAATAAGTATCACCTTACACAATGTTGAATACTAGTATTTCCACGAACAGTAGACCTCGCGAGAACAAACTTATTTTTTTGCAACAAGTATTGTTGCAATTCGATAAGTTTGTTAACCAATAGATTTATTTGCTGCAACAAGTAGGTATTATATTAGATTTTTTTTTTATTTAACGCGGAAATTTCACATTCACAAAGATCCTGCTATCGACGAGTTGTCAAAATCGTTCAGGGCTATTAACCTTAGGAGGTTCCCTCGAGATTTTGATAGTGCCTTTTGAAATAAAAAATCGTTGACAGAGAACTAATATACATGTTTATTACCGATTATAGAAAGGTAAACTTTATTGGAATTGGTCCAAATTAATTAAGGAACCTAGCCACATGTACGTTAGTTTATTAGTTTGAAGTTACAATTAATAAACTCTAGGCCTTTAACTCAGAACTACATAGTTGTACCCTCAGTGGCTTACAAGTTAGACGTTTAGTAAAATTCCTTTCAGCTATTTTAGTTAAAGACCAAAATTCACCAAGATGCACAGTTAAATAAGAAAGAGCCGATAACATTTAATTAGGCTAATCATTTAAAAGTAAGCGTGAAGCTGGAAGTCTAAGGGGTCCAGAGTTCCAAGGTGTGTCAGGAATTCAAGGAGTCCAGGGGTCCAAAGGTTTCGCATGGCTGTGAAGTGCCATAAAAAATCTTTAGACCTCCATCAGTGTGAGAAATTCTGTTTGCTTTTTTAAGTTTATGTTGTACTTTAAGCAAGTACTGTAGTGGGAACCCTTATAACGTAAATTCGCCATGATTTTGTGTTATTACAAACATTTTCAATAAAAATATTTTGATCATTCGGTGTTTACAAATAGTAATAGTGATTCAGAGAATCTTACAAATATAGAGATATATAAAACATTTAAGTTGGTATAGTACAAAAGTCATTGATCTTAACGAACAATACTTACTAAGTGTTTGATAGTTTTGAAGTGTTTTCCAACACTTAAGTAGTTTTTAGGGTTCCGTACCCAAAGGGTAAAAACGGGACCCTATTACTGAGACTTCGCTGTCTGTCCGTCCGTCCGTCCGTCCGTCTGTCACCAGGCTGTATCTCATGAACCGTGATAGTTAGAGTTGACATTTTCACAGATGATGTATTTCTGTTGCCTCTATAACAAAAAATGCTAAAAAACAGAATAAAATAAATATTTAAGGGGGCTCCCATACAACAAACGTGTTTTTTTTTGCTCGATATTGATAACGGCAACAGGTAGACGCTTGAAAAATTCACAGAATATTGAGTTATGTTATTCACTTTAATAAATAATTAAATAAAAATAAAATTGATAGATTGCGTGTTTTTTTTTGCCGTTTTTATAGATAATGGTACGGAACCCTTCGTGCGTGAGTTTGACTCGCACTTGGCAGGTTTTACTTTATTCTATAATGCATGTCTCAATACAGTTTTGGCCACTTATATTTTTGTGTAGTACGTAGTTTAGGTCAGGTCGTTTGTATTTTGTTTTCTTATAGTTTTTTATTATTTTCCTTGATAAACCGAAAAATATACATCGTAAAAATATTTAAAACCTGTTTTAGCTTATCCTAATGAAGCTCTTTCATATGATACCCCACATGATACGGTTAATTCACTTTAAAATTTGGGCCCTCATTCCTTGCATAGAGACACTATGTTTTTGTGATTAAATTAAAAATGTCCAGTTTTCGGATTTTTTCCTATATGTGTACTCTAACGCAATGCTTCTTGCCAAATTTCATAGTTTTAGTTCAACGGGAAGTACCCCATAGGTTTTGATTCCTTTGTGAGTGTCGAAATGTGCGTTTTTTACAACATTTTTTTTTATTCGACGATTGGCTTGCGCTTGACCGTCAACTCACTTGGTGTTAAGCGACAGTTACGGTCTACGATGGAGCGCGCTTGCCTAGAAGAAACCTATTCACTCGCGATTTGAAGACACTTAGATTATATCTATTTGGAAAGACCCATTCAGGAAGCGCATTCCACATTTTGGCGGTACGCACAATGAAAGTGACATATTCGGCTGTAACTTTTTTTTTACGAATACTAACTTCAAATTTCATACTAACCAACCAACCAACTTCAATACTAATTTCAACATGATACCTTTACTCGTTCCCGAGATAACGGTCTTGATACCCGGTCAGACGGACAGACAGACAGACAGACAGTCGGACAGACGGACAACAAAGTGATCCTATAAGGGTTCCGTTTTTTTCTTTTGAGGTACGGAACCCTAAAAAAGGAGGTTAAATTATTCACGATTTTCGTATTAGCTCTCGTTTATTCTTTGTGCCGTTGTATTTCGAGCACAAATTGCGGTATAATGAGCGTTCACAGTTACGTACGCGGCCGAAGCGTTCATAACTTTCAGCTTTGCTCATACTTGCGTTATTAAATCGCATGTTTACCCTCGTTCTAATGAAAATCATGCCAACTTTGATTAAATTTGGAACAATTATCTATGTCAAAAAGTTTCGTATTACTACCCATAAGTGATTCTAGTTGTAGATTCTCTTAGTGAAATAGTATTTTTAGTCCCAAAAACTGTCATAACTAGAGTACTAACAGTTTTACTAGTACTTTTGTCACGAACTTCGCGTTTGTAAATTTTGAAATAGTTTTTCTATTACTGATTTAGTCATATTTTCAGAACATCTTATTGTTTCTATTGAATCAATAAAATTAATAATTTAGCAAATTAGTCTTTTTAAAAATTCAGTTTTTAATTTAGCATTTCATTTAGTGAATAAAATTGCCTACGGTACGTACGAACTACGCACGGAACTGTGTGTTTTGTCATGCGACTCAGACATACAAAGTCCAATACTCTAATCTGGATATTTTCTTTTAACAAAACACTATTTAAAGACAAAGATAAAAAAAAAACATATCGAGTTCGATATCTAACTCTGTAAAACATACCCGACCATCTTCACACACAATTACCTATTTATTTAGTTTCAACAAAATTAATTGCAATTGACAGCATAGGAAAACCAGCCGTAAGATGGACAGACAACTAATAGATCATGCAAGTGGCAGAGACGCTGAATACAAGCTGCTTCTATCAGGTCTTTTGGGAAATCCATGGAGGAGGCCCGTATCCAACAATAAAAACAACTTATATACCAACATGTAGTTAAAAGCAATATTGGCCAGAATTGAAATAAAATATCCTCTGTTAATAAATACAAAACAATTGGTCTTATCCCAAATTTTGGTAAATCTTGAACCATTTTTAAACGGTTTTCTTTAGCTTGACCTGTTTGTTTATTTATTTGTTTGTTTGGGTCAAATTTAGTAATTGAAATTTTACCCCCTTGGAGTTGACGGATCGATCTGAAATTTGGTATACACCTTTAGTCCTGATGACAATACAATTTAATATATTCTGTATCATTGTAAATCTAAGATAGCCGCGGCCACAACATGGCGGATTTCATATTTTAACACAACCCCCACAATATAGGTATCTAATATAAGGGCTTTTCTAGTAAAATACAGTAAATACATTACCTACATCATTATCTTTCTTTTCAATAAAACCGTTTAACTTAAAAAGTTTTTTTAGGTAAGTACTTGTATTAGACCAGGCACAAGGTGGAAAGAGGATATCATACAAGTGGCAGGAAGGCGTTGGATGCAGGCCGCTTCCAACCGGTCTTTTTGGATATCCATGGGGGAGGCATAGGCCTCAAGCACATCTAGATGATGGTGATGATGATGAACCATTTTTAAGTTCAACCAATTTGACAACAATTGGCAAGACAAAGCACTTTCTATTATAATTCGTTGACCGGGAAAGGCCACCATTTCACACCCGGCTGACCGCGTTTGGCGTTATTTTTCAAGAGGCGACGTTCCCGGGACATTTCGGGGACTAATTTCGGCGGTGAATTGTCCCCACTCGCCTTTGTTGTATTGTTATATGAAATTATCTATACAATGATATCCGGGTGAGTTATTTAATTTAGCCGCACAATGAATCCCGGTATTTCTCGGGTGAATTTTAGTGAGATTTTTCTAAAGATAGCTAGACAATGGGACCTATATTGTGTGGTGTTTTGTTTGTGGTTTGAATTTGTGTACTCTGTACCCTACTTATTTACCACTACAAACATATGCGTCTGCTTAAAAGAGTGTAAAATCGGAAAATTTTAACATTTGCCTAACAGTGATATTTTATGAAAAATCTTAGTTAAGTTGTATTACAAAAGCTGACCTTCGTAAATTCAGGTATTCGTACTACATTTATCCTTAACCTTAACACTCGTTTTTAATACAGCTACTTTTCATGTTCCACGCATTTGGTGGTCTGTGGCAGATCGCTATATGCGATAAGGCCGGTAATTGAAGACCTGTTTATTGTTTTATTATTTTTATATTAATCTATTCTCTAATTACATCACGAAAATTAATAATGACATAGTTCTGCCAAACTACATTGCAGTTTGTAGCAATTTGTTTGATTATTATGTTCATATTATATTGCGGTCTTTTCATTACTATTTTGCACAGGATCCTCTCCTTCTCCAAGCCGGTTAAGTGGATTTAATACCATAAAAAGACCAAAGCTCCATAGAGTAAGCAAATCGCAATTTTGTCCAATTTAATTATCGGGTTGTCCCATTGGGCCGGTGAAAGAGTTAGCACCGTCGCTGCCGCTGCCCCGTTGTGGACATTTACGGACCAAATATTAAAAGGTTTATGAGACCGAACCGTATTATTAAAATTTCGAGCCTTTAAAATTACATGGAATTTACTGGATTTTCACTTAATATGGATAAATGCTAATGTTAGCGAGAAGTTTGTATAATTTTTTGGAATGTATATCATATGGGTACAAATTTCTTGAAATTATTTACTTCCTTATAATAGAAACAAAGAGTTCAAATTATCTGAGTATTGAATTTAAAAGCTAAGATTCAGAGGCACGTGTAGTTTCTGCTACGCATCTCTATATAATAATATTACCATAGTAATTACTATGTAGCCTTTGCTTACTAAAGAAAATAAATAATAATGCGTAGCCTCTGCTACGTATCACCATAGTCAAATAAATAGTGGTGCGTAGCCTCTGCTACGTTTACTGTAGTCAAATAAATAGTGGTGCGTAGCCTCTGCTACGTTCACTGTAGTCAAATAAATAGTGGTGCGTAGCCTCTGCTACGTATCACCATAGTCAAATAAATAATGGTGCGTAGCCTCTGCTACGTTCACTGTAGTCAAATATATAGTGGTGCGTAGCCTCTGCTACGTTCACTGTAGTCAAATAAATAGTGGTGCGTAGCTTACGCTTTACTGTAATAAAATAGCAATAATTAGCCTCATCTACGTAACACTAGTAGTAAAATAGTACCTAATACTTAGCCATGGCTACGCATTATTAATAGTAAAATAGTCTTATCTTCAGCTAATCATTTGCTTTAGTATGTTCGTATGTTACAATTATGGTTTGATTCACCTTTATTTTGATACAAAGCTATTGCAAACGTAACTATGCGCGCGTAGCAATATTTGCATTTATATGTCTTGAAGTTTTTAAATGAGATTAAAAAAAAACTTGTAATTAATATTTTATATATAGTAAAATAATTAATCCTTACTAGTATGAGTATTATAAAAATGAAAGAACATATTTGTCTATCTCTTTGTTACCTTTTCACAACCAAGCGGTTGTTGTTGATTGTTATGAAATTTTGTAAAGACAACTGAAAACCTAGAAATGAGGACAGGCTATTTTTTATCACCATCATCACCGTTTTTCATCCCATCGCAGGTGAATTAACTGTATTTTTCATCATTTCACGGATGAATCCGCAGGACATAGTTAGTAATAGTTACTAAAATAGAAAATATTTAAACTAAATACAAGAAACAGGTCTTGTACTTGTTTATGAATAGTTTAAAATCATAAAACAAATATATTATAAAAATCCAAACTAGGTAATTAACGTTCCACACATTTTCTACAAGTATACAGCTCGCTTACTCGAAACTTTGACCCGTCGTATATAAATCAAATTCCATGCTCCATCACAAACTTAGGCCGTTCGGTGAAAACTAGAGCGCGTCAGGACTTTATACTTGAATGTATTTATACATACATTCAAGTATAAACTCCCGACGACCCAATGTTTGTTTTATTCGAAACGAACGGACGTTGAACATGCAATGTTGATACTTATACAAATGTTGAGATTATAGCACGGATTCAAGAATATGATTTATTCACAAGCAACAGAGATTTTCGGAGATAAAACATAATCATATTTTCATTAGCGATAAACATATGCAAATCAATGTTCTAAATACAGAATTAAAGGCCCTATTAGTTCTAAGACCTAATAGGGCCTCAAATTGCGATTTTATTTATAAAATATTTAAGATTTATTAGGCAGATATAACAAAAATAGGAAATTTATATGTAGAATACTTAACCTTTTTATAATTTTAATAAATTACAAAGTGGCTTCGTGCATACTTTCTTACAAAAACGTAAAAAAAAACGCCATATCATGCGCAATGTACCTAAGCCTAAGTTGCACCACAGAACATAAAATAATGTCGCCCTAATTCACTCAAATAAAATAATTCTAATTCACTTAAATTCACTCTTATGCAGTCGGGTATTTTGTTTTTCTTTTAACAGAGACACTTCGCTATTTTCTCTCTCTCTCTCTCAAACCTATTTATTAAGGTATCGCAATGAAGATATTAAAAGTTTACCTATTTAAATTCTTTTTTCGAAAAAAGTAAGTAAGTTTGTATAGACTGAGTGGGCAGCTCTAGTGTCAGAGTTATTAAGCCGCCGAAAGGCCTCTGACCTGGCTTGACGATCGCTGTTTTTACCCGACTACGTAAGAAGGAGGGTTATGTTGTACAAGTGTATGTATAGTATGTTTGTATGTATTCAAATTCAAAAATATTTATTGCACAATGCACTCTCACAGTTATGAATTATCCCGAAGGCAAAATGGTAACTCGTTCTTCACCATTTTTATAAATATAAATAAATACATATTAGAGAATATTTTCACACAACACCATTTAACGTCAAACTAAGCAAAACTTGTATTAGGGGACCTAACTAGATGGCTGATAGAATATACATATAATATACTTTTATTTTGTAAATACATTCATGCATATGCATGCATATAAACACAAACATCCATGCTCAGCAGAAATGCTTGCTGTGGTTGGAGATATAACCCACGATCTACATCTCAGTTGACAGACGTTTTACCACTGAGCCATGAGTCCTGTCAGTTAATACATTGATTGTTATATATATTTTTTTATCAGCCCTGTTTATACAAACTGTCCCACTGCTGGGCGCGGGCCATCTTCTCATTGTGAGAAGGGTAAACTTATGAAGACTTAAAATAATAGAAAATTATACATTCTTATTTGCATACGTATGTATGTATGTCCATCCCTATGTTTCTCGTGAATATACTGTTTATAAATGATTTGATTTTATTAAAATACTACCAGTAGAAGACATGTAGGAAAACAAACATACTTACATATAAAAGCAAAATTGCCGATATTGAAATAAGCCGCTCATGCTTGGTCAATTGCCGACTTCTCCTAATTTAACAGGCATTAATACCGTTCCAATTCTAATACCTTCGATACCTGTTTTGCATTTAATATAAGATAAAATGGTAATTTTGTCGGTAGTTAACTACAAAAAGTCCTAATTACGGAGGCAAGAGTCGCTATAAATCTTTTTCGTTAGGTCTAATATGTAGGTGACTTTATTGCTAAGCAAATTACAGGCATAATTTTGTAGGCCCTCGATTTTGCTTCATTTAAAATAAATACATAAAATATACGAATACGCGTGCTACAAATTAGAAAAAATACCTACTATGTGAAAATAAAAGTATGATATTAATACAAGCAAAAGAAATAAAATAAAAATATAATAATAATAAAAAGGAAGCTCTGGAAAGAGGGAAGAGAAGCCTTTGTCCTGCAGTGGGAGAAGACTGAGAAAACATAGGAACAGGGAAGAGAGGCCTTTGCCCTGCAGTAGGAGAGTAATGACTGAGAAAAATAGAAACAGGGAAGAGAGGCCTTTGCCCTGCAGTGGGAGAGTAATGACTGAGAAAAAATAGAAACAGGGAAGAGAGGCCTTTGCGCTGCCGTGGGACATTAATGATTGAGAATTAAAAAAAAAGTTTTATTAAAAAAAAACGATGGACTTTGTTAAAATAATAACCGTTGCTGATGACAGATCATGATTATTGCCGAAGAGTGTACGCAATTCCGTGAAAACGACCCGTTCAGTTTCGTTATCTGTGTAAAAAGAACGCACTTAGCGTCTAAAAAAGTTTTCACTTTTGCCAAACGTCGGACACTCCATGCAACGGCACGCTAATCAGAATCACATATGCAACTAGATATCTATTAAGTACATATAACATGCATCCCTGTATGAAGACAGTTTCGTCACCTGGTTGCCGCTTGCTCCTGACGTCCAATGTGATTCAAAAGTTTAAAGTCCACAACGCTTGTTACGACTGACCAATTAATAGATAAAGATAATTTATTTGCATACAACATGAGAGTTGTTTTTATTCACTAGGTGCACAAAAAAATGCTACATTATATTATTATAGTTAATAATGTAGTGCCGGTTAGACGCACTGATGTGTCGTGCAAGCAAACTCTTTCACACGACGGGGCAAACGCAGGAAGCAAGCGAGAACCCGAGATTGGCAGGAAGCGGAAAAGCGTCCTTTCTATATGATTGTAATACTATTAATGTATTTTGTACTTTAACAAAAATATAAAAGGGTTATTGGGTCGATTAATAAAACAACAAAAACAAAAAACACAAAAGAAAGAAAAAAGAAAGAAGAAGGGCGCATACATTTCTAGTATGTTTCTATTTAAATATCATTTATGTTTCTATTGTATATTCCAGTTTTGTAAACCAATAAAAAAAAATAAAAAAAAAAGAAACCGAAATAATTTCAATAGTTCTTTGTGATTGTTTGAAAAATACAACGATCAAAGCTGACCAAAGATACTATTGGTAGTCACAATTAAAACCAAAATCGGAAATTTTTAAAATTTAGACACTTTTAACGGTCGCTGTATAAATAGAAAGGTACTATTTTGTCTTTTTCGAACAAAAATGTAAACCAATATTCCGTGATTTAATTATTTACAAACCATAACTCGGATACTCTGCACTGATTTCGGAAATGCCCCCATATCGGTCGATTTTTTCCGTGTATCACCGATATCTGTCGAACACCGGCGAAATTTCCCGAGCATCCCCTTTTGTTTCGACTTTTATTACCACTGTATTGCTAGCTATAAAAAATTATTCGCAGTAAAATATGGAAGCCGGGTCAGGAGCGGATTTAGGAACCCGAAGTCGAGGACAGCCAAATAAAAAGAAAAACTTTGGAAAATATTGAGAGCCGGTGTCGGGTGCAGGTATGATTTTAATCATCACACGAAATGAAAATGTATTTTAATGATGAAACTGAAATTCTTTAGCATTCATATAAAAGTTTCTTCTAACTTAGCTCATATAATTTTCGTATTATTATATTACTAAAGCTGTGAATATAATAAGTGATATTTTTTACTCAATAATATATGTAAATAATTTCAGAAAAACTTTTTAATTAATAGCATTTAAAAATGGATAAGTAGATCTTAAATATCTCGTTTGACGCACATATAAAACCAATAATATTTTCAAACAAATATCCTGTTAATAATGATTACAATAAGTATAACTTATTGTATACAGTATAATCTCAAAACCCCCGACAAAAAACGGCTGAACCGATTTTGATGAAACATTGCTAGAACACTCCCGACTAATTCACCTTTCAAACAAAAAAAAAAACAAAATCATAATCGGTTCATTCGTTCGGGAGCTACGATGCAACAGACAAACACACGCACAGACACATCAAACTTATAACATCCCGTCGTTTTTGCGTCGGGGGTTAATACAATAATATTTTCAGGGAAAATAATTACATAATTTATAAAAAATACTTTAAATAAAATTTCAGGTAAAATATAAATTAGCCTTACCTATGTATAAAAATCTACTGTAAATCAAGACGTGCGTGTAGTGAAGTTCGTCCCTGTGTACCATAGAGTTGTAAATCCGTAGAGGCGGCCGAGTTACAGCCTGCGAATCGTTTTACGCGACGACGTCGGTAAACTGAGACGCCACACGTTACTGTGGAAATGTGGGGAATTGAGACATTTAGCATACCTCGCAGATACCGGTTACTCGGGTGTACTATTTAGTATTCTGTGCTGAGATTAAGGTGCAATGTTACACATGTGGCGGCAAATAGAGGTAGCGTTGGCGTAGCGGTAAATTTGAACATTTTTTTTCTTTAAATTATACCGCTAGCCACTGTAAATGATTATTGTATTTTTAACAGATTATAATTATTTCTTTACAATTTTGTATCAATTTATTCATTAACTAGCTGCTCCAATTAGAAGATCCAATCCTATTCCTAACTAATATAACAAAAGCGAAAGTATCTGGTCTGTCGTCTGTTTGTTTGTTACCTTTTAACGGCTAAACAGCTCAACCAATCATTATGAAATTTGGCACAGAGCCTTTTTAGGGTCTGGAAAAGGAAATAGGCTATACTTTATCATCATCATTATCACCGTTTTTATCACTTTTTTATCACTATCGGTAACATCGCGGGGCGCAGCTAGTTTCACATAATTCATAGTTGAAGGCAATCGGGTAGGTGTAAAATCACAAAGTAATATTAAAAAAAAACCTCACAATATGCCCTATTATATTCTATTACTATGTATTATTTTCTCTAACCCAAAAATTTGATGTTGCAAACAATAATGAACTATATTAAAAGCAAATTAACTTTATTACTAAGTGAAGTCTAGTGAAGCAGATTTTTAGGTTCACATGCGATGCACGATCTAAGTCGCGGAAGCAGCTAGTTTATAAATAGTTACGTTTTTTTTTCAATACTTCAGGTCTAAAAAATTCATGACCCTATTTGTCAGGGCGTTTTATAGCCTAATTGTAACTTACCCCTACATTTAAATGTAAACCAGCACATACCCCAGTTCCAACCTCCTACCAAAGAAACAAAGTCGCAGTAAGCGGCCTGTTTGCTGACCCTTGTTAATAAAAACGACACGATTTATATTCTGAAAGGGACTCTTTATGGTCGACGTGTGACACGTCTCAATGTGTTTAGGTGTCTGGTCAAACCTATAAAAGTCAAATGGGAAGCTAAAAGCAGTTTGGGTTTTATTGCGGCTAATTATACAGTTAAGTTTATTACTGGATAAAAAAACAAGTTTTTTTTACGCTCAAATTGACTTATTTGAGAGGATCATCATCATCATTACAGCAATAAGAAATTGACTGCTGGATAGACCCTTCATGGTAGATTTGCCATTAGCACGAACTAAGCATTTTGCTTCCACCTTCCTAATGCGAATCGCTCGGGAATGGAATGCCTTGCCGCTGTCCTTGTTTCCTGAAAGCTATAACCCGGGTATCTTCAAGTCTAGAGTGAATAAGTATCTTCTAGGTCTAAGTGCTTCATCTGCGGCCACAGTATCGCTTTCCATCAGGCATTCTGGTGGTCAAACGTAGAGCTATTTTATATAAAAAAAATATATATAGGCTTCCCGCATGGATTCCCAAAAAGACCGATTGGAAGCGGCATCCAGCGTCTCAGAAAGACGCAGCCACTGGTCTTCCTATACTGCGCTTACCGGTGCATGGCGTTAACCAAAGAACCTCTCAAGTTGCATTTGATGTGATCTTTTTTTTATGTAGAAAGAGGTTCGCGCTTGACCGCCAACTCGCCTGATGTTAAGCGACGTTGCGGTCTACGATAGAGCGCGCTTACCTAGAAGAAACCAATTCACTCGCGATTTAAAGAAACCCAGATTATATCTATCTATCGATCTGATCTCTCATTTCTATTTTGAGTAGAAACCGATGACTATAGCTCCCGTATTCGGTTGAATTACATGCTGCTTGATATAGTAGTATTATATGAAATTTTAACTAAGGGCAGATGTTAGTGACCCTATTTTTATGTTACTTTCATTTTATTTACATTTATTAAATTGATGATCCCAGGAAGATTGGCCACAGATGACGCAGAACCGCGATTTATGGAGGGAAGTGACGGAGACCTTCACCTACCATTGGGTCAGTACAGGTTACTAAAATAAAAGATCTATGATTGACCAAAAACTCGGTGTCCGAGGATGAAACACATCGATCTAGAAAATTATTGTTTATTTAAAGGTCAGGCCTTAAAATTTCAAGATTACATATCATCCATCATCATCCGAAGCCTTCTCTATTCCACTGCTGGGTATAGGCCTCTCTCTTGTCTTGCCATCTTCCTTGGTCCTGTGCCAATCGAGTCCAGGTTCGACCCGCGATTGTTGTTATATCGTCGACCCATCTTGCAGCTGGACGTCCCACACTCCGCTTGCCTTGCCAAGATTACATATAGCTCTCAGGAAACAGAGAAAATATTAACTATTACAATATCAGCGTGATGGAGTATCCGTCTCACTTAGAGAAGCTTTCAGACATGAATAATTGCCTTTTCATTAATATTGTTTGCGCTACTCTGGGAAGTTTTTACATTATAATTAATCCACCTTCTCGTTTCCAAACAAATTCCGCAAAAACTTGTAACACGAACTCACTTTTTATTTTGATTTGGGAAAAATATGAAATACAATTTTTAACTTCCGACCCAAAAAGAAGGGTGATATTTTATAAGTTTGAGGTGAGTATCTATGTATCTGTCTGTGGCATCGTAGCTCTCAAACGGATGGACCGATTTTGATCTAGTTTTTGTTTTTGTTTGAAAGAGGATTTCTTATTCATTGAAAGTGTTTTTAATGTTCCTTTGTAGGGGGTTTTTAAGTAGTTATTTATATTATAAAGTGGAACTTATTATCTTTTTAAGTGAATAAACCACATTAATTACTCTACTTTGGGCTGGGCATTCAACAAATGTCTATATTGTAATAAATATCATATAAATTAGTTAGTATAAGCCCACTTATAATTGTAAAAAAAATTAAAACACTTATCAAAAAATATTTTACATTATGCACTTAACGTAATTTATTATAATACTAATTGCTGTTCGAAAACTACTTAAGCCTCGAAAGAAATCTTATCCAGAATTGAAAATTGAAACTAGAGGATTAATTAAGAAAATTGCTAGAAAACAGTAGCGAGTGGAAAAGTTTTTCTTTAGCGATGGCTTAATAGCGGAGTTTGTTCGCGCTTCGTGCCTTTCTAGCTTTTGAGAGTTTATTCAGAAGTTGTATTCAGACATCGTGCTGATACTAATTAATATGAGTATTGAGATAAAATCAAATACTATATTTGAAAATACTGTAATGTGGTGGATAATCGTTTTTAAAACAAGTATAAATTTTATTAATTGTTAATAATTGGTATTCGCGAGCGAAACGGACGATGGTCGTGCTACAGATTCTTAAATCATATTATGTAATATGGGTTATTTGAGTAATAGTTTATATGCATATTAAAACTTTAACTAGGTACTATGACAGGCCTCATGGCTCAGTCGTAGTACGACTGCTT
Organism: Lycia hirtaria; assembly: GCA_947563715.1. NCBI lineage: Eukaryota > Metazoa > Arthropoda > Insecta > Lepidoptera > Geometridae > Lycia > Lycia hirtaria. The sequence goes on along the minus strand of OX387381.1, from coordinate 26,039,423 downwards.
CCTGAGCTATAAGGTCGTGGGTTCGATCCCCACCCAGGGCAAACATTTGTGTGATGAGCATGGATGTTTGTTCTGTGTCTGGCTGTTTCTATGTATCATAAGTATGTATTTACGAAAAAAAAAAAGTATATATGTATTCTATCAACCATCTAGTTTCCATAGTACAAGCTTTGCTTAGTTTGGGCTAGATGGCGTTGTGTGAAATGTCCACAAATATTTATTTATTTATGAGTAATAATAGCAAAAATTACAATCCAAATGCTCTACTCTGCTTCTACAACCATTGTTGCGTTGTTCTTCAAAACCACAAATTATGAACCAATGCTACTTATATTCAATATCGAGGAAAATAAATCTTCTGACACAAACTACAAGTAACACACAAATAAAAATAATATTGAATGAGATACCCCGTATTGGTTCCCCGGTTCCCGTTGCTTCTAGTTGAATAATTCTAACATAGAAATAACATAAAATAAAAATCACCTTAAAGCGAAAAACACATTTATGAAAAGGAAGAAGCGGAAAGTGGTGACAAGTATAAACGAGAATGCACCTCGAGAGTGCTTTCCTTGCACTATCTCGGAAATAAAACAGAATAAAATAAAGAGATTCAAGTTGAATTCTAAAGAACTTGCGCTACAATAGTTTTGTGTAATTTATTTAACCTTTGCTGGGGAACACTCTGACAGATTGCGTATTCCATTGCTCATTTTATTTCCATGATCTTATTCCAGGATAATCTTGCTTGTATTTTCTCAAATTTCAATAAATATTTAGTCTTGGGGCTAACTTTCCAATCCCCAGATAAAAACTATTTGTCAGTTAAAATATTGCTTTCATTTTCTTAAGTCATATGCAAAAAAAGGATAGAGTTGAAATATATCTGACGGATACTTTTATCTGAGTTTTGAAATATTAGTCCTGTCAGCAATTTTACGAAAAATGTTCACATGCATATTGACAACCATATTGACAGTATCGTTGAATAGGTGTCTTAAAATAAGACTAAGGGGTTACATAATTTGCCATCAAAGGATAAAAAATGGTTTTCCCGTGCATTTATAAATAATTAGAGCTAAAAATTCATGATTAACAATAGTAGTAGACCGTATTAAAATTTCCAATAAAAATCATTTTGACCACTCTGTGATAGTCTTAACAAACCATACATGATAAGTCTATGGAACCAATATCCGCCAGCAAGTAATTTTCTTTTAGATTATTAGCTAAGGTACCCTATGATATGCGTATCTTAATACGGTCTTGGCTTATTCTGGGATTAAAAGTAGCTTTTATGTTATTTCAGGGTACTTACTGCATAACCTGCATACCAAGTTTTTATATACATCGGACATACAGTCGACTTATACAGATTACCGACAAACTTTACTTAATAAACTCATATCTGAACTCGCAACTCTTTAAATTCCTGTTAATTTATTCTTGCGGTCGTCGACAAAACTGCTTTTATTCATTCATCAATATTCTCAACACAGGAAACTAAACCTTATTACAAAGTGTATGAGACTCACTTTCAAGTGCTGGGGGCTTGTGAGGTTTCCTAGGAGCCAGTATCGTCCTAATGAGGTGCTTACGTGAAGCCTACGAGAGTACTTCGCCTTATTCTGTGTAATTCGCTTTTTGTCGCTGAACTTACTGAATGGAACCGAGAACCGAGAAGTTTAATTTTACTTAGAGCTTTTTTGTGCTTATGAAGTGGTTTTCATATTTACAGTCGGATCCTGACATTATAAAAGTGAAAGTGTTTTTGACCTATTTCAGAAAAGAGGTTTTTAGTTTAACTGTATGTTTTTGCCGTGAGCGAGTGTATTGACTGTGTGACATTTTTTTTTGATTTCTTTCCTCAAATTAAAGGAAGATGAAACGCGATGGACTATTTTCCCTGTAATGTTTATCTGGCTGTAAATACGCTTTCTCTCAGATATGCATGTATCTGAAAGAGAAATAAAATCAAATTAATTATCAAAATAGTACCTAAGTTTGTCAAAAAAACAAGAAAACAATCAATCATTACTGATTTCACATTAAAAGTTTTTTAATCATGTACATCGAATATTTGGTATGGGCGCCTGCTTGATGCTTGGAATGAGTTTTTAAAGTTTATTTATATTTAAATAAACTTAAAAAACACATAAGTTTATTTCGACAGACAGTAGTAATCTACTGCCTGTCAAGATAAACTTATGTATGTATTATATTATGTATGTATTATAAACTTATGCATAAATATTTAATCATTTGCCTGATACATGTAAAGCCATGACATATATAAAATTCTAAAATTATTTAATGAAACTATTGCTATATAAATGCTATTATAATGTTGAAAATTGTCTAAATGATAAGAATCTTCACATTTTCTAATTTATATAAATTACTAATATTTTTTTTTTTTTTTTTATAACTTGACATTTATTGACATTAACTGATTGACATTATTGAATTACTCACGGACAGATAAAAATTGAATTAATAATATAACGACCTACATACGCATTAATTAATAAATTTTATATTTTAATTAGGTAGCTACAATGTTGTATGCCCAAAAGGGTAGCTGTCGATACTTCTTTCTTTGACCACATGTATTCTAACACAGCTGACAATAAAGGATTTGTATTTTTTTTGTATTTTTATTTATACTAAAGTACCTACTTTGGATTTTGAAAAATTGGCAAACCAATAATAAAACATCTCTAGTAACTAGCATAATTATCGTTCTAAAATCTACTAGAATATACAGCTATTATAATAAAATATGCAGTAGATTTAAAAGTGTACTGAAAATTTTGAAGTAAAATAAAAGCCCTAATCGAAAAATCCTCCACGTGTTGCATTTTGTCCATATTGTCAAATAAGGTTGACATTAAGATTAATTTATATGGGAAAATTCATAATATTTTTAATTCAGTATAATTACGCTTGCCTTTTTTATATAGAAATAGATTTGCGCTTGACCGCTAACTCGCCTGATGTTAAGCGATGATGACTTTACTTACTTATTACCCGAAGTTACTACATAAGACGCATAAATTTTGAAAATGTCCGCAAAAATTAAAATTGTTACTTAGATTTTCGCTTTAAAAGTATAATTCTCAGCACTCTAATCCGTATTTTATTAGGAAAACAATGAAAAAGCAGAAAAATGTAGGCTCCGTGAAAAAGAAACCCCGATCGCATAACTTGAGCATTTCACGAGATGACGATTTAACAAGATCGTGTTTGAGAAATCTCGTATAAAACTTGATACTTTCGCGCAATCTTCTTTGTGGTACATTTCATAAGCTACAGAACAAAAATATTAATACCAAACTTCTATGAAGCTCAAATAATATTTAATATTATTATTGACAAAGTTCAAGAAAGCCATATGTGAATGTCCAAAGTGGCAACACTTTTCGATCTACCTTATGGACATTATGGTGAAAAAAATATACTTTGTGTGTGTGTGATATAACAGTTGTTTTGTTGGAACATAATTAGGACATCAGGACTGAAGCATTCAAAAGTTCAAATTGTGGCAAAAGTGCTTACTTCTATATTAATTATTTTGAAACCAATATAAACTATGAGATTTAGGCGCAAAATAAAGCTAAAGTTGATTTGCCTGTCTATAGATGGCGTGTATTAATGTGTAATCAAATTACGAAGTCGTGGTCCTCTCAAACTTCTACAGTTACTAATAACATAGGATTCTGTTTGTACGCTCAATGTACCGGCAATATGCCGTTTTGGCGCATTGCAAGTGCAAATTCTTAGCTGTTATGTCTTTTTAGGGAAGCATCGGCATACTTCCAACTTGCACTTAGCCGGTGTTATTCTGAATTTACATTACAGCATCATTCTCACCTCTCACACCATATCCCACGCGACGCGAGTCCATTTGCATAAGATGAGTCCTCGGCGAGAGAAGCTTTTAGCCAGCTTCGTGGCGTGGCGCGACGTGGCGAGGGATGTTTGTGCACACATCTGAAACGGCTTAATGACATTAAAATACAGCGTGCGCCGGAAATCCAGGAATTTGTCGACTCTTGCAAATGACGTCTGCACGTCTAACGTCTGTTTGCAGCAACTTGCGTGTTTGCTTTACTCTCGGAATATAGTTGCGACTGAAAACTACTAACAACCTTAGCTATTTACAAGGAACTACCTATATTACTTTATATAGCTACAGTTCCTGGAAATGTGCGCTTATTACCACCTAATCATGCCTACATCAGCTGTCTTATTGCGTGATCGCGCACAACATTTGGTCAATTTGTAATGTTTGTAAATTATACTGTCAATTTAATTCTATGAGAACAGGTCATCTATCTTACAAACCTTATCTAGATTTTTAGATGATTTTATAACAAATTGTATTACTTTATGTATAAATACCTAAATAAATAAACAAAAAAATCTTATAAATTCGCCACGTCTGACACACATGTCTCAGTCTGTCTCACCTTATGTCACAGCCATTTTAATTAGCGACCATCTTCTTTACATAAACGAAATTAGGCAAGTAGTTGTCTTTTATCAACCGTTACAAAATGCCGTAGTAATATTTTAACAAGTATGTATATTAAAAGAAAAACAAAATACCCGACTGCAGAAAAGTAGTTTTTGCCGTCTAACTTTCGATTTCGTTACGCTTGATACGCTGTTGAGTCTACGTATTTTGTAAGAAAGTATACGTAAAATCGCTGTAAAAGCGCATTCTTTAGAACAATTCTAGTAAAATCACTTGTTTATTACGAAATAGTTCATTGGAGGTTACGAAAAAAAGGCATTTATTTTTACGAGAGATGTATTATTATTCTCCTTTATTCAATTTAAATCTCAGGTCGCAGCCCGGTCCTTTGATGGGCATCAGTGGAGCCGAAGCTAACACTGAGAGGCCCTTTTTACATAGAATATAAAAAATACAGAAACTAGGTATATGGATGACAAATGAAACTATTGTATAATATGGAATTTAACAAATCTGGGCTATTGAGATGAAATTGTTATGATTTAGAAAACTGGTTTATTGGTTGATGCTCCCACACAGTGAGTAACATGCGGTACTTCTGTGTGGGAGCATCAGAATGAAAGTACGGCACCTGCCTATTTTGTCTCATTATCCAAAAATATTGAGGCAGGTGATGACTCGCCACCCACAAAATGGGCGCCCCATATTGGCGCCGGAGAAGCAACATTGGCGTGGGTGTCTAAGGGTATCGAGATGTGTGCTGCGCGTTTACTAAACGCTACTAGCGGCGTTATGCCCTTTAACACTTCCACCCTGGAGCTTAGGGTCTTAGCTCTTGCGGTGGCGGAAACTACACAGCCGGGGGTTAAGGCAAGCTTGAGGTCATTATTATTATTACAAAAAAATATAGCCTATGACACTCTGGAAGCTAAGACGAATCTAATGACACCTCTCACATCAAAATCGGTCAAGCTGTTTAGGCTGTAGGCTGTTATATGACATGTTTCTATATATATTGAAACATACATACATACACTCGAAAAACGTAACCCTCCTTCTTACGCAGTCGGGTAAAAAAAAAAAGAATTCCATAAATATCAAGAAGGAATGATTTTTTAACCCCACCCTACCCAATTGTGTGGCCCAAACTGAACTATCTTGTGACCGAAGTGAAACGGTACTATGAATTTTGATTTATACTTAAAATAAGGCGCAATAAATCAAATTAAATATGAAGTAAATGAAAAAACCATAGAAGCACAATATCAATTAAAAAAAGTAATTTAGGCGAAATAGGTCTTATTTCTAGGTTTTCAACGTTTACTGTTTATTGTTTCTGAAATCTAACAAAATTTAATTAACTGGCTGGTGACTGATAGTTTATATTGCGTAGGTAATATTATACAGGGTGTTAGTATAGGTGAGGACAGGATAAGAGAGATACTATTTTAAGGAGTACATTACTTAATTCACAAATAAGTAAAAAATAGGCTCGCTAGGCTCAGTCCAATTATTGATTACTGTCAAATTATTCCGATAATTCATATTCTTCAATGGTTTCCGGCAAGTTTCCGGCAGCCTAGTCGGGATTCCGTCCGACTTGTGATCCGCAGGTCCTGGGATTGAATCCCGCGACACGCACCTCTGTCTTTTCGCATTTATGTGCGTATCGTTGATTACCGCCAACTTCAAACGGTGAAGGAAAACATCGTGAGGAAAATGTAGGTTAGTCTGAGAGTTCTCAATGATCTTGAAAGATGTGTGAAGTCTGCCAACCCGCACTTGGCCAGCGTGGCTGACTATGGCCTTACCCTTCTCACAATGAGAAGATGGCCTGCGCCCAGCAGTTTGTACAACAGGGCTGATAAAAAAAAACTGTTAAGTCACTGATTATACTGTCTGACTAATCAGATAAATCTGCATAAAGCAGTCAGATCTTATAACTGATTATATTATTTACAGTGCAAGCAGTAAGTCGGCATATTACCATCCATTTCTCATTGAAATGTCTATAATTTTTGTATACAACGATTTAAGTCCACTTTTTTATGCGTACTGCACAGAAGTGGAACACTCTGCCGTCGTTTCGGTTTCCTAGGACCTATAATCTTGGAATATCCAAGGCTAGAGAGGATAGATATCTTTTAGATCTACGTGCTTCATCCTCGGCCACACCCTTGCGTACCATCAGGCGAGTTGGTGGACAAACGTAGATATATTATAAAAAAAAACATATCCCATCGTTGGAAAAACTTTCAAATTTATTATGATATGGTTATTTTAGTACATTGTTTGTAGAATTTTCATGACGTTATTGTTCTAATTTTTTAATTTAATTTGTTTTTAAGTTTTATTATGAAATCCTTAAATTATTTTTCAATTATCTGTATTTGGTATGCCCCTTGGATCCGAACACCCAGTGCAACGTGGGTAATTTTATAGAGAAACAACGCCTTGATTGCCTTCAGATTGGCTTAATTTGCGTCACGTCATGGCTCAAACGGCGCGACATTGTCTTGACGCGGGATTCGGCTGCTATTGTTCCGCCAATATTAATTGAATGTTTCATTATATTTCACCTGCCTCGTGGACTATGCATACTAAGAAATTAATATAGACGAATGTGTGCTTAGGAAAGTTTTGTCTCTATTTTTTCTTTCATTGATAGTTTAGAATTTTATTATAGCATAGCGAAAGAGTAACCAAAGATACCAACAAGCTTAGGTTGGACCAGATACTGACACGCAAATGAGGTTGCCGTAACTTACCTACTTGGTGGTACCGAATTCGTCAAACCAGTTGATGGTCACACTTAGACCTAGTTTCATACAAAAATGTGTTGATATTTTTTTTATGTAGATAAAGCTGCGGGAAGCATCTGGGATAAACCATATTTTTATTTACTTTGGGCTCTTAAAATGATGATATGGTGCGTATTTTTATGGAAATATAAAAAATATTTGACGTTTATTCGACCTTTAAATTACGTCACAGAACCACCTTTCTTATCTGTAGGTAACAAAAAGAATTAAAAAAAAGTTACACTAAAAATATTTCATAATTTCGCAAAGCACAAAATCAACAGAAAATGTCACTGTCAATGTTAGTTCGATTTTTTTATAATTATGTAATCATGGTATTATTAAATTCAGACGGATTTGTGACGTCATCACGACTTTTTCCTTAAAAAAAAATATTAATAAATAACTACTGAACAGAATTCAAAAAAAATTTAAGTAGTCCTTTTAAATGGCCCAATCTACAAATTAAAAACAAAAAAAAAATACGAAAAATCTTTACATACCCCATTGGTAGTGGCTCCGATGTTATGGATTCGCATCTTGCCGGATATTGAAAATTGTTGAACTGTAAGCTGCACATATTAAGTACATATCATTATCCTAAAATTTTGGCTAATCTTTTATCATCGAAACAATATGATAGAGTTACATTTGTTATATATTTTCTATCTTGAGACGTAATATTTGACAGGAAATATGAGCTGAGCTCGTAGCTTATGATAGCGTGGCTTCAGATAATGTGGCGTTGGTTCGCGTAGCGTAACGTGGATGCAGATCCGAGACACCTATTAAATCTGATTGCTTTTGTTCTGTGGTTTACAAATCGTGGATATTCAGTGTCACTTTAAGCCAAGTCATCTCTTTGACATAAATGCAAATCGAGATGTAGCTCAACGTAAATTTGCGTCTAAATCGATTAGTCGAAGCCAGTGAATTGGAGAAAATCAGTATTTCAATTCAGATAAAGACATTTTTCTTTTCATGTAGATAAGGTCATGTCGCAAACATATAATCTTTTCATGTAATTATGGTATTGTCACAAATACATTGAAAAAATGTGACCGCATCAGTTGCTCGTGTATTTGCCTTTTTTAACCAACTCCCAAAAAGAAGGAGGTTATCATTTCGTCTGTATGTTTTTTTTTGTAAGTTTGTTCACCGACTACTCCGCCAATTGGGCATTGATTTTAATTATTCTTTTTGTATTTAGTAGTTTATTTTTCAGAGGTGGTCCCATATAAATTTTATCAAAAAAAATTCAGTACTTTGGTTTTTATAACAAAATAACTGGTAAAATATTTTCCATGTGCCTGTAGAAAAGTGAAAAATCGCATTTACTTATTACCGTTAGCTAGTTACGAGTGTGTGTGTGTGTGTCTGAGTGTATTTTGAAGTCTGTTTTTTCAGTTTTTTAAAGTATAATTATATTATGGTAAATATTGTAATAATGATATTTTGCATGCCATGGTGCTAAAGAATTCATTTTAGCCGCAAGAAGTCCACTGCTAGACTTTGGCCGCCCCCATATATTCTCAAAAAAGATAGTTATGATGGTGGGCCGATTTTCACAAAAAGATCTGATGGTAGGCCGCATTAAAAATATGAAATGAACAGAAACATCCAGCATCTTTCTGCCACTTGTATGAGATCGTCTGTCGATCTTGTTTCTGATCTTCCTACGCTGCGCTTGCATATTATTTTTACGTCTTTATTTTTTCCCGTCTTTTCCAAATAAATCCTTTGAGCTTTGAAACTTTTCTAGCTCGAATAAATGTTTATAGACATCATTATACTAGTACTTTGTTATTACTTTTAAGGTGTGTACAATAAAGAGTCTATCTATCTATCTATCATTATGACGCGCTTTTTCCTAAAATTAATTATAATTTTATTCAAAACGTAAACCGGATTCGGTATTTTCACAAAAATTTCACGATAACATCTTTACAGTCAAATGCTGGGATCTATTTATAGAAACCCAATCTAGTCGGCAGATGTTTGCGATCCCACGAACTAGGACAGGCTTCCATTTGTCGTTACTTTTAGTATTTGAGAAACCCTGAAAGGGAAATATTAGATACTCTCGGGGTTACTGGCAATTTACATAAAAATAACACTAATATCAAACCAGAGACCACTTTATAATTGCAAAATATAAATAAACAGAATATAAAATTTTACTTACTTTCCAAGCCCTGGTCTTTATATTTTTTAACCATCGACGTAAAAACGAAGGGTGTTATAGGCTTGACATGTGACACACAGATATGTGTGTCTGTCGAAGACTCGAGCATTGCTACTGGCTACTCATTTTCGAAAAAAAAAGTTTGGCTTTTCATATTTTCTGTTGCAATTTATTTAATTAATAAACGTACTCAAGGTAAACTAATACCACTTACCTACGGGTCACTTAAGAGCACCTCGCTTAGCGGCCCTAAATTCATTATTACCTCGATAAGCTGTACATAATTCAGAATAATCCATTTTCTATTTAATCAGCCATTTACGAAGCGATAAGCACATAGGCCTTAGACGGATTAACCCTCTTCATCCAGGTATCAAGTAATCTCACCTAGCGCTAAATAATGGCAAACGTCTTACCTTGACCCTGTGTTACTATGAATATTTAGGTGCTATGAAGATGAAAGACCGAAGAGAGCAGGACATTTTGCTTAGGAAAATAGAACAAGACAAGTATGAAATTCTATATAGATTAATGACTTCTGTGACGATACGAAGGACTTGACTGCGGCAGAAGAAAGCAGCGGATTCATTTGCCCAGACCGCGGCAGGTGACAGAATGTTTAGTTGCGCGCGCTATATAACTTTATTGTACATCCACACAGAGTAACTTATAAATAAAAAAAAAATTGTATTTTTAAGCTATTGCATAGCTTCTATCGCGGGCCTTGAGCGTGGAGACCGAATCCAGAAGTTCCGTAACGAAAATAACCTAACGCAGTAACGCCGATACAACCAATGCCACCTAGAGGCGATTTGCAGAACTAAAGAGACAAGCGTGATATTTCAAAAAGTACTGCTATTCATCGATAGACGGCAAAACTAAAAACTAAAAAGTATCACCGCTGTGCCGGTCGGAGTGGGGGGTGTTAGGAATACTGCATAAATAAAATAAATAAATAATTATAATTACATAAGTTGATAAAAAATGCTATGCAATAGCTTTACCGCGGCAGTCTCCGAGTGCCACACGTCTTTTTTTATTTTATTTATAAGTTATTTTACAATAACAGTAAGTTAATATACAATAACATTTTTTTTTTATTCGAAAATAGGCTTGCGCTTGACCGTCAACTCACCTGGTGTTAAGCGACAGTTACGGTCTACGATGGAGCACGCTTGCCTAGAAGAAAACTATTCACTCGCGATTTGAGCAGCTAGAAACCTATTACCCACCTAGACACCTATTTTGTTTTGTCCTCTATTTTTGTATTACGTTTTTAAACGAAAATTGGAAAAAATTTAATTAACAAACACAAAAAACCAGATTTATACAAAAAACACTATTTCTGACGTCAAATCGAAACAATAGCTATTATAGAAATGTTAAATAGTTTTTTTCTCATTCCAAAAACATCGTAAACTTTGTTCTAAACAAGAATTAATAATATGGCATTGAGAGCGCTGCTTTCAACGAAATTTCAAACATTATTTTTGACTACGGAACCCTAAAACATTGGATCAATATATCGACTAGATAATTCCTTTGGAGTTTGGGAGATTCACGGATCCGTACTTCAAAACGTATATTACCCTCGTTAAACGTCGGGGGTTAAAAAGACTTGTAAACAATTCAAGCATACTAAAATCAAAACACCAATTAAATGAGATTTATTACCAAAATGACTTTGTGAATTCTCTTTAAAGTGTCTTTCGTCAATCGCCTTTTAAAAGCCCATTAAGTGAACCCCTGTCTTCTTTATTAGCTTTTCATAAAGGTTCTCGTGTCTCAATATAAAATTATTTTCTTTCAACACAAAGTTAGATTTTACCGCACGATGTGTCCTATTATAAAGTAGTTAGACTCATATTAGCTTACCATGTGTCGAAGATGTATTTGTTGTAACTTTATGAGACAATAAGCTTGTATGTTTCGTGTGAATTTTGCATCGTAAAAAGTGTGCGGCGTTAGTAGTCTTAATGAGCCTCGGGATTTTTAGGAGTCTCTCAATTGCTTAGTATTGGGTTTAAATGTACTAAAATATAAAATAACGTGTAGGTATCTTCTACTTTATTCGGTCTCAAATCTCAAATCTCGCCATATGAGAATATTCACAAAGTTAGTGTAATTTTTAGGGTTCCGTACCCAAAGGGTAAAAACGGGACCCTATTACCGAGACTCCGCTGTCTGTTCGTCCGCCCGTCTGTCACCAGGCTGTATCTCATGAACCGTGATAGTTAGAGAGTAAAATTTTCACAGATGATGTATTTCTGTTGCCGCTTTAATAACAAATATACAAAAAAAACAGAATAAAATAAATGTTTAAGGGGGCTCCCATACAATAAACGTGATTTTTTTGCTCGTTTTTGCTCGATATTGATAATGGCAACAGGTAGACGCTTGAAGTGTGTTTTATATTGAATCTTGAGTTAAATTATTCACTTTAAAAATAAATAATTTAATTAAAATAAAATTAATATTCAAGGGGCTCCCCCCGAGCCCCTTGAATATTAATTTGGTTTTAATTATTATTTTGGGCTTGGGGGGGCGTGATTTTTTGCCGTTTTTATAGATAATGGTACGGAACCCTTCGTGCGCGAGTCCGACTCGCACTTGGCCGGTTTTATTTCTGTTATATTAAACCTTCTATTGATATATTTTATTACCCATGTGATAACTAAAATGGTTATTGGGTAACATAATAATATAACTTCTGATGGTCAGGGTGAATGCGAACCTTATAAGCATGCTTGCTTCACTGTTATTGAATTATGCTGTTGCAGATTTTTTCGACCACATCGTTTTCCACGACACGTAAGATCGAGAAAAGAGAACTCTAACTCTACGATTCTAATCGGAACAGCCAAAAATGGATCAAATAGCCTGCTTCTTTGTTTAAGAGTTACTACGTTGGTCTTGTCAAGGTCAGAGTGAATAGGTATCTTCTAGGTCTGCGTGCTTCATCTTCGACCACATTATCGCTTTCGAACAGGCGATTTGGTGATCAAACGTAGACCAATTCGAAAAAAAATAAAAAAAAAATTGAAAAACTGGAAATAGGTATATTCTATACTTACGTTCGTGAGTCTTCCCACGGATCATTTTATTTCCATGTACGTATGTAGCGCTGTAGGTTTCTGGCATCGTAAAGAAAGCTCAGACGTTTTAGTGCTTCTCGTGGAATAAAATGGATGGATTAGACGTTTAATGCTCGACGTAAAAGCCTATGTCTACTAAGTACTCTTCTAAAACGGCTCGTTTGCCTTCTAAAGTGCTTCGAATGAAGCCTAACTTAGTAACGACAAATATTTATATTAAAACAAAAACAAAATACCCGACTGCAGAAATACGGTTATTGCAGTCTAACTTACGATTTTGTTACGCTGTCTAAGCATAACGAATGTGGAGCGCACGTTTATTGTGAGAAAGTATGCGTAAAATCACAGTGAAATATTATAAATACGCATTATTTTGTTGAATTCTAGTAAAATCACTTATTTATTACGAAAACTTACGTTTTTTACGAGTTTTTTATTATTTTATTAATACAAAAATGTTGCTTGAGACACTCAGAGAGTGAAAACCAATCTAACGATACCTCGCTTATCATCATCGGTCAAGTCGTTTAGGCTGTATGAAGTAATATATATATTATAATACAACATACAAACACACATACACTCGAAAAACATAGCCTTCCTTCTTTCGCAGTCTGGTAAAGATATAAGTAGCTATAGTACTCAAAATACACTGTGCTCTCTACGGACTATAGACGTAACATTAAATTAAATAAGTTGTTTAAGTAATACAATCTTGGTAAAATACATTGAGTAAACAAGGACAGTACTTCAAAAAATTTGGGAGTTGTTCATTTTGCTCGTCTGTAAAGTTTTCATGCTATGTAAAGTTGGTATTCGGTTTGCAATTTTTTCATTTAATAACAGGTTCGCTTTATGTAAAACAGATTTTGAAAGACTTTTATAAATTAAATTTATTAAAATGTTGTTGGCTGGTTTTTCGGAAGATTTTTTCGAGTTTTCTTGTAATACTAACTCACACCGCGGATTCACCCGCGGTGACTTAAATTATAAATTAAATTTATTAAAATTTTGTTGGCTGGATTTTGGAAGATTTTTTCGAGTTTTCTTGTAATACTAAATCACACCGCGGATTCACTCGCGGTGACTTAAATTATAAATTAAATTTATTAAAAAAAAATGGCTGGATTTTGGAAGATTTTTTCGAGTTTTCTTGTAATACTAACTGCACACCGCGGATTCACCCGCGGTGACTTAAACTTAATAGGTATCTTTATATTATGCAATGTGACTGTTCCTATGTAACTCTATGACTTATATATACATTGTGACGACAGTGCGCAAAGGTTAAATTATAAAACAATACGGACACAAACTTAAGCATTTACAATATTAGTGTGGACCACAAACATTTTAGTATTTTGGGTCTCCAAGAGATCTGATATTTTACAGGTTAAAAAGCCTATAGTATGTTACTACAGGGTATAGGCTATGTTGAAAATTTGTGATGTTATTTTCTAGTTTTACAAATGACGATTTTTTTATAAGTTTAATCAGACATTTTATATCTTCAAAAATGTATATGCGCGAGCGAGACGGACGATGGTCGGACTACGGACTCTGAAGTGGAATATAGTTTTGCAATTTCAGGATAAGCTTCTAAGTAAATATTGTTCATAATGATTAATTTCAATGACCCCTTAAAGTAAATGAATACAATTGCTGGATATTTTTACACATCGACATCTAGCCAGAAAATAAGGAATAATCTTGTACTGTGGGTACCAAATACCTACCTGAATTTTTATTTGTATAGGTATAAACTCTCATCAATATTTGCATAATTTGTTCTTTTATATACTCATTAATTTTATGTATGTAATATTATTAATGTTAGGCCTATGTCCAGAAGTGGACTCTTGACTGAGATGATGATGATGATGATGAATATTATTAATGTATTCTATGGTTACGTTTCAAAATAACGCAATAGCTAAATTATGAAACAAAAGCTTTCCAACAAAACTGATAGTAATCAGATAATTAGCGACATAAAACTCGACAACAACAATAAACGCCTAAGTAAATATGCCGTGTCGTTGTGTTGTGAATCACATTATTCCGCCATCACGGAACAATCACGGCGTACAATCGCGGAATAATATTAAAATCATAAATTCCCTTTATGTCCCCAAAAAAGGTTAACGAGCCCTACATAATAGAGGCTTTGGGGCGGACGTCCACTTCAACGATATGAAGTTTTTACTCAAACACAAAGAAATAGGGCTGTAATCCACTGCTGGCATATATTTTATATATTTATATTATATTTGTGGACATCTCACACAACACCATCTAGCCCAAACTAAGCAAAGCTTGTACTATGGAACTAGATGGCTGATAGAATACATATATACTTTTTTTTTGTAAATATATACATATGATACATAGAAACACCCAGACACAGAACAAACATCCATGCTCATCACACAAAATGTTTGCCCTGGGTGGGGATTGAACCCACGACCTTTCAGTTCAGCAGGTAGACGTAAACACACTACCAACTGAGCCACAAGGCCAGTCAAATATGCACTGAAGGGGTCATTATTTTATTATCATTATGTTATTGGATTATCATTACATTGTTCTAAAATCGGCTTAAACATCATGGTGGCCTAGTCAAAAACAGATTAAAAACCACTGTTCTAGACAGATATGTAAAAAGAAACATTTAAAGAAACCCAAACCTAGAAAGGTCTAGGTTTAGGTTTCTTAGCGTGCGTCCTTACGCACGCTCACTCTCACATACATACATACAAAACCTGTCCTGTTTAGTAATTTTATTTTCTCTTAGCACTCAGTGAAAAACAATCCGAACTACTTACGAGTAAGCTAACATTTAGCGATGTAGGATATTCCACTTGTACCAGTTTTTGTTTCAGACCTTATTTTTGTATTTATTTTTACGTTTGTTTCTGAAACCCACTAATGTTTTAGGGATTTTAACCATATTTTCGTTTAGCAAACAATGGACAAAATAGCGTGATATTTTAAAAGATTTTAGCCTATAGAATTATAATATAACAACACTAATTAATATTTTATTTTTATTTTTATACATATACTAGTGTGTCAGATGTATAGGGGAAGGAGTAAAGGTAGAGGTGGTATGGAGCAACATATTTATTTAGGTATTATTATAATATAAGCCTGTATTTTCCCAATAATTATATAGAACAAAGGCTTCTTCTACTCTTTATTTCTAAGCTTGTGCATTGTCGCCATTGTATCTCATCTCTTCACCTCTTCCTAGGCCGGCTAAGCGGCAATTTAGCGTCTAGAACCCAATTCGGAACAGATTTAGCCCATAACTCTTTTGATATGCGGCAGACGTGTCCAGCCCAATCTCTATTTCAGCAAGGCAGCTATTTGAATGATATTAATCATCTCGGGTCATGCTTAGAGTTTTTCTGCGAGATCCAATCAGAAATCAGAAGTGAAGAGATCCTTAAGTCAAGAGGAAGTCGTGCGTGACACAAAGTTGTGAAGTACTTGTAATAAACAAGCTAGAGGTTGGGAAAACAAAACAACCCCTATTTCAGTTTAATGCAAACATCCTCAGGGCATGCTCGGATTGAACACAATTTTTAACCGACTTCCAAAAAGAAGGAGGTTCTCAATTCGATTGTATGTTTTGTTTATGTATGTTTGTTACGGGATTACTCCGCCATTTGTGAATTGTTTTCGATAATTCTGTTTTGTTTGATAAATAATATTGCAGAGGTAGTCTCATATAAATAACAAAATCGGTTCAGAACTTTGGATTTTATTTTTATAACAAAATAACTGAAAAGTTCAACCAAGTAAAGGAATTATGTATTTTGAAGTAGGTTTTCTCAGGTTTTTACACTATAAGTGTTCAAAAAAATATCACAATAATGGTATGCGGAAAATGCTAAATAAACAAATAGTCATCATTAGCACTTTCACTTTCACTTCACTTCACTTTTACTAGCAGTTCATTGTCTGACAGTGGATTTTCTCATCAACCGCCACAATCCCGTATCTGAGATTTCCGTTAGCAATGGATGTCACAATCAAGTTGAACAAGCTGGACGTGGGCCGATTTAATAGGATATTTAGCGGATCCTAACTCTGACGCAGCTAAAGAGTTGTTTGACTGTGTAAGTCATCTCAAATGATCAATAGTTTAAGGATATACAATGGGACTGACATGTTTATACAATAAAAGTCCCAAAAATAAATACGAATAAGTAAAAAAAAAAACCTTACGTGAAATAACCTCTGAGTATTTCATATTATCAGTAGTAACTACTCTTGTTTATATATATATATATATATATTAGTTTCATAATTTTGTGCCCGAATAGAATAATTTTCGTGGAAACTATTTCTCGCGAGGCTATTTGTCACGACTCACGGCGTCCGACGGATGACCGCCCACTAGCTCTCGCTGCTGTTTCCGCCTTTATTGTGTTTTTATTATTATAAGCAGTTTTAGTATAGAAAATGTTATGTTATTATTGTTGCCAGTTGTTTTGTAACATAATTATCAAGAAACAATCAGTCGCTTAGTAACAGCTCTAATTATTGTTTGGTAAAGAGGGTTTGAAAGAATTTTGACTTCAAAGAAAGTTAATATGGCAAATAAATTCTCTCTACACATGCTCGATGCTTGATCTACTGGCTAAGGCGACTTTGAACATACGATGAGTCAGAGTGGAAATTATATACAGGTGACTATATTATTCAATATAAAGTATAGATATCATTTCGCAATCGAGCATTATGATTGTCTCATAATACTTACCTATTATTACATTATTACTTACTTCAGATAAAATAAATTTAAGATCAGTTTAGGTTAGGTTAGGTTAGGTTTACGAAGCTTTAGATTAGGCGTATAAAACGCCTAATCTAAAGCGTCGTATTCTCTAAGAACAAAAATACCGCTTCGGCCGCGTAAGTAACTATGATTCTGATGTCGATCGGAGAAGTATTTTTCCGTATTCATAACCACGGTGTTTGTTTCGTAACTGGTTAAGAAGTAAACATAATTATCCTTTATACGAAACTGAACGTTTCGATAAAATATATGGAACCTCTTTGCTTCACTGGTAGGTACTAGTTTAGAGAAAGTACAACCAAATACACATTTTTTTACCACAAACATAGTAGACGACGCATGCGACTTCATTTGTATGAAAGCCTTGCGTGCCACATTTTTGGTATCGACTGTGACGTCATACAATCGATTTAGTGATGGATTGTTCCATCCGCGCGAAATTGATTCAACTCATAGTCCAGGAAAATTACTCAAATTAGGGCAAGAATCTCGGAATGAGAGAGAGTCGGCTTTAAGCTTGTATAAGCCTTTATTATGGCACCCAAAAACCTGTCTCAAAACCTACTTATCGTAGGGTGTCCGCGACTACAGATATTCATGGGTCAAAGGTAAAAAAAATGATTTTACACATTTATTGCAAATATCTCGTTTCCTATGGATTTTATGCTATTTGTTTATATAAAATATTGTAGAAGATTAAAATTCTACAACTTTTGTTTAAACATTTTTTTTTGTATCTTGAACCATTTTTGAAATAAAGGGCAGAGCGCGCGCAGTGTACATACTCGAATACATACAAACTCTCGAAAAAAACTCTCTTTTTTGCGCAGTCGTGCAAAAATACAACCGATTTGAGAACCTCCTATTTTTTGAAGTCGCTTAAATATGAAATAAATATCGCACATCATCACAAACAAGCCCGCTGCAGCTGGTGACCGATATACCACTAAGTTATTCGGTACATTTCCTCCAATAGAGATCTAATGCCCGGGATCCCAGTGAGCAAGCAATTTCAAGGAAGCCCGCTGTACTTTCCTAGCCCGGTGTAGGTCTCGACAGATTACTTAGAAACAGATGATGAAATTCATAATTTATATAAATCTATGAAACCCACTACGTTTGTAATACACTAAAAAGTTAAAAACAGGATCATGTCCTAGTCTGGGTGATTAAATGACTGGCCTTGTGGCTCAGTTGCTAGTATGTCTGCCTGCTGTAGGTCGTGGGGTCGATCCCCACCCAGGGCAAACATTTGTGTGATAAGCATGGATGTTTGTTCTGTGTCTGGGTGTTTCTATGTATCATTTGTATATATTTACAAAAAATAAAATAAAAAATATATATGTATTCTATCAGCCATCTAGTTACATAGTACAAGCTTTGCTTAGTTTGGGCTAGATGGTGTTGAGTGAAATGTCCACAAATATTTATTTATTTCAATCAGACGTCGTCATCAAACGTATGTATTAAAACCGTTAAAAATAACCAAATAATGTGCAAAACACCTAATAATGTGTTCCAGCAAGCTTACTTGAGAGGCAGTATCAATCCCAAGCTGTGTATGCTTCCCATCTTGAATCACACCGTCAATTAAGATCAGATAACTTAGTGCAAGTTTTTAATTGTTTTATATCTACTTGATCGAGTTCGTGTCTACTCACTCGTGCTACAATTTCTAAGGAATATAAAATGTTCAGTGTGTTTTCCGCTAGATGGTGTGGTTCAGATTTCATACAAATTCTTACTTAAAATATAGCATAGCGAGACAAATAATGTAGCGAGAATTTGAATACTGTCAAATAATAATTATTTTGTACGCGATCAAGTAAATAATAACATAATATAAAAACTCGCACTATGCTTTTAAGTGAAATAATTGCATCTGTCAAACTAAAGCAAAATCATTATTTTTTTTTCAATTTATCTTAAAAACTAAACGACCACAACGTCCTCCCAATAAATTGGTTTGTTATTTACTTAATATTCTTAATAATATGTAATAATTTATGTATGTACTATATGTAATTATGTACTGTTAATTTTATGTTATTATTCGAATCAATCATAAAATTAATCATAAGTATCTTGTATTTTAAAGATAGAGAATACATTTTTTGTGTATAAAAATTCTTGCTTAATGATTGAAATAGTTGGTCTGAAATTGTACATCTGTTTTCTATAATAATGTGTGAAGCTTTATACGATCAGCTAATGCCCCACTTAGCTCTATGCATCAGTGGCGTCGGCTGCTTGCAGTTTTATTGCACGACGCTTCACGGTTATTGCGGCCCTCACTTTACTTTGCCTGTTTTATTTTGATTATTTATTTTAGTTGGGTAAAAATGGGTTTTCGTTCCTCCATTATGTAAGGTTTAAACAAAAATAAACATTAAGGTTTATTTTTGTCAGATACACCTAAGATTGTGTACCGCGACAACATTTTCTTTACATTTGACATTTGACCAACTTCAAAAAGGAGGTTCTTAATTCAACTGTATATGTTAGTTATACGATTACTTCGCCAGTAACTGATTTTGATGAGTCCTTTTTTTGTAGGTCATACTTAAGAGGTAGGTCCCTTAATTTTTTTATCATAATCAGTTACGTGCTTTAGTTTGTCAAACGATATAACTGGAAAAAATATGTCATCCAAAAACAAAATTGTATATTTTAAAGCCAGTTAGTTCAGTTTTTTAAACTATAATTGACCGAGCGAGCGAAGCGTCTCTGCATCAACTGGCCAAATTTTCTTTCGTCTGTCAGTTTGTATGTGATTTGTTTGTGTGTTCGTACTCGCGTACAGGGCGTAATTTTGAACCAATTTTGATGAAACTTGGGGTATCTTGGGGTAGGTTCTATGGATTATTTGAATTTTTTCGTCGTCGGCGATTTTTGATAAGATCCCCCATTAAAAGGGGAAAAGTTTATTGTGGCGTTAATTACCAACCGATTTTAATGATATTTGGTAGGAAGGTAAAGTACACAATTATTACAACTTGTGGTAAAAATGAACAGAATTGGTCAAGTGATTGTCGAGATATGACAACCAACTTCAGATTGCGTGTAACAGTGAGGGCGCGTGGATGTGCTTGATGCATTTTAGCGCTGAATAATTTTCTTGATTTTACATTTTCTCCATTTATGAAATTATTATTTGTTTTTATAAGAATATACATTGTTTTTTTTAATTAAGGGCATCTAAATATATCCTATTTTTTGAATTAATTGTGTATTAAAATTAAATTGATCTTTCAAGATGCTTAAACTTAAGGAAAAGAAAAAAAATAACCGTGAAATAACGACTTTATAATCACTTAAAATTTCGAAATCGGCCTAAATTGTATATACGGCCTCCTAAGCCAACTTTATGTAGGTATTATGTACAGATGATATAAGGTGAGCTGCAAGTAAGCTCTCTCGCGAGGTCTACTGTTCGTAGAACTACTAGTAAATAATTATTATCAAAATAAAAAAGTAAGTTCGTATAGACTAAGTGACCAGCCCTATTGTCAGAGTAATTAAGCCGCCGAAAGGCCTCTGACTTGGCTTGATGATTGCTGAACAACCGGGACCTACAATTTAACGTGTCATCCGACCCACGGTAGCGCTCAGAAAGAAACGCCACTCACGGTCATCCGAAGACTGACCGGTCCGTCCGTTGCTTAACATTGGTGATCTTTATTATATATATTTATATTTTATTATTTATTTATAATATATTGACTTATAAATATTCGTAAGCTTCTCATACTCGTAATTCCGCGCCACAAAAAGACTAGAGAAAATAATTTCGCGGCGAGTATATTAGACCTACAGATACATGAAATATTTTGGTCATTATTGACCAAGTAGAAAAAAAAGTGAACCAAGTGAAATTGGAATAAATATCAAAACTGACTGATTTTGCTTTCATATAGGTAAGTGTTTGTAAGTATATTTATTTATTCTCATAAAGGTTGTGTCTTCAAAATAATCTTAAAATTAATGTAATCTTGTTTTTCAGTTACATGTTTTATTTGTTTTTTCAATGGGGAAGCAATATCGAAGGATTTTGGTCCAGCGCTATTTACATTATATTTGGAAGAAAATGCAGTCCAAGTAGAAAAGTTTTGAAGAAAGGGGATTTGTTTGTTTTGCATTAATCATCAATTCCATAAATAATTTCATGTTACAATGTTAATACTATATCAGTGTAGGGGAGAGGTGCCATGAATGGGACAATTTTATGTAGTCAAAGATTTCAAGTAATAAATGAAGGTTAATAAAACAAAGTTTTGTTTATGACGTAACTATATTTATTTAACTTTGAAAAAATTATCCAAAAACAATATCTTCTCAAGACGTTTTAGCATTAAAGCCAAATTAAAAAAAACTTAACATATGTCCCATTCACGACTAGGTGGTCTTCAAAGGGACAGTGATAGTCATGAAAGGGACATATTTAAATATTAATCTTAAATTCACAATTATTATATATTCCTAGTAGTTATCATAGAAATATTGTTTTATAATCATCTTATAACACTTAATTATTATTTGTTTTTTTTTTGGAAAATCGGTTCATAATAGATCACAATTAGTCTTATTAAAAATTGGTCCCCAACGCGGTAAATTGAATTTGTCCCATTCAAAACCTGTCCCTTTCATAGCACTTTCCCCCTATATGGTTTTTATAGATTATGAATATTGTAAATTTATATTAATATTCTAATAATCTCACATAATTATTATATTTATATCGCCAAATTAGCTCAAAAATAACATCCTATTTTCCTAAATTCAAATTATGAATTTACAATCCGCTCATAATCCAATTATTTGGGCGTACTTCCGCGTTCTCGTAAACCTAATCGTCAAGTAAACAACATTACAAAAACGTTCACAAAACATTACGATCGCTTTTAATATCCGCCACGAAGCGATAATATAACTCCTGAGGGAAATATAAAGTATTCTACAAGTAGGGGAGACTGGGGAGACGGGTACAGTTGCCATCCTGTGGTTGCACTTGAAACTGGACACCTTTTCATTTTGTGTTCTGAAAATAAAAAACATATTAATTATATTTGATGCAGATTCAAATACTACAAATGCTGTACGCTGCCAACTGGTAGTGGCTTTGAGCATTTGGATTGTCTTTAGACCTTTATCGGTCTGGGGTGATAGATGTGCTTTTTGTGTAGTAGTTGAGTCTGTATATTGATGTGTTGTAGTTAATAAAGGCGCTTGCCACAAAAAAAATACTACTATGTATACTATGTATACAAAATTTCATAGCGGATTAGCAATTTGAGGTGGTAGTGAGTAAGGAAGGGCTATACGTACGTAGAAGTGATGGCCGATGAGAGGATAACCATAGATAAATGGTAGAAATACAATAGTTGCTGACCGCTTTTAACTGTTATTTTAGAAACCCATAAGAAAAATTCTATGTTTAGCAGTGAATTTTTTTATAGTTGAGATTACGATGACGATGATTTTATAATAAAGCTAGCGAATCTACACAATTTCACTACACATAGGTATTTATAATATTATAGACACACAAGAAAAAATACATGTTGTATGTATAAAAATCCCATCTGATATTGATTTTTGTTTTAGGTATATATTTATATTATTTCGATTAAATATTTGAAGTTTTAATTATTTTAGTGGTGTCAAATTAGTGACGATACTTAATTAATTACATAGTAATAATAATTCCTAATTTATGTAACATATTTATTAAGGTCATTAACGTCTAAATCTAAATATATTAAGTACTACATCATCATAATAATACATCCCAGCATAAGCTAGCTTAAGCAAAAGTAAATACCTAAATAACGATAAGTTAAAAACTCCGTAAAATAATTTTAAGTCAAAATCATCAAGTTATTTTGACATGCAAATAACAAACAAACCGACATCCATCCAGCTATTACTAATGCGTATTCACGAAGTAGGCGTTCTCAAACAAAACTCATAACTCAGCGGCAACTGCGGCTGTTTACAGACTGTTCTAAAGACAATTACAAGTTCGTCGCTCATTTGCCCGCACTTACCCGCGTCTACTCTCTTGACGCTGATACTTTCCTTAGAAGATACGGTACTTTATTATGGAAACTAAGGTGGTTTTCACACATTTTAAATAAAAACTACGGGTCACTCACGTCTGTTTTAAGCTGAAAAATCCGACTATAGTTTCAACCGCATTTGACGGTCTTTTTCAAAGGAGCAGCGCAAACGTTACTCTCGGTCAGTGATGCGCCTCGCACGTGACTCATGAGTGACCCGTAGTTTTTTTATTTAAAAAGATACGGTACTATTGCTAGTGCTGCTATTGCTAATTGTTAGTTAAAAAAAAAACTTCAAAAAAGTAGGTGATTATATTATTTATCAATACGTAGCGTCGGGCCGCCAATTAAAACACTTATATGTAATATTATTCTCTCTGTATTTAATGTTTCTGTATTGTGATCTTTTAATGAAGTGTTGTATCTATCTAGCGTTTTTCTCAATCATGAATGAAATGGAATTACGTTATTATGCCGTCATATCTTCATTACCTTACCACTGTGGTTTCTCATATGTGTGCGTGTGTGTGTGTGTGCGTGCATTCTTTTCTCTTACCTCACACTACCTTTCTCCAAACCCCTTTTACCCAACCCCCTTCTTCAAAATAGCAGTAGGCTGGTGTATTTCGTTAGCCTGCTGCTATCAAATCAATCCCCTTCATTTCCAATCCCTACCTCCTGAAATAAAAAATAAATAAAAAAAAAAGCTATACCATATACGTCGTTCCACAATAAACACCACGTTCGTACCACGTACAGAGATTCCATCTAAGGTTTTAACTACTTCTAGTTAAAACTGAAAACGATTTTATATTAATTTAGAATCCTACACTGTAACGTATCTATCAAAATGTCTCTATACTGGCCGCTGAGTATTAAACCTCGTGCGGCTTTGCGGTGAGGCTGAAACTGCGGGGAATTAATATTAACTCTACCCATTATTTACCTTCAAAAATAATATTAGCTTAAACATTTTGAAAGCACTCGAAATTCAAACAAAACAAAATATGAGCTCATTTTATCTAAAACTATATCTACCTACTTATTTTAAATAAATAATAAATCTACCTACTTATTTTAAATAAATAATAAATCTACCTACTTATTATTATATCTAAGACTTTAAGACAAATACAGTTTAATACGAGTACAAAAAATGCTGCAACCTACTGGGCTCGAAAATCTAATAGTATTGTACAAACGTAAAACTACGTCATATTTTTTATAGAACATACATATAATAGAATATAATGCAACATCTTTTCACTATGACATCATGAAAATTAAACGTAATGAAAACGGTATGTACTGCGAAACATAATGGTTCTTTTTTCGACATATTTTTATATTTTTTCAATATATATATATTTTTTATTATAAATAGGAAAGTATGTATAATTAAAATAAATATATTTCTATCGTAATGTAAATATAATAAAGTTAATAAAATAAATTTCAAATAATCTCCAATCACTCAGTTTATCATTTTTTTTACTAATTAGTTTTAGACAAATTACATTTAATTTTGTTTAGCAAATTCAATTTACCCTATCTCATTATTAACAATTTATTATGTAATTAGTGTAATTGGTGTTTTACCGTACTAATGAAATAAATAATAATGTTAATAAAATGATTACAAATTCTTCTTGTTTTTATATTTTCATTTTCACTAAAAATAGAGGTGTCGTCTCGGTTGCTATGGAATTTGTAAATGGTAGTGACTTCTTTTTTTCTAAAATCATCATCATTGCCATTTCTGTCACTAAAATTCCTCTGCTGGACGTAGGACTTCTCCGTGATTTGCCAAAAAAAAACCGTTTGCAAAAGGCTTGCATTCAGCGTTTTCCTGCCGCTCATACAAGGTTGTATTATGATTTTAACACGAGTGATTTATAATTATAACAAGACAACAATTAAATCATATTTGAATGTAATTTATTTATATATTGTATATTGTACATTACTCACTAATTGTCCATAAACTAGAATTGGTATATTTATAGTTTAAAAAACTGAACCAACTTCAAAATACGCAATTTCGTTTACTTAGATAACATTTTTCCAGTTATTTTGATATAAAAAAATGGTTGTCTGTAAAGTCTGTTTACGGACGATAATTTTACGTGATAACGTCATGATAGATGCGTCACAAGCTGAACGCTTAGGCCGATCGTGCCTCTCTATCGCTTGTTCCGCGCTATCGCTCGGCTCAGGCGGAACGTGACAATGAGTCATGCTTTTTTGTGCGTGCAGCCGGCGTTCATCGATTTATAAGACATTATCACGTCAAAACCAAAGTATCGACCAGATTTTGACAAAATGTATGCATATGAAACCACCTCTAAACTACTACCTACCAAAGAAAAAATAATCATATAATTCAAGTCATAATAAGGCGGAGTAATCGCGTTACAAACATACAGTCCAATTGAGTACCTCCTTCTTTTTGGAAGTCGCTTAAAAAGGACAAAGACCCCGTTCGGGTGTCAATGTAGAAGTAGTAATTTCTTTACCATTTATTTTACCATTTTAGTGCCGATATGTAGAGAAAGTCGTTAAAAAAATATTATGACCATATGTTGGCATGATTTTCACAACTGGCTAGTAGGTATATTAAAAGATGAGCCCTGATTTATATAGCAAAGTTGTTTATTCTTTATAGTGAATAACAAAGAACCATTTTAATACTGGCAAAGCTTATAAAAAGTTCCTAACTACTAATAGCTCCAAAGAAAACCGTAAAACTAAAACGCTATTAAAATCCCCTATTCCAAGGAAAATTCTTATAAAAGGATATTTTTAAAGCTGCTGTAAGAGGAGTAATTTGTAAAACAAAAGCAATATTCTCACGGACGGTGACCACCTGCCTTCGATACACCGGCTGGTGAGTTTCATTCGATATACTTCAGGAAACTGCGTGGGTAAGGTAAGTGGTAACTGAAAGACTTCACATAGCCAGCGAAGCGAAAGGAGATTTATGTATGTGAATTTTAGTATACCGAGTTTGTGAATATATAATCAGAAGCAGAGACTAATCCTGACGGGACTTGAACACGCATTGTCCTGATCTTTACCTGGTTGCCTTTACCAAAGATCGGGATAGTGCGCATTCAAGTCCCATCGTATGTGTGTAATTTTTGAACGTTTATAAATTTGTAGATTCCAGGTGAAGTTTGTTGGATCGAATTTCTATGTTCACGAGCGACGTGTGAACGAAGTCGCTGGTGCAGCTAGTATTCACTGTAATTATTATTTTACTAATGATAGACAGAAATAATATCCAAGGCTACAACCATGTTCATAACCATGTTCAAACACCCAACATTCCGGTAGCAAATGTTGTTTTGCGAAACAAACAGGCCTAAGAAAGGATTTTTCTCAATATTTTCTCGCTTTCAATACAGAAAAGACCTTATTTCGCTTAATTTTAAGTCGTGCTTGTTTTCCTTGACGCAGAACTGTCGTATAAACTAATATGGAAAACTTTAAACTGAAATAATATTTTGCTACAATTTTCTAGTTAATTTTGTATATTTGACTCTTAGACAATGTAATTTAAAGAGTATAAAAGATACCACACTGAATGTCTTTCATTTCATAACGTGTCTTTGTTCTTCTTGACTTTGCTTGCCGTTGCTTAAGACCATGTTTCATCAACTTTATAAATATAAGATGGCCTTTGCTGTTCGTCTTCTACAGATAGTCTCTGTGAGTCAAAATAAAAACTGCAACAACACTCGTTTAAAGTGACTAGTTTGTGTATAGGGTACTCCGAACTAAATTAAAAGAACTTTCATCAGGGAGCGTTGGAGACGAAGTTTGCAAAAAGTTATCGCAGATGCTTTTAGCACCGATAAAAACTACATTGTCTGCAGACCGCTCAAAAACACCTAAGTACCTACTAGGGACGACTGGCAGTATGCAGTATGCCCAGCTGTAGTGCGGGGCATTCTGCGATATACCCTAAAAGTTCTGCATTACTTATGTAACTACTAGTGTAGATGGCTCTTCATTATATACAGTATAGAATATAGATATAGTGTAGATTCCAGTCCAGGATATTGGCTACCTTCATATCAAATTTCATAAAAACCCGTTCAGTTGGTACTGACTGCGTCACATAATTCAGAACTTCATTTTAACTATCTTGAGTATCACACAGGAACGCTTATATTTTCCGGGATAAAACTTAGCCTATGTATTATTCCAGGTATAATCTACCTCCTACTCATCTGAGACTAGCATGAAGTATGATTTTACACTTATATCTCACTCACACTTGGTGGAGTTTTAGTATACATCTTCGTTGCGCGGTAGCGGATTATTGTGACAAGACTTGGCGGAATTTATTTTGAATTAACTAAATTACATCTCTATTCTTAGCGTTATTTTCAGGTAGAAATATACGTTATATATCAATATCTTTTTTATGTAATCGTTAATAGTTTTTGTTGAGCTGACTAAGCTTTAGTAATATACAATATGCTTTCTGCATACCTACTTTATCTCTTTGAGTGCTCCTACAATTTTAGTCTATTTTTACCCGACTGCGTAGTGAGGGTTATGTTTTTCGAGTGTATATTTGTTCATATGTATGTATGTGAGTATGTATCTATTTACCTCCTACAGTCTGAACGGATTTACCGATTGCGATGAGCGAGGTGTGGTTAAATTCTTCTTAATTTATTCAGTGTTGAGTGCGTTATATGTATATACGCACTCAACACTGAAACATATAACGCACTCGACACTGAATAAATTAAGACTAATTTAACCACACCTCGCTCATATATATATATATATATTTATATATATATGTTGTAATAATAATAATACAACACTTACAATAATTTTAAAAAGGCGATTTTAGTGGAATTATTTAAATAAACCTTTTAAAGTAACTTATCGCATACTTTCTCATAAAAAATTACACTTAACAGCTGCAAAATCTGCACTCTCTTATGCAGTTGGGTATTTTGTTTTTCCTATAAATATACAAACTTGTGTTTTTATTAAAATAAACTGCTTGACCGATTTTGTGTGTGTGACGAGAGTGATATATGTAATTTCTCACATTAAATAAAAAATATAAGTAGGTACTTATTAATCTCTTCTGATGAATAATTGGTTTTACAAGAAACGTAACTCATTTTATTATATTTTTCAGCGGTTTTGAGCATTTATTTGAGCATATTCTCATGAAAACGTACAACGAAATATTATTTATACAACGAAAACCTCTTTTATGCAGTCAGGTATTTTGTTCCTTCTTTAATATCATCATCATCATCTCAGCCATAAGAAGTCCACTGTTGGACATAGGCCTCCCCCATGGATTTCCAAAAAGACCGATTGGAAGCGGCTTGCATCCAGCGTTTTCCCGCCACTTGTATAAGGTCGTCTGTCCATCTCGTGGCTGGTCTTCCTACGCTGCGCTTGCCGGTACGTGGTCTCCACTCGAGAACCTTTCGGCCCCAACGGCCATCAGTTCTACGTGCTATGTGCCCTGCCCACTGCCACTTCAACTTGCTAATCCGCTGTGCTATATCGGTGACTTTTGTACGTCTACGTATCTCTTCATTTCTGATTCGATCTCGTAGAGAGACTCCGAGCATAGCTCTCTCCATAGCTCGTTGCGTGACCTTGAGCTTCCTTATAAGGCCCATAGTTAGGGACCACGTTTCAGTGCCGTATGTCATCACTGGTAACACACACTGGTTGTAAACTTTCGACTTGAGGGACTGGGGAATATTGGACGAGAAGACGCTTTTAAGTTTCCCGAACGCTGCCCAGCCGAGTTGGATACGACGATTGACCTCCCTCGTAAAGTTGGACCTGCCTAATCGGACCGTCTGTCCTAGGTAGACGTATTCGTCAACAACTTCAAGAGTGAAGTTCCCCACAGATATTGGGGTGGGCACTACATGGGCGTTCGACATAACCTTCGTTTTGTCCATGTTCATTTTGAGGCCCACCCGTTGGGAAACTCTATTGAGGTCTTCGAGCATCGTACTGAGCTCTTCCATCGACTTTGCCATGACTACTATATCGTCGGCAAACCGAAGGTGAGTGACGTACTCGCCGTTAATATTAATGCCGAGCCCTTTCCATTCCAGAAGCTTATAGGCATCTTCCAAACCGGCGGTAAACAGTTTCGGAGAGACAACGTCTCCCTGCCTCACGCCTCTCTTCAATGGAATTGCCTCTGAGTTCTGGTCTTGTACTCGGACTGACATGGTGGCGTTGTTGTACAAACACTTCAGCACTTCGACATACCGATAGTCTTCTTTAATATAAATAATTGTAATATCTGTTTTTTTTCTAATCCTCTACGAAATCATTAAATCCTTTCAACTATTAATCAATCAATTAACAATCAAATAATAATTTAAACAGCTAGATTGAGCTTCTGAACAATAGACAAAGTTACATGATTCTAGCCTCGCTACAACACAGTTTTTCAGTTTTTCGTTTTCTCGTTCTCACTAGGTTTTCAAACTGAGATAAAAAAAAAGAAATTCTATTTTCTAGGAGTGCAATTCAACAACTTGTTCCAGCCACTGGCTTGGCTAGTGCTTCATCCGAGACGTCTGGAAAGAACTCGTATAAGAACTGAAACTTTGTAAAGAGTATTTAGGTAACGTTTTTAT
This sequence comes from Lycia hirtaria, assembly GCA_947563715.1. NCBI lineage: Eukaryota > Metazoa > Arthropoda > Insecta > Lepidoptera > Geometridae > Lycia > Lycia hirtaria. The sequence goes on along the minus strand of OX387381.1, from coordinate 26,009,343 downwards.
TTTAGAGTTAATTCGGAATATTTACTTTGTTGTGATTAATATTTACACTACGAAAATAATTATAAAGTAATGTGTGAGGTGGTATTTTTTTTTTAAACATTGTGTTTCCTACATCCACTACATAAACCAACTAACCGCTGGTTTGTATGAGGACCTCATTTACGATTGAGTTTATTAATTTTCTAAATTTAGTTTCTAATAACTGTCGATGCAAGCGAACATTTTGTACAGTTTACCATCTAATATCCTCTGCGTTCCATTCAACCCTCTACCACGTTCAAATGTGGCGTCAAGCGGCCTCCTGGCCTTTGATACTATTCCGTAAAGCATAATAGGCGTGATTTTATGTACGTATATTTATAAATGTAAGTACTAATAAAAACAATTATGTGATATATATAATCACTCGTATAGTTACTACAACTAATATGGATTAAATTTACATACGCTGGAAAAAGTTTTGTTTTTTAATTGTCATTCAAAAAGTTTTTTTTTTAATTCGCTGATAAGCCGGCAAGTTGTAAGTCAAGAGATTGCCAACAAATTTTACTTAGTAATGAAAAGAATGCATCTATATTTAAAATCAATGTACTTGTTCATTAATTTCAATTTGTTTGCCGTCCCAATTGGAATATAAATCATATTTAAACAAATTATTAGAGAACCTAACCTGATTACTATAAGCCTAATCCGTGGAGAGTAATTCAGTGAGAAATAATAAATCGCTCATCAAAAATAATTACTTTATTACTTAAATATTTCGACAAAGATACACAAATTATATATCAAATTAACTGACTGCAACATATACAATTCCCTCTTTTTTTTCTCGAATTTTATATTGATATAAAAACTGACCTTAGAGAACTGAATTTCTGATACTGGAAGTGCAAGATATTATTTTTTTATCGTGGCAAGCGCCTTTATTAACTACAACACAACAATATACAGACTCAACTAACTAAACTACTACACAAAAAGCACATCGATCACCCCAGACCGATAAAGGTCTAAAGATAATCCAAATGCTCAAACCCACTACCAGTTGGCAGCGTACCCAGCATGCTGACCACATTGCCAGATAGATTATTTATCATAAAATAACCATAACCGACAAAGCTGTCAGTTGTGGTTACATAAAGCTATGTCACTGACGTCAAGTAAATATATGTAAATTTGTAACATTTAGCAAAAAGCTTAAACATTTTTACAGGTTTTTAGCCTTATAATTAGACGCCATCATACATTGAGATCTGCTAGCAAAATCGACGATAGATACATAAACTTGCCGTCTAGATACATAGGGAACGCGAAATGTCTTAAATGTAAATTGTTCAAAACACAGAATGTCCTAAACGCAAAATGTTCTAAGCGCAAAATGCCCTATTGAGTTATTGAAGGAATTTATAAACTAAACAAAATATTTTATCCTTGTTTTCTTCAAAACAATTTAAACAATAACGTAATATACCTAGTTGGTTCTAATTGATGAAGACAATTTGATGTGCTTTAAAAATAATTCAAATGTAACATGAATTATTTTCATATTTAACTAAGAACCGTAAACGCTGAATACAAGAACTCACAGAACGGATATAAAGGGAACAAAAATTAGACATAATTTCATAACTTTCGCTTGTTGGAGCTTAAATCGAGCAAGTTATAAAATTAAATCACGCTATTTGACTAAAACTTGGTAATTATTTAACTGCTAACAAATGTAATTACAATCAAGAAGCCTTTGAAGTAGTCGAGAATAGTTCAATTGTTTTACTAATATCGAAAATAGTATAGTGAGTGCTTGCTCACTATACTATTTTCGGCTATATTATTTTAATAGGTCGAAAAACACGACAAGTTCTTTTGCGGTTTAAATAATAGAAATTAAAATACTTACTTACTACTCATTAACTTAATACTTACTGATCAATTTAATTTGTATTTACAAGATTGCTTAAGAGATTTACTGCAAACAAATAGCATAATTTCAAGTCCTGAAGTTTCGAATAATCAGCTGGGGCCCAATTCAGTTATTCAAGACCGCTCCATAGCCGAACCATATGTGGAGCGTTTCCCGCCGGCCGCCATAGTTTTTTGATTCAGTCACTTTTATGTCATACAATTGACACATTTGATGAAATGTAACACGTCCTTCGCTCGTTACTAAATCAAAAAAATATAGCAGCCGACAGGAAATGATTCGCACAAGGTTCAGTTTTGAACTGAATTGCCCCCCAGTGTCCAATGATAGGTGTCTTTTTAATTTCATAGGGTATCAAGATTTTAACTCAATGAAATTAAACAACTTTTACAAGTATCAGGTCTTAAAATTATGCAAAATATAGGTACGTAATAAATCCGTTAAAGTTAAAATTTAAATAAGTTTAATAAATTAAAAAAAAAAAAACTTGCACTTGGCCGCTAACTCGCCTGATCTTAAGCGAATGTTGCGGTCTACGGTGGAGCTCGTTTGCTTAGAAGGAACGCCGCGATTTTAAGACACCCAGATTATATCCATTCGGACAAACCTATTCAGGAAGCGTGTTTCACATCTTGGCGGTACACACAATAAAAGTGGAAATAAAGCGTTTTATTCGAGTCTTTAGAATTTCCTGCACAAAACGGTGACGCTTTTTCGTGCTTCTTGCCGTCCGATATAGAAAGATCATGCAAATCAGATGCACACTCGCCGAAATGTAATGTAATGTAATGAACCCCATTAGTAATTATATACTATATAAGAAATAATTATATAGTACATAATAACTTAATACTGCACGCCCGCAATGGGTAAGTAAACTGTTGAAACTAATATTTTTTAAGAACTCTGTATCTACACAGTTATGAGCACTACAATAGACTTGAATGGTTTGAATGAATTCGATAAAAAACCGACATGTATTTTATTGTTAAGAAAATCTATCTACTACTATTTATTTACCGCTTAATAATTTATGTAATACATTCCCTGTATGTATACTCTTAAATTGCTCTTGGTATGTCGACATAGCTCGCAGATCTAAACTGGGGTTGAATTTTAACCGGTATTTGACTAGATTTAATGCAGAAATACTTGCCGGCTATTTTCTCTATTGAGTTACAGGTATTTTTTTTGTTATCAATAATCTCATTGCAACAAATATCAACCCAATTTTGGCAGAAAAATTGATTGACATTTACAAAAATCTATCGGCTAGCTACGCATAGGATATTTGAAAGAAACAAACTGTATTCAATCAAATGAATATCAAGTTTTTTTTTCCTTTTTCCCTAAAGCGGAAGCGAAGGTAAAAAACTTCTTGAATATTCTTCTGAAAATTGAAAAGTTTCTTTAGTGGAGCGTGTCTGTATTGTTTGAATTGTGGACACTAAATTGGGGACAAACTTTTGTTTTCGATTTAATTTTTTTTAATTGAATTTTGTAACTTCTTTTAATAAATACCGGTGAAGTGTGTGTCAGACCACGCGCAATGTAAGGCTCCGTAGTTACACATCACAATTACGTGTACTTATTAAAATCAGGTTTCTTGTTTGATTCTGTGAACGTACGAGTTACGCGTAAACTTGGAAAGTCAACTTGGCTGTTATAAATTTTCTTTAAATTTCATTATGTTTAGGTATAACCTTGATTTTTTTTTTTAAATTTTTGCACAAATCCAACACCAACTCTTTAGCTGGCAGGGACACTTGACTTCAACAAAAAATATGATCAATTTAAAATTAATGTAACTCAAACGAATCCCTAAATTGAAACAGATTTTTTGCATACCCATAAAATTTTTGAATTGCCTATCTAATGAAACCCCGCAAATGGGGTAGACAAGAAAAAAGTAAATACCTTACCTTACCTTAATATTTCACCTAACGTGTAAAATCTACATGGCATCGTAGCTGTACATACAGTTCAAAATTCAACAATTTAACAATGACGGGACTCGAACATGTATTTTTATAGCTATACCTGTTTTTTTTTTATACAAGATAGATCTACGATTGAGCACCAACTCGCCTGACGTTAAACGACGGTGTAGCCGAGGATGGAGCTCGTCTATCTAAAAGATATCTATTCACCCTAGCCTTGAAAATCCCGAGATTGTAGGTCTCTGGAAACAGAGATGGGGCAAAGAATTCCATTCTTGTGTGGTACGCAACATGAATGTCGATCGATATCGCTGAGTACGGATTTTTGTCATTTCAACGAGAAATGAGTAGTAATTCGCCGACTTTCTGTTAGTCCTTTAGTGAAATGGGAAGGGTGGAATTAGTTCGTGAAGCTCTTGCGCACATTCTCCGAAATGAATACTGTAGAAAATAGACAGACATGCTACTTTACGGCGGTGCTCGAGACTAAGTAGCTTCTTGGCAGTTAGTTTATCGTCGCCGATTAACCTCACAGCTCGCCGGTCCACTGATTCTAAAGCTTTCAGCTGATACTTGGCTAATCCACCAAAAAGGTGGCAGCAGTACTCCATACACGATCGGACCTGTGCTTGATACAGATGAAGCAGTTGTCCCGGTGAGAAGTATCGCCTAACCTTATTATGATGCCAAGCTTTTTACTAGCCAGTTTAGCCTTAGATTCAAGGTAGCCCTAAAGTTAAGTTTTTTTAACATCTATTCGTTTGCATAATTTAATAGACGGCGTTCAAAAAGTTTGAATTAAGAGGCAGTTCCAAGACACAAAACACATTAATAGATGTCCTAGGCGTTCTATACCATTTGTTTTCATTGTAACTAAAGAAGAAACTAGTAGAGTTAACTAAAAATATTTAACAAAAGATACCATAAAAATAATATTAACTCTATATAATTATTCTAATCTTCAAATTAATGGCCCAACCTGGAACCTAGTTCCGAATTAAGTGAGACATAAAATAGTTACAAAACCTTCAAGAAACTTGTCCTTCTACATAATTGTACACGATTTATATTCACAGAATAAATCTCGGCAGAAGTACTTTTTCTGCTTTTTCTCTTTTTCAAAAATACACTTTGTATTACCAAGTGTAAACACTTGGTAATACAAAGTGTATTTTTATATAACTTTGTCGTAGTAAAAACCGAATATTTTACTCGACTGCGTAAGAAAGAGGGTTGTTTTTCGAGTGAACCTATCTATCTTCGTATGTATGTATGTAGATGGGTATGTATGTATGTACGTTTCTTTATGATCGCCTACAGCCTAAGCGGCTTGACCGATTTTGATGTGCAAGGTGTCGTAAGATTTTCTTTACTTATTGTGTGTCATAGGCTATGTTTTTTTGTAATAATAATAACTCATCTCTCGCAAAAATAAAAATAAATAATTTTTCATAACCTCCAACGAACTTTTTCATAATAAACAAGTTATTTTACTATAACTATTCTAAATAATGTGTATTTATAATCTTTCACAGCGATTTTACGCATACTTTTCCAGTTTATACTTATACTTATACCTATACTTATACTCATACTTTTAAGTTACAATAGATCCGCGAGGGTCGCAGTGACAGGGAGGCTCATGGCCTCCCAACCCTACCTTGAATAATAATACTTTTCCACAAAAAAAACGTATACTCACCAGCGTACCAATACCAACCGAAACTAAATCGTAAGTTAGACTGCAAAAACTGCTTCTGCAGACGGGTATTTTTTTAAAATATAGATACTTGTTATAAAAGTAAATAGGTAAACTAAATACATACACGGTATATTTAACTTACTATAAAACCCAAAAACAGCACGTTAGGTAATAAGTAGGCTGGTAGAAACAAATCAATTAAATAAAAGGTTAAAGTGACCTACCTATTTACCGTGTGATTTTGGTCATATTTTGTAAATGCGACAAGTGCGTAAATTAAAATTTCTGAAAAAAAAATGCCAAGGGAGGTAGGACAAAAAAAAGTGAGTTTGAAGTGAAAAAGATAAACTGAAATCACAAATCGTTGCAAAATTTTGCTCGCTAGTGCTCGCTAGTTCTATTGTTTTGCAGAATAAATATTGGTGGACATTTCACACAACACCATATTCTAGCCCAAACTAAGCAAAGCCTATAGGGAAACTAGATGGTTTATGAACAACACACATTTTTTTACACATTTTTTTTATTCGACAATAGGCTTGCGCTTGACCGTCAACTTACCTGGTGTTAAGCGACAGTTACGGTCTACGATGGAGCACGCTTGCCTAGAAGAAACCTATTCACTCGCGATTTGAAGACACCTAGATTATATCTATATACTTTTTTTTATAAATACATATAACAGGATTAATAGTAATACGTATAACTACATCGTCATCTTCGTCCTCATAGTTTCCCGACTGTATTTATATTATTATAGGCGTGAAAAGAACAAAGAAGAGGGTTGCAGGGGAGTTTGAGGGTTGGTTGTAACGCACTCCGTTGTGCAATGGGGTTGCGATATGCATACAACTTTACCAACTTAACGTTACAGCTAGATAATGTCGCCACTATCGTTTCTCTTCAATAGAACTGACAGATGTCTACTAAGCTTTTTAATTCCTTCTTTTAGACACATCTATAAACACATTACATAACACTATGCTCGGAGTCTCTCTACGAGATCGAATCAGAAATAAAGAGATACGTAGACGTATAAAAGTCACCGATTTAGCACAGCGGATTAGCAAGTTGAAGTGGCAGTGGGCAGGACACATAGCACGTAGAACTGATGGCCGATGGGGCCGAAAGGTTCTCGAGTGGAGACCACGTACCGGCAAGCGCAGCGTAGGAAGACCAGCCACGAGATGGACAGATGATCTCATACAAGTGGCGGGAAGACGCTGGATGCAAGCCGCTTCCAATCGGTCTTTTTGGAAATCCATGGAGGAGGCCTATGTCCAGCAGTGGACTTCTTATGGCTGAGATGATGATGATGATAAACACATTTGTGAGTCTACAGAGACTTGCGCGGAGGGGAAATGGAAATGGCTTGGAGAAACGAGATTTAATATGGAAAGTAGGGCTTAACGTCATAAAAATAGATTAAAATAAAAGCTACGCATTATCTTTGTAGCTTTTATCAACGGATATTTATTTATAAAAAAGAAATTCAACATCTAACTAATATTATTAAAGCGATAGTAACTCTGACTTTATCTGTCAGTTTGTCACTTTTTCACGATTAACGCGCAACTAGTTTATTATAAATCTTATTTCACCCGAAAATAGACGTGTGTGGCCCGTATTTCTCGAAAACAATTTTTAACCGACTTCGAAAAAGGAGGAGGTTATCAATTCGTACCGTATATTTTTTTTTATGTATGAACACGAATTATTCCGTCATTCGAGAACCAATTTTTGTGTTTCGTGAATTGACATATAGAGAAAGCTCCCAAGTTGGTAACATAATTATTTTAGAAACATTGCTTTATTACTTTTTGAATAATCTCTAAAAGTAAAAATACTTTCGTTGGATTCCTGAGTGAGTGCGTCAGATTATAGAATCGCAGAGTTCCACTGACACGTTTTTCTTTACAAAAGTGTCAAATGTTAAGGTTTTTCATATAAACATCTGCACATTTTCTAATATGCGACGACGAAGCATTTGACATTCAATGACAAATGTCATTCTTGAAAAAGAAACGAGTGGGTGAAGAGAGGTCTCTTTAAAAAGTTTACAATCGTAAGGGATTTATTGCGCTTGAAAAGTAAAACCTACTACTCATCCAATGTGTATATGGAGAAAATACAGTTACTTCAACGTCAAGGTTTGAAAGAAGAAATTTGTCATCGTCGCCGTTTTTCATCACTACGCGGCTACGCATATAACCGAGGGATACACCTGTTTGTAAACTCATATTCCTTTGTAGCGATTTCACGACAAAATATGCAAATCTAATAGTAACACCAAGTTAGCGTAACCAGGAACCGAATGGTGTAAACCCGACGTTATCCCGACAACAAAGCTAGGAACGCAGTCACAAAGCAACAAGTACAAAGGCGCGCTTGAAAGGCGTGTATTGAATAACCGTCGAGTTTGTCTGTTTGTCTGCAATGTAGTGACGGAAACGCGGGGAGGCTGCCTTCTTACATAGATGCGGATGGCCTAATTTATAAGCTGTAAATAGTTTTTCGTGCTGTCTATAAAGCAGCGGATTAGCAAGGTGAAGTGGCAGTGGGTCGAGCACACAGTACGTAGAGGTCGATGAGGTCGAAAAGTTCTCGAGACCACGCACCGACAAGCGCAGCGTAGACTTGCGATCCGCAGGTCCTGGGCTCGAATCCCACGGCACGCACCTCTGTCTTTTCGAAGTTATGTGCGTATTGTTGATTGCCGCCAACTTCAAATGGTGAAGGAAAACATCGTGAGGAAACCTACATGTCTGAGAGTTCTCAATGATCTTGAAGATGTATGAAGTCTGCCAACCCGCCTTTGGCCAGTGTGGCAGACTATGGCCTAACCCTTCTCACAATGAGGAGATGGCCCGTTCCCAGCAGTGGGACAGTTTGTACAAACAGGGCTGATAAAATAAAATATATAAAAATAAATAAATAGCAATATTGTAGCCCATGTAATTCAGCTCGTTCTAATAAAACACATTTTGTTAAATAAGAAGCCCTGGTGTTCATGTTCATGTATTGTGTCATGTACGGAAGCCTCGGTGTGCGAGTGGAACTCATACTTTGCGGGATTAATTGTACCAGTGGACAAGATATCGCAATTAGCTTATAAACTATCCCCCGCGAGTAAAGGAGTAGTCGCACGCCACATCCTGCACCCGCGTCCGCTGCTTTGTTGGAACTTGCTTGGTCGTCGTTTCAAACATTTGTTTTCACGCGGCGGCGCGCCTTTATTTTGAAACAATGTTGGATTTATACGCGTGTGCTATCTCGCCAAGCGGATAAGGTTTGGACTAGTGTTTTGTTTGTCGTTTTATGTACTCACTTGTGAAAATTATGGCGCTAGCTTCGTATCGTACAAACAAATCTTAAGTAGATTTGTTTGTACGATTGTAAGCTAGCTATCAAAATATAGGTTAAAAAACTGAAAATACCATCTTCAAAATGCGTAGTTTTGATTAAAACCAAACCGATTTAGATGTAATTTCAATAAAACTAATATGAAAATAGGTAAATCCTTGTAAACAAAAAAAACCAAATCGGTTTGATGGAGTCATTTTGTAACATAACATGAAAACGTCACTTACCATCAAGCGAATTCGTGGTCTAAAGTAAATCTACATATTTACTAAAAATAAATTACAGTTTAAAAAAATAAAAAAACACGCTACAAATTATTGTGGTAAAAGTTCACTACAAGACTTTTCTAAGAAATCCAAACACAGCTATGTTACGATGTTCCATTATAAATTTCTAGTTCATATCTTCCGGCTCCATCATCAGATCAGTTCGACAGTAGCATATTATTGTATTGTAATCAGAACTACATACAGCTGCCAATTTTCATGACGCTACGATCCTTGGAAGATGGTTAAATTAGTTACCGTAAAAGCGTGTTAAAAACAGCCGAATTGTTGACAAATTACGTATTCACGTAAGGGTCTCTTTCAAACAAAATAAAACTAGATCGAAATTGGTTAATTCGTTTAATAGCTACGATGCCACAGACAGGTAGGTACACACAGATACACACGTCAAACTTATAAAACGCCTGTTTTTGGATAGGAGGTTAAATATTGTATAATATTACTACAAACAGAATATACAGTAATAAACAATTCTCATCAAGTTGAATAGAAATTCACAAGGAAGCGGCAGTGCATCCCTTCGGGCACGATGCGGCCGTCGGGGTACCTCGCATCATGAATACTCGGATACTCAAGTAGCTTTCATCAATAATAAACTTATATAATGACATTGGCGCCTTAATAACTCTGACAATAGGGCTGGCCACTCAGTCTATACGAACTTACTTACTTTTTTTATGACATTACAAGATAACAAATATTTGTATAAAAGATAAACAGAACTTACGACTAGGAACAAATCGGTAAACAAACTTACAAAAAAACATACAGTCGAACTGATAACCTCCTTCTTTTTGGAAGTCGGTTGAAAGATCGATCCACATTCTTGTAGCGTACTGCACAAGAATGGAATTCTTTGCCGCCATCTCTGTTTCCTGAGACCTACAATCTTGGAATTTTCAAGAAGAAGTTAGAGTGAATAGGTATCTTCTAGATAGACGAGCTCCATCCTTGGCCACACATCAGGTGAGTTGGTGGTCAATCGTAGATCTACCTCGTATAAAAAAAATACAACTGTCAAAACAACAACAACAAAAATATAACCCTCCCTTTTACGCAGTCGGGTAAAAAGAGGGATTTTTTAAGTTTGACGCGTGTATCTGTGCGCCTGTCTGTGGCATTTGTAGCTACTAAACGAACAAAAAAGATTACTGTGTCTAGTCTTACCTGGGACCACAGACGCTGCAAAGTGCTCGAAACGTCAGGTCATAAAATTATGTAGCTGCAGTGTGTACTAGTATACAATACTGGTAATTTTTTGCCTCACCCCGCTTTATTTTTTTTTCCCAGTTCCACGAAACATAATTAAGTTCGAGTCAAGAGACAATTGCTCAGACACTGCAGGGAATATGCAATTTGAGAGATAGCTACATTTCCGAATGTTAGACAAGGATAGTTTGTTTAAAGTCGTAAAAAGGGCAATTTATGGGACTCGCCTAAGGTTCAACCGAAAGGAGGGAGATGAAGGGGCACTTCGATTTGAGTCATGCAAGTGGTTACACGTTTCTGCTCAGTGATATGATTTTGAAACATAATTTTAACTGTTATACATATAGTCAGTGTTGTAACATATATATAAATTCAGTGGTTCCAGATCACGAGTGAGGGAGTGTTGGTAACGTAAAACCCACTGAGATACCAACTTGTACCTAGATTACGCCAGTACTTACAGTATAAAAGTTGGATCGTATAATCCATTTAGATATAAATACCTGCTCCTTACCTGGCCATGTACAATTGCCGATTGGGTTTAGTTGATTGTATCCTTAAAACATGTACTTGTTTATGGCGTATAAAATATATTACATACGCGACATGTCTGTCTGGCGATAATTGGGGACAAGTTAGTGTTGTTTATCGACCTAATAACACCGATTATCCTTATATCCTGATGTAAGTCGGTTTTCTTATTATTACAATAATTTCTTGTCTATAATATTGTAGGTGTCAATCGATACGCTACTTTACATTAAAAGCAACGTAAATAGTCCCGCACTGTTGTTAAACCTAAATCTGTTGATGAACCTATCATATTACAAACCAACTGCAAATAAACAGTAATTTACACTGATTGATGCGACTAGATCTTGCTTTTAATGTATTATTTTACATGTGTATTTGTATTAGCAATTTACGGTTGAATGTAAATATATAAAATATTATGATATAAAACTTCTCCCCTCTCGAGCGCGAAAATAATATAAATTTAAAATAATTAATTACACCTACGCCTCTTATTATATTTAGAAGCCGCTTGTGTTGTTATATTCTTACATACCAAGAGTTTACCTCTATGTCACTATGATAAACTAGTGACTGGCTTAATTGACATATTAATGAAGTTAAGTAAGGCCGAAAACATGTGACGACATGGTCAATTATGTTATTGTTGAAACAAGTTAAATCATGAACATCATTTGGAACGGGCTATACTGCTCAATCTAATTGACACCATACAATTAATGTACGTTTTATCCAAAGATTTACAATATTAAACTTGCCGTACGAAGTAACAATGTACAATGGCCTGAACTATAGTTAAAGTTTATTAATTAAAATGTACAACCAATAAAATATATTTAATCGCGGCCAATACAATTAATTACTCGGAGTGGAGAGACAAAACTTGGGATTGTAAATCAATTCATTTCTATGACTGGCGATCGCGTGCGTGTGGTATATTATAACTACACATATGTATATCAGGGCAGACAGTTTTCGTTAGATCGGTTGCTTTCTGTCTGTATTACCTGTAGGAGTCAATCGATCCTTCTTTGCAATTGTCATCACAATTTGCAAAGTATGATAAAGTCATTCGAAGATAAAATCAATGACCCTAAACGCGAGTCAATAATATCATGAATTGAATGAATAAACATTTTATCGCCTTAATTTCTTTGTTTAATTTACTGGGTTATTATTTACCTTTCTTGCACTAAAGTATAGAGAAGCGAATTCCCAAAATCAAATAGAGCTAAACGTACTACTAGTATTTACTCGGGTCACAGAGTTACTTATTCATTATTATTTGTTAATTTACTAAGAAATTGTTGGGTTACGCTGATCTAGTATAACTAGACCATACTTATCGTCCCATAAAGACTAGATCTAGGCCTAGAAACAGATGCTGCCGTAACCGACGCGCTTACCACGCAGAGGGTGATAAGATGTGAGTATATCTAAATATTTGTATAAATCAGATAAATATCATAGTCTATTTCTATTATTGAGCAAAGCCTAGCTAGATCTTTATGTCAATAAGGATGCGACTGGCTAAACTTGACCTAGCCTCATAAGACGATCTGACCCTAATTATTTATCTAGCTGAATTTATTTCGCTAATCTAAGGCCAGATTCGCCTGATGTGTTCAATAGGAGGCTTATAGCCTGAGGTTGAGACAGTGACCATAAATATAAGCCTTGTTATAATGATGATTCGATCAATCTCATAACGACCACACATGTATGTATGTCTACAAGGCTCACGACCGTATGTATGTGTTACATGCTTACACATTTCGTGTAAGCTACAATAGTACCTAAGTACAATTATGAAGATATATATATTATGCTTCAAATCTTTTATTAAACAGAGTATCCCGAGTCGGTATGTCCGACTACATAAGTATGTATGTTTGTCAGGTTTGTTTGTTGTTTGTTTGTACGTATGTAAACATTACGTTCATACACGTAATGACAGCGTATACGCCCGCAGAAACGTAGTCGATAATGATTTGCACTTCTATTTCTCAAGTTAGCTCTCATGCGCACAACCTAAATGAATTAGTTCTATTATACTAAAGGATTAATTGAACAACATAATAGAACTCATTTTATAATTAATTTGGTTCGTAGATATAGGATGTGTATGGGCCGACGCAAGGTCCTATTAGCGCCTGGTCCTTGAGTCACATCATATTTGTACGCCTATGCGTACCTCGGGACTGTCACAGCAGTAGCCCCGCACTCCACCCAAACATGTCCTCCCTGCGACGCAAAGCGTACGCCCTATGGCGACCACCTGCCGCTGTTGGTGGCCATCAACTTTGCCTATATTATTTCAAAAACCCAGGGTGCAATATTATTATGAGGGCTGTGGGTAGCCCGGTAAAGCGTTCGCACGCTAAGGCAGGTGGTATTTCTCGCCAAAGATGTGCTAGGCACACTCCTGTCGGTCTGCCCCAATCGGGGATTCCGAAGGATCTTAGGCTCTCCGGAGGTTGACGGATTGGCTAGTTGTCGACAGATATCACTTGTGCCGCCATTATGTACCAGTCCCCCGAGACCTGTTATGCTATACAACTTCCACTCTTATAAGAATTATGCAACTCACACCTTATATTAATATATCACATATATGGAGAAGGACCGGGCTCTGGAAGACTGACGATGCAATTGGTATAGCGCCCCATATATCAAACACAATATCACAATCACACGCTATACTCGGACGTAATCGGCTTGCTCGATAGACCGAGCGCCGGCCCACTGCATATCCAAATAATTATGACCTTTATTCAGACGATCACGACAAATTAAATTCCCGATGAAAAATATGTTAACGCCTTCTGTTCAGATCGACGTTAACATATAGTCGGAAATAAGCTTTACAAGCTTTGCCACCACAAGTGGAGTTAGGAAGCGTACGCAGTTTTGATATCAAGGCGCTAAGGTGGAACACCGTGAGGTTTTAGTCGGTACGGGCACCACTCTGGTGTCGAGCCCGACATAACCCACTGCTCCCCCCGGGCGGCGGTGTATGCGTAAATGCATTTCCTCACGTAAAAAAAAAAAAGGTCATAAAATTATGTAAAATATACGCGATAAATCCGTTGAAATTTGTTTAATTTCAATGAGTAACCATCGCTTAAACCTTAGAAAACATTAATTAGGTATTTTTCTTCTTTTGATATAAATATTTGTCAATCATCATCTGGCTTGATAGAGACTAGACGCATTTTATTGAAACTACCCCCATTCCCGCTTAATATGCCCAATAATAAGCCGATATGACCGCACACAATTTCGTTTCATCTCGATACAAACAAAGGTCTCGTATATTTCGAAATTCGAATTTCGTGTGCAAAAGATTCATAAATGTGGCTTTTGCCTCAATATATTGCCCTAATTAACTTAACATAGTTATTTTAAATATGAAAGTATGTTTGTCTTTCATTATTTAAAGTCTACAAAATGTTACCAATATCTGAGCCTTATTACTTGAGATAATCTCCTTTTTTTGAAGTCGGTTATCAAAATAATCGTATCATGTAAAATACTGTTGTCATTCCATTATAGGACTAGAAAAAAGTCGGCGCATTACCATCCATTGAGATGCCAAAAGTTCGACTCAACGTGTTCGGACCATATTCTTGATGCGTAATGCACAGGTGCGGTATTCTTTGCCGCCTTCTCTGTTTTCTGAGAACTACAATATTAGAATTTTTAAGGATAATGTGAATTAATTAATAATTACTTAAATATTTATTAATTTTCTAAATCTACAACATCAGTCGATTTGGTGATCAATTTTCTATGTTACCTAATTACAGACATTTACAAAGAGAAACATATTAGGTATTTCTCTTTATCTCAACGCGAGTGAATTCGCAAGAAATAACTAGTCGTCGTGATAACAGCAGATGCAGGGAACATTAATTTCGCATTTCCTTTATGGTGGTCTGTAAATAATCATTTCCTTTCAATTTTGAGTCAAGCAGTTACTGGTTGAATGTATTACTCAAGTAAATTTCAACAAAATTCCTATTAGCCCTGTTTGAATAAACATTAAACTATACCACAGCTGTAGGGATGCAGGTTTTCTAAAAAAGAAGTTTTCTGTTTGAACGTATTTTGAAAGGGTATATATTCATTCCTTTTCTGGTTTTTAAACAGCCTGATTTTTTATCAAGAGGTCCTGATCTCTTGATTAAAATCAGGCGGTCTTCCAAATAAGTTGTAGTAATTCATAATTAAGGTTGTAATGATTATGATGACTGTAGATAATTAACCCAAAAAAAACCTCCTAAAATTTGCTGTAATTATTATTTATTAATTTTCGTTAAGATAATGACCGACATAATGATACACATGTTTGTTTAATTCATTTTTTAAAGTGAAAAGGTGAATTATTACGTTAATGATCAATTATCCTTTTTAATTATAATTTACATTTTATTAGACTTATCGGGCCAGACTGCAATCTATATTATCATGTACTTAGTGAATATAGGATGCGATATTGTAACTTAAATAATTTTATAACTTTATTCCAAGTCCTACTTGTTCCAGATTTTGTTTATGTTCAAGAGCTTGCTTTTTTCTCTTGATTGCTGGTCTAAAAGGGTACCTGGATAAAAGTTTAGTGTTCCGACGCTACTGCGAAGAGCGCGAATAATTTTATATAAGTATAGGTACTTTTATGTAGTTAAAATTATATTTTTTTATTATTATTATTTCCTAAAAATATAATTAATGAAAACTACAAAAAACATTTCACTCAACTTTTAATCACTAAAAATCACTCAGAAACAATTTCAGAAGTTAGTAGATAAGTAATTAACCCAGTCATAATCTCTTCGACTATATTCTGTAAATAAAATGGCCCGATTAATTTGAACGGAACGGTTTCAATTCCTGAGGGTGGATTCATTTCTCGCTTGAATACCGTTTTAATTTTTAGATGATTGTCGACCCGACTCGCCCACCGCACAACTTTCGGCTTTTAATTTTATAGAGCTTTGTGCTATTTAAAATGTATATCGTTGGAAGAAAAGAGCTGAATATAAACTTCCAGAATAGATTGAAGAAATATATTTTTTTTATTCGTCAGATTAGATTTTTTTTATTCAGAAATAGGCTTGCGTTTGACTGCGAACTCGCCTGCCTACGATGACGCGCACTTGTCTAAAATAAACCGATTCACTCGCGATTTCAAATCTCCCAGAATATCCATTGGGCCCCACTCTAACTATATAATATTTATATAATCATGTATTACTATATGCATGCCGCACCATATTAAAGGCTGATACGGTCCTAGGCGAACTTATCTTTCGTGTCATATCTACATCCAAACAATTTGTGCTTACAATTTTTGTGTTTTTATTTGTGGGGTAGTTTGTTGTTTGTTTGTGGGGGCTGATAAAAAATTTTTTTAAAAATTGTGTCCATGACAATGACAAATGACAATATCGGTCCATCCGTTTGAGAGCTACAATGCTTCAGACATACACACATATGTACAGATACACACATCGAACTCATACACCCCTCTTTTTGGGTCGGGGGTTAAAATGCACTCAAAAAGAAGTTATCACTTCAAAAATAATCCTAGAACAAGAAGTGAATGTCACAGGCTCCATGCATTCCTCCTCGATCCGCAGCTCTCCGATAGAGCATCCTGCTGCTCTACTTCGCCGAAGATCCAATATCCGCTAGCTCTACATACGCGACTCATTTCCGATTCGAGCCTACTCTACTGCTGCGGGTGACGCGCCTCCTCTATAAATATAGAATAAACGACCGGTCATTGTAAAGAAGGCTTTTTATAGAGTCTAGGCTGCTTGGCAGAGCATTATGTTAGCTGGAACCTTTAATATGAAAGTTCTAGATTGGTAACATGAAACCAATGACTTATTATACTTAGATAGGTTATCACCGGCTCTTCGTGGCAAACCTCAAGTATAAGGTAATCGCCCGACTTGTTTTCAGTCGCGACACGTCGGGCACTTGTAAACAGTGGCAATGCCATCCTGTGTTTAGAAAGTGCAACATCAGGATATATAAGGCATTATGGATGTGGCCTTATCCTCGAAAGTGCTGAGAACTGAGATTTGTCATGCTTTTGCTTCAGATTCAATGAGTATAACCTCTCTATAGCTAAAATCTCATTGCATGAAACCTGTTAAAAAAGTAGGTCCTCAATTCGACTGTATGTTTTCTTTTTGTATGTTTGTTACATACTTCGTTACATATTTATAAACCGATTTGAGAAATATTTTTTATTTGAAAGGATATACTTTCAAATCGGTCCCAATTGTTGTTTAAGTTCATTAAAATCGGTTAAGTAATTTGGTTTGTAAAACAAAATTGTGCATTTAAGTAAATAAATAAATATTTGAGGACATTTCACGCATCACCATCTAGCCCAAACTAAGCAGAGCTTGTACTATGGAACTAGATGGCTGATAGAATACATTATATTATAGTCTTTTTTTTGTAAATATATATACATTATGATACACAGAAACACCCAGACACAGAACAAACATCCATGCTCATCACACAAATGTTTGCCCTGGGTGGGGATCGAACCCACGACCTAACAGCTCGGCAAGCAGACATACTGCCAACTGAGCCACAAGGCCAGTCAAAGTAGGTTGTTGTGGTCAAAGGTTGTGTGGTTGTATATTATGTATTTGTATTTATAAATAAAGAAATTATTTAATCCCTTCCAATATGCCAGATTTTAATTTACTACTTTTAATTTACTAAAAAAAAACACTGTTTTACATTTTAACCGACTTCGAAAAAGGAGGAGGTTATCAATTCGTACCGTATATTTTTTTTATGTATGTACACGAATTACTCCGTCATTTGTGAACTAATTTTTATGTTTCTTAAATCGATCTATAGAGAAAGCTCCCAAGTTGGTCCCATAATTATGTAACGTCATGTTCACAATGACATAATTATAACGTCAATAGTTCTTTTCAATAGCCGTTAAATCTTTTAAAACATTCATCATGAAGTCCTAACCTCAAATTAAAATATTGTACTCGCTTCAATGACATTCCCATCACTTTATCAAAGACTCGCTTAGATAAACATTATTCTCATAGCGTGCCTAGTAAAAAATAAACACGGACATCAAATAAAAAAAGCTTTCTAACAATTTGTAAATTGTTTCCTCCGTCAGAATGTTTCCATTTGACCGAGAAATACCCGGGGAGACTTTCAATGATGTTATTTTCTTTTAACAAGTTTCAAACTTTGAGTAGCGTTTCATGAGGTGTTTGGAAGCTCAAAATGTTTTTTAGGGTTCCGTACCCAAAGGGTAAAAACGGGACCCTATTACTAAGACTTCGCTGTCTGTCTGTCTGTCTGTCTGTCTGTCTGTCTGTCTGTCTGTCTCCAGGCTGTATCTCATAAACCGTGATAGCTAGAAAGCTGAAATTTTCACAAATGATGTATTTCCGTTGCCACTATAACAATAAATACTAAAAATTAAAAATAAAAAAAAATTAAGGGGGGTCTCCATACAATAAACGTGTTTTTTTCGTATTTATTTGCTCAATATTAAAAACGGTAACAGGTAGACGCTTCAAATTTTCACAGAATATTTACTTGTATATTACCTTTTAAAATAAATAATTAAATAACAATAAAGTAAATATTAAAGGGGGGCTCCCATACAACAAACGTAATTTTTAAGCATTTTTTACTCGATCTTAATTAACAGGTAGAACCTTGAATATTTGTAAGTAAATATTTAGAAATATATTAACTATAAAAATAAATACCTAATCTAATACATAAAAACTCACAAAATGAAAATAATCCGTGCATCTAAACGCGGTGCGAGCGCCGGTTTAGCGGGGTAGCGGGGGAGGTAACATCACGGAGCGAGCCATAGCCGCGCGTATTCGCGCGAGCGTCGTCATGCTGCCCGAATGTGTATCGAAAACCTACCTATAAGTTTGCAATTTACTACTTGGAATTTCGTTGATTTCTCGTTATTTTATAAACAGAACTAAGCTTTGTAGTATTATAGATGATAGTACGGAACCCTTCGTGCGCGAGTCCGACTCGCACTTGGCCGATTATTTATTTATAAATTTTTAGCTCATGATGAAAGTGTTTTGATTCATAAGGTCTTGCAACAAAGGAAACATTTCAATTGACAGGTTGTTAATTGGTTAAGTTAATGGAATTTAATAATAGTTTTGTTGTGGTACGAATCTCTTACGTAGTCAACCTGCGAGCCTGGACTCTTTTGCCTGTCATACAACTGCCAAAGAAGCTTTATGTTTTTTTATATATGTGTGTTACCGTACAGGATAAACCAGTTTTTGGCTTTACCAGTTCTTCCTGTAGGCATTTTTTTGTTATCAACCCTGTTTGTACAAACTGTCCCACTGCTGGGAACGGGCCATCTTCTCATTGTGAGGAGGGTTAGGCCATAGTCTGCCACGCTGGCCAAGTGCGGGGTGGCAGACTTCACACATCTTCAAGATCATTGAGAACTCTCAGACATGTAGGTTATCTCACGATGTGTTTCGTTCACCGTTTTCTGTGTTTTCCTGTAGGCATTAGGACAAACTAAAGGTTGATGAAAGCAAAACGGTACACTCTTTACACTAACTCTCTCTTCTTTACACTCTTAAAGTTCGAAGTTTTATTAGGTGGTTTTGGACTATTTTGGTAAAGTGTGAATCCGTTAATATCACGTCGCGCATTTTTTCACGTAAAAAGTAAAACTTTTTTCTACCCGGAAATACCTATCATCCAATCTAATATTATTGTTGTTCTATTGGATAATTAGACCTCACCTTCTATTATTGTTTTTTTTTTTTTTATTATTATTTTTTTTTTTTTATCTTACAAGTTATATTGGAAATTGAAAATAGCAAAAAATTTAAGGCTAGGATTCTTATTCAAGATTGTAAGCATATATTGTAAAAGTGAATAATAACATTTATTTGTTATTGGCAAAACCAATTCCCATTTATCGTATGAACATTGCATGTTCGACAATCTTTCAAACATCGGGCCAGCTTTCTCTTCTCTTCATTCAATTGTATAAAAAGTACATCTCAATTTTAAATTAGTTTTAATTAGAACAATTCTAACTGAATTGACCTCAATTTATGACTAATGTAACTTTTACGTTTAGTAAAACTTCAACGAAAGTCGCATCCACTGTTTCGTACAGGACTTAGTCCCTTTATTTCTTAACAAATCTCTTTACATGTTTTACCTTTGCATATTTATGTTATAACATAAACATAACATATTTAACACTTATTAAAACATAACAATTTTATTCTACCTTTATAAAGAACAGACAATGCACCAAAAGATTTTGTTTTCAGTTAATTAATTCTATAACAAATACAAAAATTCAAACGTTCTTTGAACCTCCCATATTTTGAGAAATAAAGATAAGCAAGTGAATAAAGCAAATTATAAAAGAAACCTACAATATAAAAGATCTCTCGTCGAAAAATTCAAAGCAAAGCAAAATCAAGAGAAACGAACACATGGGAGAAATAAAACCAACAACGTTATGGGAAAACTGAAGGGAAATGATAACATTGAGAGCGAGAGATTTAAAAAAAAATATGACGAAAAGAAAGGAAAATGCTGTGATTTTCTGAGGGTAAAATCACACTACATTTCTGCATAGATGATTGCGACACAAAAAACATCTGTTTTTTTTTTTTTTTTTTTTTTATCAGCCCTTTTTGTACAAACTGTCCCACTGGGCGCGAGCCATTTTCTCATTGTGAGACGGAGAAGGGTTAGGCCATAGTCTGCCACGCCGGCCAAGTGCGGGTTGGCAGACTATTATTATTATTAATTGTAACAATATAACTAAGTTGTAGACATTGTAATTGGTAATCTATTAAATATCATATTTTATTACTTGACCGATAACTCGTATGATATTAAGGTACCTACTACTTCGGAGTGCATGCTTTATGCATTTGCAGATACAAATGTTAAGTGTTAGAATATTCGATAGATATGCACATCGAAAGAGAATTAAAAAAACTTAATTAGCCTTTGAAAAATAACACTTAACAATACTGTCCGTCGAATAAAGCCACTGACGCCACTGCATCCGATATTTGCTGTCGCATACGGCCACTAACGCCTGCGCGCCCCTATTCCACTTTAAAATTGTTACGGGAGACTCGCGGATGACGTCGAAAAAGGTCGTATAACGTCTGTACGGATGTGGCACCCGTGTCGGAAATGTACTATTGTGCCTGAGGGGCACCTATTCAAATAGCGCTGTGTTCACCTATCAGGGAAGTTTCTCAAGAAATCAAGCGTGCACTACAATTTTGCTACGGAAATGAGTTACAATGGCGATTAAGTTCTCGTGAACGTGATAAAATTCCGCGGAATACAGCCGCAAGGGACAAAATATGTAAAGACCCTGTTTAAAAATAATTTTAAAAAAATATCATCAACTACCTGTTGAGTCATGTATTAATTTAGAATACAAAAAGTTAGTATTTTATTTATGAATACTTATTTATGATATAATCAGAAAAAACTTCCTCCTGATAACGTAGGGTCTTGTAATTGTGGCTGGCTTCGACGGATACGATGATATGTCGCATTATTAGTTTATGAGCCTGGTGAGTTCTAACCTTTACGGAAACTGGTAACGAACAGAACGACCGAGAAATCACGAACACGAAGGAAAAACTGAAGAACTCTCGGAAAATGAACAGAAGGAAAAACGAAGCTACGGCAGATAGATAACTAGAGATATTATTTTTACAAACAGATTCGGAATGATAGATCTATTTGGAAATGTTAGAGATGAGCACCTTTTTACGCCAATTTGAATGTTCACGTCTATGATTTTTATAATACGTCATGGCTAGAATAAATTGGGCTTCTGTTATTTTCGTTAACATGGCGCAAGAGAAAAAGTATAGAAAATAGACTGGTACTCCGATTTATTAGACCGAAAATTTTATGTGAGAGTATAATTATATTCATTTATATAACTAGGCAGCTAAAACTAGGTATATTATTATCAGTTTAATATTACCTTATAATAACTTTTTTGGAACATTAGGAACAATAATTACAGTTTAAAAAACATAAAAATTAATTATACATTACTATCAACACATTAAGACGATTAAAAAAACAAATTTTAAATATATATATAAACAGAAAACAAATAAAATAAAAACTTACTCAAACTACTTTGGAATATTTAATTAATAATTGTTTAAATGGCAAGTCAAATATTTAAATCCAAATTACAAATTAATTTAAATTCAATGTCATTTCATTAATAATAAATTTAAACATTTAATTTAATATAAAGACATTAAAATATTCATGAATTATTCAAAGAACTCACAAAGAATAAAAATGAAACCAAATGTGACGGGTCCTCCATTTGACATCAGAGAGTTTCCCCCGTTCAATATCGGTGCTCAATATCTGCAAGTATTTTTTTTTCCATTTTACATTTTCTCGCCTTATCATGAAACTACTTCCATAGTTCTATACTAGTGCAGTGTCATCTACATCGCTCTATACTAGTGCAGTGTCATCTACATCGCTCTATACTAGTGCAGTGTCATCTACATCGCTCTATACTAGTGCAGTGTCATCTACATCGCTCTATACTAGTGGTGTGTCATCTACATCGCATAATATGCTAAAACTCAGTGTCACTGGACTAGTCGGAACTGTAAAAAAATCATAGTAATATTGGATCCATTGAAAGTTTAATAAATGTAGCAAAGGTAAAAAGCGCATTTGACTTTATTTTCATAAAGAGATACTTGTTTATGGATAACATTTTTTATACGGTTATAAGCTTACCCTTGACCGCCAGCTCATCTGACGCAAAAAAAACACATGATGCAAAAAATTGTCTCAAAATGAAATGAACTTAAATGTTAAATACTGAGCTGATGCTTTATAGGTATACATTTTCATACACACTTCTGAACCGAGAAGAGCAGCCAGTGGAAAGCTAAAGAGGAAACCTAATGCCCTATTATATCAACCTAAGAGTAGATTAATTTGGTTAACAATAAAAATGGCAAACTACTCTTCAAATTAGAAATGCACAAGAATGGAATTCTTTACCGCCTTCTCTGTTTCCTGAGACCTACAATCTTGGAATTTTCAAGGCTAGAGTGAATCGATATCTTCTAGATCGACGAGCTCCATCCTCGGCCATACCGTCGCTTAACATCAGGCGAGTTGGTGATCAATCGTAGATCTATCTTGCATAAAAAAAGAAATGTGTTTGAATACATTGTGCAAACATTTCATAATATAACGAATCAATACGTACCCAACCAGCGTTGCGGATACTTCACGTCAATGGACAACAAAACAAACTTTGTTCCCTTTGGTGAGTACAGGACCGAGCCGTACTTTGTCAACGGTTTAAAACAAAATGTTAGTTACTTTGTAAACGAAACGCTTTAAAGGTCTCAAGCGCAGAGTTTGCAATAAATGTTTAGAGAAAAGTTTCGAATTTGCGGTTAAAGCTAAAAAGCTTACCTTGTAGAGAGTGTTCCAGATAAACTGTATATAAATTTTAAAGTTTTCTTATTTTATGTAGGTTTTTTAAATAAAAATCTAGATAAAATATTTTAAATGTAAGGCTATAGTAATCAAATTTGTGACGTGATAACGTCTTATAAATCGATGAACGCATGAAAAAACATGACTCGTTGTCACGTTCCGCCTGAGCCGAGCGTGCAAGCGAGAGCGCGGAATTAGCGATAGAGAAGCATGATCGGTCTAAGCGTTCGGCTTGTGACGTATCTATCATGAGGTTATCACGTAAAATTATCGTCCGTAAACCGAATTTACAGACAACCATTTTTTTTTCGCTTTCGTTTCATATGGGCTGCGAACTTTTATTAATCCTACGCTGTCTGTTCGACTCTCTGCCTGTCTATTTGCATCTCATACCTATCCATAAAATAGTAGATACACCCACTACGAGATAATAGTTTAAATGGTTTTGAATCTACATATTTTCAAATAAACGGAACGCTTTTATTGTACGAATTTCCACAACTGCAGGATGCACTACCTGGGTCTTTTCTGATATGTAAATGTATATAAAATAAAATAATTTATAATAAAGACAAGATACGAGTACTCGTAATGATATTGTGGCAGATTTTTCAACAGATAATATTATAACAAAATAATTTGTAACAAATAAAACAAAGAGTTAAAATTCAGGGTAGGTACTAATTTCAACTTTTTTCATATCAGCTTTATAGTAAAAAAAATGCAACACTCAAAATTTAAACAACCTTATCCACGGTTTCATTCAGCGTGGGAATGCAGCCAGCATTCTAGAAACTCTACCATACGGGCACCAACACATATTTTTTTTATTCAAAATTATAAACTTTAATAACTTTATTTAAATTTAACAAATGTAACATCAACAGGAATATAAATATATAATATAAACACACACACATGAATAAAATTAAAAATAAAGTTAAGTTTTTTTTAGTTTATTTAAGTTGTATATCTGTATTATTTATGTTGTTTAGGCTATTGTAGTTTAGTTATATTTAAGTATTTATGTAATTACAATAAAATAGTAATTGTATAGTTAAATAAAAAAAACATTTAAGACAAAGAAAAAATAGTGCTTAAAACGAATCGAAATTTTGATAATAAGTAACATGTAAATACTAAATAGAAGGTGAAATATGTATGTAATCTTAGTAGGGTATAAGAGACATCTCTGTTATGATCATTACTCCAATTTGTTAAGCTTTTTTAGTGAAGGAAAATAAAAAACAAAATTAAGACATAAGTTACCATCATAAAACATTATTTGAGTTTGGTTCAAACGCTTTATCTGCCACACAAAAAGAAAATAATCGAAATAGATGACGCATGAAAAACTTTGCACTTTTGTGTTCCAGGCGGTTGAGCCGTTTATATTTCACGATAAAAGGCTTACACTTCCACAATAACAAGGAAAATTCCCGTCAGATCCGAGTCTATCTCCATTCTATCAAAAAGGCAACATATTTCCGACAAAACAAATTGTTTACGTAATAGTGACACTGCTGCTCTGCGTAACTGTGCGAAGAATTCTCCTTGAGCTAGCAGCATTTTGTGAGGTACTTAATCATACAAGACGCTAAATAAAATATTTCTAATTAACCATGAAGTTTTTTTTCACCATTTAGCCACCATTACTTGGCCACAAACACTTCTGATAATATATGACGATCTCAAAGAAATTAAATGAAATAGCCTTGAAGATAATTTTATATACAGTTAAAAAAAAACAGCTCTGTCAGTTTTTTTGAATAGATAGGTTTGCACTTTATAGCTACCTAAAGCTAGCTTTACACGTCTGATTTAGAGCCACGTTGCGGTTCACCGTAGAGACTACTTCCCTAGAAGAACTCTAGTCGTATTAATGGCTGTATTGCCAGCGCTTGCGATAATTTCAGATATTCACACTTTGAAACAATCTTAATTACATATTAGTAATTGTCAAAAATGCAATAACAAAAAAAAACTCAACAATGATGGTTATTGTCAGTAGTACCATAGATTTGTACATTGATGGTACAATTGACACAACATTGTATCCTTAGTACCATTAATGGTACTAGTGACAATTATTTAGGATCAGTAGTACCATCATAAATATTGATGTATCGCTAGTACCATGAATGGTACTACTAAACAAACTTGAAGTATGTACCGTGGAGTGTCATTTGAAATGAAGTTCTCAATGAGATCTATCATTTTTGTGAAGGAAATTATAATGTAAATCTTATTAGCTTTTGACAATCTTATTATAGTGCATTAATAATTAATTGATAACTAACTAAAATTATTATTGTTATAATTGCAAAATTACATGTTATTAACTGCTTGTATGCTTACAAAGCAGGATCTGGCTTTCGAATCTAGCAGGGCCCTTATTCCGTATGACCATCGGCCGCATTGTGAACGTGACGTGGGTACATTGACAATGAATATTAGCCTTTAAGTTTAAGAAGCCAAAGTCTAATTTTCATTGTAGATGCACACATGCGTAGCACTCATATCTTCGTAGTCGACATCGTTATCCCTATTGCTCGTAGCCGCCGCGTAGCTGTAGACGCGTAGCAGTGAAATATAACACGAAGAAAATGTATTTTTTCCGCAACACGAAATTCCAAATAAGTCACGTTAGAGGCGAGACATAGCTGAATAAGTTAACAGCTGCGTCAGTTCTAACCTTACTCAGATTTGTTTCCTGAAATGACTTGGAAAAAATATGCAGATACATAATTATAATATTTGTGAGAGCAAATAAGTTATACGGAAAGGTGGTAAATATTATATGTTTTAAGAAAAATTGCAAGTCCGCTGTGCGCTCTATAATTGCGATTTGGTTCGCTTTGCCAATAAAGAAATAACTTCGATTGCTATTTTATTCTTATCTTTATCCGAAAATACTCGTAATAAAGAACATTGTTACGTTTTATTTTTATATGAGCAGGGTAAATAGCACGAAAAACTGACGGCCGATGGAACCGAAAAGTGCAGTGTACAAAGACCAGCCACAAGGTAGACGAACAATCTTATAGAAGTGGCAGGAATACGCTGGATATACGCCACTTCCAACTGATATCTTGAAAATCCATAGAGCATACCTATGTCCATCAGTCAGATGATGATGATAATGATTTTTATGTACTGAATTTACCAAACATCTGAAACTTTATTCCAATTTTTAAGAACCCCAAACCCAATTTATTTTAAAATTGACTTATAACTTTTCAGAAATTATTGTTTCGTGTTTAGTCACAGCACAATAATGAATAATTATTCGCAACATCGTGCGGCTACGAAATGCTGAAACATGTTATTTTCCATGCTGTAGTCGAACCGCGCGTTTCATCTCCTACCCACAAACCAACATAAGTGCATTTACATAATAGCCGTAATTTGGGAACCGGGCCACGAGCCACGACGCCACCCTTCCCTTTATTTATCGTGAAACGGCAATTTTTGCGCCGGCTACCATCGTAGCTGTTGTGTGGAAGCTAGCTTTACTTTATTTTAGAAAATATATTGCAAATAATTCTTGCAAGTTTAGTAAGTGAGGTTAATAAACTTTTAAGGTAGTCAAAGTTTTGTGTATTCTTATGGTTTGTTTTAATATAAAAGATGAGTAATTGATCTTTTGGGTCACTGAAGTGCGTATCTACTAGTCCGTATAAGTATCCAGTATAATGCGTAGGATTTCAGTTTCAGATATTTGTCCTTCCGCGTCGAGGGTAAAGTGCCTATCTACTAAATCTTGGTCGCTTGCATATATGGTACAATGTATAGAATTTAGTTTTTTTTATTATATCGTCATTCGCGTAACTGGTCACTTGAAAATCTGGTACAATGCGTCGAAATGGTTTAAATCGTGAAACTGTTGTCAGTTTCATACATAAAAAAAATTCTACATGGTGACAAATTTAAGTGTCAGTATTTGAAGAAATGCAAATTATTATATTGTAATTTGTATTTTTATAAAAAGTACCAATCGATATCGATTTTGAGGCTTAAAATCAAAACTCAAAACTAAATAGTACAAGCTTTGCTTAGTTTAGGCTAGATGGTCGTATGTGAAATGTCTACAAATATTTATTTATTTAAATGCTCAAGTTTTGTTGATGTTCCGCAATGTTGGACAAAGCGATCGTTGTGCTGAACGCGGCTATATTGATTTAAATTTGTTATTTACGTAAAAAAAAAACAAGTATGTATATTAAAAGAAAAACAAAATACCCGACTGCAGAAAAGCAGATTTTGCAGTCTAACTTACGATTTCGTTACGCTTGAAACGCTGTTGAGTGTGTTCTCTTTTTGTGAGAAAGTAAGCGTAAAATCGCTGTAGAAGATTATAAATGCGTATTCTTTAGAATAATTCTAGTAAAATCACTTATTTGTAACGAAATAGTTAAAAAACTAAAAACTTCAAAAATGCATTTTTTGCAAATGCTGTATTATTTGTATTGCAAAAAAATATAGCCTATGACTCTCTGGAAGCAAAGATGAATAAAATGACACTTTGCACATCAAAATCGGTCAAGCTGTTTAGGCTGTAGGCTTTTAGAAACATACATATGTACATACCCACATAAATACATACATACATACACTCTAAAAATACGTTTTTTTTTTTACGACGATATTTTTGTCATGTTGTACCAAATTATTACAGATAATAAAGTATGTAATACTCGATGCTCCGTCTTACTGACGTAATGCTCGAATCTGTAATGTTACATTACAGGCGAATCTTACCGTTAAAGGAGCACTTAAAAAAATCCTTTAAACTTTAATTAAAAACGAAAAGATCGTGCTAGAAACCACGAGACGACGTTTTATAAAACACAAAGAGATTAAACACGCTTAAAAGCCTCTAAACAGAGAATCAAAAGGTATTAATTCTTGTAACTCTCCCGATACGACGAAAAGGACACAAAAACAAAATCCTTATTAATTAAAATCTGTGGTCGCCGCTACGTGCATAATATAGCTTTCTTGTGTTTCTGATCAAAGTGCCGTTTTAATTAATACGTTTTTATTTGTATTGTTGTGAAACAGTAATTACTCGTATAATCTCTATCTTTATTTTTAGGGTTCCGTACTACAAAAGGAAAAAACGGAACCCATATAGGATCACTTTGTTGTCCGTCCGTCCGTCCGTCCGTCCGTCCGTCGGGGTGTCAAGACCTGTATCTCGGTAACACGTGAAGGTATCGTATTGAAATTAAAATCATATACGCAAATCCATAATATATTGCTGCAGAAAGAAAAAGAAAATTTCTTGGTTTTCGTAAAAGAAAGTTCCAGCCGAATATGTCATAAACATCGCACATTTCGACACTCACAAGGGAATCAAAACCTAAGGGGTACTTCCCGTTGGCCTAGCTAGAACTATGAAATTTGGCAAGAAGCATTTTGTTAGAGTACACATATAGGAAAAAATTCGAAAACTGGACATTTTTAATTTAATCACAAAGAAATCGTGTCTTTATGCAAGGAATGAAAGTCCAAATTTTAAAGGGAATGAACCGTATCATGTGGGGTATCATATGAAAGAGCTTCAGTAGCATAAGCTAAAACAGGTTTTTAAATATTTTTACGATGTATATTTTTCCGTTTTGAAGAAAAATTTAAAAAATATATATGATTTCCCCATTTTATCTACTAGTTTGTACGCAACCCTCGGTGGGAAAGTCTGACTCGCACTTGTCCGGTTTTTTTAATCTCTTTTGCATAGCTTTTATTAGCGATAGATTAGTTATTAATATAATAAATCTTTTTAATAACACGTTAGGTATACACTTATAGCATCATCAGGGAGAAAAAGGTATATGAAATCATACTTTTATATTAAAATATCTGTAAATGGTGCGATCGAAAAACTAAAAGTCAAAAACAAAAATGTGTATCTAGCTTTTACTTTATTCATAATTTTAATGCAATATTGCGTAATGGTTCATAGAAGACACATAAGTGAATATGATGAATTTGTATGGGTTACTCGAAACACCACGGGACCTCAAAAAGCAACGTTTATTTCACAATATCTGTTTGAACCGTAGCGAGAAATATAATTGTCTGTGATTTGAATCATCATGAAGTATTGTGTAACGTTTGGCGAATTCTTTAGTCAATAAACAAAATTGGGTTCCGAGAACTCAACAAAAAATAATAATTGATTCAATTTACAAATATTTTACCAAATCTTTTCGTAAAAACATTTTTTTATAAGATATCAGAAGTGAAACGAACACGATTATAATAAAAAAGCTTCAATAAATATCCAATAACGTCTTGGGTAAATATTTAGGCATATATTTTAGGACCTAGTTTGGGATTTTTGCGCACCCTCAAGAAGATTGCTTCCCTAGCAGGTCGTTATTTATACGAAACTGTTGGAGGGTTATAAATTATGCGGTTTTTGCTGATAATTCATTTCGCTCGGCCGACCGACGTTGGACGTCGGGTTAGCGGAACCGTGAAACTAGTGTGTTTGTTTTCTGTATTTGCTGTTTATTCTCTTGTAATTTGACTATGTACGTGTATTGAATTTAACCCTTTAACCTACCACCTTACATTGTAGATATTCCTAAGTTAACCGTTAACTGTTAAGTACAAATCTTAATTTGTGACCCGCTTTGTTACCTTCTCCGCAATATTACGTACGTGAAACGTATTGTTTATTCTTAAAACCAGTTATATTGCGTGCGATGAAGGTTATAAAAGATAATTTTTAACGTATAGTTTACGTCTTTTGTTATTATTATTTGTGTATAACTACAGTTAGCTTATAACTGACGTATCAGTTAACTATGCAATGTTCGTGGTCACAAATGAGATTATTTCACAGATGTCTCAATTTTTTATTATGAAAATGTCAATATCTACCCATTTTTCGGGTTTCGTACCTCAAAAGAAAAAAACTGAACCCTTATAGGATCACTTTGTTGTCCGTCTGTCTGTCCGTCTGTCCGTCCGTCCGGGTGTCAAGACCTTTATCTCGGGAACGCGTGAAGATATCGAGTTGAAATTAAAACCGTATACGCAGATCCATAGTATCTTGCTGCAAAAAGAAAAATAAAATTTCTCAGTTTTTGTATAAAAAAGTTACAGCCGAATATGTAGTAAAAAACGCAGATTTCGACACTCACAGAGGAATCAAAACCTATGGGGTACTTCCCGTTGACCTATGAACTATGAACGTTGAACTCTGAAACTTGGCAAGAAGCATTGTGTTAGAGTACACATATAGGAAGAAATCCTAAAACTGGTCATTTTTTATTTAATCACAAAATATAGGGTCTTTAAGCAAAGAAAGAGGGTCCAAAATTTTAAGTACTTTAACCGTATCATGTGGGGTATCATATAAAAGAGCTTCATTAGCACAAGCTAAAACGGGTTTTTAAATATTTTAATGATGTATATTTTTAGATTTATGAAGGAAAATATTAAAAAAAAAACAAAAAAAAAAACCTTTTATCTACTAGTTTATACGGAACCCTCGGTGGGCGAGTCTGACTCGCCTTGTCCGGTTTTATTTGATACAGACAAAAGTTATTTATTTACAATTAATAATAATTGGGAAACATTCTATGTAGAAACTGTTGTGGTATATTTAATTTTTGTTATTATGTTTCATTGATTACCTGTGTTTCAAAATAAAATTGCATCTAAAATGGTGAAATCATGCTAAAACCTAATTTATTCTTTCTTAGAATATAACATGTAATTGTTGCTAGTTACAAAGCGATGATGTGTTATTGGAAGAATGCGCGACAAGGTTCTCTTAAGAAAATCAGTGATCTTAAACGAGCGATAATTCTTTGATAGGTCTGTCAATCTTGTTGAATGACTGTATAACAAAACTTTATTGACTCCCAAAATAGCAAGACAAAACAGTTTCCCCGAACATAAAATAATACGCCATTTATTCAAAGAGCGGCAGATTTTCATTAATAACTTTTAATGGCGATTAAACAGCGAACGGAAGCCCATTAACTGGCATGTTAATTCGAGATGAATAGTCATGTTTATACATTGAAACGGATTTTTACGCAGCATTAAACGTTGTGTATGCTGAAATAATAAGTTTTGAAAAAATAAACTAGTAGTTCTAGATGTTGCTAGAAGTTCTAACAACAGTAGACCTCGCAATCACAAACTTCAAGAGTCGCGAGGTTTACTGCTAAAATCCGATATTCTTGTTTAGAAACGAATATCAAATGTTTTTCTAAAGCCAGCCTATAAATAGCATCGAAGAAACTTCTCTTTTTCATCGAAATTTCCTCTTTTGACTGAATTTGCTTTAATTTTATTGCCTAGAATTGAGTACCAAAGGATTATAGCAAATATTCTCAAAATCGGTCAGTAAAAGGCACTACAGCAAACTTCCTCTCTTTTTGGGGAAAAAACTCCAGTAATCAAAAATCTTCGACGAAAAAAAATTTTTTTATTGTAAAATCTATATTTCCAGTTTCGTAAAGTTTGCAAAATACGACCTGTACGCGAGTGCCAACAAACTGCCGGATAGTAGAATGGAATTTTGCTGGTATGGGAAAGAGACCTTTTTTACTTCGCTCATTTGGTCAATTAATCGTGTGTACCGTATAAAAGGCTTACTACACTACCCAATTTCATTTCAGCATTCAAAATTCAAAAATTCAAAATTTTATTTAGCTTGTGGTCCTGGGTACAAGGGTAAGTTGGTATTTACAATTTTTAGTATTTTGCCAGATCCTGCTTTAAAGCATACAAGCAGTTAATGACATGTAATTTTGCAATTATAACAATAATAATTTTAGTTAGTTATCAATTAATTATTAATGCACTATAGTAAGATTGTCAAAAGCTAATAAGATATTATAATTATACATCATACATGTCATTTAGGTCTAACAACAGAACACAACCAGTTACTTGATATCACTTAAGTACCGCCTAACACATTATATTTTTTGCAATAATAATTCAAATTTTGGATGCATAATTTAGCATTATTTTCATTAACGATAAATTCAGTTTCAGTTTCACTTTATTTCAACTAAGTATCATAAAATACACTTTTGAAACGTCTTATACTATAAGCTTAAATAATATCAGTCAAAATATCATAATATTAAATAAAGTAAACGTAGGCATAACATAGGGTTACGTGTTGTCCAGTAGCAAATGAAGAAAAAAAAAAAAAAAAAAAACTACCAAACATATAATTTGGTAGTTTTTCAGTATTAGCATATCATAACATAACAAATAAAATAATATAAATTACATTGTATAAAAATAAAATTGTATGATAAAAATAATCGATAATATATTAATAATAAAATTTAAATACCTAAGTACCTTTAGTCTTGTCGAAGCAGGGACTATACGGGGTAGTCAGTTTAGTAACATTTTAACCAGTTTTTATAACCTTTTCAACAAAGAATAGGGACACCCAAGCCAGAGATTTTTGCAAATCATTTTTTTTTTTTAAATAAATAAATACCAAAAAATCAATTCCAAAGAAATAGCAAAGGCAAGATAAAGACGG
Source organism: Lycia hirtaria (assembly GCA_947563715.1). Classification (NCBI taxonomy): domain Eukaryota; kingdom Metazoa; phylum Arthropoda; class Insecta; order Lepidoptera; family Geometridae; genus Lycia; species Lycia hirtaria. Next base: position 25,976,288 of record OX387381.1, on the reverse strand, counting down.
CCTGAATTGCAAAAGAGCACAGTCAACTATTTCTACCTCATCTCATACATCTCTATGACAGGTTATTTGCAAACGAAACAAAAAAAAACGCATAAAAACAAACGCTTATAGGCATCTGGGGGTACTTCCGGTTATAAAGGAGACAGTTTCCGGTCGGGAGCGGTCATTAGCGACCGATATTGCAGCTTCCGCTGCAAAACCTACAGAGGCTTAACTATGATAGGTTGAGTGGCCTACTTTCTCGCTAGGTTTTTATCGGAACTCGATATTTTTAAAAGGTTGACCTGAAACTGGTGAGGAAGACGACGGTTTTTTTGTATGCAACTAAGTGAGACTATTAGAAGAGACTAGCAAGTCGCTCATCTGATACTACGCTTCACACTTGACCGTAACAGTCCTACGCCACCCAAAAATGTATGAATTCAAACGTCTAAAATAGTCATAGTGAATTATTGTTTCGTTGTTCTGAAATATTAGGTGCCAAATTTCAATAAAGCCGGAAAAACTGTCTCAAAAAAAAACGCTTACTTTGCGTCGGGTTAGGTTAGGTTACCTAACCCCGCCGGGTCCGTGGACGAGTTTCAGTGACGCACCCATGGGCCCGGCACACACAGGCGCCGAGACGAAACACCCCAGGGGTTTTAGTGGGTAACCCGGCATACCGGTTGACTGGGCTGGACTATCCGGCACACCGGTCAACTGGGCGGGACTCCCACATAACCACACAGCCTCCCCCGGGGCGCAGTGGTACCCATAAAGGGTTTCCCCTGGGTAACAAAAAAAAAAAAAAAAAAAGGTTACCTAACCCGACGTAAAGTATCTTAAAATTAAATAATAAATAAATATTGATGGACACACTGGTTAGAACGTCTATCACTAATGGTAGACATTTCATACAACACCATCTAGCTCACACTAAGCAAAGCTTGTAGATATACTATGGAAACAATATGGCTGATAGAATACATAAATACTTTTTTTTGTAAATACATACTTAAGATTCATAATAACACATCTTCGAAGACGAGCATTTGACATTCAATGACAAATCGCATTTTTGACAAAAGAAAAAAGTGTGAGTGAAAAGAGGTCACTTTAAAAAGTTTACAATCATGTATAATAAATATATAGTATTTAGTAAGTTGCGTTTGAAGTCGGTTTTGAATTGAAATATTATTTTGTAAATACATACTTATGATTCATAATAACACTCCGACACAGAACACGCTCAACGCACAAATATTTATCCTGAGTGAGGATTGAACCTTCGACCTACAGCTTAGTAGGCAGACATACTACCAACTGAGTTCCGAGGCCAGTCAAATTAATGATAAATGATAAATTCGTTTATTGAGATAAAAACGGAAAAAGACCAATTACAATTATCTCACAATATTCAAAAATTATTCTTAAACAATGTCCTAAACAAATGTCTGAGGATTACAAAATATTCATTATATAAATACAATATCATTTAAAATGTCAATACAAAAATGTCAAATGGGCAATACGCCTAGCATGTCATTACAAAAAAATAATTATGTCATACAAAGTAAAATATACCGTTCGGGTAAGTACTCAGAGTACCAAGTCAATAAACTCAAAGGTTATCGTCAAAGTCCAATGAATCATCAGGCTTTTTACACCTGTCCCATTGATCCAATTGATTTTCACAATAAGTCAAGGAGGTACTTAAAATAGTCTTCCAGTTATCACAAAAGATGTCACAATCAGGGTTGGCAGCAAGGAGTACGTTTAAGTGGCGACGGGCACGATTTAGGGGCGACATAGAACGTGCTACTGTGCGACCGCGATCTACGTGGAACAGGTCATGCGGGCGACCACGTCTGTTTGCTGAAACCCCGGGCTCGTCCGGTACGAACAGTACGCATAGCAAGTCGTGCAGACGTATAGAATCGACGGACCCCCTAAGCGCCTTACAGCAGATAGTTAGCTGGTCTAACATCCTTCTAACTTCCAAAGAGTTGTAACCAAGCTGACCGAGCAGGAACAAGTATTAAGTGTATAAAGAACGTAATTATTCTAATAAACACCACCACATTATCGATTTACATTCCTGTTGCGTACTGCACAAGAATGGAATTCTTAGCCGCCATCTCTGTTTCCTGAGACCTACAATCTTGGAATTTTCAAGGCTAGAGTGAATAGATATCTTCTAGATCGACAAGCTCCATTCTCGGCCACACCGTCGCTTAACATCAGGCGAGTTGATGGTCCTTCGTAGATCTATAATATATAAAAAAACAATGTATTTCCTTATGAAGTTTGGCAACCGTGACAAAATTTATAGTTATTATCTTGATTGAAACTATTGATTCTATATCATTAGTTTCTTTACAAATGTCATCAAGAATTTCATACTATGACACCTGTCAAACGTAAAATGGATATAATAATTTATCTCGGAATATAATGTTCTTAACTCGTGATTACACAAAAACGCGATGTAGTCATGTCGAGATGTAGTCCTAAAACTTCTAACCCAAAATGAAGACCTCACTAAGATCTATATTTTGGATGATACTTTCACTATGACAATATAAGTACAAACAGTTTGTGACAGTCTTCTTTATGGATGCATCCGCATAGCAAAGTAAACTGCAACAAACAAAAAAAAAAGAAAAACAAAAAAAAAGACAAAAACAAACTTTTTTTGTTACAAAAAGAGGAGGTTTTAACCGAATTGAGAATCTCCTTTTTTTAAGTAAGTTGAAAAATACATGACTCATTTCTTTTAACTTCGTATTTCTCAGCCATTACTTAATACCCATTCAATCATGATAACTTTTTTATGTGGAATCGAAGAAGGCTCTCGTGATATCTCGCCAGTAAAAACATCCCGCGCGTGTTCTAAGACTTGATAAATTTCCTTCTAACACAAGGAGAGGTTTTTTACGAGGTAAAAACATCAATCCCACATTTTATGTGTAAAAAGGGACTTACAAGATCCGATTCGATATCGGTATGCCCGATCTTGGATCATACGTACTTACGCAGTTATGTGGTACAGTTTTGATATGTATCTGAGATATACATAATTTCAACTTAAATTATTTAAACTGTAATATAATTTCTAAAATTCAAAATTGTACTTATTTTCACAATTTAATATTTAATTTTGTTCTCAAAAAGAAAATTATTTATATAAACTACAACTACAAACATGCGACTATCTAGGTATCCTTTATTTACCGATAATTTTGTAACTAAAATGCTATTATAATATTAAACAATCCTTTATTGTGGTGTTGAATACATATATTCCCTAGAAAATTCTGTGTCTGGGTGATTCCGTGTGTCATATGTATATATTTACAACAAAAAAAAGTATATATGTATTCTATCAGCCATCTAGTTCCATAGTACAAGCTTTGCTTATTTTGGGCTAGATGGTGTTGTGTGAAATGTCCACAAATATTTATTTATTTAAAATATGTACAGTCATCATTCAACAACAACAGAACTGGTTTACGGACGGGTCCAAAATGGGCTCCGACGTAGGCTTTGGCTTGTATGGTGAGCAGACCAAGCTTAGGTTATCACAAAACCTGGGCAAGTTCGCCTCCATTTTTCAGGCGGAAGTATTTGCCATTTTAGAATGCGCAGAAACAAACCTTCTGAACAATTACAACAACCATACAATATATATTAACTCTGACAGTCAGGCAGCACTGCTAGCACTAGGCTCCAACTTGGTAACCTCAAAACTAGTAGCTAACTGTGTGGATAGTCTAAACACTCTCGGTCGCCACAACAGAGTAACTCTTAGATGGGTACCGGGCCATGCAGGGATTGAGGGGAATGAAATCGCCGACGAACTAGCCAGGGCGGGGACTGAGAGTGTGCAATATGGTCCCGAACCCTTTTGCGGCATCCCCAAAAGCCTTGCCCGTCTAACGCTCGAAACCCACTATGAAAATAAATCCCTCAAGGCATGGTCAAACATGCCAGGGCTTATACACTCGAAAACACTCATCAAAGCCTATGATCGTAAGACTTATAAGCAAATCATAGGGCTGAGTAGGAACAGTATGCGCACTCTGGTCAGAGCCCTGACTGGACATTGTTGTCTTAATAAGCACATGTCCATTATAGGACTGAGCGAGTCAAAGGAGTGTAGGCTTTGTCACGAAGCTGATGAAACACCTATGCATATCCTCACAGACTGTGGCCACTGGTGCACAAACGTAGCCTCCATCTGGGCAGGCATACATTGCAGCCAGACGAGGTCAAAAGTATCTCTCCCAAGAAAGTACTGAGCTTCTTAATGAGCGCAGGACTAGGGAGAGAACTGTAATACAGCGGCAGTCACAATAGATCTCAATAGGTCGCAGTGACATTTAAGCCGCCTATCATAATAAAAAAAAAAAAAAAACAAAACAGTCATCATCATCATCATCATCTCAGCCATAAGAAGTCCACTGCTGGACATAGGCCTCCCCCGTGGATTTCCAAAAAGACCGATTGGAAGCGGCTTGCATCCAGCGTCTTCCCGCCACTTGTATGAGGTCATCTGTCCATCTCGTGGCTGGTCTTCCTACGCTGCGCTTGCCGGTACGTGGTCTCCACTCGAGAACCTTTCGGCCCCATCGGCCATCAGTTCTACGTGCTATGTGCCCTGCCCACTGCCACTTCAACTTACTAATCCGCTGTGCTATATCGTATGTACAGTATCGTTTTATAATTAATTTACTAAGCAACTATTTTTCACAACATAAAATTTCAAACAACATTAATTATTCCAAATATTTCAGTTTCTCAATGTCCAAAGTCGCATCATGTCAACGACTCTCGACACTTCCTTCTTTACTTTATATATTAACAAAATATTTCCCCAGCTCAGCACAATAATTAAGTAGACCGCGGCTTTACCATTAAGCGTATTTTTACTCGAGAAATTCACTCCATTTTCCTTACAATGTTCTTGGCACGAAAACAAGTGATAAATGTTACTGAGAAGCCCTGAAAAATTAATGTACGTTGAAGTAACCTTGAACTGGCCTGATCTCGGGCTATTTGATAAAATATCGCCGGATCATCCGGCGATTTGTTGTTGTTTTGGAGGAGCCAGCCAGCGACCGCGGGTACTAAGGCAGTTTTCGCAAGTCATTTTTAGTCGTAATTTCGTTGGAGCATGTATTTTATCCTAAGTAATGATTTTCTTTTAATTTTATGGTCTGTGATGCATTTCACAGAGTATAGAAGTTTAATAATTTCGAAATAACAGAAATACAGCACCACCTCTTACGTTATTTGTTTTCTTTGGCATGTATTAGAATATTTTTTTAAAGAAATGAAAATACGATTTTTCTCTGATTGGCCACAGACAAACGGCTAAAGCGCACATTTATTTTGACCAAATAGAGAGTTTCTCGTGATAAAATAAATTGGCCAGCCCAAAAAAAATAATAAGAGGTTGAGAACTCTAAGCGAGAGGGATTTTTTCGAGAGGCATTCTGTTCTGAGCAGCGGTGCAATGAACACTTATTATGATCCTAACACATTACTTTGACCAGCATAACTTAAAATTTGAAATATAAGTTGTTGAAATAACACTATATTAATGCCAGAAAAGGAAGTATATATATGAGTATAAGTGAAAATCAACAGAGTATTTCATTTTTTCATTGTAATATTATAAAAGCGAAATCAACTCGAAATATATCTTAACAGGTCTAATTTTGGATAATATGATTTCAGCTAGTTACGGCGACTTTTTGTTGGTTATGATAAAAGCGAATATTACAAAAGCAAAAGAAACTACCTCTCTTTGTCTACGGCAAAAGTTTTCCTCCCTCTATTTCTTTCTCTCCCTCTCTCTCTCTCTTTCTCTCCCTGCCCTGCCCTGTAAAAGTTATGGCAAGTCATTTTCATATGTGATTTCCCAGAAGAGGAGTGTGTAGCCGAAGTAATATTATAAAAGCAAAAGTTTCCTTCTCTTTCTCTCTCTATCTTTCTTTCTTCCTCTCCTTCTCTCTCTCTTTGTTAGCGATAGTTATTCTTTTTTTTTTTTACCTTTTCATAATTAAAAGGCTGAACGAATTGTTATAAAATTTTACACAGAGGCGACATAGACACAAACGTAGAAAGACGAACATTGCATACATCATCATTTTTCATGACTTCTGACCTGACACGTTAAACGTTGAGGATCTGTTATTAAATACAAAAAAAGGTGACAAAAATAACGTTCAATTATCCATAAGTACAACTCGAAATCTCTATTCTGCTACAAAATCTACGAACAACCTACATATTCCTCATTTCACGATAACTTTTATCCAAACTGTATTTAGAGCGGAATTCCAATAGGAAAAAAAATACTTTCTTACAATCTTACATTACGTAACAATTCCTTAACTTCTTTCATTTAAACGTTCATTTCATGATAACTTGAAATTTCTTTATAAATTTTTTTCGTTAAGTCGTCCCCACCCACGAAGCATTATTTTTAACAATATTCCTTCCTGGAGCCATTATTATCCTGTCCAAATTTAAACAAGTTTCCATGAAGATTGTTATCGTGGGCTAAGTAGGCAAATACGCCGGATTACTGAAGCCGGTTCATTAATGTAATACCTTTTCCAATATCGGAGGTTGCTATGAGAGGGTAATCTTCACGGACTAACAGCTACATTGTTCTTAATGAGAACTTCCTTTGTTTGAGTTAATATTAGAATACTATTACTTTGTTGGGCAAATATCTTGCTCTCTCGTGTCGCCTTCTATTTTTTTTTTGTATGTACTTGTATTGGAATGGTTTGACATAATCACATCCTCATTGAAGTGAAACAAATTATAACGGATTTACCGCGTATATTCTATATGATTTTATGACCTGACGATTCTAACACTTTGCAGCGTCCGTGGTCACAGGTGAGACTAGATGACAGTTGTCTTTTTTATAATAAATAATAAAAACTAGAATTCCTTTATTGCAGGTAATTAAAACCCATATAGTTAAAAGCAGAAAAAGCACATGCAGACAAAAGAATATTCATTAAATTTAAATCAGATATTATAAAATAAATAATTCTATAAAAAGCAATACAATTAAATAAATATCACCAAATTAAATAATCTTAAAAATGTCAAACAGTAAATTAATAATCATAATATTTAAAATATTTAAATTTTTGCTATGAAAATATTAATTACCTACTTAATACCTACTACTGTTTTAAAAGTGTTCGAAACGTCAGGTCATAGCGTCTATTGGCCTCTTGCGTTCTTGGCCATTTGCGTCGATCCCCATAAAATTATGTAAAATATACGCGATAAATCCGTTAAAATTTGTTTCATATAAATGAGTAACGATTGCGATAACCTTAGAAAACAAAATCATAGACATAATTGAGTGACTGAGCGGAACGAGCTAAAAGTCCCTGCATGAGCAGGAAAAATCTTTTTGGTTTTCTTTAAGTATCGGGTACTCGATTCAGATGAATATAATATCAGTTTAGGAGTACTGTAGGGATACACCTGAATTACTAAGACTCCGCTGTCTGTCTGTCTGTCTGTCCATCTGTCCGTCAATCTCCAGGCTGTACTCATGAACCGTGATAGTTAGACAGTTGAAATTTTCAGATGATGTATTTATGTTGCCGCCATAACAACAACTACTCAAAAATATAATAAAATAAATATTTAAGGGTACATACAACATAAACAAACGTGATTTTTTTACTCGATATTGATAACGGCAACTGTAGACGCTTGAAATATTCACAGAATATTGAGTTATATTATTCACTTTAGAAATAAATAATTAAATTAAAATAAAATTAATTTTTAAGCACGCTTCCATACAACAGACATGATTTTCTGCCGTTTTTAGGGTTCCGTACCCAAAGGATAGATATTGGTACGGGATCCTTCGTGCGCGAGTCCGACTCGCACTTTTTAATTACCAGAGAAGAGTTAATTTTATTACGATATACCTACATGTCTAAGAATGTTGTGATGTACAAGACAGATAGTTTTGGAGACAAATATTTCTCGTTTGGAGTACAAGTACAAGATTAGAAAACTCAAAAACCCCTGACAAAAGAAACGGCTGAACCGATTTTGATGAAACATCAAATAGCTCAAATAGCATCAAAAACATGATAGCTAAGAATACTCTCGATGAAATCCTCTTTCAAACAAGAGAAACTAGATCAGAACCGGGCCATCCGTTTGAGAGCTACGATGGCACAGACAGACACAGATATACCTATAGATACACAGGTACACGCATCAAATTTTTTACACCCCTCTTTTGAGTCAGGAGTTAAAAACAGAGGTCGTATATTTATATGCATGTAGCGTCATACCTAAGGTACGGAGTGCGCCTAGTGTTAAAATACTGGTTATTAGATGGACTTGAACTTGTCAATGAATATCAATGGTTCATTTGCAATTACGATGCTGTCTACCTGACATTTGTATGCCTAATCGGCACAACATGATTTTAAGCGACTAAACTTAGTGTAACATCTTTTATGCACTTGTTGTATAAAATTCTCGTGTTGTATGCAAATAAATTAACTTTATATATTTGAAATTTACAGCAAATTTTAATTAATTATAATTAATTTTAATGTTATTTAATGTTGTAGTTATTTAATTTAATTTATTCAAATTTATTTATCTTCAATAATTAAAATTTATTGAATTTTAATTTTATTTTTAATGCTAATATAATTTATATGGATGCCTACCGTCCGGAATAAAATTATTTCATTTCATCTCAATGGTATCCCCCTGCATGAGTATAGCATGACTTCTTCAGAACTTTGTTTTGTGAAGTAATTATAAAGTCGACAAGACAAAATTAATTTAAAGTTTAATCTTAGGTATACTCGAAAGAAAAGTTTGTAAGCATAACGATACAAGCGTATTATGTTTCATTTTGTGTAATTAGACAAAATAATTTACAAAGATCAAATTGCTTTTTAACTGACTTCCAAAAAGAAGGAGGTTATCAATTTGGTCTGTACGTTTTTGTTTTGTATATTTGTTCACCGATTACTCGGCCAATTGTGCATTGATTTTGGTGATTTTCTTTGTATTTGGTAGTTTATACTTAAGAGGTGGTCCCATATATTTTTTGTCAGAATCGATGCAGTGCTTTGGTTTTTATAACAAAATAATTGGTAAAATATCATCCAAGTGTCTGTAGAAAAGTGAACAGCAAGTCGCGTACATATGTATTGTATTGCGTATTTAGAAGGTTACAGTCACTAAAAAGTTGTTACTTGACGAAAAGGTCACAATTTCAACAAAATTGTTAGATAAATGCTCCCATACTATAACTAAATGAATAGGATTTGTTTTAAATTAGATGTCACAACTTTTTGAGATAGAGAGCTGCGCGTTGCGAGACTTAGCTTTTTGTACCTACATAAGTTTTTGATGGGATAACATTTAACATCTAACTCTTTCATTTGATATTGTAAAACTAATGAAATTGATATTGTAACAATGAAATGACTTAAACATGTAAGTGTAAGCTACTTGACTCTCATATTTGTACACCCTATATGGTAAAAGCATGTTTGATCAATATTAACGCTTTGACATCTGCACCTGTACACATGTTTTGACAAATAAATATATCTTTATCTTTAAAGATATAAAAAATAGTAATATAATATAAAAAAATATACTAAAAACATAATTTGAAAGAAATTATATCAAAATCGGCTTAGTAGTTTGGTTTTCAAAACAAAATAATGGGAATACCATGTCATCCATGAATACGAATGAATTAATTGAAATCGTTTTTTAAATGACCTATAATAAATTCATTTAATATAATTATCTTTCGGTGGATATCTTATAACATTGTTTCGAAAATACCTTTATATTTTTTATAACAATTCAGAAAAAGAAAGAAACATTGAAACCTGATTTCGACTATGTACCTACATAGAGAGGTTGAAATGTTTCAATTTAAAGTTTTATTTGAAACACATTTTTTTCGTATTTTGATTCGATCAAACGTGGGAAATCGTTCCACATGTCCTATTTGTAAATAACAATATTATTTTGCAGAGGTCCAATATCGTTGACCAGAAGCGCAATACGAGAGCCGTTAGAAATAATAACCGGCGGCAGAAACAGCATTCCCATAAGGCCAGGACCACACACAAGCCATGCGCCAAGAGCTACAACTAAAACAACACTATGACAAGATAAATCTGTCTGTCTATATACGCATTTAGCTTTTATGACGAGGTCGATTAAAATAGATCGATATTATCGATCTTTTTATGATTATGATTATTTGATAATAAAGAAATGAATCGCAAAATCCTACTGATTCATTGAAGTAACAGGTATTATAATATCTTTAACATAAAGTAAAGACAGAACATTTTTTTATGTAGAAATAGGTTTGCGCTTGACCGCCAACTCGCCCGATGTTAAGTGACGTTGCGGTCTACGATGGAGCGCGCTTACCTAGAAGAAACCAATTCACTCGTGATTTAAAGACACCCAGATTATATCTACCGGAAAAGATCCACTCAGGAAGAGAACATAAAGTAAAAACAGACAGATGGGCAGAAGATATCATACAAGTGGCAAGAATACGCCAGCGTTTTTCTGCCTGCATCCAGATGCATGCCGCTCCCAACCGGTCTTTTTGGAAACAGAAAAGGTTCCTTTATTATCATAACTCTATAATATAACGGTTTCATTTAATTTCTAAGTGGCTTTGGTGTAGTCCCTGCCTAAACAGCCGTCAGGCGAATTCAATTCCAGTTTTCATAAGTGATTCCCTAATCTCGTGGGAGTTGATTCGGACGGACCCCAATCTGAATAATCAATGTACATACCTACCTGTATGTGGCGGCCAATATGGATTCATTTGAAATATGAATAAATGTTGCTAACCAATTAATGTTGGAGGCAACTGTTTTGTGTAACTTTATGTACCCAACTGCGCAAGAAGAAGGGCTTCTTCTTGCGCAGTCCATACGATTGGCAGTGAAGAATTTTCCCATGGAAAGAGTGCGTGCTTCTATTGATAACTGGCCTCAACGTTTAAAGGACTGTATTGCAGCCAATGGAGACCACTTCGAATAAGCTTTTATATTTTAAATTGTTTTATATTTATGTATTAAACTAACACACTGTAAAAGTAATAAATATTATTTGCAATAAAAAATATTTTTTTCTTCGTGACAATATTTATGGCAAGACTAGGTAATTATGATAATTCTCGAATGAAATTTTAAGGTTTGCTTGGCGAACGTAGTAGTATGGTACAATCAGTGCCTTCCACCGCCCCGCTGTCCGAATATCCCCACCATATTTTTCGAATGCTTTTTATTTCTGGCGGAACCTATACCTACTATATTACTACAATTCATTATCAACATCCAGGGAAAATTTAAAAGGGAATCGCGTATAATGCCTATTGTACACGAGCGGCAATGAAAGCTCCTCTTCTTGTACAGATAAGGGCCTATTGAATCTGTCAACGCTTCAACAAATGATAAGAATTGTGATATAGCTGTCAAATGAATCTGCCTCCAATATAGACCATTTTAACGAGAACGGTCTTTGTTTAAGTGAATATTAGAAGCTATTCAAGAAGAATCAATAAGAGTTCAAAAATAAGTATAACTTTGTAGAGATCTTTCAGTTTAAGATTTCATCAAGTCTGAGGTCATTTGAGAAACTTATTCTCAAATGACCCCAGACTTGATGAAATCTCTGTATCTATCAGAACCATGAAAACATTACCTTAATCTAATGATTTGTTAGATTTTCGCTATCAATTCACTTCGCTTTTTTTTACTCAATAAAATAAAATTTTAACAGATTACAAGATTTATGTTTATTGACGGTTTTGTGTATTGTTTTGTTTCCGTCAAGACTAGAAATGTCGGGGGGAGGCCTTTGCCCAGCAGTGGGACACTACAGGCTAACAACAATAACAAGATTTTTATGTAATAATTGAATTCTTTATTACAAACAAATAAAAAAGATAACTGTCATCTAGTCTCAGTTGTCCTGTGTATTTGAAACATCAGGTATTAAAATTATGTAAAACAGACGCGATAAATCCGTTAAAAGTTGTTTAATTCCAATAATTTCCCTTAACTCTCTCTTTCTGTCTTTCTTTCCTATCATTCTGGAAATCGTAACAGCTAGATATACACGCCAAATCCACAAACTTCGCGTTCAGAGTTCCGGGATGATCTTTTATTGCAAAACACGCCGCAAACGGTTCAATTTTATCAAAGTTAACAATGTTACGCCAATTGGGGCATATTTAACGATAATTGCTACAAAAAAATAAAAATAAATCCACAAAAAGCAATTCATAGCAAAAAGCCCGAATTTTCCATCCCAATGATTATGTAAAAAGAGGTATACAATATTCAAGAGGCTTGTTCCTGGTTTACACGGTAGGTATTGCCGTACTGGGTCTATTATTACGGTACACGATAAATATTCGAGTATTGCTCTCCTTGCATTCGGGCTTTGGGAACAAATAGTGGGGAAGCACGCAACTCCATGCCATGCGTGCCTTAACCTAATTATATGGTATACTAGCCAACTTCTGTAGGTTTACCTGAGACTTTATATTAAATCGATAGAAAGGATAAAAACTTTCAATTTGGTGTATAAAACAGTGTGTGTGTGTGTATGAGTCTGTGTGTGTGTGTGTGTGTGTGAGTGTGTGTGTGTGTGTGAGTGTGTGTGTGAGTGTGTGTGTGAGTGTGTGAGTGCGTGTGTGTATGGTGTGTATGTGTGTGGTGTGTATGTGTGTGGTGTGTGTGTGCGTGTATGTACAGTATGCAAAAGTTATTCATTTGCCTTGGTGTGTATTTTGATATCTACTTAAATAAATCAACACGCAGATGGTTTGTCTAATGGTAAGCGATAACCATTTCCTACGTGCAAATTCAAAACTAATAGTGTCGCGAAGGTCCCGATCATTATCACTGAGTCAGTATCGCTGAACGACTGTAATGATATATACTGGGATACTTGAAGTACTGAACTGTATTTCAAGTATCCCACTGGACATCGTAGACTGTGTTACTGAACTTCGTTTGAAGTGTGTGCTGTATTAAAAAAACGTGATGAACGGTGACTTGCAGTCTCAACGACAAGGAACCATAAAAAACCTTCAGAACAACATAATACGCTTAAGTGCTCCACAGTCCAGCTTTCAACCTTAATTGCCTACTTTAACCTCCCAACTATATGTTTGAATTCGATCTCCGAATCAAATATTAACACCACCATTCACTATTCCGTACCATTTCGTCAGCATCACGACTGCAGCGCGTACAAATTTACGGTCAATTTCTGACACAAATTCGCCAAAAGCTCCAGTTTTTCTTTTCACCTGACAACTTTAACTTGACACTCGTTTGGTTAATTTTGAACCTTATGATGTATGAATATAAAGTTGATGTGGTATCCCAGTGTTGTGGTAGGTAGTGACCCGTCATAAATTGAGTGAGAATCCCCATATGTTCAGTGATAACCCGCGTAACTCTTCCCGGACGAATGGGCGGCGCGCCGGCGACGTTACAAAAATTCAGCAAATGTGGAGAGTACGGCAAAACGGACACAATGCATTGATTCGACACTACAACTTATAATACCGGTGAAATAAGAGTTACACTGATGCTTTCGTACCTCCACAGTACATAATACCCGGCCAAGTGCGTGTCAAGCCACGCGCAGTGTGTTCCATAGTGGCAGTTTTGGCAATTGTGAACATGGAGTTTTATGGCGGGAACATGGGAATGACATGTCGAAGTTTTTAATGTTAATGGTTTATATAGTTATTTTCTAGGTAAACGCAACATTTGACGATCAAACGCAGCTTACTGATTTTGTTTTCTATTTTTTGGAAAAACTTTAATAGCTCTAATGTATTATTTATTTGTCTTTTGTATTGTATGCATTATGTTCATATTATCATTATCATTTTGTATTAATTATAATAACACAAGATACAACTCCATGTGACTCACAAATTGCGCTGTCATTTGAAATTCCCCTGTGAGCGGGACGATTTAGAGTTAAAATTTGAATACTAAGCCTTTAGCCGTAGCATCGAGTCGATGTAGTGTGCTCTGGCCAAACTGCGGCCGTATTCGTATCGATATCTGGTTTATTGATCGGACTCAAGTGCTTGTAGCGTAAGTGTACTTTTGAGGGAACGTGAAGGTTTTGTAAACTTTTCCCGGAGAAGTTTCGAGAACTTACGCGTTTTGTGGGGTTTGCTGGGATCGGGCTTGAGATGTACGTTTATGTTTATAACGGAGATATACTACACATACGTTGAGGAGAGTAGCCAAGGAAAATGTTACCAAAAGTAAGTTCTATGACGTCAGAGTTATATAGAACGGGGTTACCTAAAGTAACAAACTGTAAGAAAATGCTGTTGCTCTAGTATCTATTCAGTCTTTAGACACATTCCATAAAATAATAATCTGGTTGTTTAATAATATGGCATTTAAGCAATTAAACATTTATTGTTGTTTATATATAATCCTGAGCTGACCTGATCTGACCTGTGTAATATCTGAGGCTGGGTGACCTGTCATTATTATTTGATAATTCTTAGCTGTTACTAGTCACCGTGAGTTCTGAGCTTTTATGGAATTAATAGTACCACATTTTACCTAGACTTAGAGCTTAACTTATAAAAATATTCTTTTTTGACCTAAAGCGGTCCTTTTAGAAAACAAAATCAATGAAAAGTCTGTACCGGATCCAGTTCTAATAAGACATCATATCTGCGTGTCACGATTTATTATGCTCCACATTATCGTACCATACATTACTGTCTTCGGATTCACACTGTCCGGAACGCTTGGGGTAAAACGAGGAAGTAGCACGGGGTTTTTGGCGGGAACGTCTTAGTAACGTGTTGTTGCTTTGTTTTATTTTCCTAAACTTGTGTTATTTTGAACATTACTGCTATAAAAATGGTGGTGTTTTATTCATTAAGTGTTCGATAAAGTGCGTGAGTGTGGGCAAGTGAAATAAAGCAGTGGAATATGTGATTTTACGTTGTCGGCAAAACTCCATAGAAGCTTCTAGTAAAGTCGCTATCACTTTACTGAGGCAAGACTTCAATTTGAAAATGACTGTTTACGTGACTTAGACTGTGACTAGAACACTATATACCTAACTTGCATTATTCAAGAAACTTGAAAATATTTCAATACTTGACACTGGCAAATCGCTAATCGCGGGGTCCAATACAAAAAAAGAAGAAGAAGAAGAGGAAGTAGCACAAGAACATAACTTTCGCATAAACAAGGTAATCTTTATAACGTGAAATAAAAAGGCTCAAACCCTCATACATTGCATATTTAGAGTGCGGGTCAACCCTGCTGCATAGACGAGGGTAAATAGTCCTCGGCACGGTGGCAACACGCCAGCCTGTTGTAAAGTAAACGATAAATTCCGGACCAGGTGGTGGGTCCACATTACCCACCACTGCTAAATAGCGAAACATAGTAAGAGAAAATGACTAAGAATGGACTCAACCCAATGACTTTCCAACACATGGACGTAAAGTCTAAAACAAAATTCATGATTTGGTGTCCTGGATTGACCGATACTCATATACCAATAAATGACGAACTTAAAGATTTTGATTTATAGACTCTATGTCGGCGCGCTAAATCCTAATTTAAAATGAGAAGTTTTGAGATGTCTATTTTGCCGCTTCGAATTATTTTGAAAATGGAAATTATTTTAACCGTGTAAAGGGTCTCATTAATTAGATCTCATTGAGCTTGAACGTTTTTGAGGACTGACGCTACATCCCGTTGATACTTTGTAAAAGGTATAGGTATTACAGAGCGTATATGTATCTTCTAAATATGTATACTTCATCTTCGACTACAATTTACTTTCCGATAAGCAAGTTAGTGGTGAAATGCGGACTTACTTATTCATGGTGAACAAGTATCAATGTTAAAAGAGAAACAAAATACCAGACTCCAGAAAATATTTTTTTTCAGCCTACGAGTATAAAATATAAATGCTTATTCTTTAGAATAATTCTAGTAAAATAATTTGTTTATTACGAAAAAGTTAGTATGAAGTTATGAAAAAACGATTTAATATTTATTTTTGCGAGAGATGTATTATTATTATTAAAAAAATAATATAGCCAATTACGAAGGCCACAGCCGAAGGATTTAAAAAAAACCAAAAACTATTTAAATTAAATTTAATTACGATAATTAGGATTTACAATTAGAGTTATATTAGAGCTATGTGAATGGAATCGATGCTAGATTACCACTGCCGGACGGAAAGGTTCCACCCTTATCTAAGGCGTTGGGTCGCACGGGCGTATCTTGTTACCGCTGACTCGTCGACTCGGGATACTCGGTACTCAGGCGATGCAGCTGCCAGTCAGCGATAGACAAAGGGCTTGATGACGTAACACCTCCACCCTCAGAACGGCAACTATTTGAGAACTTTGAGAGCAAATGTTGCCGGTGCTCTTGATTGGGATGCAGGATCTTCATTGTCTTCGCAATCATATGTTCTTGTCTTGTTCTTGTCGTTACTCTTGAAGTGGTTGCGGTAGCGCCGTAGAGTCAGAAAGGCTGCTAATGTCGCTGCAACTGCCAGGATACTGTAGATCGGTATTGTAGTGTGGTACAACGTGTCCTTAGAGATGTCGTCCAGCTGAATTGTTGGTTGCATCATCACGTTTTCTTGGTATTCGTGCAAATCTCTCAAGTTTATGGAATTCAATTTAATGTGTGGTGACGGCGAGGTGGTCGTCACTTCGAAGTTCATGGAAACCTTCATAATGTTCATGGGTTGTCCTTCGATTCTGTCGTACTTGTTACTGATGGTGAGCTCCTCCGTGTTCAGCGAACAGCTGAGTGGGATGGTTACGAGGTAACTTCCTCGTACGGTATTGTAGCTTTCTTGTCCACAAGTAGTATGTATCTTTGTCGGACGAGGAAACGAGATAGCGTAATGTCGCTCGTCCAGTTGGTCCATAGCCTCCCTGGTTAGCTTGATTGTGGTCATCTCGCAGGTGTTGTCGAGAGATTGGTTCACGATGAGATTTTGAATGCAGTCTGCTTGTGCTCGTACTCGCTGGCTCAGAGTTTCTTTACAGAGATACTTTGTGCCGTACTTCGGACATTCTGTCTCTATGTACATGAATGTCTGCCTGTTGCTTGCTATGAAAGGGTAGGGAGGTAAAATGGATAAGTTGTTCTTGTTCGGAAAGACTGCTAATCTAAATAAGTCATATTCTACTGAAGATACTACTGGGAATTTCAAAGTTATAACTATACGTTTCCCTGAAAAATAATAGCCAGGTTTGATGACGTCATAGTACTCCCTTAAATCTAGTTCTAATATATGGCCCTTAGGGTAAATTATTTCTAGTTTATTTATCATGCTAGCTAATATGTCTACGCTTACAATCGAATGGTGGGTGCTCGATGCACGCACGAAGCTTAAAATATTCTCTATTCTAATTAGTTCTGCTAAAATATCATCTAAGTTCCTATTTCTATCTAATAATATATTACGTAGTTGCCTACTCGGTGCAGGACTTATGTGTCTTTCCTTAGGATGGAAAGTTTTGATTACTCAAGGACACAGTGGTAAAATTAAGGACAGCAAGCACAAGAGCAATTCATGTACTCACCCAATATATTTCATTTTGGTCTTTTCTGTAAATCAATGTTCGGATTTGTCCTCCAGCCGCAGGCCCAGGTTCTTTTCGGATAAAGCAGGATCGGAGCGCGGCGCACTTAACGCACACACGCACGCACAACCAGGGAGGTCTCCCGGGAGATGACTCCGTCAATGTTCCCGGAACGCACAAAGAGTTCACAATTAACTCACTCCTAGCTAACCTACTTTATCCTACCGACTGCGCCAATTACGAAGGCCACAGCCGAAGGATTTAAAAAAAACCAAAAACTATTTAAATTAAATTTAATTACGATAATTAGGATTTACAATTAGAGTTATATTAGAGCTATGTGAATGGAATCGATGCTAGATTACCACTGCCGGACGGAAAGGTTCCACCCTTATCTAAGGCGTTGGGTCGCACGGGCGTATCTTGTTACCGCTGACTCGTCGACTCGGGATACTCGGTACTCAGGCGATGCAGCTGCCAGTCAGCGATAGACAAAGGGCTTGATGACGTAACAAGCCTATAAACAGTCAGGAGGTGAAGACGAATCTAACGATATCAATATTATTCAAGCTGTTTGGGTTGTAGGTGATCATATAGAAAAATACATACACACGAAAAACCTAGCCCGCCTAGGAATGCGGGTTATGTTTTTCGTGCGTTTCGTAGGAACGCAAATGGGTAAATATAAGCCACCATTTCACTATAATCAGCAGTTGTCTCTTCAAAGGAAGGAAGAAGTGGGACCACAGCCGCCTAATCTATTCCCCTGGTTCCTAAATTGACAAACATTATGTCGGTTACTGTGTTTCAACCCGTCTCAGCCTACTTCAAGCATTAAGCGGCAACGGGTGGTCACGGGCAGGGTTAAACAGTGACTAATAGTTTTGGGACATTCGTCATTAAAAGTTCGAAGGTGAGGGTTGCCAGACTTGCCAGCTTAATCGTGGATTGTTATTAATCATCAGATTTATAACTTGAATTGGTTAGTTATAAGTAAGATACGACCTACCACAATGTTTGGAAGGGTCATCTCTTCAAATTAAGACTTGTCGAGTGTCCAACATGTAGGACCTGCGGAGAAGCTGAGGATTCAGTGCAATACATCTTGTATAGCTGTGACTCGATATCTAAGATGCAAATGGACCTCTTCGAATCTGCGTATTCAGAACTAGAGAACTACAGGCACTTCGCACCTGATGATATCCTGAAGCTCATGCAGTTCTTCTTCAGAAAACCCGAGGCTGATGAGGAAGGAATGGGGTAAGTACACAAGACCCCAAATGCTCGAAGCAAGATACCACTATGTTTTACTACACTAACTAAGTATAAATACAAAACTAAAAAAAAAACTATTTTTCTGTCTGTTCTATTAAAACATCGTAAATATGTCGGTAACAAACGGTTAAAAACGTTTTTTTATCGAATGTGTAATAGTTTTTTTTATAGCTTCCTTATTAATTTTGCATCACTTACCTTGTAATAATCAATGTAAAAATAAACTCAATTTACGTAACATACGCTAAGAAACACCATAAGTTTACGTTGTATCTAA
Organism: Lycia hirtaria; assembly: GCA_947563715.1. NCBI lineage: Eukaryota > Metazoa > Arthropoda > Insecta > Lepidoptera > Geometridae > Lycia > Lycia hirtaria. Next base: position 25,957,053 of record OX387381.1, on the reverse strand, counting down.
CATATACCTTTTCCTTCCTCCTTCCTTTTACTTTTCTGTCAAGAGAAATGCCACTATGGCAATTTTGTGCGTGTGCAAAAAGTTAAGTATAACTTTTTAGAAATAGAATTTAGGGTCATATCAGCAACTAACTTAAGTATAATAAACCCTAAAGTCCTGCCACTGCCGCCACCTGTTTCCTGATAACTAAAAACTTAGAATTATCAAGGCTACAGTGAATATAGATTACTATCTATATTTTGAATTACCTGCCCAACAATATCCTACATCATGGGATAAACAATAAAATTTTTGCTAGTTATCATTAAAAAAAAACATATTAATCTCGTCAACAAAGTGGTACATAAAAATCTTGGATACCTGCCCTACACGAAAGTGGGAATGATTTTTTATTGTTTATCTCATGGTGAATGATTTAATTATCCCTAATATTAATTTAAGGATTTTAATACAGGGGGCATACCTTACTTACCTAACTGTTTGTTTACAGATTTTATATAATTCTATTATTTACTTACACATGTTTATCTAATCTTAATATGTATATTGTACACCCATACCAAATTACAGCTTTCTAGTATTAAGAGTCTTTGAGCAAAGCTGCTGATAGACCGACAGACAGACGGACGGACAAGGTAAAACTGTAAAGGTACTTTATTGACTTCAATAATCTAAAAACTACTATGTTATGCAAATTGAATTCAATATCATAACTAATCAAAATTATCATCATGGAAATTCCATTGGGTACATTAATTTTATTCATACAACACGGGTCGCTGAGTAAGGGACTCCGAATGAATTTTAATACGCTAAGGTCGCGAGGGTAACCTGTTGCATTGCGGCTGGACTGTAACCTTGCTGCCGTTGTATTCTTCAGGCAAATCATTTGAATACAGAAAAAATGAGAATACATGCATGCTGGGTACGCTGCCAACTGGTAGTGGGTTTGAGCATTTGGATTATCTTTAGACCTTTATCGGTCTGGGGTGAACGATGTGCTTTTTGTGTAGTAGTTTAGTTAGTTGAGTTTGTATATTGTGTTGTAGTTAATAAAGGCGTTTAAAAGATATATAAAATTTGCCGTGGTTTACTTTTATGGGAAGATTGACATCCTTAAGTATCCTGTATTGTTAGGTCCTTAAGTATTGTTAGGTCTTGCAACAAGACCTAACGATACATAAGGATGTCAATATGTCAATACGTTGTATATTTTCTTAGCAATATTTGTACAAACACTTGTGTGACGAACATAAGCTGTCTAATTCCATAGTTCCAAGCCTTGCTTAATTTGGGCTAGATAGAGTTGTGTGAAAATGTAAAAAAAAATACCCTACCCTATCCATAATAAAGTGTCAAAGCCACAAAACCACTGTAAATTCTACGAAAAAATATTTTAAGCAGTTCTCGACGACAATTTTCATATTTTCCTGATTTAGCACAAAGATTTCTCAATTCTTTCGTCGTATAAGCGACGGCAGGGCCGTATATGGTAAGTTATAGAGATGTATGAATTATTATAATTCGCTTTGGGTCGAATATAGTTCCAACCTGTTGATATTAAGGATATACGTCATGTGGCCGTTAACCTTTGAACTGGTTTATAAGAATCTATTGAATGATCGTCTATTGTTACGGTCAAAGTGGTAATATAATTTAGCTGGATACCTACGATGAATAGAGTAGGAAAGTGTTGGGTGAAATTGGGATTTATTATGGGATGAAAATAGATTTCCAATTTGAAAATTTTGCTGGAACCGTACGTTGCAAATTTTATTTGCGACAATACATTCTAGATGTATGAACTTTTTATATTATTAATTTATTATTGTGGAGTAATTTCTCATTTTTTCTTCGTGTTCTCAGATTTTCTTCCTCGCAAAAAAAACACTACAAAGAACGATCTTGTGTCATCCACATCTAAATTTCTATTACAATATTGCTAGTGTTCAAACAGTCATTCTGTATAAGAATTAAGTAAGTTTATGGATCCAGTTTCACCTGAGTTTCAAAACTTGACCCTTTGTGAAAAATTTCAGCAAAGTGGAAAGACTACTACGCTAGAAACTCATTACCCCATCGTAACTTAATCATCCAGAACAAATAACTATACCTAGTCAACAACCGACTTCAAAATGCCCAATTTCGTTTACTTAGATGACATATTTTTTCCAGTTATTTTAAATGTAAAAAGTCCATATCTTGAAAACTACTCGTCGCTTTAGTGCTTGTTTAACACAACCGCCACATTTATCGAAAATCAGTTTTAAATACAGTCTTGTTAAGGATTAAATTTCAGTTCGGTTGGTTAAAAAAAACTTTTTGCTTTTAAAACTACAAAATTAAGTTTCGTGCTTGTTTAAGATAAGTACAAACTTACAAAGCTTGAGGCAAATCCAACATCAAAACAATTTTTTTGTGAAATTTAGCTTGAGTGAAATAAGTGATTTCATCCGACCAATCACAGTTCACGATGCCATGTCCGCCATATTGATTGTGGCGCTGCCGCTTAATATTCCCCCCCCCCCCCCCCCAATTTTTTCTTAACATATTTTGCCCCTCCCCCTCCCCCAACTTTTTCTTAACATATTTTGCCCCCCCCCCATATTTTTAAGTTTGATTTTATACAATAAATTAAAAACTTGCTAAGGTAGGTAGCTTTACCCAAAAAACATATTAAAAATCTCTTGAATAGATTGGAATCTAACATTTTAGACCTATTCAATTTTCATACGCGATCAGAATCTTTTTGACGTGACAACCTCTAATAAATCGATGACCGCCGGCTGCACGCATGAAAAAGTATGACTCACTGTCCCGTTACTCTTATTGTCCCGTTACATCACCAACATCATAATTTCATCATTGTTTTGTTATGACGTTGTCGCGTTAAACTATCGTCCGTAAACCGACTTTACAGACAACCAATTTTTCATAAATAGGTACAGAAGACGAAACTAACTAACTTTACCATGATCGTAAATAAGTACATTAACTTGCTTTAGCTAGTCATCAATAAATATAAAGGCTCATATAAAATGTTAAAATTATTATTTATTGAATTAATTTTTGATGACAACTTGACGTGACGTGTCTAAACGTGAAGCGTATTTTTAGTGTATGTTATGTTATTTCATGTATTTACAAACGTACTGTGTACCTAATTATTTTATTGTGTTATTGTGACGTGTATCAATAGATATCAATAAAGAAATATGAATATGATTAAAGTTAACTTCATATAATTCCAAGCAAAAAAAATAATAATTACATTCATTACTCCAAACAAACCATACCTAAAAGTACCTACAAAACTTGAGTTAACCACTGAAATAACTCTGAAACATCCGGTCAATTACTCTGTATTCCACAACGTCCAGTGGTCTCACATTGACACATGCACGCTTAATCTACTAGAGACATGGTGAGGGGACATTGGGATTAGATTGCGTGTGAACAGTGCATGCTAATGCAAACACAAAGGCTTTGATTAGTTCAGGGGAGACTGGGGAATCGAACGCAGGTGTGGTCAGTAGTGTGTGGAACCAGTGGTTTCATATCCACGGCTATTAAAGTATGTACAGTACAGTTATATTTTCTTTAGTATGTACTTAATAGGCTTAGAATGCGAGTTGTCTCTTAGCACAGGAAATCAACTTTTGGAAGACCTTTTAAGGCATGGTTAAACTCTGCATTTGCTGCATTCGACTCAATTTTCAAATCTGTTCCATTTTGAAGAAAGAAAAAAAATATGATATATGAAGGAACTGAAAATGTTTGACACGATTATTATATTTACTAACTTATGCATGATGTAGTAAGGATATTAAATTTTTCGACTTGTTGTTTTTCTCGTTTCAAAATTATAACTCAAACCAATAAAATAAATTGTTTATAGATCTGTAAATAAAATAAAATGTGAAATAACAATTTTAATATCTTTCAATAATGTTTTTTTTATTGTATAATAATATTTAGCGCTGTAATCGTTTTTAGCACTACGTCACATTCCAACGGTCGAAGATCTAGAGGTAGGCCCAAAACATGGAACACTGTAGTGCTAAAGAACTTGAGTGAATGAGAGCTGACTGAAAACGACGTCGAAGATCGAGTGAAGTGGAAAAGCAAAACCAAGAAGGCTGACCCCACCATTATATGGAATAAATACCATGGTAATTAATTAACCATTAATGATTTAATTATAACAAAATTAAATGACAGTGCATAGCGTCTCGATCGTTGCGTAGCTTGACTAGGTGTTCTCGAACGATCACCTATGTCAAAACAACGGACGGACTGGTCAGTCTTCGGATGGGTGATCGTGAGTGGCATTTCTTTCTGAGCGCTACCGTGGGTCGGACGACACGTTAAATTATTGGTCCCGGTTATTTGTTACAAAACAGCAATCGTTAAGTCAGGTCAGGGACCTATCGGCGGCTTAATAACTCAGACACTAGGTCTGGCCGTTCAGTCTGTACGAACTTACTTACCTTAATTTTGAATGTTTATTTTAAGTTCTATTAGAGAAAGAGCCACAGATAGTATATACTGCAAGCTAGTGTTTTCAATTCAGAAAAATGGTTCACACAACTATTTTCTGAGTTCGGAATAGGTGTGAAGCCAAGAGCCAAGCAAAATACGTATGCTTAAGCCGCTCTAACACCCAGGATTCACACTTTTGTTGGAAACAATTTCCTGCTTTCAGAATATCTTTTGTTTTGAAGTGTGCTTTAGAAAGTTCAATGTTTCTTTTATTATAACAGTAAGCACACGTATGTATGCTGAAGTAGAAGCATATAAAAAATGGATCAAAGTTTTAAAGAAAAAAACCTTTTGGTAGTCGACATTTTGAGAAAGTAGATGTTTTGGGAAAATGGACTTTTGGTAATGTGGTTACTTTGGTAAAGTAGTAATTTTGAGAATGTAAATTTTCGGACGTTAAAATCCTTTTTCGCCATTTAAAATTGCCGGTGTTTAACAATGCGCAAGCTGTGAGTCACGGAATTTGAACCGAGGACCTGCGGATCGCAAGTCAGAATGATCTTAAACTATATGCTGCCGTAAATGCTATCCATTATCAATATCGCCTACTGTCTGTATACAAAACAATAAAAAAATTATTATTATACAGCTCTACCCTTCTAGCTGTGACCGGGTTCTCGCCACACTCGAAATTAAGTGTAAGAGTAAATAGAAACAACAGAAAAAAAGTAAAGTTGTTTATTTATAAAAGTTTTTTTTTTATAAGTCCACAGTTTATACAAGTATTAAAAATGGACGTCGCTAATCGTTCGTTGCGTCTTATTCCACAAATTATCTAGGGAGAAGGAGCGGTGAAAACCGTCCCACCTCTAATTTGATTCCACAATCACACTTAAATTCTAAAGTATACTAAATACTAAAAATACAAGAACGAAGAAGCTAAATTAAACTGCCATCGTTCCTTACCATCAAGCTTCATGAAAGAGTGTAAATTCAATTAAAGAATTTGTTGATTACCTAAATCAACAAAACATTACCAGAAAATTCAATGATTACTGGATGGCCCCACAGTGACCACCAGAATTTATTACTCAAAATTATAGCAATTATTACTATGTTGTCGATAGATACAAATACACAAAATTGTCTCGGCTTAAGACCAGACTTTCCACAATACACAGTAAATAAATCTAAGAACTTCGGAGAATATTAAGTCGGAAGATTTAATATTAGTGTAATGTTTATGAAAATAAATCACCACGACCACTTGCCTCTGTATTAAATCGTCATCCAATAGAGAGTAAAGGGTTGAAGTATAATGCCTACAATATCAGAATGTAGCTGAAATAAAGGTAGAAGTTAGTATCCCCTTTATCACACAAATATATAACAAAACTCGGGACACCTGTTTTATATGAGGCTGACCCGGTTAATATACCGTACAGAGTAATGTCACACTACGGACACCCTCAACTGATTTATCCGCATCATCTCAGACACAAATATTCCACTATAGTTATGAATTTCCAAAATTACCTATTGGAGGCGGCTTTAACTAATACATTTGAATAGAAAACTCAGTAAGTGAGGTATTCTACCGATCAACATCAGCAACGGGAAATCATGCCGCCGTTAAAGAGCAAAGTTTTCACATTAAATTACCGCCATGGAGAATTGCCTCCGCAAAACAAAAAAAACAACAGGACTGCCCTCTTACTACGTCATCAGCCTCCAGCACCAACTTCCACCCGCAACATCTTAAATGCGCCTCGGTTCAAGACACTTCCACGGAGTAAGCCTCCTCGGAACATCAAGAGGGAAAAGATAGAACAACCTCCAAGTCAGGACCAACATAAAAAACAAAAACCCCTACAACAAAAACACATCATTAGTTTTATATATTCATAAATTATCACTTCACAACATCTTTTTAATGTTAAAAACTCCACTCACCTTAAAGCAGGGGTTGAGTAAATGAAAATATCCTTAGCCGGAAAAACAATTGCACGCCATAGGAAAAGATGGACGCTGCCTTCCTCAACCTACAAATAAAATTACTAATTAAATCACCAATCTCCACACACAATGACTAAAAACACAGTTTCACCACCATAAAAACTATTCTCACCTCACAAGACAAATTTAAAGGTCTTTGGAAAGATTTCTAGACGTAGACGCCATCTGCGTCTAGTCCTTTTCAGCTTCCAAGTCGATCCAACCCGACGCGGCTTCTAAGTCTAAAATGGCCGACCAAATCTTCCCTTCACAAGAAAAAGGCAATTTTCGATCACAACAACATAACGCCGATAATTCTTACTTCCCTCCTAGACAACAGCTAACTTCATTACACAAGACATTTACTATCACCAATATCAACCAATCAACGCCAATAATCAGGAACTTCATTGCGGAACGACAAACAACAACCTTCAGATAATATAAGAACAGATAAACAATAATGTGATCACTGTCAAAAATCGATCAAGTGTCAATATCACCCGCTTGTAATATCGTACGGCGCGCGTAAGAAATCGTGGCCGCCTTATTATTTGACGTTGACAAGCGCAACAGCCACTCTGCCACTGTCACATAACCCAACAATGATCTTAAAACAAACAAATCATATCAACATTTTATTAATTGAAAATCACGTCGATATACCGTGAGTGTTGTGAAATGAAATTAACTAGTGATGTCGCCGTTCACTGGCTTATTATAGCATTCATTACCGCTCAGCGAACCAGAGAAATGCTAACAAAGAATGATAACAACATAAACAAACGAAGAATGCGACAGTCTCTCGTTTTCTACTCATACTATTTTCGGTAAGTGGATTCACTTACGAATACTCAAAAAACAGGGTTACATAGCGAGATATCCGTATCCGGATCGGCCGGAGTCCGTAATGTATACGGGAATGTTGACTTAACGAGACAAAACAAGTTTATTCACTGTTATCCTAACAAAGTTAAAAAGCTCTTCCAGTTGAGATCTTACTTAGCTTTGGGACGAATTAAGTACGAGGACAAGTTAATTTCAGTTCTTTTCGTGTTTACCAGAAACGGGGTAAGTAAGATATTAATCTGCCAATGGTGAACTGGAGAGTAATCTAACTGACGGGACAACGTCCGCTGGAAATTGTTTCAGATTTTTATATTTTAGCCAAAGGTTTCATTAATATATATTGAATTAAGTACGAGGACAAGTTAATTTCAGTTCTTTTCGTGTTTACCAGAAACGGGCTAAATAAGATATTAATCTGCCAATTGTGAACTGGAGAGTAATCTAACTGACGGGACAACGTCCGCTGGAAATTATTTCAGGTTTGTCTATTTAAGCCAAAGGTTTCATAATAAAATATATCGCAAAAGTACTATACTGTAAATTTGGCGAAAGCAATCAACCGAGGGACCACAATTATCTGTTTTCAGATTCTTCTTAACATTGTTTATAGGTACATATAAAGTATATTACTTTCTTCTCCGATGTATGCAGCATCTACTTATCAAAGTTCGCAGTGACCTGTTAGGACGATTAGTCGTTAAATAAAATGTAGCAGCAGATATATGGTTACTTTCTATTTATATAAATTTAGTAATAATAAAATTATGATTATAATCGTCGTCAATTATACCAAACTGTATGATGACTGTCATTTATATCGATCTACTGTTTAAGGTCGAGATTAAAGCGCGCAGCTATCTCTCTCGCGCATCACTACATTTTTAAACATATAAAATCATTGAGTAGGGATATTAGAAAAGTTAAAGATAAATTTGTTTATTTGGAAAGGATACATAATCAGATATCATTTATACTGGCGACGGAATTAGTAATAAAACCGGCCAAGTGCAGTGAATATTTCAAGCGTCTACCTGTTGCCGTTATCAATATCGAGCAAAAACGAGCAAAAATATCAAGTTTGTTGTATGGGAGCCCCTTTAAATATTAATTTTATTCTGTGTTTTAGTATTTGTTCTAATAGCGGCAACGGAAATACATCATCTGTGAAAATTTCAACTGTCTAACTATCACGGTTCATAAGATACAGCCTGGTGACAGACGGACGCACGGACGGACGGACGGACGGACAGACAGCGGAGTCTCAGTAATAGGGTCCCATTTTTACCCTTTGGGTACGGAACCCTAAAAAGCATATATTGTCTTATTCCTCAGCCAATTTAAAAGATATCGAAGAAAAACTTGTTTTTAAATGTTTCTCCTGTCCTGTCATGTCCTCACTTTTCCCCTACAACTCTATTCAATGATTTTATATGTTTAAAAAGGTTGATATGCGCGAGAGAGATAACTGCGCGCGTTGAACGAATTCTTAAGTGTCGTAAAAGTTCTATTCTAAGTAACGCTGCAGACTGTAAGTGCAATGGCTCTGCCTAGCAGTCACTGGCTGGCGTGACATTGAACTGAACTATTTGCGCGGAACGAGCATACCATTTTAACCTCTGGTATTTCCAACCATACGGCATTTAACCGGCAGATCCACCGTCTTGAATTGCAGCTTTGCGCCGCCCGCATAATATCTACAATTGTATATTTATATCTCAAATCGTCTTTGCTTCAACGAAAAGGATAGAATTAGAGCGGTACTGTCCCCCAATCACCATCTGGATGTTTAGATACGGACTTCTCATGGACATTGCTGGCGCTGCCTTGACATTTGGAACCCATTACATAGAAATACCTACATAAAATCCAGTAGTGCCGCTATGGCACATGCGGCAACTGCAAGGCAGCTATTACACTTACAACCAGCGCTTGCTGTCTGTGCCTGTCTTGGAATACTTACCACTTTTTAACCCCCGACGCCCTTCCTACCGCCCTTACTACCCTTCTCACAATGAGAAGATGGCCCGCACCCAGTGGGACAGTTTGTACAAAAAGAGCTGATAAAAAAACGACGCAAAAACGGCAAGGTGTATATAAGTTTGACGTGTCTCTGTGTGTGTCTGTCTGTGGCGTCGTAGCTCCCGATGAACTGATTTTGTTTTTTTTTTTTTTTTTGTTTGAAAGGTGCATTAGTCGGGAGTTTTCTTAGCTATATTTCATCAAAATCAGTTCAGTCGTTTTTTTTTGTCTTTTTTTTTGGTTTTCAATTTTCTAAACTTATATTTGTATAATAAGTATTCTTCAGTGTTACCTAACAAGTCAGTTTATAAAAGCGAGCACTCGTGAAACACACGGTACGTATTGTCGCCCACGTATTTATCACCAGTTATTCAACTGACATAATTCTGTACCAAAATAACACTGAATTAAGCGACAAACTTTCCTCCTTCATGTTCAGAGTTATAATGAAGGTTAAATGCAAAATCGTGACGAAACTTCACCCATTACGTTTGACCATAATTTGAGAAAGTTCGCAGATTTTTGGCGGCTGATTCAGTCGCTAACTGCACTGAGATACCCACCAAATGTCACTTGAAATAAGTTTTGAGCCATCTTTTACAATTTCAGAAGTTAGGAAGTTAGACGTTTTGACTTAAAGAGCGTTTATTAATAGCTCATTTATGTAATATTTTATGAGTACCTAATTACTTGTTTAGTACCTTTTATGAGAATGAAATTGTTGTTTAATGGAGTTTGTTTGTTTATGTATTTAATGTAATGTATTAAATTAATAATATTCACCATGACCTAAGTAGATATAAATATTCTGCAAAAACACAAAGAATAAACCTCAGTTCCTCAGTTTAGTTTCAATATAGGTTGAACAAGTGAAGCAAGCGTGATTCTACAATATAACGTAAAAAAATCTAAGAAGTGAAAGTATTCGTTATTATAATTATCTTTATGTCTGGAGAGCTGTCATACTAAATTTTTCCCAGCGCCATCTAGCGATCTACTGATAACGCATTTAACCATTAGTAAACTTGTAGCAAACGACGTATACTCGTGCACCAGCTCAACAGTAACAATAAATCCAAATTCTTTCTAAAAACTATTTATTTTTATTTATTTAATTACTCAAATGAACATTAATATACAATAAATACAGTAACACCAAAAACCTCGCCGAGGTTTGTCTTGACGTTACTCCTCGACACTTTTAAATACAACAATGTTAGGTACATTAGTGGAGTCATGCCACCGTCGCGTGAACAGTGGCCGACTGTTCAGTTTCTATGCAGTAAACAACTTTATACAGGCTGCTCCTCACTACATAACTTATTTATGAAATAATGTTTTAACACTCTTTTGATGTTTGTTGACGTTATTTTATTACGAATTTCTAGAGGTAGACGATTTTGTAAGGAAGGAATGAAATATTGTGAAGTACGCCTACCATAGTAATTTTTAGATTTTGGTAGGATAAGTTTCTTTTTAGTCATGCTTTTGGTAATTATTGTATGTTTTATTTCATGTTGAATTTCAGTTCTAAAAAATTGTTCATTCAGTAAACAATAATTAATTTTGTCTTGTATAGGCAGTACTTCACAATACTTGAATAAACCCATCGTAAGAATATGTATCTATCCGTGTAAATTATCTTCTAGAAACACGTATCATTCATAAAATATATCTCTGTTCAAGTAAATTGAACTGTTCCGTAGACTGGTACACAGGTGTACCATCTTACAAAATTGCTTATCTCCCATAACGTCCCAGTAGTTTTAGAGGTTCGTCTCGGTTTACATTCGCAAAACGTCTGCTGAAAACGCCAATGTCTCTAACCTACGTGCCTTCGTGCAATCTGTAATACCTTCGTACATTGTACTCAACTTCCAGTTTTGGGGTTTTCCGACATAAATGTACCAATGTGTCCCGTTTTTCAAACAATTTTGTTCGAAATTGGATTCCGAGTTGGAGTGTGCATCGATGGACATTGTTTCAAACAAAAGAGGTGCGACATGGTCTGGTGAAGTCAGCTTTGATTGGGCGGTTGGCAATTTGGAAGTCAATTATTTTATAAAGAATGATTGTTAGAAAAGCTTACTCGTAAAAAATGTTTGGGAATTATATTATTTCACTGTCGTATGAATACCATGTTTTCGATTAAATTATTAAAAAGTAAAATTAATAAAAAAAATATAAGACGTCATTTATGATGCTCGTCTAGTATAGGTAAGTTTATGTTTGCTTACCTATACGAGACTTCAAAGTTTGTTGTCTTATTTTTAACCAACTTCAAAAAAAATAAGGATGAATAGGTTGTATTTATTAACGTATGTTATGATAACTCCGTCATTTGTAGACCGATTCGGAAAAATATATTTATTTTATTTGAAATTGAATTTTTTAATATTGAATTCATATTGTTAAACTGCATTGTACCTAATTTGGTTCAGTACTTTGTTTTTTAAAACAAAATATGTAGAAAATCAAAATATCTACTAACTTGTGTGTGATGAGATGAGCATGGATGTTTGTTCTGTGTCTGGGTGTTTCTATGTATCATAAGTATATATTTACAAAAAAAAGTATATATTTATTCTATCACACCACCACTATTTATCTACCAATATTTATTTTATTTTTATTTATATATTTTCCAATTTGTAATTTACAAAAATAGTTACAATAAGTAATGAAACTGGAATTAATTGAATAGTTAGTAGGTGTCTAATATATTTTTCTTCTGAGGACAATATTCGTCTTAATTTTATATAGAACTGCAATAAAACGAACCATATTTTGTAAATCCTAGCACCTTTAATGTAGTTTTTTGGAGACCTTTTCTATCCATCTATTCTTCCATGCCAGTTCTCGCTTGTTTGCCTCTCTTACTTTAAATAACAACGAAACATATTGACTATATACGACTAAAACTTCTCAAAAAATATCTTCGTAAGATGTGTCTGTAGATTAAATACTTAGTCGCTTAAGTTACAGAGAAGACGTATTTGTTTTAAGTGCAATTCAAAAGCTTCTAAGTCCTTGGATACCCAAAAACCTCATGCAAATGACTCTCAGCAAAACACTTCAAGTCGAGTTCCACTAAAGCATTTCGGAAGCGGATGTTTTCGTCGCGACTATTTACCGTTGAAACAGAGCTCGTTGTCGTTTTAAATTCATTCCTGAGTTATTTACATCAGCTGCAGCGCTTTCTTATTAACTAGCAAAAAGCTCCTCTCAGCTTCCTTTATCTGAGAGTCTCTTTTAATTCGTAGAGTACTCGGTCTGGTTGCACAAAATGTTAGTTTACAAGATGCTTTGATTGCATCAAATCTTTGGTTCTAACTGACTTAATAATTGACAGACAATCATGTATCACAATCAATCAATCAATCAATAAAATAATTTATTTCAGACTCAGAGATCCATATCATTTTATAGTTTAAATTGTATTAAATTAAATTAATTAAATTAATTAAATTGCCGTGGGGTACCGGCTTAGAATAGTACCTCCCCCTCTCTTCCCGTGGGTGCCGTAAGAACCGGCTAAGGGAAATACTACCAGAGATGGGCAGCAGCATCCTCTGCGGAAAACGCCATCTACTGCGCTCGCCAACCCGCATGCCAAGCGTGGCGAGTAATGGCAAAACCCCCCCTAATGAAGATTAATAAAATAACCAGGCCCCCAGTCCCCGGCAGCTCCGCTATTCCGGGCTACGGTAGCGGTCCCGGTCACGGCGGAGCAAGGGGTGCTAAGAATCTCCGGAAGAGATCCGGCTACCACCCCCTGCATAAACGACGACTGGCCCTGGTAACACACAATATTCGCACGATGAGGACAGACGAGAAGCTAGCTGAGCTGGAAGAAGAAATGAGTAGGTTACATTGGGATATCCTGGGGTTATCAGAAGTCCGACGAGAGGGTGAGGACACGATAACCCTGAAATCCGGTAACCTACTCTACTACCGGGAGGGCGACCAACCGTCCCAAGGTGGTGTCGGGTTTCTCGTCCACAAGTCTCTTGTTAACAGCATTCTTGCCATCGACAGTGTATCGAGCAGGGTTGCGTACCTGATACTCAGAGTATCCAAGAGATATTCGTTGAAGGTCATCCAGGTATACGCACCGACCTCGGCACACTCGGATGATGAGGTGGAGGTGATGTATGAGGACATTAGTAGGGCCATACACACTTCTGAGACCTATTTTAATGTTGTTATGGGGGACTTCAATGCGAAGTTGGGCAGGAAATGCGAAAGTGAGTTGAGAGTGGGGCAATTTGGATATGGACAACGGAACCCCAGGGGACAGAGGTTGGCCGACTTTCTGGAGAAAGAGGGACTCTTCATGATGAACTCTTTCTTCCAGAAGCCACCTCATAGGAAATGGACCTGGTTGAGTCCCGATGGTTCTACGAGAAATGAGATAGACTTCATCCTGACCACCAAGAAACAAATATTCAATGATGTCTCTGTGATCAACATGGTTAAAACCGGAAGTGATCACCGAATGGTACGAGGCACTTTGAATATTAATGTTAAACTTGAGAGGTCCCGTATGATGAAGTCTACGCTCCGACCCACTCGCGCCCATATCCAAAACCCCGAGAGCTTTCAGCTCGAACTATCAAATCGCTTCGAGTGCCTGGAGAGCTGCGCATCAGTGGATGAGATCAATAACAGGTTTGTGGAAACTGTCCGTACGGTGGGCGCGAAGTTTTATAAACCCCACCGTACAAATAGACCGCAAAAGCTCTCGAGCCATACCCTCGACCTCATGGCTGAACGACGCTCATTGCAACTGCAGTCTTCCGGTGACGCAGAGTCATATAGGCGGCTCAATAGACTCATATCAAAGTCTATGCGACACGACATCCGTACCTTTAATACTAATCGTATTAAAGAGACGATAGAGCGGAATAAAGGCTCCAAAGTGTTCGCAAAAGACATGTCTATTGGGCAGAGCCAGTTGACGAAGCTGAAGATGGAAGATGGCAGTCTAGCGTCGACCAAAGCAGAAGTCTTGAGGGAAATCGAGAGGTTCTATGGACAGTTATACACATCGGTCGCAAAACCTGTTAGCAGTTTGGGCAAAGATCCAAGAGCCAAACTGACTCGACATTATACTGAAGATATCCCGGACATCAGCCTGTATGAGATTAGGATGGCCTTGAAACAGCTCAAGAACAACAAGGCACCGGGCGACGACGGAATTACATCAGAGCTACTGAAAGCGGGTGGAACACCGATACTAAAAGTCCTTCAGAGGCTCTTCAATTCCGTCGTGCTTGAAGGTACAACGCCAGAAGCATGGAACAGAAGCGTGGTGGCGCTGTTCTTCAAAAAAGGAGACAACACTTTGCTGAAGAACTACAGACCCATCTCGCTTCTGAGCCATGTCTATAAGCTGTTTTCAAGGGTCATCACGAATCGTCTTGAACGCAGGTTCGATGACTTCCAGCCTCCCGAACAAGCCGGTTTCCGAAAAGGTTATAGTACCATAGACCACATCCACACGCTGCGGCAAGTGATACAGAAGACCGAAGAGTATAACTTGCCCCTTTGCTTAGCGTTTGTGGACTATGAGAAAGCCTTTGATTCGATCGAGACCTGGGCGGTGCTTGAGGCTCTCCAGCGATGCCGTATTGACTATAGGTATGTCGAAGTGCTGAAGTGTTTGTACAACAACGCCACCATGTCAGTCCGAGTACAAGACCAGAACTCAGAGGCAATTCCATTGAAGAGAGGCGTGAGGCAGGGAGACGTTGTCTCTCCGAAACTGTTTACCGCCGGTTTGGAAGATGCCTATAAGCTTCTGGAATGGAAAGGGCTCGGCATCAATATTAACGGCGAGTACATCACTCACCTTCGGTTTGCCGACGATATAGTAGTCATGGCAAAGTCGATGGAAGAGCTCAGTACGATGCTCGAAGACCTCAATAGAGTTTCCCAACGGGTGGGCCTCAAAATGAACATGGACAAAACGAAGGTTATGTCGAACGCCCATGTAGTGCCCACCCCTATATCTGTGGGGAACTTCACTCTTGAAGTTGTTGACGAATACGTCTACCTAGGACAAACGGTCCG
This sequence comes from Lycia hirtaria, assembly GCA_947563715.1. Taxonomy (NCBI): domain Eukaryota; kingdom Metazoa; phylum Arthropoda; class Insecta; order Lepidoptera; family Geometridae; genus Lycia; species Lycia hirtaria. The sequence continues at coordinate 25,941,633 of OX387381.1, read as the reverse complement.
ATTAGGCAGGTCCAACTTTACGAGGGAGGTCAATCGTCGTATCCAACTCGGCTGGGCAGCGTTCGGGAAACTTAAAAGCGTCTTCTCGTCCAATATTCCCCAGTCCCTCAAGTCGAAAGTTTACAACCAGTGTGTGTTACCAGTGATGACATACGGCACTGAAACGTGGTCCCTAACTATGGGCCTTATAAGGAAACTCAAGGTCACGCAACGAGCTATGGAGAGAGCTATGCTCGGAGTCTCTCTACGAGATCGAATCAGAAATGAAGTGATACGTAGACGTACAAAAGTCACCGATATAGCACAGCGGATTAGCAAGTTGAAGTGGCAGTGGGCAGGACACATAGCACGTAGAACTGATGGCCGATGGGGCCGAAAGGTTCTCGAGTGGAGACCACGTACCGGCAAGCGCAGCGTAGGAAGACCAGCCACGAGATGGACAGATGATCTCATACAAGTGGCGGGAAGACGCTGGATGCAAGCCGCTTCCAATCGGTCTTTTTGGAAATCCATGGAGGAGGCCTATGTCCAGCAGTGGACTTCTTATGGCTGAGATGATGATGATGATGAAATTAAATTATTTTTTATTACATGTCAAATAAATCGAATTGAATTAAATTACATCAAATCTACATGTCACATTATAAATGAATTAAATAAACTTAAGTCTTAAATTGATGGATGTAGACTATTTTAAGAGTGCCTTCTTGGTTAAGTTTAGATATCCATGAATATCTCCGTATTTATGTAAAACTATGTAAACAAAAGATGGAGGATGACCTCATGAGAGTAGCAAAAAACACTGGATGCAAGCTCCTGCTATCAGGTATTTTTTTGGATCCGTGGGGGACCTACGTCCGGCAGTGGACCTCTTTTGGCTGAGATTATGATGATTTCTCGATCGTGGTTAATATTGTAGGATAAATTTCGTTAAAAATAGTGAAACATGAATTGTTTTAAACTGGTTTTTAATTGAAAAACGGTGATGTGTTCCCAATGACCGACAAACTTTAGTTTCGCAGGATGTTTTTCATGGTGGTGGTGATCTAATATTATATGTTCTGAAAGACGACATAAGGATGATATCGTCAAGACAGTCGCTGTGGCTGAAAGAGAGAGAAAGATCTATACAAAGCATTAATTGACAGGCCTCATGGCTCAGTGGTAGTAGGTCGTGGGTTCGATCCCCACCCAGGGCAAACATTTGTGTGATGAGCGTGGATGTGTGTTCTGTCTGAGTGTTTCTATGTATCATAAGTATGTATTTACGAAAAAAAAGTATATATGTATTCTATCATCTAGTTCCATAGTACAAGCTTTGCTTAGTTTGGGCTAGATGGTGTTGTGCGAAATGTCCACAAATATATATTTATTTATTATTTACAATTACAAATTCTTCATGAAAATTTGTAAACTTGTGAAGTTGTACTTAGTACCTTTCGCATTTAATTTGTACGAATGGCGAGCAGATAACGGCTACAACAATCACTTTAAAACTATTTCCATTTTCATTTCTTTAATCTGATGTTATACGTCTCCGACTTGAACTTTTGCAGAATATTGTTTTTATAGCTGTTTTCTGTTGAACTTCTGCACAATATTTAACTACTGAACTAAAAGATTTATAAAGATTAAAAGATACATGTTTATCAGTCTTTCATACTAGAGCTATATTATAATGAAAGTGGATAGAGATACCTTTTTGCTAAATCTATAAGATCCGTGGGCTATGTTTTTTGGGCGTATGTTTGTATGTATGTCAAGGTTCAGTAACCAAAGTCAAACTTTGGTTACTGAACCTTGGTTACAAGGAAACTGAAAAGTTAGTGAAGGTATACGACACTGACAACAAACCCTAACACACACATCACCCCTCCCCCTCATTACATACACTCCCACACATTCACACTCCCACTCCCACATCACATATACTCCCACACATTCTCACACCAATCACTCTCTCCACGTACACCCACATTCACAAACGTCCACATACTGCTATTGAAATAATTATGTGACAATGTTTATAATTGAATGAATAATGTATAATAATTAATTAAATTTGATCAATGAATAATGTAATTAACCTTAACAATGTTAGCATATTTAGATAAGTATAATTAATTGTATTTAATTTTGTGGTCAATAATACTTAATTCCATAATCTGTAACTCGCGCGGAAATCCTTCTTGGTAACACAGCACTGGCCCTCAAGATACATGCATTGCCGAGTTTGAGGTCCAATGGTAACCACATTAAGCTGTGAATTTGAATTTGAATTTGATGTAGGTATATATGTTTCTACATCCTGCAGCTTAAACGACTTGACTGATTTTGTGCGAAATGTCGTTAGATTTGATTTGATTGTGATGTACAACTATGGAACCCTACTCCGTGTGTGGTTGACACGCACTTGGCCGTTTTTTACAGCTGCTTTGACTAAACCAAGTGCCAGGAACTTTGAACTATAATAACAGATAATGGGTAAGGCACTGACTGATTGAGTTACTATAGAATCCCAATTACTTAAACTAATAATTAAAGGTACAGCCAGAGTTTTGTACCTCGAGTACATTTCGCACAAAATATTTTATCCGTAAATTGCCTTTTAACTTGTTTAAAATTTGAATTTCTCTCTATCCAATCAAACTCGACATAATTGAGTTAACTGACGCATTGCCATTCCAACCTGGGAATTTTATTCCAATAGAAAATTCGGTACTCGAGAGATGAATTAATTTTCATCGCTGAAAATGCTTAAATCCATTGCAGTAATAAAATTGCACTTACATAAAAAAATACTGCTACGTTCATGGTTTAATCTATTATTTGAGTGTTCCCATGAATAGGGAAGATGGAATCAAATTAACCCTGTATTGCAATAAAGTTTAAACTCCACCCCCATCCACACATCCATCCTCCCCCTCACACTTGCCCCTCACTCACTCTCTCCCACACACAAATCCTAGGGGGATACACACACACCCTCACACACACACACTCACACACACACTACTCCCCACACTCACATTATCACTCCCTCACAAACATCCATAATTCACAATAATACATACATAGTAGGTATCATTTCTGCGAACTGTCTCCAAAAGACCCTGAGAAAATCTGTAACGCCAAATTCCAAATTAACTTTTCTCTTTGTTTTATAATATCGTATTGATGTGTTTGTTTATACTTTTATTTTTATTCTTGTATTGTATAACAATGCCTATCAACTGACTGATAACGTCTTTACGTGAAAAACATATTTTCGTTTAATTTTAAAGCTTAAGCTAACAAAAACTTTTCACAAATCTCGTAACAAATGCTAAAACTTATCAAAGCTTATGCAAGGAAACACTTTCCTTACATTTCGTTGAGAATTTCCTTGGAAAAGTCAACTGCAAGACGTTTTGCAAGTCTAAGCTTTTACTTTACGACGTCAAAGCTAGTTCGATTACGTATACGTCGAGAGCTGTTAATAATCCCGTATTTCATGTTTTATTCAGTCCTGTTCGTTTAGCTCTGTCGTGTACAGTTAATTGATTGGTAGTTCTGTCCGGGGGAAGTGTTCAGATAATTCATTTTATCGAGCTCTTTGCTTTTGTGTTAGAAACGTTCGATAAATCAATTCAAGTCTAGTACATTATAGAGCTAACGGAATCATATTATTCGCAGCACTTATTTTTTTGAACTTTTTATAAAAAAAACTATTTTTTAATAAAAAGTTCATCATTAATAAAACAAAATACTCTATTATAAAATTCTGTAAGTACTTATAAATGATATTGTCCAGGGTGAGTCACTAATAGCAACATACATATATGGTCTAGTAATAGTAATATAAGGTTTGCGACTACAATATAAAAAAACGACTAAGAAAATTCATTGAAATTAAACAAATTTTAACGGATTTATCACGTACATTTTACATAGTTTTATGACATGACGTTTCGAACACTGCAGCGTCTGTGATCATAGGTGAGACAAAGAAAATTGTCATATAAATGAAAGTATTGGTGAAACATCATCATTGTCTTGCCCTTTTTCCACTAGGTGGGGTTAACACAGCACGTTTCCTTTTGCTCCTTCACTCTATCAGACGTCATCTCTACACTCACACTTTTCACACGCATATTATCTTTCACACAGTCCATACACACTTTCTTAGGTCTCCCTCTCCCGGCTCTACCGCTTACCATCATGTTTACAGCCTTCTTGCATACATGGTTTAAAATTTGCATGCTTCATGGCTCAGTGGTAGTACCTACATCTGCCTTCTGAGCTGTAAGTCGTGGGTTCGAATCCCAACCAGGGCAAACATTTCTGCTGAGCATTGATGTTTGTTCTATATCTGGGTGTTTAAACGTATCATATGTACATATGTATGTATTTGCATAAAAAATTAATTATATGTATTCTATCTAAAATTGAACTGTATGTTCCTTTCAGTAGCTAAAAAAATAACATGAATTGATATAAAAATCCATTTAGCTGTTTTAGCATAAAAATAATAATAATCATCATCATCATAATTTCAGCCACAAGAAGTACACCGCTAGTGTCCCCCATGGAAGCGGCTTGCATTCTGCAGCGAGCTATGGAGAGCGCTATGCTCGGGGTCTCTCTACGAGATCGTATCCGAAACGAAGAGATCCGTAGATGTACAAAAGTCACCGACATAGCACAGCGGATTAGCAAAAAGTAATAAACACTCGGAATTGTTGATAGGGTATGATAACTGATTCAGTACAAAAATCGAGTTATATCCCAAAATGGCAATAAAGTTCCTTTTTTAAATTCCCTAGAGTATTTTAACACATGTTGGTTCACTATTTCCTTCCTGCCCCCTACAATCCTAACTTGTTATTCAGGATACGTGAGCGCGTATCAGACGCGCAAATCTCATTGCTCCACACGCCACACCGGTACGTGCTTTACGGTCAATACTCACTAGGAGCCGGTTGCATATAGTAGTTCGATTTATCGTACGTCTCGCTCGCGCATACCCACATTTTTGAAGATATAAAATGACTGCATGAACTTATAAAAAAATTATCGTTTGTAAAACTAGTGAACAACATCACAAATATTCGACAATAATTCAAATTTGATCCAAGTTAATTTTCATTTCATAAAAATCATTTTTAGAAATTATTAACGCAAAAATGATTTTATGTATGAACATTAAGTTGGATCTAGTTAAATTTTTTGTCGAATCGTGATGTTGTTTTATAGTTATGCAAACGACGATTTTTTTATAAAGTCATCCAGTCATTTTATATCTTAAAAAATGTAGGTATGCGCAAGCTAGACAGATGATGGTTGAACTACGGGACCCTTAAACACAGTGTCATTCTAAATGCATTTAGAAGGCTAATGCCGATTAACCTCTTCGCCATCTACATCTCAGCTACAATAAGTCCATTGCTATATTATATTGGATTAATTTCGAGGAGTGCGCGGAAGAACTTCGCGACCTGATTCCACCCTCATCGTTTCAATACAAAACTATCAGAAAGTCTGCGAATTACCACCAATTTCTCGTTGAATTACCAAAAATCTGGCGTCAGCCATCGGTCCACGTTCAAGATGCGCACTGCACAGGAATTCACCTATCCGAAGACTGACCGGTCCGTCCGTTGCTTAACATTGGTGATCGTTCGACAACACCTAGTCAAGCTACGCCATGAGCGCTAAAATATAAATAAACTCCTTTAAAGCTAATATCAAAAGACATGCAAAACATCCGATTTATGAATATTTTTGAAGAAACAACCTAATCTCAGAACCGAAAATTGCTTGTCCTGACTGAAATTAGTTTATTATTTTTTTATTTGTTTTATTCAATTAGCACCGCTGATGCGAATTATACTAATGATAAATACGTCAATACTATTTAAAATTCAAAATTATTTAAAATGTTAATGTCAATAAAGTAAAATTAATATTAATAATTGCACGCATACATCAGGACAATCAGTTAATGCAATGTCAATGCAGGACAGTTAGGCGAGCTATTTAGTTATGCGAGTGACGTGTTATGCTACTGGAATATACCACTAGCTCCTTGGAGAAACATTTTAAACATAACAACTAATCATCTAAACATCGCCTTTATCATCAGAGAGTGAGGAGTTCCTGACCCCTCGCAACTCCAGTGGCAGCGTGTCAAGCATGGAAAGCGAGCCTCCGACGTCACCATCACCACGACAACCAGCGCGGCGAGGACGTCCTCCGCTGCAGTCTATTATTATTATTATATGTAATGTATATTAGCTAATGTAATTGGTGAATACCGTTTTAGTTAATTAAATAGATATATAAATGATTAAATATATAAATATATCTTACTCGTAAGCGCATTTTACTCAACCAGTGTTTTGTTCCGTTCTCGCGCGTGATAGTTCCCGTCTGACAGAAGTTGACAATTGCTTATTCAGTGAATAAGATTAAATTTAATTTTACATGCATTTTTAGGTAACACGGTAAGTGAATCCCGTTTAAAATAAACCAGTACTTAATGACAAAATTTTAAGTAGAGAAAATTTAGATAAAATATGACAATGCAATTCTAAACGAAAAAAAAAAGTTAATTCCACAGTGAGTACCGAGCCTTAAACGCCAAGGGAATAATATATCCTGATATTTTTTTATGACGTACAGCCTGCTACAGGGCGGATGTTTTATGTTTTGTACTTACTTGAAATATTGAAGAAATTTTTGAAACGATGATGATAGCTGTAGATTAATTCAATGTTACTTCAGGATAAAGTTTTCTACGGAACCTAAGGTGAAACCTTTATTCGAGTACTAATGGTGAATTATATATCCGTTTTTACATAATGTTTGTTTTATCTTTGATATATTTTTATGATTTTTCCCACATTCTTAACTCGCTCGACATATCAATAGCATCTCATTGCAAATAAAGAAAGTCTTTATATTCAAATTCAAATACATTTATTTTATCAGACCGGAATCCATAGACTTTGATTAAAATTATCCAATGTACAATACGGAAATTAAATAAAAATCAATATAATAAAAATTACTAACTATTTTTCATTATTACAAAATGCAATAAAAGTTATAAAATTGTAGTCAATACGGCACAAATACACTAATCATTTTCGACTGGCTCAAATGATTTTCATGACGTGAAAGTATGGCTTGCAATTTTTTTCTTCCGTGTGTTTGAAGTCTTTACAAATTCAAAGCGAAGTAGGTAAACGACGCGTTTCCATCAAGCAAAGCTGCTAAAACAGGGCATTACTGGTCCTCCATTAGGCTTGACGTGTCTACCCACTGCCTTCCCGGCTTGACATATCACAGCACATACTTCTGAGGTAAGAGCGCACTAGTTGGACGGAACACACTGCACGACGTTACAAAATAATTTTATAAAAATAATATTTGTACATAATTTCATACACGTTTTAATCAGCACGCAAATAGTTATGTAGCTAATGCTGTATTCAAAAATAAATCTACTTAGCAAGTATTGTTTGTTCAGACTACTTTGCGAAAAGGTCAATAACCTCTGTACTATAATGACTTAAGTGTTTTACGTATTTATTCCTGTATCTCAAAATGTTGTTATCACAAAGTATTCAAAATTATCTTTATTGAAAGTATTTAGTATTTTTTTTTTTTTTTTATCAGCCCTGTTTGTACAAACTGTCCCACTGCTGGGAACGGGCCATCTTCTCATTGTGAGAAGGGTTAGGCCATAGTCTGCCACGCTGGCCAAGTGCGGGTTGGCAGACTTCACACATCTTCAAGATCATTGAGAACTCTCAGACATGTAGGTTTCCTCACGATGTTTTCCTTCACCGTTCGAAGTTGGCGGCAATCAACAATACGCACATAACTTCGAAAAGACAGAGGTGCGTGCCGTGGGATTCGAACTCAGGACCTGCGGATCGCAAGTCAGACGGTCTCACCCCTAAGCTGCCGGGAACTTCCAAGTATTTAGTATGGTCTACTACAATGGTTAATCATGGATTGGAGGAACACAATTTTTTCTACTTTAGCGGGCTATATCTCGCACAAGTCATATCTGAGAAAAAAATAAATAATAAACATTAGTTTTATTTTAGAATACCTATTCAACGATAGGGTTGAAAAAAAATCATCCCTTTTGTGTAATATAGGTAATATGTATGGATTACCCATAAAATTCATTTTTTTTTAATTTGCAACGGTATTTTGTAGCTGCTTATGAAATACATCTACATGACAAAATTTGTTTATAGTTTTTGAGTACAATGACATACGAACATACAAACAGATGGACGGATATGGCGAGATTATAGGGGTTCCTCGTAGTTACAAAGGAAACCTAAAAATACTGTGTATATTATTATAAATAGTGAATACGTGAACTCTATAACATTTGCGTATAATTTCCCGACTGAACCGACGAAGCAAATGGGAGGGCTATGTTTTTTTTAGTTTAAAGAAATACATAATTGAAGAATTTTTTAAATAATAAAAAAAAAAGATATAAAATTTTCAATTTTTCCAATAAATTTAGTAAAATCTAGATAGATTTAATATGTGTAGTTTTTTTAAGTTATTGCGTAATTTTCTACTACCTACCTACCTTTCTCTAGCTCCTATGCATTTCAGCTTTTTACGTTTCTCCAATAGTTACGTTGTTAAAATTGTTTAATAAATTATAAAACATGTAAAAAATTACGTAATGTCTTAAATTTGCATGTAAGTGCACGTAGACCCTAGCGGCAATGCTAAGTAGCCGATGCTTGGCCGCGGCGAGGGTCGGTGTTTCCTCAATTAAGTTTATGTGCGGCGATCACGAAAGTGACGCCGGGAATCCGACCTCTTGGCTTGACTAATGACCTGTGCAACTGTGAATGGAGGAATGTGCTAAAAGTGATGCAATTAATTAATCATCATCATCAATTCTTCTGTGCTTACCACACGAGACGGGTGTGTAACTGCCTACCGCTTTCTTTGTTTCCTGGTAACTACAATCTTATTTTTTCCAAGGTTAGAGTGAACAGATTGTTTCTAGTAACTTTTAGATCAAGACACATCATCATCAGCATGTTGGTGGTCAAACGTAGAAGTAAAAAAAATCTGACGACTGCACAATTTCTTAATGTATATATTTCAAAATCTTATTTTATATATTTTAGGGTAGCCAGAAAGTCACCTTTATGGTTTCGCCATATCCGTCCGTCCACACCTTAGAACGTAGATTTTTAGTATTAGAAGTCTTAAATTTGAGAAGGATATTGTATATTAATTAAGCCGAGAAAGTGGTAAAAAGATATTTTAAAATATTTATAGGGTATTCCCCCTACACGTAAAGTGGTGATGACTTATTTTTTCCTTATATTCCATGGTGTAGTGTTCCGTTGGATAGATAGCTTTATGCGTGAGAATGAACACAATAATATTACGGTCTCATGCTAACTGAACCAAGAATACTGTCGGTGAATTTACGATTATTATTGGTATCATGTTAATAGACGATTATTGCTTTGATTATGAATTTATTTGCCATAATTTGTGTCACAACATTAGGCCTGTATAGTTCGGACCGTTCTGTTGCTTACACTGATATCAAGCGAGATACGGAATCTCAACAAAGTCGAAAATTTCGCTGAAATTATCACGGCTAACCCAAACTCATCACTCAAAATGCATAAAACTGCTTTAAATAAATAAGTATTTGGGGATAGTTCACACAACACCACCTAGGCCTATAACCCTAAAAACTGACTTGTAATCGGTGTTAAATACTACATAGGAATATAAATTTATCCATCGCCAATAAGAACAAAAATCACAAAAAATAGGTTAATTCGTTAAATCAACATCCAAGCCCTCCTTTTACTTCAAACAAAATTAACCAAATTTGAAGGATTTTTTCAAAATGGCAACTGTAAATGAGGCAATTTTATCCTGTAAAGCATGGATCACAGTGAAAATGGCCTAGTTAAGGTTGACTTTAGCAAACCGTCTAAAATGTAGAATAAGAGCACTATGCATACAAGGGACCTGGCAGAAAGAAATTACGAAATATAAATATCCTACAAATGAAAAAAATACCGCGGAACAAGACACAGGCAGACATAGCTTGCATTGTCGGCCAAGACAGACCACTAGTCCAGTAAAAATAAGATTTGTGACAACATTTAAAAGACACCTAAGAATATTTTTATTTATATGAATGTACTGGTGTTTTGAAATACATTTGACACAATTTCATACTGATATTATAAAAGCTAATTTTGTTACCTTTACACGCTCAAACGGCTGAACCGATCGTTATGAAAATTAGTATAGAGCTTTGGACCTAGAGACGGACATAAGCTACTTATCATCATCATGATCATCACCGTTTTTCATAGCTATCCGAGTGAAACCGTGGAACGCAGCTAGTCTATACATCGGGGATTATTGTGAATCTATGATTTATAGTTATTTTCCTATCATAATTTCAAAGAATTCCTCAAGTTGCAATTAATGCTATCTGCTCCATACAAACGGATTTATTTTTACTTGACTACACGGCAAACGTCTGATATATTATAGTCCGCTGCGTATGCTAGAACATCTTGCTAGAGTTGCGTCGTGCGCATTGAATTTGCAATAATTTCTCTTTGGCAAAGAGTTTATCGTACGCTCAGCGTCAGGATAGCATTCGATATTTTTTGACATCGAAGCATGTTAGTCTATCGATTTATTTATTTATTATATCGGTTATTATGATTTTCTGTCCATTGACTGTATACATGGCTACAAAAGTGAATATCAAGTTATTGGTATATCATTTCTCACTCAGAGTCAGTGTGGCAGAGGCTTTATCAGCAACTTTTTGAGTTTGTTCGTAACTTGTTGCGGTTAAGTAACTTCAAAATTTATTTTAATATTTAAAAACTTTTACAAAGTTTAACTTTGGGGTCCTTATAAATCAATAAACGTTAATTAAGATTGACTTGTTTTCGTTCTGTGTTGATACTAAAACAGAATAAATAAAGAACCACTTTAATGAACTGGATGGATGTGGATTGTTTTTTTCCAGATTCAATAACTTAATTTTGGCTTGCTTCTGCTGACAATCCATAAGTGTTAATTAGTATTTGTATATGTACCTATTGGCTGGAGTATTTTAAGCATACCTGCCTATAAGTTTATATATCGTTAGGTTTTGAAATACAATCGAAAACTAAAATACTTAATAGATTGATGATATTTTAATATCGTGAACTCTTTAATTTCTAACGATGCATAATAGAAACTATTAGAGGCGCGTATTAGTGTTATTGAATTCTTGAAAAATGGGATAGGCTCAGCATTTGCAAGAAGATTAAACAATCAAAATTTTAAACTCTTTCCTGGCTATGTTTATTTGTTATAAAGAGTGTCAGTTATGTCGAGTGATGAAATAATTCAACCAAATGATTACTCGTTTAATGTTTGTTTCAATATCCGCCTTTTCTTTCAGCTGGTTTATGACTGATACTAGCTGAAGCAAACATATTTTTAGGAGAAAACAATGCAGTTCAAGAGTAATGTAACACATGTTCTAGGCGACTAACAACCACAAGAGCAATGCGGCTGTTTACGGCCCCTGATGTATTTCTTAGAAATTTCGGTAATTTTCAAATATTTAATCGGAGCCTTTTGTAAACTGGTAGCCTAAACAAAATTTTTTTTTTATAAATAAGTAATATTTACTGACACCTAAATAGAACGTTTTTTTTTTAAATAGTGGCTTTTGCGCTATAAAGTTTGTATGAATGTGTCGGTTAAGCAAACCAACTAAATCGAAACAAACTTCTACGTTATAGAAAGTTTTGTGATATATCTAAAGACGTTAAAAGAGTTAACTCTGTAAGTATTTTACTTTAAAAACTTTAATACTTAAGTCTATCTACGTAGGTACGTATAGAAAAATATCAATAAACTCCAACTTCAAATTATCCCGCCCACAGCTTCCGCCGCCCAAGTTTCCGCGTGGGCGGCGATACTCGCTAACGCGTCACCGATTCATCATTCGACCGCGCGCTCTACATTACTTCATCCTACATCGCGGCGTGATTTACACCAGGCTGCCATACGCACGGATTTATTACACTACGATGATGATACAAACAATACATAACGGTACTAGCTATGGAAAGCTTTTCTGTGATTTCGACATGTGTCTTAATTGTGTCTTAATTAATCGTTACGACAAAACGACAAATTTATATAACAAAAAAACCGACTCCATAAAAGTATTTTTTTATTATAACTGTTCAATTTTGTGTGGTGTATCACGCTTGCATGCATGAATACGTATGCCTAGGCAATGAGCATTCATTAGAGTAATTTACGTAAAATCACTAAGGGCTTTACCGAAAAACGTTACTTAATCAACGTCATAATTCTCTGTTTTCTTTCCGCAAATGTCGTAACGTGTTAGCGAAAAGTTGACAAAATATTCTAAGAATTGCTTAAGTAACGTTTTTCGGTAAGACCCTAATTTGTCACAAAAATGTAGAATGTAGTAGGTATGTATGTAGATTTTTTTTTTTTTGCAAGTTTGCAATATTATGTATATAAATAAAGTCTTTGATAAAATATTTTAGCATTTGAGAAGATGAATGTAATGTCACAATGTAAATCAAAATCAGTCAATATGGCAATATGTATAGGCTGTACTATATAAATACAAATATATACATACATATACCCAAAATATGGTTGTCTGTAAAGCCGATTTACGGATGATAATTTTACGTGATAACGTCATAGATGCGTCACAAACCGATCGTGCAACGTGGTCGTCTCTATCGCTTGTTCCGCGCTCTCACTTGCACGCTCGGCTCAGGCAGAACGTGACAACGAGTCATGCTTTTTCGTGCGTGCAGCCGGCGTTCATCGATTTATAAGACGTCACGTCAAAATATTACTATCTTTCACAAAAAAACAAACATGTCTCGTTATACTCATAAACGTTCTTTACCGTAATCATCAAAACAAATAGTCGTCACGCTACTCCCGAATGGCATTTACTGTAATCATGACACATCTGCAATGAAATATCGCTGAAGCTACGTTATTTTTATAGTGACACGTGTAACGTGGACGGATGGCGATTAATCAGTGGATATCGCGGACACAAGAGGATTTAAGCGCGACGTGGGGTGCGTGGCAACCGCCTGCTCTGTTTACTCGCAATACCACTATGTGAGGTTGGAGAGAGTTGGGATATTTTGGGAATTGGGTGGAATAATACATCTGAACCTGTAGATTTTGATTGAGATTGAAATGAAAAACAAAATTTTGATATCAATCATCAACAACTCAATCAACACTGCGTCCAGCAGTGGACTTCTTGTAGCGTCTTAGGCCTCCCCCCATAGATTTCCAAAAAGACAAAACCCCCCCTAACACATGGTACCTTCGGGCATACATGTGACTACACAATAGTGGATAGATACCTACTTATATGTTAAGACAAGATAATGGTCGAGAGTATGTATCAAACTTTAAAAGATGTTTCTAACTGGGTGACGAAAATATCGACAAACTTAACGACAAAAACTATATTTTTTTATCCTATGACCATTTTTAACTACTAGGATTCAACATTGAACTTTGTCTGCCTGGACTTTAACACTAGAAGTAGGATCGTATAATTATGAAATACTGATGCCACCTTACGAAACAGTCTAGCTGGAAGCTTTTGAGTCGAATTACTAAAGTACAAATAAATGTGCCTATAGTTTTCGATAAAAAATTTATGCGAAATTTATTGAATTTACAATTACAATATTGAGTGATACACAGTGATTAAAGTAAATAATGTAATATAATATTATCTTTAAGCCTCCAAGTCACAAAACTACAAGATGTTATTGAGATAAAAAAACTTCGCCATTTTGCCATTTATAAAAAGCCTCAAGTCTAGGACATCTAGACCTCCAATCAAGTGGTGAGACTCCTTCCAAATGACCCGATTACAATCAGATCCGGCGACAAAAAGCCGTATCGACAGTTTTTCCTTTAAACCGTTTTCCGGCAAATTGCGTTCTCACTCAATCAAAGTTCCACTCCCGGAATAGTCGCAACTAGTCTTGGGATCGCTTTACCGCTGTAGCACACCGTCGCAGTTGAGAATGCTTATATTATTGCAAGCTTGAATATCACGAAGGTATAAATATTATTAGTGATGATGAAAAAAAACTTATTGCTGTTTTTTTTAATGGGCAAGTGCGATTAATTACAATTAACTAACTAAACTACTACACTAAATGCAAATCGATTTCCCCAAATCGATAAAGGTACAAATACAAATAATTTATTAGTATCACCACAGTTACTAGTAAAAACTTATCAATATATGTATGTAGGTACATTTATTATGTAGGTACGTGAATTGTAAAATAAAATGTCAATAATCAACAATAGAAACAAATGTAAAATTAAATAAAATTGAATTGAATTGATTGATTAATTACTATTATTATAAAAATATCACCATCGCAAAATTCATACCATCAAATTCAAAATTATCATGCTCAATACAATATATTACAATTTCTGGTAATTCATTGTAGATATCATTGTCTTAAAATAGTTGCTCGTTGAGCCAGGCCTTCAGTCTAGCTTTGAAGGACGCGACGGAAGAAGCATCACGATAATGATGAGAAGCATCACATTATAAAGATAGTTCAAAATAAAGATAATCTAAAGTACTTAATGTTATCTTTGTTTTTTTGTTATCATGTGGTTTTGAATAAAGTGTTATCTATCTATCTATCTATCTATCTAATTGTTCAAACACACTAACAGTTGACAGCATATTACCCAGCATGCTCATGCATTGACATTTATACGTGGGGACTACAGGACTGAAACTAAATCTCGCCTTCTTCGTTTTCTGAAAACCCTTGGCATCAGCGCTTATTATCAGGTGAGTTAGTGATCAAACTTAGTATCTATTTCGTACAAAAAAACTATAAGTACTACAGTGATAGCAGTGACTTTGTTAGGTTTAAAAACTTCGAAGGTATGCTAAGGGGTTACTTCTAAAGGCAAATCTTAGAACCGATTCACTGGATTGCGGTATCATCAATGCAAATGAGAAGTAAGGGAATAAATTAACACTTTATTTGGGATTTTGTATCGGTAATCCGGTACTGACGAAAAGGTTTGGGATTATTAGAGGCTGATTTTTAAATAGGGGTCAAATTTTTCGATCAGAAAAGCGTTTATTTTTGTTAAAAGGATGTTAATTAAACTAAGAAAGTACCTTCATTAAGATATTTTTATAATAAATATTAATTTAAGATTTTGACAAGAATGTATGAAAAATATTAACTTTAGGTGAGCATTAGTTCATAAACATACAACCGAATAGATAAAATCTATTTTTGACATTTGATTCAGAGATTTGTTGCCATGCTTGTTTGGTTCAAAAGAAAAAAGTATAGTACTAACAACTTGTAAATTAGTGATAAGTATATGATAAAACTTAGTAGTTCTCAATGATCTTGAAGATGTATGAAGTCTGCCAACCCGCACTTGGCCAGCGTGGCAGACTATGGCCTAACCCTTCTCTCAATGAGAAGATGGCCCGCGCCCAGCAGTGGGACAGTTTGTATAAACAGGGCTGAAAAACATATATCTTAAAATCTATTATGCCACGTGCTGCGCATAACAGTAACGATTCTGTATTCATAACTCGGTTCCACTTGCAGTACGATTTATACCCGCAATTTTATCGTGTGCTGTAGCGAGCTTCCCCTACCTTTGCTAGTGAAACTCAAAAAGACTGAAATAACTGAAAAATTGCCGATATTAAACGATAATACCGGTATATTTATTTGATACTACTGAAAAAAGTTCGTAATTTTTTACCCTCTTATTACGACTGGTATAGTGTTATACTTTTTTCTTAAAACCTGAAAATATTAATGTGAGTTCGACATGGACCTGTTCGTATATAACTGTTATACCACTACTGGGCGTATGCCAGTTCAGGTTTTACATACCTTCATGAAAGTTAAAAACTTTCAGTTATAGATTGTCATGATGGTATTGGTAGACGCCAATTTACATTACGTACATAATTTTGAAAAGAGAGATTACTTGCTTTAAGTAACCCAGCTATAGATACATTAAATGGAAGATTCCTGAGTGGGTCTTTACCGATTAATATAATCTGGGTGTCTTTAAATCGCGAATGAATTGGTTTCTTTTAGGTAAGTGCGCCCCATCGTAGACCGCAACGTCGCTTAACATCAGGCGAGTTGGCAGTCAAGCGCGAACCTATTTCTATGTAAAAAAAAAGAAGATTTCTTTCTAGCCATTTGTAACGTCTTTGTTCTAATATCTTGTATTCTTTTTACCTTTGGTTTATTTAATATTGGTGGAGATTTTTATACAGCATCATCAGCAATCGCATACAAAAGCCGGCCTAATCGCTAATAGCGATATCTCCAGATAACCTTTAGATGATAAAAGAGGAATATTTATGTAAGCGCTGACGGTGGTAAGACTACACATGAACAAATCTTATGGCCAAATATAGATACATAAAAAAACAGCATACAAATAGTACTTTTACATACATAAGTATATTAAATATATATAATAATAAAGATAAACTTACATAGATTAAACATAAACTGAGCTGTGGAGCCAATATATTATTAATAATAATCCAACAAATTAATAATTTTAGTAACTGTCGCTTAGCATCAGGCGAGTTAACGGTCAAGTGCAGGCCTATTTTCGAATAATAAAAAATATTGGGTTACTCGGTCCTTTTACTGGGAGCAAGATTAACCGCTTAGAGCAGCAAGGTACTGAAATTCTTATAGCTTGTAGAACCTGTGCTAAATCAAATTAGAGCTGCACTTTAGATTTATTCTCTTTCAGTGTCCTCACGACTCTAGATTAGTGTCCGCGTGGAAAAATATTAAATTAAGTATTTTTTATTTTACAAACAACTTTAAACTAATAATTTTCCTTTTCATATTTCATTTAGCTAGGCTTTTAATTGGCGGCCTTATCGCTTAGAGTGATCTCTTCCAGGCAACCATGCACGGATAGGTAAGATGTTAAAACAAAGCTTTTCCAAGCACACGGCCGATTGTTCTCTTCTCATATAAAACAAAGGTTAAGCGGCCATAAACAAGCGCGCAACGGATTACCAGCTCTCTGTAGCAGCGCAATAAAATCATTTATTCAACAACGCAGCTCAAGGCGGTGCATTCCTGATTCTAGTGGCTATTAAAAGGATCTGGATTTATGACGTTTTCTTTTCAGGGTTCCGTACCTAAACAGTTTCAATGAGAGCATGTTACTAAGCCTCAGCTGCCTCTCTGTTTGTAATGAAACCTGAAATATTGTACATAAGCCAAGCTACATTGAAAATTACTATCAATATTAAGTATCTAATATTAAAAAATATAACGAATTGGCACCCAACATTTTTTATTGGTGTGTATTGCCAAATCATTACATTTATTATAGACATACAGATGTTAATATATATTGATACAGCTAGTACAAAAGTTTATATGTGACTTTACAACTATGTAGATAATACTTTAAAACAAATTTATTATGTAAATAGGTCCACGAATTCTGTGATTTAAGGATTGTTTCCATAGATACCAACTGAAAAAACTGGATTTTACATAAGATTTTACAACTTTTTGTGGTGGAATAAATGCGTTGAGAGAATAAATCTTGTGTTTCAAGATATCCGAACTTAACCTTAAAAGCGAAAATAACAATATTCTCAAAAAAACAATACAAGAATTCTTCGAGTGTAATATTAAATAATAATTACAGTTTTAAATTAAAAGTTTCAAAATTGGTATTTGAATTCTTATTTATTAATAAAATATTTCGATAATACACAGTACCGATATAAAAATTATTGTAATATGTGTGATACGGTACCCCTCAAACGTGACTCGCACTTGGACAGTTTTATTCACTCGTATCTGTTCGGACTATGATTCCTGAGCACTCCAAGATACTAAAGCACTGCTGTGTGCCTAGGCGCTTCTATGAGCTATAAATATATAAGTTTAGTGTTGGTACTTACTCTCTTGACCTTCTTCAATACTGATATGCATTTTTTTTTTAGATTTACCCATACTCATACTCATTTATAGATAACAGTTAGTTACATGTCGAAAAAAAAGTCATTTTAAAAACAATAACTATAAATAACTACATAATTACAATAGATTACTTAAATAATACCTTTGATTTTATTATGAACACTAAAGTTGTTGTTACACATTTTTATTTTGAACAAACGGGTGGCAAATACCTACCAGACGAGACGTCCTTCGGGAGTGACGTCTGCGCTGCTCCTTTTGAAAAAGACCCCCGTATGCGGTTGAAACTATAGTCGGAGAATTCGGCTCAAAATAGACGTGAGTAACCCGTTTGTTCAAAATAAAAACCTTTGATTTTGTCTTGTAATGAAACTTTTCATTCACAATTCATCTGTTTATAGGCTGCATTATTAATTAATTATTGCTTAATTAAAACAGGCTTTTTGATAATGTGGAAATAATGAGTTTCCATTTGGTCCTCCTGCCGCATTGGCTGCGTACGTAACTATAGGTTCTTAACTAGTTTCGGATTAATCATAATTATTATTAATACGTTACTGGTCTCGAACACAGAAGTAATTTTCCGTATTCATAACCACAGTTTCGCAGCACTAAAAATATATTTGTAAAAGTACGAGTACCTATATAGTTCCGGAAGCGGAATTTCTATTCTTTGCATTTACCTGCGTCGGTCGCTTCAAATCGGTCTTTTTGGAAATTTATGGGGCAAGCCAAAACTTATGGAGTAAGAAAAACAAAACTTTATATTTGGGTAGGTATATTTTAATCGATTTTATTCCATAACTTTTATTCACAATGCAAAACTTTCTCGATAAAAAGTACTATAACAATTTTCCCAATATTCCCACATCGGAATGCCATTAAGGCACCTATTCACGGGCCCTCAAGTGGAATCATTAGCTTACGGTTACCATTCACGTCGGAGCCAACAAAAGCCCCGCTCACTCTGAAGGGGCTTAATCCTCATAGAATATTCTAGACGCTAACGAGATCTACAGATTTTCAATGTCCTCTTTAAAATTGCATTTGAAATGAACTTCTTCTGAGGGGGCTTTTAATAAAATAGATATTATTTACAACCTTTTGTTACTTACAAGCGGTATTTGAAAATCAAATGTAAAACGTGAAATGTCAAGGTTAGAGTGTAGATTCCTAGTGTTTTCTTAAAAAAAATGTTCTAAGAATATTAAATGGCGCTTTTATTAGGTACGTCACTCCAGAGTTTCAAAAATATTAGCGATATGACGCTAACATGTCACAATTTATCGTCATAAATCCTATCGTCTCAGCCAAATTACGCCTTCAAAGAGTGCTTGAATAGTATATGTTATTAATGTGTTAGCAACATGGTAAGTTGCGTAATTAATTTGTGAGAAGGGAGTGAGTAAATAAAAATATTAAAATAAAAATCCGAAAAATCAAAATATTAAAGCACTATTATTATTAACGGGATATTTACCGTGGCTCCCGTTAATGGTTAATTTTCATCTTCATCATCATTGCAATTTTTGGTTTGTTAATATTAAAAAGCACTACTAATTTAGTAAATATAATTATAAGGAAGTAAATATTCACAATAAAATATAACTAACTTAAAAACTAATAAAATAAGCAAGAATAATACTGAAATTAATAAGAAACAAAACAAAAATAAACATTAATACATTAATTATATAAATAACCTAAATAACTAAAGATATAAACTAATTAGTTACTAATTTAGTTAGTATTTAGGAGGAAGAAAGAAACAAAAATTGAAAATTAGTATTTTGTTGACAAAATAATTAGGCATAATTCTCTACGGATTAAACTAAACATCTCTTGTTTGGGCTTGTCGAATTTGATTTTCAAAGTACTACTTATCTTAAGTACTACTTACGTTTCCAAGCGGAAATTATCTAGATAAGTATTTGGTTTATTATGTGCTTACATAATGATACAAAAAATTACAGCACAAAGAACATCCGAATTTCAGAATTTTTTTTTTATGGTACAATCTATTTATAGAGAAAGTGTAGACAAACAGTGTCGTTCCAAAATAGCGAACATTCTTTCATTTTGGTTCATGGTGTTTTAGAAGATATTAATAATTAATTTTTAAAGTGTAACAATTATTTTATAAGGATTTTCCGGAGTGACTAACTGTCATGAAATTTAGATCTTTTATTTCCTTGTGATAGATATCCACTAAAAAGGTATGCAATCGAATCAAAAACATTGCGCTCGGGCTTGTAAAAACCTTTTTTTTATTTTTCAAAGATTTCTCCCCTGTCTCACAAACAAGGATTAGCTGCCCCGCCTGAACGACAAGCAAAATAATATTAAAATTTCTTCAACAAGATAAAGATTTATTGAAAGAATTTCGCTGAGGAGCGGCGAAGATGAAACGGTATAAATGAATTTTAGCAGATGTTACATGAAAGATTGTCTTGTGAAAACAATGTGATAATTTTATTCTTAAGATTATTTTACGGTCGTCGCCTTTATCAGTTCCGCTTTTGGGATGATATTCGATATTTTAACCGACTTCCAAAAAGGAGAAGGTTCTCAATTCATCGGAATCTTTTTTTTTACAGAGAATCGTCAAAAAATATTAATAAAAATATGCATTGAGAAGTGGGCACAGTGCGATTTGATATTTTTTTTGATTTGATATTTGATTTCGCAAGTTATCACTTATGTGGGCAAAACGCGACAAAAATTAGGTAATTTTCATTCAACTCTCAGGTAATTTTCTGAAATCAAAGTTATTTTGACATGGTGAAGTTAAACTGAAACCACTAGGTCAATAAGGGCATTTCAAGTACTGTATCAAGATAAAAAACTTACTTACTTAGTAATGTATCAAGAAAATCCTCTTGTATGTGCTAGTTTAAAAAAAAATAACTTAGTTAAGAAATAAAATGTTGGTATTAGTTTATAAAAGGCACGGACCCTGGAGTATGTGAAGCTCAATTTTTGAATTAAAAAAAAACTGCTGGTGTAAAATACAAACTGCGACCAGTGCAGCCTACTAAAATTACTGTTTATAATGTGACTTTATGGGCATTAAAAAAATCTTGGCTAACAGTAGATAAAAATTAAATATAGTTAGAGACACACAGAATATTTATTCGTTCAATATTTCATCTAAGCAAGGACACTTATTAAAAGGCAAATAAAATTAAAAATCAAACGCAAATGGCGGCAGACGTTAATTTTAAGGTAATTAAGGCAAAGACAGGTTAATGTATTTAAATGGGCGCTAAAATTCTAATTTAACAAGATACTGTCACCGCGGTTACTGGTAGCTGGGAAACTTTCAACTGTTTGAACTTGAGCTTGTTTAAATATTTTTGAATTGATTCATCTTATTCTTCTCATAATAGCACTCAGACTATCTGTTGCAGTCAAACCTTTTTCACCAAGTTTCACACGAGCACATAGTTTTAATAATACAGAAGAACCACTCCCTGCCTCTCTTTAACTTTAATCTCAAGTTCCTACCTACCCCCCGCGCTCGCCTGTCGCTTTGTTAGAGTTTAACTGAACGACAAGCATGCAACGCTTTCAGCGATTGACAGTGGAATACCGCTATTAATCGCTGAAAGCGTTGCATGCTTGAAGCGCTCTAATTCCTCCTGACATCACGAGCGAACGACAACCACACGCCGACACTAACTTCATACCTACATGTGTGTGCGTTAAACGTTAACTTGCGTCATTGAATAGTACAACGTTGTATGGAGTGTCCGACGTATGATACGTGTGATACAATAAATCCCACCTATGTTCATTCCGTCATTCCACATCTTCAAATACGCTGGAACGTGAGCGAGACGGGCAACTTCGAACAACAGACTCTTGAAGACACCCAGATTGATTAATTACGAAAGACACTCGTTAAATTTATTTTACTTAGCAGCACGCTCAATAAAAGTAGAACTTAAGGAGTTTTTTAAACAAAAAAAAAAGTACTTAATGTAAGCTAAGCGTCGTGGCAGATCACTACAGCGAGGCGTGAACGCAGAATGGATACCACTATCCACAGAGCGTACTCGGGTATTGTTTATATATATCCAATAGCTTAGATTATATATTGTATTCCAATAGTAAATTATAAAACTACCAGCGCATTACAGTTTGTTGAACGATCGATTGAAAAATATAATATATAAGGATAAAAATTGGTTGTTGTTTGAAATAACCCCAACCCACAAGCTATTAATTAATTAAGGATAAGTATCGGCCATCATTAACGGTTACTAAATATTAAACTCCTTGCACGTTATTCCCCTGAAAATATATCCCAAGTTCCCATTGGCTGAACGCAACGTTATATTAATTTGGTTAGTGATTAAGCCCGACGTCGCTCGTTTGAATCAGAATCAGAATTACAGCCGTTCCATATTCATTAATCATGGGCTTACGGAACCCTAGTCTTACCGTGTCGCAATTTCATATATTGGAATTATATTGGCATCTTAAATGTACGTTACTAATAAAATCAATTTAGGGGTTGTCGGCGGAAACCCAAGGATTGGGTTATGAAAAGCTTACCTAAGAATAGAATTTTGCCCGCTTTAGATGATTTGGAGCAAAAAAATATATTTAGCATGGATTGAATTTTTAACATTTATTGGCAAATGAAGTTAACCTTTTAGTCGGAGTTAGCTATGCAAGATGAAGTACATTTAAATTAGAATTATCGTTACCATCTCAGCCACAAGAAGCCCATTACTTGACATAGACCTCCCCCATGGATATTCATAAATACCTGTTGAAAGCAGCCTGCAGCCAGCGTCTTCCTGCCACTTGTGAGGTAATTCAAGAGCAAGAGCTTCACGACCCTATTCCACCTTTCCTATTTCACTACAGGACTAGCAGAAAGTCGGCGAATTACCACCCATTTCTCGTTGAAATGCCAAAAATCCGTACTCAGCGCTATCGATTCATATTCCTGTTGCGTACTGCACAAGAATGGAATTCTTTGCCACCATCTCTGTTTCCTGAGACTTACAATCTTGGAATTTTCAAGGCTAGAGTGAATAGAATCTTCTAGATCGACGAGCTCCATCCTCGGCCACACCGTCGCTTAATATCAGGCGAGTTTAGTGGTCAATCGTAGATCTATCTAGTATAAAAAAATCGTCACATCATATCTGGACGTTCTTTGCTGCGTTTCCCGATTCGTGGTCTCCATTCAATATTTTTTCGGCCACATTTGTTCTACGTGCTATGTGGCCACTGCAATTTCAAATTGCTAATCCACTAATGCAATGTTTTTAAGTATTATGTGTTGTGTCTGAATTAAAAAAAGACGTGTGGCACTCGGAGACTGTCGCGGTAAAGCTATTGCATAATAGCTTTACGCGCGGTGTGTTAGGTTATTTTCGTTACGGAATTTCTGGATTCGGTCTCCACGCTCAAGGCCCGCGATAGAAGCTATGCAATAGCTTAAAATAGTTCTCGGGTTGCCATAAATATTTGTATGTTACAACATACCCTACAATAATAATTCTACATCGTTAATCAAGCTTTCAGACGTTGACTCACATAGTCGCATTAATCGTGATGATTAATTATAGAAAGTATGTAACTAGTTGTAGTACTTGTAGTTAGTCTAGACGCAGGATTACGTTCTAGTGGAATTTTGAAATATCATCCATACAACGTGTAATGAGCTCTATAACGTAATTTTATCGAATACAAAGCTATTATCAATTATTCTCAAGTCCTGTCACTGATGGATTTAATTTGGCTGGATGCATTTAAATAAAAAAAAAAACAGTTTATCATAATTTCTCAGCAAACCCTTCCATATCATAGATGTGCATAAAATTAAAGTTCGTTCTTAGGAAGTCTTCCATATTAGATTTAGAATAATGACATCACATAAAAATTTATTGAAATTCAAACCAAAACTTATAAAAATATAGTTTTAAAAAAAAATTGAACAAAATACCGACTTCAAAATACGCAATTCGTTTACTTGGATGATATTTTTTCCGTTATTTTGTTATAACAACCAAAATACTGAACTGATTTCTGATTTTGATATGATAATATTTATATCCGCTGTGCTATATCGGTGACTTTTGTACGTCTACGTATCTCTTCATTTCTGATTCGATCTCGTAGAGAGACTCCGAGCATAGCCCTCTCCATAGCTCGTTGCGTGACCTTGAGCTTCCTTATAAGGCCCATAGTTAGGGACCACGTTTCAGTGCCGTATGTCATCACTGGTAACACACACTGGTTGTAAACTTTCGACTTGAGGGACTGGGGAATATTGGACGAGAAGACGCTTTTAAGTTTCCCGAACGCTGCCCAGCCGAGTTGGATACGACGATTGACCTCCCTCGTAAAGTTGGACCTGCCTAATCGGACCGTCTGTCCTAAGTAGACGTATTCGTCAACAACTTCAAGACTTTCAAGACTTTTTCGCTGGATGCAAGCCGCTTCCAATCGGTCTTTTTGGAAATCCATGGGGGAGGCCTATGTCCAACAGTGGACTTCTTATGGCTGAGATGATGATGATGATGATGAATATTTATATGACACCACCTCTGAGATATTTATTACCTACCAATAAAAAATAATCATCTAAAACATTCAAAATTAGTGGAGTAATAATCGCTGAACAAAGATACAAAAAAAAACAGCTGAATTGAGAGCCTTATTTTTGGAAGTCGGTTAAAAATACAGCTCCATCGATTAGAGTTAACTGGTTTAGGCAAGTTATTATTTATAAATATACATTTAGAAAATACCCAACTCCAATTTCATTTAAATACTATTCGTGCAATGTTACAAAACTCAGCACTTCAACCGCAATTTATAATTCAGTGTCGACCAATCAGTCCAATTTGCTCTCGGCATCACGTCTCAATATCTAATGCCTCCATCGAAACCGAAATTCCAAACAGTATAATCTTGGTAAACTATTCAGGAACTGTTATTAAACTATTAGGCGAGGTCGCGCCCCTCTAAGGGTCCGACGGTTGATCAATAGGGTATATCTACCGTTTTATGCGTACATCTACCGTTTTATACCCACCACGATAGGGTACGCAGGGGTGATTTAAAGCCATATTAATAGACGGATGTAAAAATACTTTTAGGTAATTTTGAGAGAGTAAAATAGATTGCATGGTGTAACTTATGGGTCAGTAATTTATCTCAAGGAACCATAAAGTCAAGAAAATTTCATCAACTTTAAGGAGACAGAAAAGATAAATCCTGCATGGTCGGATAATTTTATCAAATTTCCTTATTTAGAATTTCAATGGGTACACTGAAATTATTGTTGTGTATGATAAGTAACTATATGCATTAAAATTTATATATTGAAGTATTTTAGGGTTCCGTACCTCAAAAAGAAAAAACGGAACCCTTATAGGATCACTTTGTTGTCCGTCTGTCCGTATGTCCGTCTGTCCGTCTGTCCGGGTGTCAAGACCTTTATCTCGGGAACACGTGAAGGTATCGAGTTGAAATTAAAACCATATACCTACGCAGATCCATAGAATCTTGCTGCAGAAAGAAAAATAAAATTTTCAGTTTTCGTAAAAAAAGTTACAGCCGAATATGTCGTAAAAAATGCACATTTCGACACTCACAGAGGAATCAAAACCTATGGGGTACTAACCGTTGACCTAGAACTCTGAAATTTGGCAAGAAGCATTGTGTTAGAGTACACATATAGGAAAAAATCCGAAAACTGGACATTTTTAATTTAATCACAAAAAAATAGTGTCGTTATATAAGGAATGAGGGCCCAAATTTTAAAGTGAGTTAACCGTATCATGTGGGGTATCATATGAAAGAGCTTAGTATTAGCATTAATTAAAACAGGTTTTTAAATATTTTTACGATGTATATTTTTCGGTATAAAAAGGAAAATAAAAAAAAATATGATTTCACCCTTTTATATACTAGTTTGTACGGAACCCTCGGTGGGCGAGTCTGACTCGCACTTGTCCGTTTTTTTGTTTTTCATATAAGATAAATCTTCGATTGACCACCAACTCGCCTGATGTTAAGTTTAATCTTTTTAAAGCGTTATTGTACCTTAGATAAGGAAAGAAAAAAGATAAATGGTTTGATAATTTTGTTGATTTCTAAGTTATGTTCATTTTCTACTTTTCAGATTTAAAAATGTCAACAAATATTCATTAGGTACTTCTTATTTAGGTGGCCATAAAGCCTTACTATTTAAAAGATTTCAAATGAGCAAATGGCGAATAAAACTTTTGAAAACAAAGTAAGTAATCGTTTCCCTCCTTTGGAGGTCAGGTAAAACACAAACTTAAGCGCAACCTATATTCAAACATGTTGTGGATATGACCCCATATAAAAGCAGTAAGCTCAAAATGTATAAGTTCGCGGCAGTCTAGTCGGGAGACCGTCTGACTTGCGATCCGCAGGTCCTGGGTTCGAATCCCGCGGCACGCACCTCTGTCTTTTCGAAGTTATGTGCGTATCGTTGATTGCCGCCAACTTCAAACGGTGAAGGAAAACATCGTGTGGAAACCTACATGTCTGAGTTCTCAATAATCTTGAAAGATGTGTGAAGTCTGCCAACCCTCACTTGGCCTTACCCTTCTCACAATGAGAAGATGGCCCGCGCCCAGCTGTGGGACAGTTTGTACAAACAGGGCTGATTAAAAAAAAACAAAACGACAAGTTCTCTAAAAGCAAATATTTTCAATTGAAAGTAGCAGAGTTGTAAAACGGCAGAAATTACTCGGATCGCTCTCGTTTCCCGTATCTATTTTACGCCTTTTGCAAATTACTTGCCGTTCAAATGGTAATGCTCTCTCGATTTTGCATTTCGAGTCGAATGTAAAATAGCTCTCTAATTGACGGTATTTTCAAACCCTGACTCAAAAAGAGGAGTACTATTAGTTTGTTTGAGTATCTGTGTAATTATGTGTATGTATCTGTGTGTATTTCTCTCAAATGGATGGACAGATTATGATATCTCGTTTTTTGTTTGAAAGATGAATTTATAGAGTGTTCTTAGCTATCTTTCATCAAAATCGGTTCAGCCTTTTTTATCGCTGATTTTTAAGTTTTCTAAACTTCTTTTATATATTTATTTATTTATTATTATAATAAACACGGCTTACGGCCAATTACATGTAAATGTAATTGGCCGTAAGCCTTAAATGTTAATATTATTAAATATATCGTCAAACAAAATGTTTCTCACAGAAACTCATTAGAGACCTTAGAACAACGGCCCATTTATCATAAAAAATGTCACATACAGGGTATTTTTCTAAGAATGAGTTGAGAGCACGAGTGATGCGGCACATTGGGCTTATTTATTACAGTTATTTACAGTTTTAGAGTTATTTTTTGTGTTTGTTGGAGTAAAGACTTTAATTTTGTTTTAGTTAAACTAAAATTTGCTAAGTATATCACTAGCACATTTTTCGTACCTTAACCCATCAAAATAAATTAAATAAGTTCAAATTAAAGAAGTTTACTAGTTTACATTAAAGAATTCCACTGACTTCTTCCCCCGCTTTGTCATCAGATTCTCGTCGTCAATTAACAGGTACGAGATTCCTCAAATTAAGTTTAAAAAAAATGTGTGTGCATATGATTACATTACAGAAGTAAAGACTTAATCAAGCCTTCGTTAATAATACGAAATAGTAGTTTATTAGTGAGGCGACGAGCGTTACATAGCCTATCGTGACGGCTTCAGGTTCACTCAATACACAGAAATAATGTTCTCAGCGCGCTTAAAGAAGTGTTTACTTCAAGAACAACCTATATTCTAAGTCTAATATCATTCATTAATGAAATTGAGATTAGCTATCGAAATATCACGTGACAGCACGACGCAGTTTCTTAGCATTTCGAAGCGTGAGCGTTTGTAGAAATGGAAACGTTTGCTACTTGTCTAAGCTTGCAAGAAAGAATTAAAAATGCACCGGTGATGTCCCACTGATATCCTTGTGGTGCTTTTTCTGCCTAATTTTTATTAAAAACTTATATCTAAGTTTTATATTATCCAGTGTGTTTCCGCTTCGATTTCTTCAAGGTGGTACTCTTGTCGACATTTTACCTCTTCACGAGGCATCTTCAGGACTTCTTGATTCTTCGAAGTCTGGTCACGACTTCGTAATCACAAATTGAGGATAAAAAAAGGAGGAATCATAAATGTGTATGCCTGTAAGGTTTGCTTCTTTATTTTAAAATTTTGTTAGAGTTTCGATCTTCAAAAATTAAGAGCGTAAATTTTGATAATGTCTATGGATACAAAACAGCTAAGTACCTCCTATTTATATAAGAGATCGCGCGACAATATTTCTCTTAATTGAGTTTTATTCTACGTCAATTTCACCAAACAATATTCCTAGTTCCATAGAAATAGATCATGATTGTAGTCGTAAAAGAGGATGTAAGACAGATTAACTCATTACAAACTTGCTAGACCCTTAGAGATTGATGGAAATTGGCTCCTCTGCTTATAGCCAGTTACCATTAAAGATAGGATTAAATTTGTAACAGTCTAGCCTATCTCATGTAAGATGTAAGGATAGGACATTTATGGCATTTTACGAACATGGTTTGGGTGGTAACTTCAAACATAAATATATACCTAAAGTAATAAAGCAAGTAAAAGTAAAAGTTAGGAATAATTAAAAGCGAAATTAACTCTGTCTGTTGCCTTTTCACGACCAAATGATTGAACTTATCCCATTCTTTTACTTATATTTAATATCAACTATATTCTGTTTTGTGTACTAAATAAATAAATAAACTAATTATTATGACATTTGGTCAGATATAACTGAAAACCTGGAAAAGGTATTAGCTGTATATAGGTATAGATAAATTTCATCATTACCTTTTTCGCCATTACGTGGGTGAAACTCAAACTATATTAGCTGCACCTCGTGGTTATATTAAATGGAATTTGGGGGGATTTCTTTAGAATTATGATACAAAAATATCTAAAAACATACATTCTATTTTCAATGTACATTATTACAGCGAAGTAATTTTCATGAATAAACACAAAGAAGATAAAAATATCAAATAAAACAGAGCATATATTTGATAAAAGTAAATACTCGTATATAATTCTAGTTGCTCACTGATATTTTTTTAAATCTTTTATGTAAAAAAGACAACCTATTATGTTAGCAGTCTATCATCTGTCAGGGTTCAATGAAATCTCACACCGAGGCCGTTAAAACCCTTGTTATTTTTCAAATTACTTTGTCAAATATCATTTTACGAGGATGACATCATAAATTCACGTTTAACTTTTGACGTATTGACGAACCCTCGTTCAATTTATTCATATCAAATATAAGAGAAATGGTTAGCAATAAAAAAGCCGTTTTCTTTGGGTCCAATTAATTTTGACAGGTGCGGGGTAGGCTGGCGTAACTCTCAAGCCGAGAATATTACAGAAACTTAACTTCCAGTACTTGTTAAAAATTATATGACACTAGTACTATTAAAGTCGTCTGTGATATCGCTCATATGATTGATTTGAGAAACATAATGTCTTTTTTATTTAGTGGCATTTATTTTCGCTGACGGCGTGCGGTCCGTGAAGGTATAAGTCCGAGATGAGCTGCAGGCTGCAGATCGCAGCCGCAGGCAACAGGGCGACCTATAGCCACAGCCGACCGCATTTCTACCTGCAGTCACGGTAGTTACTATTCCGATATAGATTCCAGACCGCACATCCCGCGGCAATTGGTCTCACTCGTTTCTGTACCTTCACGTGAGACAGAACGCGATACATGTGAGCTGTGAGCCAATGAGAGCTCTGCGGTCTGCATCATTATTGGCGCTGTTGTGGCCAGCCGTTGCCACGTAACGCGGCTGCAGGATCCACGCCTCGTCCCTGCGGCTGCAATATCGCTCTACTCGAAATAATTTTCATAGAAATTCATAGGCACCAGTTAGTAGTATCGCTTGTGACCTACGTTTACAGTTTCGAATTTGTACTTTGTTTCAGACTACACTATACTATTGTGCTATATAGTATAGCAAAGAAGGACCTAATGCTATACTATATAGCATGGCGTTCACATTACGCGATATTATCGCAAGCATTTATAGTATAAAGCAACCTCAGTAAACCGCGATGGCCGGGGGTGAGGGAGGAGGAAGAGGGCGGCGCGCGATATAGCACAGCATGAACTCAGCTCATCGCACCATTTTATAGCTTATAGTAAGTCAATAATATACAGTGTGAACGTGTCCATAGCAATGTATGGTGCGCGCTATTATTGTGCTATAAGCTATATATACTCGATTATATATTATATTATAGCGTAATCTGAAATCAGCTTGAATGCAGTTAGGAGAGCCTTCTGAACAACGAGCGATACAGCGCACAGCCGCGCGCCGCGCCGCCTCTCTGTGTCGAGCAGTTCTACTGTGGCAATATATATATCTCACTCGCTGTAATACCCATTCACTTACATTTTACCCTCAAACTATGGTCAAATTTAGCGTCAAACGCATGTTATCGTTATGTTGTGACGTATTATCTCTTTGCGACCGATATTAATCATATATAGATAATTGTGTAGATAATAAATTTAAAAAAATGTAGTTATAATATTAACTTTTGTGCATATTTCAGTATTTTCCGAAGTTGACCCTCTTTTTTGTATTATTTCATAAGCTCAGGGATCTTAGGGACCGGCCAACTGTTTCCATATAGATATTAGAATTAATCATGATTTATATTCCTGCCGACCTTCAAGAAATTTATTAATTTAAAATGTTTATGTGTATATCATTTTACATTTATTTATCAGTTTAACAATTATTATAGTTTAAAAACTGAAATGTTCGATATTTAAATACGCAATTTTATTTTAAGAACCAAACCACTGAACTATAAAAAAAAACCTAAAAACCAAAAGAGAACAAAAATATTATTTACAACAAAAAAAATAACAGAAATAAATACACATAAAAATCTGTTATAAACAAATAACTTACGCCGTCCAAAATATCACCATGCGGCAGCGTTTCCTCGTTACATGGTTCTGTATAGATTTGTTAATAAATTTACTATAGGTAATATTAAACCACTGAACCGATTTTAAAATTTCTACGGGACTCATATGAAAGTATATTAATATCGTTTCAAACCATGATTAAATCTTCAAATCAATACATTTAAGTTTACACGTAATGATAAAAAAAAAATTGGATGAACCAGAATAAATTCGAGACCGAAGAAATAAATCGTTGTAAAATGTAAGTAAATATGCATATTCATATTCATTATATGAATCATTCTAGTACGTAGATCTCATTCTAAGTACGTAGAGTAAAAGTAGTTATAATAAATATTATATTTGACATTTGTCTACTGTAACGTAGGTACTACTATTTATTTAGTCGATAGACACACAACAATGAACATTTAAATAAAACATAAGCCAATACAAAAACAAACTTTATTTCGAAGCCATTTAAAAAAATAATTAAGATAAGTGCAATTTAATAGCTATTCCTTTCGGACACCTTTAATTTCCTTCTTTAATTTTCCTCTAAGCGTCCTCTTTAGGGTTCCGCATTATTAATTTGTTTACGCACTTATCTGAAGCTCTAACGTGTCCTTCTTTAATTGGTTTCGGTTATTTATAACCCGAGTTACTTAAGTTTTAATTGCTCGAAGCTTCTGGAATATTTATGTAGAACTGAGGGCCGTAGATAACGCTCACTTTTAGGAAAAACTTATAATTACTTCGATAAGGTGAGGTAAGCCTTTACAAGAATAATACCTTGTTAATTTTGGAATTAGCTCGTTAATACAGCGTTTGAGAAAAGTTAGCATTTAATGACTTGGAATGAACTTTAATTTAAAAAAAATTCTTAATACTTTACTTTAGTAAGAATACTTAGATAAAATATTATTTTATGCACAGAATTCTTAAAATTTTATGTATATACATTTTAATATAAAATAAATGGTAATAGTCTAATATCCCGCTATAGGACGACCTTCACCGAGCTGGTTAATGGATGTAAAGTATTTTATATTCAAATAAATATGTCAATAAATATATTGCAAATGGGTTGTCTAAAAATTTCAGTCCAGAATATTTTTTTTTTTTTTTTTTTTTAACATTTCACTGGTTTGGTTAGTAGACAAATTCAATATATTTATGTGTAAGTAATATTTATTTTAATTTAAAAACTTTAATTCATTAACCAGACTGGTGCAAGTTACTAGTGTCGATTAAACAGTTTATACCTGCCTGCCTACCCAAGAGTTTTGACGGGATAAAAATAGTCAACCTAACGTTTGCATATTCTATGGGATTCATACTTTCGATTGGTATGGAATTTGTCTATTAACAAAAACCAGTGAAAAGTTAAAAAAAAAAAAAAACATTCTGGACTGAATTTTCTTAGACAACCAATTTGCGATATATTTATTGACATGTTTAATTGAATATAAAATACTTTCATCCATTAACCAGCTCGGCGAAGGTCGTCCTATAGCGGGATCTTAGACCATAAAATATTTAAATATCGAACAAGAATAAAGTAAATTTTTCTTCCATGTTACCTGGTTTACCTTTGCCCGTATATATATGAGAACAAGTATCTATGTTAAAAGAAAAACCAAATACCTAACTGCAGAAAAGTTTTTGCAGTCTAACTTACGATTTCGTTACGTTTTTTGTGACAACTATGCGTCAAATCGCTGTAAAAGATTATAAATGCGCATTCTTTAGTACAAGCTTTGCTTAGTTTGGGCTAGATGGTGTTGTGTGAAATCTCCACAAATATTTATTTATTCTTTTATTTATTTATTTGGCACTCATTACATATTACAGGAAATATTGCGTTTAATAACATGCTATTGATGTGGTCGATCCCGTAATCCACTCTTAGAGCGCACAGCATGGTATTAAACAGTGTATTTACATATTTAACTTAATATAAAAGTAGGTAGATGAATAATACATGTAGATTACCTATATACTTAATTAAGATGAAGTTGAGACAAGAATTCTTCTTCTTCTTTATAATAATCCTAGTAAAATCACTTGTTTATTACGAATTTTTGTTTTTTTGTTTTTGCGAGAAATGTATTGTAAATGAAATGTAATGTATTATTACAAAAAAATATAGCCCATGACACTCTGGAATTGAAGACGAATTTAACGACACCTTGCACATCACAATAAGTCAAGCCGTTTAGGCTGTAGGCGATCATATAGAAACACACATACATACATACACTCGAAAAACATAACCCTCTTTCTTACTCAGTCGGGTAAAAATATTGTAGGTATACGAAAACCATTTTTCCACCCCATACTATTTTAAGGGACCGTTTGCGAAATATTCAGCTTCAAAGTGATATTTTTTAGGGTCAAATGTCTCATCCCTGCCAGCTAAACGTTTAGGTTTAAAGATAGAGGAAAATAATCATCAATCAATCAATAACACTTTATTGACACCACATAAAGTAATAAGACAATAAACACATAAGAAAATGGCACAAAAAAAACATGCTTATATTATAATGAAATTAAAACGGGAAACTATCACCAATAAATAAGCTTTACTTACTCGTATTAATGAGTTGTAGACAACCATCTCGTAAAATGTAGTCGGAGAGACAAATTTGGTACAAATTCTATTTAATTCGCAAAATCAAGTCATAAGTTCGTAGAATCAAACAAGTAGCTCTATTCTAAGTCCGCATATAGTGAAATGCAACTACGGAAACCTTCTCTGCGCGTGGACTGGCACGCACTTGGCCGGTTATTATTCAATCCCATCTTGAAACAAAATAAAAGAAAGATAATCCCGGAGCAAAGAATCAATTTTCCATTTCCGTTTCGTACCACGGTGTCCCATATTGCTTATTTATGTATTCCGCTTATGTTGCAAAAGATCTGTTTTCTTTACCCAATTATATCCGGAACAAATAAACTTATTCACGAAACAAAGCTGGGAAACAAAGTTAGGGGACGGAATGAGGGATATATTTGCGGGGCAATTTTCTTAACATTCACTATGGCATAACGTACACTTCAAAATTTTCATTTCAGGTATCAATATATAATGTTTGTGGAATTACTCTTATGAGGTGAATTAGTTTTTAGCTCCCGACCTATAAAGAGGGGGGGGGGGGTTATAAGTTTGACGTGTGTATCTGTGCCTCTGTCTGTGACATTATAGCTCTAAAACGGATGGACCAATTTTGATCTAGTTTTTTTTTTTGTTTGAAAAATGATTTCGTCGAATGTCCTAAGCTATGTTTTTTTTATTAGAAAATAAGCATGTGCTTGACCGTCAACTCGCCTGGTGTTAAGCGACAGTTACGGTCCACGATGGAGCGCGCTTGCCTAGAAAAAACCTATTCACTCGCGATTAGAAGACACCTAGATTATATCTAGTTGGAAAGACCCATTTGAAAAGCGCATTACACATTTTGATGGATTTTATATGTTTCTTCGAATCGGTTCAGATTATTTTTTGTCTGAGGTTTTTAATATTTAAAATTTTATGCTTTTAAATCTATTTGAAATAATTAAATAAATCATTTTTATTCAATTAAACGTGCTCTAAGAAAATACGTTTACCAAAGATAAGCGACGTCACCTTTAATTTTAAACTACCAGTTATCCTGTGCTTAAGCACTTAAAGTCAATAAGCAACGTTGGAAACAATACGCAAGTTCGGATCAGCACAGTATGTTTATACAATCCCACTGCTGGGCACTGTCCATCTTGTCATTGTGACTTCTAACGCCATAGTCACTACTCTTGCGTAGCGCTCGTAGCGTAGCTTGACAAGGTGTTCCCGAACGATCACCAATGTTGAGCAACGGACAGACCGGTCAGTCTTTGGATGGGTGACCGTGAGTGGCATTTCTTTCTGAGCGCTACCGTGGGTCGGATGACACGTTAAATTGTAGGTCCCGGATGTTAAGCAATCGTCAAGCCAAGTCAGAGGCCTTTCGGCGGCTTAATAACTCTGACAATAGGGCTGGCCACTCAGTCTATACGAACTTACTTACTACTCTTGCAAAATACGAATTGGCTAATTTCACCTATTGAAGTTTATCCACTATTTTTTCTAAGATTTTAAAGTTAACTGCAAATACGCACATATCTCCGAAAAACCAGAATGCGAGAGATGGCGTGCCTAAGGATTTGAACACCGAACCTGCGAATTAGGTACATGTTGTCGCCCAACTAGACTATCATAACTCTTACTAAGTCACCGTAACTCTGTAATACAAATCAAAACAGTATAAAAAAAACTTTTTTTTAACCATCGCGGGGTGGCAATACCGGCCCTCTCCTGAATACATCCCATCAAACTTGTGTAATTAAAGCTTGAATACGGCCGTTATGACAATTGAATTAATTCCGTAAATGTTGAGGACAAATAAATGTTGAAATGGCTGACGACTCTGTGCTTAGTTTTAAACGTAATTACATAGAGCTGTTCTTACTTCTTGTTTAGATGGCCAGTAATAAAGTTTAGATTTATTTGAGCGAGTATTTTATGCGGGCGGTATTTTTTTTTTAAAGCTTTATTATATATTCAAACAAACGTGTTGTTGTTGGTTGGTAATGATCTCTGTAATTATTAAGAGTTCACTGTTTTTTTATGTTATTTATTTCTATCCGTACACGGTTCCCTGGAAGAGATCACTCTAGCCATAAGGCTACCAATTAGAAACTAGATAGGATAAGGAGGCTGTTTTTTTCCCCTTCTTGTGTGGTTTGTAATAAAAATTTATCAATGTATCTATCTTGAAATAAAACACGATACAATTAATTGTATGATGTATTTATGTTGCCGCTATAACAGCAAATAGGTACTTACTAAAAAACAGAATAAAATAAATAATTAAGGAGGCTCCCATACAACAAACGTGATTTTTTTGCTCGTTTTTGCTCGATATTGATAACGGCAATATGTAGATGCTTGAAATATTCACAAAATATTGAGTTACATTATTCACTTTAAAAATAAATAACTAAATTAAAATAAAATTAATATTTATGGGGACCCCCTTAAATCCCATACAACAAACGTGATTTTTTTTGCCGTTTTTATAGATAATGGTACGGAACCCTTCGTGCGCGAGTCCGACTTGCACTTGGGCGGTTTTATTTAAGCTTAATTAGTCATCATCATCATTACCGTTTTTTCAGAACAACACAGCTAAAACCGCGGGGTGTAGCTAGTTTACAAATACCTAAACAAATAGAGAAAATATAAAAGAGAAAAATTTGGTAATGTAGTCTGTAAAATGTAAGAAAATGTTTAGTAAAATAAATTACGGTACTTTATAAACACAAATTACCAAAACATTTTGTTTACAAATTTTTCAGTTATAATACAGGATTATTGAAATCCAAATAAAACGGGTGGAGTTACCAAGTCTCAAAGCGAATCGCTTATTCACTCCATTAATATTAATGTCTAGCTCAGACTACAAATTTTAAGACCTTAGCGTTTTACTGAAATCCATTTAAAATTTACATTTTTTGTTTTGAAATATCCCTTTTTAAATCATTTACCGTAGAAACAATTTAATGTTTTATTTGAGCTTTATAACGTTTAAGATAATTTATTCCACAAAAAGATATTTTACATGACCTGTGTAGGTGAATTTTATAAATAAACTTATATATTTTATAAATAAAATAAATAAACCGTGAAACCGTACCGGCACATGTAAAAATACAGATAGTTTGTATAAACTTTTAACGGGTATAGTTTTATACTCATTCAAATATCTCCGAATGGTCTCGACTAAAGGTTAGTCTGTAGACCGTTTCAGAAATTCATCGATTTTATGTATAAGATCATTTTCTCCTGACATACATATGAATACTATAAAATTTACGAAAGCAAGTACCTGATATTAAATCACAAATTGCGTATTTTTTATAATTATTATTATTTTCATATGGCATAAAATATACTTGAATCTAATTTCCATTTGACATTAATTTTACTATTATAAATTCTAATTTAATATATTTTAGGTCATACAGATTCAATATCAAATATTTGCACATTAGAAATGATCGAATGTAATGGAAAATTGTTATTAATTTCTAAGACCACGTTTACCTACATTCTGGCAAATAAATTTCATTTCATATAATACATCTTTCTCATTTTAAATTCATGGCGAGTTGACAATTGGCCCCCGCGTCACAATTACCAGCCGTATCGAAATTGCCCCATTGCTCTTGTCACAATTGGCCCTCTTGTCAATTGGCCCACGTATCACAAGCGGTCTGCCCCGTCTTAGAAGTTTCAGATCAAAACATATAAAACTTCTCCCCGTTATTTTCCCTAAAATAATTTTATTGCATAACTAGCCATACATTGTTACATGACTTCATAAAGAACCAGCCATCCATAAAACTGTAGTAATTTATGACTCCTTAAATATTATTCCTTCATACGATATACCGATACGAAATTGTGTCTGTTAGTTTATTTTTATGTGGAGAGAGTAAGAGAAAGATCAGATAAAGCATTTCTTAGTTAACTTTGATTCTCAACATTAGACTTATCATACCTAATTATGACAAGGTAACACCTAAAAATCTACCAGGAGTGGGGAGCGCTGTGTATGTACAAGTTGGCCTAGTACTTTTTAAATCTTGCCATTCAACTCAGATTCTATAATAAATAAAAATAACACTGTATTTCTACATAATTTAGGTTTTGTTATTTTTTTAATTTTATAACGATTATTAAAGGCTAGGTGGAGATTTTTCATATTATTTGTGATATACAATGTATTATCTCTAGACTATCCGATTTAACTGATTTTCACCGCGAGTCGCCTAGTCGGATAGACTTGTAGTGTTGCCTCTCTCTCCCTGGGCATGTTGGGGTTGCCCGGCTAATCTTGTAGTGTTGCCTCTCTCTCCCTGGGCATGTTGGGGTTGCCCGGCTAATTGAGAAGATAGTCAACATTACTAGGACAACTAAAACTATATCAATCACAATAATTATGGTTGATAAACTGAAGCAATCGACTTCAAAATACGCAATTTCGTTTACTTGGATGACGTTTTTCCATGTAGGTTGTTATAAAAACCAAAATTTTGTTCCGATTTTAATAAAATGTATATGGGACCATCTCTGAATTATTACCCACCAAACAAAAAAGCATAATCAAAATCAAGTCGTCATTGGCGGAGTAATCGCGTAAAAAATATACAAAAAAATCAGTCGAATTAAGAACCTCCTTCTTTTTGGAAATTGGTTAAAAATATTGAAATTTATTTCTTAAAATAGGTCAAAATTTCATATAAAATTATAAAATACATACCTTAAAATTGACTTTACATACCCCATTGTGAAACACGGAGACATCCTGTGAGCAGAACTAGTTCTCCCTTAAAACTATTACCATACAAGGCAGCGAAGAGGGTAGACAATAAGTTTTCTTTATAGCGAGAAGGGTCCCGTACACACGCGGGTATTACGGATCCCTTATCGATGGTAATATGAGGTTATGAAAGTAATTTGTGGAGATCAAACCTTTTGTTGTATTACGGGAAGTTTTATTAAAGGGATAGACTCAGCTGTTGGTAGCAATAATTCCGTTTCGTATTTTCATTGCCTCTAAATAAAGTGGAATAGTTTTCTTGAGTTGAGACTAAAATATGTTCTCTGAATAAGGAGTTTAATTTTGAAATGTATATTCCTAAATGAAAACTAATTAATTTAAGTCACTTTACCTTCTGATAAAAGCGATTGTAGTCTAGGTTTTAATGTGCGCCATAAATCGCACACACTTTTGTTTATTTTGGAGTAGCATTTTTCAGCCTAGCTCCAAATATTAAAAAAAGAAAAAAACAGCAAATCGGTGTACGTTCTGGACGCCATCTCTGTTTCCTGAAAACTACAATCTTGGATTTTTAAGGCTAGAAAGAATAGAGATTTTCTAGATTGACGAGATACATCACCGGCCACATCAGGCAAGTTAGTGATTATTCGTAGATCTGTCTAACATAAAAGGTGTATAAAGTATCCATTTGCTGAATAATTTAAATCTAAATCTCCTTTGTGGAGATTGAACACACCAACCTATAGTTTAGAAGATACTTAGATATAATACCGCCTCAGCTAAAATACTAGAAATTTTTATTGACAGTTTATTTATTGTAATCTACATATAATGTAATAATGGGACTCTCAGATCAGGGTCTGCATGCGAGGGACTTGCAACCTTACATTAGTTTAAGTAGTTATTTTATATATTGTATTCATATTGTAATTTTCTATTATTTGTGTGAATAAATAAACACTAGATTTTAATGTAATATTTATTTATTTTGTTATTTTATAAAAGATTTACCATTACCACAACACTAAATAAAATCTGCAGAAATTCAATTTAAAACAAGCAAATACAACGCTAACTTAGTTTACCAGGCATCTAGAGTAAAGCCATCTACGTACTGGATCAATTCAGATTTACGGGAATACCTACTGATTGATTTAGTGATTTAGATCCGTTCAATGCCTAAGCATTATCTAGAACAAGCTTGATTGATTTGTAGGACAAAAATAAGCTTGGGATTCTGGGTTGGGATTTGAACAACGAATACATAGAAAAATGAGTTTTTAAATTGCTACAATGTACACATCGTTATTTCTGTAGGTTATAAATAATCCAAATGAAAACAGAACAAAATTAAAACCATTTTTGTTGTAAAGATTGAAAATAACGTCCCAAAATATATTTTTAGATTACATTAAAATTTAAAATACTCTCTTTGAAATACATTCGTTTTTCAGTTTTGTAACGTGGTAAAACTCATTTAAAAATCTTAAGACGAGTTCAATAAAAAAAGACATCTTTTTACGATTGGAAAGCCGTCAGTTTCACAAAAGCTTTAATGTATAGAAAAAGAAGTCTAGACTTTGTAAAACAAGAGATTTTTCAAACATTTTTTGTGTCGGTAAAATCCCACTTAAGGCTGCATTACACGCGCCGTCGCTGTCCCAGTTTATAACAGACATCATGCTCGTTCGCACTCGATATCGAAATGTCCCAGTTTTTGTCCCGTTTGTCTGCGGCGGACACTTGTCCCGCTGTCCCATCGATGTAATAAAACGCGCCTCGGGTTGAAACGACGGCGACGTTTGGATTTTAACATAGAGTTAAGTCGGCATAGAATGGTAACGAGATTTATTTTTTTCTATTTGGCGATTTAAGTTAAAATTTTAATAACTGCTCTAAACGTAAACTTTTACAAATTATAGCGCTTAAAAAATTAAACAACGAGACATAAGACCATAAAATCGCTAGCATGATTACAATTAAGTACTAGTTACAATGAGATTTTTTCTACAAAGAGGTTACTTTTATCTACTCATTGAATATGAAGTAAAAGCATGGTAAATCTCAGAGCTCAGCACTATCGAGGATAAGTCCACATGCTTTTTTAGTATCTTGGTCTTATATGTCTTGGTATTGCACTTTCTAGGCACACATGATGGCATTTTAACTGTTCACAAGTCACTACACGCGTCTAGCAGCGTTCAATAGTTTCCTAGTAAATACAACCTGGGTATCTTCAAGACTCCTACTGTGGCTGTGCCTGTAAGAAGACTGTGCTCCATCCTTAACGCTGTGCCTCAGGTGAGTTGAGATCAAACGTTAGCATGTCATCATAAAAACACTTCTTATGTACCGTAACTCTTACGTCATGATAAAAAGGGACGAATTTAAATGTTCATTAAAAATTCAAGCGATCTCGCAAAAGTGTAGGTAAATAAAACATTCTTACTCATAGCCTTCTTACTTACATCATCAATTGCCAATATAGACAATTTCATCCGATGTGCAAAAATAGGTGTTTGTTTTCAAAAAAACTTAAATCTAATTTATTTAACTAGTGTGTGTTCCTCTTCGAGGTCTTCAATCTGATACTCTTGCCTACTTCAAAGTCTTCAAGCTGGTACTCTTCTGCTTCAGTGTCTTCTAGCTCGTACTCTTGATGGTTTGGATGTCTTCAAGCTACCAGCCACCAACCACCAAGAACCACCAAACCAAACCAAAAACCAACCACCAAAAAAGTACCAGCTAGAAGACACTGAAGCAGAAGAGTACCAGCTTGAAGACTTCGAAGTAGGCAAGAGTACCAGCTTGAAGACCTCGAAGCGGAAACACACTAGATAATATAAGTTAGATTTAAGTTTTTGAATATGTATTTCCTCAAAGTAACGCCTGATTCAATAAATTTTCTAAATTAGTAATCAAACTAATACTAATTAAAATCAAACCAATCGGTTAATATTAATTAGATTTTAGTGCGTAGAGTTTAGTCGGACAAATATTGAAATCATCGGCGTATCTATCACGATTAAAGACAACCGAATCTGCAACCTCCATTACTTCGCAATCGGGATTCAGTTAATCCTTCCAGAGTTTTACGGTTAGGTAGACTTTTATCGTGTAACAAATGAGCATATTACTGTACAATGTAGCCGACATAGCGGGTTATGGCTGGGGAATGATGGTTGCGGTTATTGCATAGTTTTATTCGCCAGTAAACTGCGTACGACCGTCTGCCCTGTGAGCGAGCACTGAGCATTCACTGCTTGACGGCTTTGTTCGTACGTGTCTTTTAGTAAGTTTTATAGAATACTAGCTGTGCCTTGTGATTTCACCCGCGTAGTGATGAAAGACGACGGTGATGGTTAGCGGTTATGATAAAATGCAGTCTATCTGTTTCTAGGTTTTTAAATATCTCTATATAAAATTTAATAACAATCGGTTCAGCTGGTTGGTCGTGAAAAGGCAAAAAGGAGAAATAGATGGAGAAACAGACAAAGTCAAATATCTTCTAGACGAGCTCCATTCTCGGCCACACTGCTTAACATCAGGCGAGTTGGTAGTTAATCGTAGATCTATCTTACGTAAAAAAAGTTACTTTCGCTTTTAAAATATTGGATAAGAAATTAGGATTGTACGTGTGTTTGAAACACAATATGTAAATACTACGTACCTATTAATTGGCTTCGGTACAACATTGTTGGATTCTTTGTTACAGGATTTAATTTTGGCGTAGTGATAAAAAAAATTACATTAGCTTGAATTAGAAATAAAACATCATTCATTATCGACATCAGTTGAAGTATTATGTAGAAATATCAGTTGCGAACCAAATAGTCTACACTTTGTTTCATTTACACTGAAATAAAATTAAATTTAAATTTTAGTTTTCTTTAGTTACTTTATGTTGCCTAAAATATTTTTAGTTCAATGTAAATGTAAATTTAAATTGTTTACGTTATTTTAGTTTAGTGTTTTTTTTATATATACGTGTAAGATATAATTTTTAAAAAGGCTAGATTGTAATTATATTATATTAAATAAAAGGGATTTGATTATTTACACTTAAAAACTTACTATAAAATATGTTTATAATAATTTCCATTAGATCCTGTTTTATCTCACTTTTTTATTTTATCCTTTACGATTCAATTTAATGCAATATTTATGAAACAGTATGCTGTATCACGCACATTCATAAATATAGCAATACTCAATGCTTACCATTAAAATAAAGGTAAAGGTTATTGTATTTAACATGAATTGATACAACATCTGTAGGCAAGTAACTTATAACAAGTAAACCGCATTAGGAACTTGCTGAGTTGGACAGTGGTCCCCGAGTCCCTGTAGAGCACTTTCAGTATTCTCAAAAACGATATTATTTTGACAAGGATTTTGTGTCAGTGCTCGAAAACGTCCGAACTCAATAAGGTCTCCACTCGTCATTATACCACAGAATTAACAGAAAGTCGTCGAATTACCACCCAATTCTCCTTGAAATGCCAAAAAATCCGTACTCAACGTTATGGTCCACGTTCTTGATGCGTGCTGCACAGGAATGGAATTCTTTGCCGCCCTTTCTGTATCCTGTGAGCCTATAGTGTATAGATATCTTCTAGATCGCCACACCGTCGCGCGAATTGGTCAATCGTAGATCTATCTTGCACAAAAAAGTCTAAAGCGGCAAACTTTAGGCTACTTTCATGTTTAAAATAATTTAATAGATTTTTAAAATAATTATGACGTGGAAAAATAGACTTATCAAATATTCATAATATAAATTAACGACTTTACCGCGGCGACATGGTATAAATCAACATCTAGTATCGGTCCAGTCAGAACATTTTTCGTGAATTTTATTTTGGACTTTGCGTCCATGTGATAATAACGTCATTGGTTCTCAGTTTTCATTCTCAGTTAGCAAGTTAGTGCTCGGGTTTAGTTCTCGCGGGTCTCTTGACCGCAAGCAGAA
This sequence comes from Lycia hirtaria, assembly GCA_947563715.1. Classification (NCBI taxonomy): domain Eukaryota; kingdom Metazoa; phylum Arthropoda; class Insecta; order Lepidoptera; family Geometridae; genus Lycia; species Lycia hirtaria. Next base: position 25,898,189 of record OX387381.1, on the reverse strand, counting down.
CTCTAGGTCTGAACTATAGGACGAAATTAGTGAACTAATGGCCGGGTAGTTTCGAAATGCGTATAAATTCTGTACAAGCAAATAATTTTGTACAAAGGAAACATAATTTTGGATTGTAGTTTAATTTATGACGTCTACGATGGAGCGCGCTTGTATCGAAGTAAGTAACATAATATTTACTTGTGATTTGAAGACACTGACATCATTTTTTCTCAAAGGACCACTATATATTTTAATAACATTATTGGACATGTAAGAAAAATACACTATTTATTTATAACATTAAATAAAAAATATAAATACATATATACAGAAAATAAACAAATTAATCTTTAGGTCTTTATCTATAAGTCCTCTAGTGATGGAAATAGTGTCCAGAATGCTAGCAGCTTTGCCACGTTGGATGGCAACGCTGATATATTGAGTAAAATAGAAGCTAAAATTCTGGCCGCTTTTCACCTCCTTTTCGTTTAGCTATTTTTAGACATTTTTACACCAAGATTATTTATCTATTTGAAGAGACTTATTCAGAAAGCGTATGTGACATTTTGTCTGTAAGTATGTACATTATAAATGGAGCTAAAGTATTGCGTCCTATTAAGTAAGATAGTGTAAACAAATGCAATCTTGTTTATATGTTATTTTCTCAAAAATTGTTTGTAATTAATAATTTTCCTGTATAACTTCAGTTTATTAGATAAATAATTGAGACAAAAATCTAAATCTGTAAAATAAATCTGAATACAATAGACACGTGGCTTATCCTTATTACTTATACAAAAGAATTACATTGAAATTAAACAATCGTTAACGGATTTATTGCGTATATTTTACATAATTTTGTGACCTGACGTTTCGAACAAGTTGCAGTGTCCGTGGTCAGAGCTAATACTAACTATCTAGCTAACTTTTAATTCATACACTCATGCCAAACTAGATGTATTCATGCTTCCATAATGTTAAACTGTAGTTCGTTAATAATGTGTGCTTTATTTTCCGCTCACTAGTTATTCTGAGCTAATGTTAAACTAATTACCGTGCTTAGTGCATGCTGCATAACTCATTCAATTTTGTTCGGATATTTCAGCTAAAATGTTCGCTCATTACATCACAGAGTAGATTTCTGCAAACTGAAACATTCTACTGTTTTTAATAGCTGATGTATAATCTATTTTATTTCTAATAATGGTTTTTACCCGTGGTTTCGCAAACGTAATATAGATAAATAATTGAGTTTTTCTTCATCTTCTGAGACGGTGACGGATCTTTATTCTATTAGCTATTTTCTCTTTATCGAAAAATAACCAGTAATAACATTTTTTTAGAAATAATACTTATGACTTCATTAAAACGTAGAAGTAATACCATTCTCGGAAAGATGTAGGTTGACTCTTTTACCAACCTATAAAAAAGCTGAATGAGTTAGGTGCGACAGGTAAAATCATGTTACGGCGTAATTTCTTAATTAAATAAGTTACCAAATATTTAAATCTGAAAGTAGATGAGGACAAATTAATTTATGGTAATTTTATGATGCAACAGACCAGTCGGCTATTTATGAAGCCAAAGTTAAAATTTTAATTTGGACTGCGTTTTTTTAAATATTTGTACAAAACACCCGAAGATTGAAGAAGATAAATTAAAAGTTGTAGCTACTTTACTCAGAAAAATACAACTCTCCCTATGCTGCGCTTGCCGGTGCGTGATCTGCACTTTTCAGTCCCATCAGCCATCAGATCTACGTGATATGTGCAATGAAATTTCATCTATAGAGAGGTTATTTACATTGAATATGAATTAAAAATCACCCTGTGAATACTTAGCTATATAATTATAGTTTAAAAAGTGAAGCAACCGACTTCTCATAGATGCTATTGTCATAACTGTACCAAATTGGTTCACCCAGTCGAAAGTTATGAGGTAACAAACATAAAAAAATATACAGTCGAATTGAGAACCTCCTCCATTTTTGATGTCGGTTGAAAATGGTCTCGTGTTTTAATACTTATTACTACCCAAACCAATACTAAAAATTTATAGACCGTATTTTGTTTCTAAACCTAAAATTACCAGGCAATTTTAGAGCAACCGTGTCTTAATTCCATAAATCCAGCAAAATATTAAACTATACACTACCTTATACTTAGGTATATTTGCATAAACAATGAATTGCCCGACCTGGAGTTACGGCAGAAATACAAAATACTAAACCATTTTGCAACAAACTTTGCTCCCACGTTACCGAAATACTGTGCTGCATAATAATAGCATATAATGGTCCCTGGGCGTCGTGTTTTATGTTGAAACATTTATGGCTGTTGCTTCTAACAATCATTAAATAAAGTACTGTGAATAGACTGGGGGCTGTTAATCTTTTATGTTACTCATAACTTTTTTTTTGAAATATTATATAAAGTTAAAATATAAAATAAAAAGTAGTACTTTATTAAAATAAGTGCAAGATCGAAAACATTTACTTAAGTACAAAAGAATAAGTATTTAAGATATCTAATTTTATGTCGTTTTTGTGACGATAAGGCCACCTGTTGTTTCAATAGCATGTACTTAGGTACTAGCAACTTTTTTAACTCCCTATTTAAAAGAGAGGTGTTATAAGGTTAACGTGAGTCTGTGTATCTGTGCGTCTAAAGCTATGATATCGTAGCTCTCAAATGCATGGATCGATTTTGATGTAGTCTTTTTTTAGGGTTACGTACCTCAAAAGAAAAAACTGAACCCTTATAGGATCACTGTGTTGTCTGTCAAGACGCAAGGGAATCAAAACCTATGACCTACTACTTCCCGTTGACCAATAACTTTGAAATTAGGCAAGAAGCATTGTCATATAGTGCACATAAAGGGAAAATTCCGAAAACTGTACATTTTTAATTTAATCACATAAAATCAGCCGAATATGTCGTAAAAAACGCATATTTCGACACTCGCAAGAGAATCAAAACCTCTGGGGTAGTTCCCATTGACCTATAACTTTGAAATTTGGCAAGAAACATTGTCATATACGCGAGGGTTACCAATATGCCGGAGGCTGGAGGGTTGGTGATAATGAGACACATGATGGTATCGGTCTAATTTATTGTAATAAATAACTAAGCTTATATACTAAGTACTACGTGCTAGAGGCCTCCTATCTATATCAGTCATACTCTTATTATCTATGTTAACGTATCCTAAAGATGACTTATCATTCTACATATAATCACGTATCACAAACACTAAGCTATGTGGCTACATTACACATAAAGGAAAAATTCCGAAAACTGTACATTTATAATTTATCACATAAAATAGGGTCTTTATACAAGGAAGGAGGGTCCAAATTTTAAAGTGCTTTAACCGTATCATGTGTGGTATTATTTTAAGTTTCCTAAACTTATAATTGTTTATAAATTAGTGTTTTTATAAGAGTTTTTAGTAGTAGATATCTATATTGAATATATGGGATTAGCAGAAGTTGATAAAACTAATTAACTTTGACTGTAGCATACATTTTGTTAATGAAGATATAGAATGATTTGAGTGATTTTTGCGTGAATTTTCAAAAGATGCTGTATATTTTGATTCGAAATATAAATATAATGTCAGTACTGAATTTAACTTTACCAGAAATCATTTCACGCTGAAACTTTGGATTATTATTCCGCATATTCCAAGTTCCGACATTAGCTCTCGGAATAACCACAACCCCAATAATGAAGGTTCGACATTGGTGCGGAATTCCGACGGTTTGCTCCATATTTTGAAATTTACTCAGGCATTGGGTCAATAATAATGTTGATGTAAGTAATTTAGGCGCAGGGTGACGACACGACGACGGTCTCCGGGGATGTTGACGAATAAAAGAACACACGTTCGATTTAAAAAGCCGGTATATTCAGCTTCACACAATCACACGCAAAGTACAGAAACAAAGACAGGTATAATAGAATTAATTAAGAGAACTAAACGAATATATTATAACGAGAAAATGACCGCCGAGGCGGGCGCGCTCGTCGGCGAGCGCGCGGCCGATGCGCACGGGTGTTTCTTACGGTTGTCGCCGGCGCACTGCTCGTCCGTCGCGTCGCGTGGTGGCGTGTTTCTTCGAGGGTTACCGCGCCCGCACCCTCGCCCCGCCCCGCGCATTTAGAACCGTGCGCATCCGCCGCGACCGAGATTACTGGGTTGCCTACAGTTGAATATTAATCTTTATACTATATATTTAAATAGGTACAAACTTTCATTAATGCAATTAAAAATGCTCATTATTTCAAATAAAATAATCCAGATTCAACGAGCTCACCAGTAGATCCATCTTAGAAAAGTTACGCAAGTGAGATAGTGGGCAAAACGAGAAATCACTTATACAATCTAAATTAAGAACTTCTTTATTGGGCAGTTGACCGAAAAGAATGCTTGAATTGCATGAGTGCCAAACTTAACAATTTTGATGCACGTAGTCTGAAGCACTCGTAGCACTTATCATTGCTACGAGCTACGAGCTCTACGAAATTCACGTAGCATTTTCGTAGATCCAACGATGCTTGCTACGCAAAACCAGCAACAATGTGTTTGCAAGAATGTTCACAAGAATGCTTCTGTGAAGCCATATTTCCTCCACAACGAACCTACCCTTGCCCCAGGCTACAACCATCGCATGCCACAACCCGACATAATTGTACCCGACTAATTGCAATTACATGAATCCAATTGAATTTTTATGAGGCCGGCTTGATTGCCGGAAGCGCGTGCACCGGAATGGTCGTGTTGAAATATAGAGGCATGTTGTGACGGTCCGTTTGGGAGTTTGATATGGATCAGAGGGAGAAATAATAGGGCAAAAATCTCGTTTGAAATTATTCTTGTTTGAAAAAATTAACACTGTAACTGCTGAGAATAATAGCGGTACCAAACATTTAATTATCAAATTTCATAATCTAATGTTTATGTCGTGATTTACGAAAATTAAAGTTTTGGCACAATTACAGTTTAATATTTTATAATGCTTTATTAATTGGCTATATAATTTTTCAGGCGAAGATTGTTTTGCGCTTTCAAACGAAATAAAGCTTAGTATTGTTTATTAACACTTATTTAACAGAGGCAAGATGTATAGCGAATATGAAACCCAAAAGTGTATTAATTTGTTATTCTTCTATGTTGGTTCGGTGTATGTTTGTAAATATCAGAGTTTACCGTGCTATCAGCAATAATATGAATACTGAATATACTGACTTTATGTTGATCGAATAGTTCAGTGCATGCTTCTTAATATGCCGTCAGTCGAGTCGGTGGTGGTCAGTAAAAAATTATAATTTGTATAGAAAAGTTCTCGATAGGAGGCGGAGGTTTTTTGCTCTTAGAGTACTATAGTCATGATTATTTCACAGCCAACTAACCTTCAAACCACTCTTTCAAACAACAGTGTGAAGGTTAGTAGACCGCGGATTACTTTCTCCATATTTAAATTGGATCGGTACAATGTATATGTTTCTTTCATTCATTAAAGTATAATACTAGTATTTTGTTTATTAAAATAGCGATGTTTAATTGTTGTTTTACTAAACTCACAGTGCGACATAACTTCCAATTATGATTCCTGCATCCTGTTCGGCGCATTGCTTACTCATGCTTGTAGTAGCAATCTTGTAATAACTTACTCTAAAATCTGCAACATAAAATGGAACGTAACTACGTTCCGCAATGCAGTTTATGATCTGACATCAATTTGCATTTAATTACTCCGTTTTCATGATAAACGATTTAATCTACAAAGATTTAGCACTGAAAACATTTTGAAGTGAATATTTTAGGTCATTAAACTTGATATCAGACATATTTATTTCCAATTACCTTTTATTTTTTTATCATTACTTTTTACATATCATGAAAAATCGGTAACTGTCCGATGTACAAATAATCATTTCAGTGTCTGTCAACGATAGATACTTAAATATTACCTAGCTTACTTAAATCTTCAGAATTAGCTATAATTTACATGACCTGCCAAATTTCATATGTATACCTATATTGATGGTACAAATTTTCCCTATAGCTAAGCAAATCCGAAATTTTCAAAATCGTTATTAATTTAATTTCATCAATCTATACATTATTTATTACAACAATTATTTTCAATTATAATTATAATTGTAAATAAAATAATTATGTTTGAAAATATGTTATAACTTGTTAGACTTGTTATTACTGTTAATAATACAAATGCGATAACCGCGGACCCAATTTTACACTCTGTCTGTAGAAGTTTTATTCATCAATTTTTATAGTATTTATTATTCGACAAAGCGGTTTAGTAACTCAATCTTGATAAATAGTCCATTGTAATGGAAACCGCAGATAAAAATTGGTTAAAAGACATAGTTTATTATTTCAATGATAATACGGAACATGAAATTGAAATACAAAAATCGTGCAATTTATAATATCTACTCGTATCAGAATAGATTGTTTTTTTTAGCTTCGATAACAAAAGAGATGTAGATGACGCGAGACACACGGTGGTTATGAAGTTTCTGTCACTATAATTACATTATGTATTCAAGAATAAATAAATAAATAATATTTGAGAAAAGGTAAATTAAAATTATACGAAATAAAGGAAGGGATGCTTTTTTTCCACGAAATAGCTATACTCAGTATATTCTTTTGAATATCAACTTACCTGATTATAAGCAACGTTGTAACTGAGGATGAAACTCGTTATGAAATTCCATTAATAAAATGTTAATTGTAGTTTTTCATTTATAATAAATAACAGTTTAAAAAAACTAAAAAACACGTTACAAATTATTGTGGTCAAAGTCATTACTTTTCTAACAAATCCAAACACAGCTATGATACGATGTTCCATCATGAAGTTCTAGTTCATATCTTCCGGCTCCATCATCAGATCAGTTCGACAGTACCATATCAGAGACAGTGTCATCAGAACTACATACAGCTGCCAATTTTCATGACGCTACGATTCTTGGAAGATGGTTAAATTAGTTACCTTAGATTTCATTACATAGTTACATACAGGTCGACCTAATAAAAGTGTGTTAAAAATAAACATTTCCTTAATTAGTTATTGATAAAATATCACATTTATATTAAATACAATTGCACTACACTATAGGCATAGTGAACGTAATATGGCATCACCGACACTTTTGTGACAGTCAAAGTTATACGTTATGTTTATTCCCATTTACCAATTTTGTGAAATGAATACCGTACATTTCAAACAATTTGCGATTGGGTATTTGCAAATTGTCTAAAGTATAAAGAATTTTCCAATAAAAACACGATAGCTAATCTTTTAAGATTTGAACTGTGAAGAAATTGGAACTGGAATGAGGAGTGCAGCGGAAATGGGTATTAGATTAGAAAGGAAATAGCAAACAGAAGTAATACGGAGGCACTCGGCGCGGAACTCGTGTGGAATCCTTACAAAAGGGAAGCGTTTTTATATGTCACGACACACTGAAATATTACACTCAATATGTTCCCCTTAATTTTTTCTGTTGGCCATAAATATAATTTATATTCGTTCGCATAATTCATAACACTTACTTTCTTAATATACAATATTTCTTTATTCGCAAAGGATTCAAGATTTAGTTTCACACATAAACATACAAAGAAGTTTATAGGTCTTAAGATAGTAATAAAATCTCATGATACAACAACAAACAACAATTTGTACAAATACAAATTTTAAACACATGAAATAAATGAAGGATGTTCAAGTTATTGATCTACTTTTTCAGTATTATTAGACAACCTTTAGTATATGCTAAGTTATACCAATGTCCAAGACATTTACCTACCTAGTTTTACCCTTAGAATATAGAAAAATACAGAAACCGTGAACATGCTTAGAACTGAAGCGACAGAAACTACTCATATATAGAGTAGTTTGAAGCGCGCGCGATCAGTTGCTCTATGAACGTCTTAACGAGTGGCAAGCTTTGTTGGTGTTACATTTAATTCAAATATGCCGTCATGTGTCGTTCCTACGTGTAAAAACACTGCTGGGGTGAAAAAAAAACACGATGGGATAACATTTCACGTGTAAGTAGCACAATTGACATTATCTTACGTATTTATTTAGTAAATTGTTCGGTCTTTGATCATCGTAGAGAAAGAATCGTCCATTTTGTTGGTGTTGCCAATATCAACGTTTTGATTTTCCTTACTTTTACTTGCTACCGATTTTTTTAGTTAGTAGTTTGTAAATTAAATGAGTAGGTATTTAAATATATTTTTATCCGATTAAAAATTAATTGGCCAAGTGCATGTCGAGTAGCGTTCAGGGTAGCGTTTCATAATTGCAGTTCACCCTATATGGACTTAGAATAGAACTACTTGTTTGATATTGTGAACATATTGATTGATTTTACGATTTAAATGGATTTAGTGCGAAATTTTTCCTCAGATATTTTGTATTTTTTTTTGTGGTGGTAGTCTGTATCCGTTAACTTATAAAGCCTACCAGGGCCGTAGCCAGGAATTCATTTCAGGGGGGGGGGGGGGGGGGGTTCAGCAATGGACTTGGGCATAGCTTATGGTTTTTTCGCGAAAATTGTATGTAGTGTGTAGTAGTGCAGTGTTTTTATAGTAATATACTATAAAAACACTGCTACAATTTTCGCGTTCGTTATGCTTTGTTTTTCGTATTAGTGAACCCAAAAAAATTTGGTTAGTGGCTATTTTTAGTTAATTATTGGTCGTATTAGAAAGTTCACAGCACTTTAATGATCAATACAAATATAGATTAGGTTAAAATAATGCCTAACCTTTTAAGGTAACGTAATAATATACAAACACAAAATAATTTATTTGACCGATTAATCCGAATAGTAAGTCAAGAGAACAGTTATAAAATAATGATATCCGTTTATGAAAGTAATTATTTTATTTTAATATATTTTTATCTCCACGATTTACCACAGCAACGGGTAAATAATGCCTACACTAGAAACATTATGCGGGTGAGAGGTGAGAAGGGTGCGTGACGATTCTTTTGTTTTTGGACACAGCACGGATTTTGTAACTGCATCTGGACGCGCCTTCTGTATTTTTCTATATTCTAAGGTTTTACCTTAAATTTTCGGAAGATACCCAGCTGTGTTATGTTTGCGAGCGGTTTATGTAGAATTATACGCACTAAGCTCACTAAAAGTAGCCAGTATTAGTAGTAAATAGAATAAGGTAACCAGGCACTTCATAAAAAAAAACACCGGTGCCCTCAGAACTCATCTAGAATGTAGTCTTGAGCCTCACCTACGCATACAACTACGTCGTTTGGGTCTAGTACGTTTGGAGAAAAGGTTCTTATCCCCAACTATAATTTAGCCTTCGAGTTCACCTATTTGAAAGGCTTATACTCTAAGCAACGCAAAGGGGTACTATTAAAAGATTAGTGGGCTCTACAAAGGTGGTAATTTGTATCTAAGATTGTGAGGTGTGAAACAGGGATGAAATCTCCATTCAACATCTATTTAATTGAAAATGGGATATTTAGGTAGATAGATAAACTCTTTATTTACAAACCTTAAAATTAACATAAAAGTACAAAAGAAAATAAATTAACACTAGTGTAAACGACATTTCATGTTTATTTATCCATTATCGACTAAAAAAACATGATCAAAGAAGTTCCTCTCTATTAAGGCGTACGATGTTAATATAGGTAATTTGAAGAATGATGATAAAGTCAAAAGTATGAATGATACGGAGTTAATTAGTTCCAACCAATGCACAACAAATGCACTGCGAAGTTTCCGGCATCCTAGTGGTGAGACCGTCTGACTTGCGATCCGCAGGTCCTGGGTTCGAATCCCACGGAACGCACCTCTGTCTTTTCGAAGTTATGTGCGTATTGTTGATTGCTGCCAACTTCAAATGGTGAAGGAAAACGTCGTGAGGAAACCTACATGTCTGAGAGTTCTCAATGATCTTGTAGATGTGTAAAGTCTGCCAACCCGCAACAAACAGGGCTGATAAAAAAAAATGCACTGTAAATTGAATTATAGTTATTAGATTATGGTAAAAATTTACTTCTACAACTATTAATCTGGTCGGAACATGTAAATATGTGTCTATACCAATTGGATCCAGTGTGCGGTGGTGCTGAAATATTTCCCAATTCAATTTACAGTGCATTGGTTTGATCCAATTAACTCCGTTCCCGCGCTCTTGCGGTCAGGTTAGTTTTACCTTCCATTATAACTTGCTTCCCTTCACAATATACTGAAGCAAAACTCGGTCAGACTTTCGGTGAAATTTTATTTTTTTATATAGCCGTGGTAAATGATTACCTAAGTTTTTACAAGTTTAAATTAGAGTTATTATTTTTAAATTAATACATAAATTATTTTTTCAAAGGAACACGTGGATTATTTTGACGAACTCTTAGTTCAACAGTTCTTTCTCCTCGGAAAGGAAAGATTGCGAGTTCAATCTGGATAGTAAATAGATTTTGTTGTGATTTCGCCGATCAAATCAAAAGTCCTAATTTCGAAATTTTATCGCCTTTTGATTATTAGATTTCTAATTATCTGAAGAATAAAAAAAAAACTGGTAAAATTAATGGAAAAATAAAAACTTTTTTTCAAGACGATTATTTCATTTTTAGACACCCAGACACAAAATTAAATCAAAATGAAAATATCACACAAAATTAAAAATTTGAAATCATTAAAGTTAGGGATACTGATGATTCGGACTTGGGAGTCCAAATCCAAATCATTAGAATCCCTAACACCCGTATCAAATCCGAAGTAGAACAAACAGCTTCAAACTGGTACGCTCCGGTTTTTTCCCGGCGAGAACAAGCGGCGGCAGAATGAATGTTAAGCAGCCTGGAACAATCTTTTATCCATTGGCCATTTAAAAATATGTTTCTGCCTTTTCTCGTGAAAAATTAACGCGTTTGTCTTTGTGTTATGGTTTTTATGGGCGAAAAACTGCTGGCTTTTCCAAATTTACGTATCACAAGTGTTTGCGGTTCTGTTTAAATCTGTATTTAGTATTGTTCAGGTTTTTTAAATAAAAGTTACTCATCTTAACAAGAGTTTAGTTACAATGTATTTTATATAATTTAAATTGAATAATTTACGGGTTACTCACGTCCATTTTTAAGCCGAAATCCCTGACTATGTTTCAAATGAAAACGTGTAAGTAAGAACCACGTTAGTTTTCACAATAAGATAACAAGATTTTTCAAAACAATTACGAGTTAAAAAGGCGTACGATATATACCTATTATATTAACTGTACGAATAATAAAAGCGGATCTTTAGTTCCACGAATTTTGGTCAGATTTTGTCTATTTATAACAAGGTGTAAAAGTAAAATGCCAAATAATATTACGACAAAGGATTAAGTGGAACGTTGTGCGTGCAATCTACTAATAAGAATAACCAATGCTAAACTGAATAGATATCAATATAATATTATTATTTGTAGCGTGCTATTACCATGGTTGTAATTATGTATTTTATTTTATTGTATTGCTAATTGACGTGTAAAATATTTTACCAATAAATATATGAATATGAATATGAATATCTTCTATATCAATTTGCTCCTTCTTCAGCCACCACAGCGTTTACCATCAAGCGAGTCACTAGTTTAAAGTAAATCTACTATTTAGTATAAAAAAAATAAAAAAAAATCATTGACATTGTAAAATTCTTAGGTTGCCGTATAATTTTTAGTTCTAAGGTTCCCTGGAAAAGATCGTTTTTTAGCGATAAGATCGCCAGATTTCTCTTGATTGTAAATTTTATGGCATCTACAGTAAAGTTTTTATATATACCTATTTATAAGGTAGATGATAAATTTATTTTTTATTTTGTTTAAACAATATAACAATACAATAAATATAACGATACATACACGTACAAGAAGACTATAATACTATTTTTGACAAATCTGAATAAACACATAAGATATTGGCTGTCATAGCCATGTCTCAGTAGTTTAAATTTAACTTCAATCCATTTTCACGTGATGCATTTATTGATAGTTTTGACTAAATCGTTTCATCATCATCTCAGCCATAAGAAGTCCACTGCTGGACATAGGCCTCCTCCATGGATTTTTGATGAAAAAGACCGATTGGGAGCGGCTTGCATCTAGCGTCTTCCCGCCACTTGTATGAGATCATCTGTCCATCTCGTGGCTGGTCTTCCTACGCTGCGCTTGCCGGTACGTGGTCTCCACTCGAGAACCTTTCGGCCCCATCGGCCATCAGTTCTACGTGCTATGTGGCCTGCCCACTGCCACTTCAACTTGCTAATCCGCTGTGCTATATCGGTGACTTTGTACGTCTACGTATCTCTTCATTCCTGATTCGATCTCGTAGAGAGACTCCGAGCATAGCCCTCTCCATAGCTCGTTGCGTGACCTTGAGCTTCCTTATAAGGCCCATAGTTAGGGACTACGTTTCAGTGCCGTATGTCATCACTGGTAACACACACTGGTTGTAAACTTTCGACTTCGACTAAATCGTTTAACATGTAATAATTAAACTTTAATTTCAAATATATGTACAGAAAAATAAAATGTATTCATGTTATGAAGTGTACCCGCCAAAATACAGGTGTTTCCTCACCTAGTTTGGCGGCTATGGCTAATATTAAAATGATTAAATAATTAAGAAATAAATGATTTTAATTAATTTAATCTATCTAGAAAATTTATTTCTACCCACTAAGATAGAGCTAGTGCCCTTATTAACTACAACAAAACAATATACAAACTACACAAACTCAATTAACTAAACTACTAAACAAAAAGCAAATCGATTAAGGTGGCCTTGTGGCTCAGTTGGTAGTGTGTTTACGTCTACCTGCTGAACTGAAAGGTCGTGGGTTCGATCCCCACCCAGGGCAAACATTTGTGTGATGAGTATGGATGTTTGTTCTGTGTCTGGGTGTTTCTATGTATCATATGTATATATTTACAAAAAAAAGTATATATGTATTCTATCAGTAACTACTAAAAATTGTAAATACCAACTTACCCTTGTACCCAGGACCACAAGCTAAATAAAATTTTGAATTTTGAATTTTGAATCAGCCATCTAGTTCCATAGTACAAGCTTTGCTTAGTTTGGGCTAGATGGTGTTGTGTGAAATGTCCACAAATATTTATTTATTATAAGACCAGACCGATAAAGGTCTAAAGACAATCCATATGCTCAAACCCACTACCAGATGACAGCGTACTCAGCATGCTGCCGCATTGCCACGTTGAATGGCAATTCTTATACGTTGGGCCACTTGGGCCAGATACGAAACATTGTTTTCTACCCACTAGGATATATATCTTAGAGGGTAGAAAACAATTTTCTAACACTATATACAAAAACCTACTGATTATAATTACGGCTTCCTCTTAAGGTCGAGATTAAAGCTCGCAGCTATCTCTCTCGCGCATCACAACATTTTAAACACATAAAATAATTGAGTAGGGATATTAGAAAAGTGAGAGCTAAATTTGTTTATTTTGAAAGGAGAAACATTTAAAAAAAGTTTTGAACAGATATTATTTAAATTGGCGACGGAACTAGAAAAAAAACATGTTCCTTTTCCTCATGTTTCCACATGTTCCTTTTCCTCAGCCAATTGAAAAGATATCGAAGAAAAACTTGTTTTTAAATATTTCTCCTGTCTAAATAAATAAATTTGTTTCTCACTTTTCTAATATCCCTATGATTTTATACGTTTAAAAAGATAGTTGTGATGCGCGAGAAAGATAGCTGCACGCGTTGAGCGTGTCCTTAACTACGAGTATATTGTAGTAAAACTCGTGCACTGTGTTTAAGAAACTTAAACACAGTGCACTCAGGTCCAATATCCTGGACACGACGCTCTAATGGAATTAATACCAAGTTTATTGAAGCTCTCTTGAGATTGTTTTCAAACTATTCGAAATCCCGATACTTGCGTTCTATACTAAGCTAAGTAAGTTCGTATAGACTGAGTGGCCAGCCCTATTGTCAGAGTTATTAAGCCGCCGAAAGGCCTCTGACTTGGCTTGACGATTGCTGAACAACCGGGACCTTAACTTTAACGTGTCATCCGACCCACGGTAGCGCTCAGAAAGAAATGCCACTCACGGTCACCCATCCGAAGACTGACCGGTCCGTCCGTTGGTGACATTGGTGATCGGGAACACCTAGTCAAGCTACGCCACGAGCGCGTAGCTTGACTAGGTGTTCTAAGTATACTAAGCTTAAAACTACAATTTGCTAATAATAAAATTTATTTATATAACTGCTTTCAGTGTTTCTCACGTTTGAGATATTTTAGTCACCCCTTTACAAAAAAAAAATCTATATATATCTACTAAAATATAATTGTTTTTGACGTCAGTTTGTGCTCCAATATAATGAGCCAGTCTATAAACTTTGAATTCTATATTAGCTTAAAACACTGTTATTATTAACGGGATATTGTTTTAATGAATGACCGTGATAGTTTAAAAAAGTGTTCTATATTAGTTTATTCATATTTATTGGTAAAATATTATTTTACAAGAAGTCAACATATACTATATGAATATATTCAAACAAAACAAATAATTTATATTATCAAAAAAAACCGGACAAGTGCGAGTCAGACTCGCCCACCGAGGGTTCCGTGCAAACTAGTAGATAAGGGTATTAAAACCCTTCCCAAACAAGAACAAAAGGTTTTTCTTACTCATGTGTCCCAGTGAGTCACAAACATCAAAGCCGGTTACGAAACGCTAAACGCGCCAACTTCCGAAAACTTTCGGCTTACTTGAATCCTTTGAACTCAAAAGCTTCACAACTAGCCATTGACTTGTAAATTAAGGACCAGTCCAATAGTACATCATTTTTTTGATAGATTTAAACTGGGTGATGTTTTATTCGATAATAGTTGCGGTCTATGATGGAGCGCGCTTGCATTTGCCAAGAAGAAATCTATTCACTGGTGATTTGAAAGCACCTATTTTATTTCTATTCGGAAAGAGCCATTCAGATTCAGATTCAGATTCAGATATATTTATTGATAGCTAATACATACAGACATGCTAGGTGATAGTGCATTATATAGAATTATCAGCTTACCCTCATCGGGCATTCAATATTGTCAGAAATTTATAACATGCTTGATTAATATGATTTAATATTCATAAACGATTTCTAAACTGTAGTAATGTCCTATATAATTATGTCAATAAATTTTTAATTTATCTAGATGTCAATATTAATAATAATTTAAATTTAATGTCAGATGAATAGAATTAGATAATGTTAATTTAATGTAGAAAATACTTTGCAATCAATTAGTCAAAAAATTATGAACACTAGTCAACTCTGAAATCGTCTATTTAACAAGGTAGTACCAGTCATACTTCTGTTTAAAAATTCTTTTAAGTCATAGAACACATTATTAAATAACCATCGTTTCAGCTTAGTCTTAAATTGATTGTTATTGGAAATGTCAGTGATATCTTTTGGCAATCTATTATATATATTGATAGCACTAATAAATGTACTTTTTTCATATATTACACTTTTTGAACATGGCTTATAAAGATAATCATTGCCTCTCATAGCACTGTTTCTCAATCGACAATCAGATCTACTTTTGAATAAATTTTTGTTATATCTTACAAATAAAGAAATTTCAAGTATATATATACCGGTAAGAGTTAAAAATTGTTTTGCTCTGAATAGTTCCCTTAACGTTTCATCACTGTTTTTGCTGTAAATTATCCGTAAACATCGCTTTTGCAGCAAAAAAGTTTGATTTACATTGACAGAATTCCCCCAAAATATCACCCCATATGTCAACAGTGGGAAAATGTTGCCATAATAAGCACTCTTGGCAACCTCAGAAGATGCGATGTCAACTAATACAGATAAAGCATAACACTGGCTTGAAATTTTACTGTTGATGTTTGATAGATGAGCTTTCCAGTTTAGGTTTGAGTCCAGAGTTATTCCGAGAAAATCTGTCTGACTAACTTCGGTAACAGAGGAACCAGCAATATTTATGTTAAGATTGATTGGCGTTGCCTTATAATTATGAAACTGCATTATTTTAGTTTTTGAAATATTAGTCTGAAGATTTAAAGCATTTAACCAATCTACCAGAGTTTTTAGCGTAGTCATAATAGTGTTATTATAAGCTATATCATTTTGCTCACTCTTTACAAATAACACGGTAGCATCATCCGCATATAATACAGTGTGATGATTAATTAAAGATGGTAGCTCATTTATGTATCCCAAAAACAATGGTGGGCCCAGGATGCTACCTTGCGGCACGCCAATATTCACACTACCTTCAACTGATTGAATGATTTCAATCGCTTTAGTCTCTTTATTATACGTATCGATAACTGTACTTTGCCTTCTGTGACTAAAATATGACCGAAAGAGATCATGAGCTGGTCCACGTATGCCAACCCGTTCAAGTTGCTGTAGCAGAGTAGCTGGTACTACGCAGTCAAACGCCCTTGACATGTCAATAAACAGCGCTGTACATGGTTCTTTCCGATCCAGGGATTCCCAGACTCTGCTCAGCATTGAATAGATTGCCATGGTTGTTGACCTGCCTTTCCGAAAACCAAATTGATTCGGACAAAGGATATCATTTATCTCAAAGAAACTCAATAATCTGTCGTAAATTATACTTTCAAAGACTTTGGAGAAGGCAGGTAAAAGTGCTATAGGCCGAAAATTATTTGGATTATTTCTAGGTCCCCTTTTATGCAATGGTTTTACTATAGTTATCTTTAACTGATCGGGAAAATAGCCTTGTTCAAGCATTAAATTGATAATATAAACCAATGGTTCTACTATATATGTAATACAGGATTTAACTACCTGCATTGTTATTCCATCATAGCCACTGCTTTTCTTATTCTTTAACCGCCATTCAAGAAGTGTATTGCACATTTTAATAAATTGCACAGTTCACGATAAAAGTAAAACTTTAGGCCAAGTGCATATCGAGCCACGCGCAGTTTATGGCTCCGTAGTTGCACATTACAAAATGTGAACTTATGCAAGAAGCACGAAAAAGTGATATCGTTACATGGTCGATATTCCGAAAACCCGTACGAAATGCTTTGGCTCCGCTTTCATTGTGCTTACCGCCAAAATGTGGAATGCGCTTCGTGAATGGGTCTTTCCGAATAGGTGTAATCTAGGTGTCTTCAAATCGCTAGTGAATAGGTTCCTTCTAGGCAAGCGCGCTCCATCGTAGATCGTAACTGTCGCTTAATAAAAGGCGACGGTCAAGCGCAAGCCTATTTTCGAATAAAAAAAAACAACGGGTTGCACTCCGGGAGTACCGGCAGAAGTGAAAACTAAAAAATAAAATAGCAACAGCGCCATCTAGTACGTTGGTCTGGAACTAACTTTATTGTACGAAGTGTTGTTTTAATTCCTTAAGATTCCTCCAGAGTGGAAAATGGCGCTTTAATAGTGGTTTTGCTTTCTTGCTCTAACTTGTACGGAGACTAGAAGGACAAACTTGTACATACAATAATGAACTTTTAATGCAGAACGTTAGAATAGGTTTCTGACTATAATCCGTCCGTCTTACGAATTTTCGATCAGGACACGTGACATCTGACGCGAGTTTTAAATTTTTTACCCATCCCAAAAAATGCCCAACGCTGCTAAAGAAGTTTTCACTTCAAAAAAAGTTGTCGTGGCAATTTTCACTGGTACTGGTACTTGGTACATTAAGCCTTTTTTTAATAGAACAGGAGAAAACGGTTTACTACCGCTAAATATTATCCTATTTCGATATTTTTTATACGATTTCAACCATTACACCGTTATATTACGGTTGATTTTTCTTGAATTTCAATCTTTTAAATTCAGTTTATCTTTTAACAGGGCTCCATATTAGATACTATTATCTTATGAGTTAACGAAAAATAAATTGCACAAAAAATTTTGCAACGTGTTTCTTACGAATTTCAACACACAGTGCTAATTTTCAAGGCGGTGTAAATATTAGAATACATATGTATATCTTAGTTTTCTAAGTCTTTGCATCCTACTCTAATTTCGTGAGGGAAATACTTGGTCTGTATGAAGCGTATTTAGGTAGTTAGACGCATGCTTGATTGCGCTGTTGTTCCTAGAATGCATTTTGAGTGAATTGTTGAATTAATTTTCGGAAGTTAGAGCTAGTTAGAATAACTAGTCAGTTTATGCATGCAATATTGTTGTTATATCATATTTATTATTAATATCTTCACATGTACTTGATTACATCTTAGCTTTTTTATTGCCACAACTTTGATCGCGTAGAAAGAACCCACCGGTGTTGATTTTTTTTCATACTTTTCTTCTTTCATAAAATTCTTTCTTGATGGATTTTTCACGTTGTAAAATATCCATCTGACAAGTTTTATTATCATAATCATAACTTCATGAACTTCATGAATTTTAATTTATTATTGAAGTCTAAATAATAAATAAAAACTGTATTTTTTTATTTTATTTTCTCTAAAGGGCCTCTCAGTGTTGGCTTCGGCTCCACTGATGCCCATCAAAAGACCGGGCTGCGACCAGAGATTTAAAATGAATAAAATACTAGCTAAGTAGCTCTTAGTGAACGCGCAGCACACCTCTCGACACCCTTAGCCACCCACACCGATGTTGCTTCTCCGGCGCCAACATGCGGCGCCACTATGGGGGTTTAGTGGGTGGCGAGTCATCACCTGCCTAGGTATTTTAGCATGATGAGACGGAATTTGCAGGTGCCGTTTTCTCATCCTGGTGCTCTCACACAGAAGTACTTAATCTTAACTGCTGTGTGGGAGCATCAGCCAATAAACTAGTCTTATAAGACATAACCATTTCATTTCAATAGCCCCGATTTGTCAAATTCCATATTGTACAATAGTTCCATCGTCTATCCACATAGTATGTATTTTTGATGTTTGAATTTGAAATTGAAATGTATTTTTATATTATTTTATGTAAATGGCCTCTCAGTGTTGGCTTCGGCTCCACTGATGCCCATCAAAGGACCGGGCTGCGACCCAAGATTTAAATTGAATAAGATACAAATACTTCTTATCGTCGTTGCTAATTTAAAATCTACTACGTGTAGTATTAACACAATCACACGTGAGTTTGTGGATTCTATAACACTCTAAAATACTATTAAAAATATCCGAAAAAAATGTCACAAGAGATTATAGATTTGCAACGACGATATAGGTATAGAGATATTAAATTTGCAACGACGATATAGGTATATTTTTCATTCGTGTCAGGCATAAACGTCCAGCTTCTTTAGATCTTTTTCTACTTCATTCTTCAATCAGTACTTGGGACGCCTGACGATAACGACCGACCTCCTTTCTTGCAGAAATCCCTACTAATCCCTCAGATTTTAAAGTTTAATATCAGCCTAAAGCTTGTTTCAATATCGTAGAGAAAACCAATGCTAATGCATCTGTCTACTTTAAAATTCAGTCAGTAACGAATATTTTAGTTAAAAGCTTCCTAAAACAAATATGAATAATAAATTCCGTATTTGTATTATGTAATAATATTTCATATTATTCGAAAGCAATGAAAATATCAAACAAGTTTTACCCGCGAATATAAGTTGTAAAGAGGATATTATCCTGAATGTGTAACAGATCAAAGGGCACTCATTGAGTGCATTATATGGGTCATCGGATTAAACCGTCGGCCGTCGGATTATCGGGAATAAGCGACCGTCCGCTCCGTCAACCGGAAACGAGCTTGCTCGTTTCACTCAATTTATAATTTGGATCAAAGTTTTATGAAACTACTGGTTATCAATCATGTCTAGCATTTTTACCTGACTGCGTAAGGAGGGTTATGTTTTTCGAGAGTATGTATGTTTGTATGTATTTATGTATGTATATAATTGTGTCTATATTACCTCCTAAATCCCAAACGGCTCAATCAATTTTAATGTGCGAGATCTCGTTAAATTTGTCTTCATCCTCTGAGTGTTATGTTGTGTGAAATGTCCACAAATATTTATTTATATATTTATTTGTTATTGACTAGCTGTTTTTGTAATAATAATAATACGACTCTCGTAAAAAAATGCTCAATTTCACAACCTCCAACGAAGTTTATCGTAATAAATAAGTGATTTTACTAGAATTAATCTAAAGAATGCGCATTTATAACCTTTTATTGCAATTTTACGTACATAAAAAAGGCACTAATCAGCGTATTGCGTTACAAAATCGTAAGCTAGACTGCAAAAACTGCTTTTCTGCAGTCGGTACTGTACTGTACTTGTTACAAAAGTTTTGTTTTAATGTATACAGGAGTTATTTTTCTAGCTTAAAAGTATCCATTGTGTTTATACATGATAATAGTCCATTTCCATACATACACACAGACACATATGCACATATATATGCACGCACTTTGCATGATCACACACACACACACATGCAAACTCTTTTTTTTTCAAACTATACTTAAAAAAAGGAGAAGGTTCTCAATTCGGTTGTATTTTTAATATCAAGTACCTCAGAACTCCGTAATTTATGAACCAATTAGATTATTTTTTTAGAAGATATTTTACATCCAGTTTAGTCTTGAATATTCCATGGTTATAAGTTCTGCGTCAACATGGAATGCAGCACTCTTACTCGTATGCAATACAATACAATTTTAATTGTAAATTTTATGGTGTGTATAATAAAGAGTTTAACTATCTATCTATCTATAAATAGGTACATAATAATAACATTAAGTAATTATACAAGAAATTATTTATTGCTTTTCATAAAAAAAAAAAAACATAGATTTAAGAAGAAAAATAAATATATGAATATTAAAAATATAGACGCAATAATTTTTTTACAAAATGTTATCACGCTTTTTTTTTGTAGGCAGATAAGTACTATATTTTTCACTTGCTACGGATCCTGACACATTTTTTTAAGTATTAGTACAGTAGGGTAGGGCGATAGCGCGTTACAAAATTTAAAAGTTAAAAGCAAATAAGGACTAAAAATAATCTCTAAAAGGTTATGTAATCAATGCAGCCCACGTACAACGTTTAAAATTGCCCTTCGATATGAAGTTTTCTGTAGTAATAAAGCGAGCATGTGACGTCACGTGTCGCCAACGGTGACGTAATGAGGGAACGACCGACTCTAATGGAGGGTTCAGCCGGTTATTAGAATTTGTGATGTGGCAGTATAATGCTGGTTGTACTTACACTTTCGCTATAAAAAGCGATGTATCTTCTAATTCAAGCTGACTTTAAATAATTACAGTTTAAAAAATGAAACAACTGACTTCAAAATGCGCAATTTTGTTTTAAGAACTAAACTACTGAACCGAATTTGGTTAAATTTCTATAGTACCAGTCTGGAAAAAAAATCCTCAAAAAACCCTATCTATAAAATGAAATGCAGTAACAAACATAAAAATAATCACTGTATTAAAACTTCAAAGTCATCGTTCTTTTGACATATTAATATCGTGAGTTTTTTTCCGGTTAACTAAATAATATAAATATAATCAGTTGAATTGTTAACCTCCTTCTTTTTGAAGTCGGTTAAAAGAAGGAGGTTCTCAGTTATGTAATATTTTTATTGTATGTTCGTTACCGCGTAACTCTGTCATTTTTAAACATTTTTTTTTTTATTTGTTAGAATATACCTACTTTAAAATTAGAAGACATTTATTAAACAACACCACCCAGTCCCAAACTCAGGAAAGCTTCTACTATGGGAACTAGATGGCTGATAGAATACACATATACTTTTTTAACAGACTTCCAAAAAGAAGGAGGTTATCAATTCGGTCTGTATGTATATTTTTTTGTAAACATTGGTTTCAATTGGACCTATAATTATTCAAATGTCATCAAAATCCGTTCAGTAGTGTAATTTTTAAAACTTAATAACTGGAAAAACATATTACCCAAGTAATCGATTTACGTTGAAGTCGTTTGTTTCAGTTTTTAAAAGCTTTTATTCTACTTGCCCTGTTAGTATGGGACAAATCTTGCGAGTTAAATTAGAACCACTTCTTGACGTTAGATTAGGTTGAAATTTGGTTTACTTACGTAACTTCGGTGACAATGCAATAATATGGTACCATGAAGCTACTCTCAAGATGGCGTCGGAAGGTGGCTATCGGAACTTCTAAACTAAACGAGATACAACCGTCGAGTTTTGACTCGTTTGAATAGTCTTGACAAGCACTTTTTTTTTAGTCTAGTAAATAAAATATTAGTAATTTTTTTTAAACATGCTTTTATTTGATTGCTCTAAAACGAAGAAAATAAAATTTATATTGATATAAATAAAAGCTTGTCGCGAGATTTCAAACAACATCGTACCTATCTACTAAGAAATATTTAATTCCAACAAAAGACTTAGACGCGTTCTTATCAAATGATAAGAACGCGTCTAATTCTAAGCAAATGCTTAGAATTAAAGTTTGTTCTTTTGAAAAAAAAAATATGTTTGTGTTCTCGCGACAAGCTTTTATTTATATCACTATAAAATTTATTTTCTTCCTTTTAGAGCATTTAAATAAAAGCTTATTTAAAATAAAAAAAATAAAAAAATGTTAACTATAATGGTTATTATTTTAAAATACGTGACGCGTTAACGCGACCGGCGATCTTCAAAAAAATACACGCAGTTTTTTTTATGTTACCTATGATTGATCACCAACTCGCCTGATGCTAAGCGACGGTGGCCGAGGATGGAGCTCGTCGAACTAGAAGATATCTATTTACTCTAGCCTTGAAAATTTCCAGATCATAGTTCTCAGGAAACAAAACTCGCGGCAAAGAATTCCATTCCTGTGCAGTACTCATCAAGAACGTGGACCGAAATCGTTGAACAAACATAAAAACATACAGTCAAATTGAGAACCACCTTCTTTTTGGAAGTTGGTTAAACATAATCACCAATTTTGCTGTGAAATTTCCTGACTAATTAACGCGAAATATTCGTATATATATTTTATATTTCGAATAACGAACAATGTAAATTACGCATTTATTTCGGACTAATATTCAAGTGCGGGTTGGCAGACTTCACACATCTTCAAGATCATTGAGAATTCTCAGACATGTAGGTTTCCTCACGATGTTTTCCTTCACCGTTTGAAGTTGGCGGCAATGAACAATATGCATATAACTTCGAAAAGACAAAATCCCACGGCACGCACCTCTGTCTTTTCGAAGTTATGTGCGTATTGTTGATTGCCGCCAACTTCAAACGGTGAAGGAAAACATCGTGAGGAAACCTACATGTCTGAGAGTTCTCAATGATCTTGAAGATGTGTGAAGTCTGCCAACCCGCACTTGGCCAGCGTTGTAGACTATGGCCTTACCCTTCTCACAATGAGAAGATGGCCCGTTCCCAGCAGTGGGACAGTTTGTACAAACAAGGCTGATTAAAAAAACACAAAATATATAAATATATTGCAATAATACATAAAATATGCAGAAAAATTATTTGTTGTGTATACTTAGAATTAAAACAAAAATCCTCTCAAACAATATCAGATCCCTCATATCAATATACTGCTAGGGTTGTCCCAAGGGACAGGACAACTCTACTGACTTTATTTTCCCAGTAAGTAGAGGCTTGGAGTTGGTATTCCCGCGACGTAACCCTAATATTAAGGCGGTCATCAATTATGCAAGACGGGAACAAGTCGTACGCACAACTACCAATATCTATTAGGTCGGGCGTATTCGGGAACAGTCTCGGAAACTCCTTATCTTTGAAAGACCGGTAAGTAAATTTAAGATTACATGCTACAAAATACTATATTATATTTGAATTAGCCATGTGGTATATGTACCATGTACCAAGGCAACCTCGAGACTTCACGCCAAGTTTCAGCGAATGGAGTATATCTGTAGGTAGGTATGGAGGTTTGGGTATTTTTGTTTGATGTATTTCTGTCTGTTTTTTAGGGTAAAGTATGTCTATGTATATATAAACTACAAACGTACTTAAAGATATATGTTTGCCTCTAACATACAAAATCACATATAAAAATAACATGAAAATGGATGGAACGTGGTTTTCACACATTTTTAAATAAAAACTACGGGTCACTCACGTCTGTTTGGATATTTCGGCTCAAAACAGACGTGAGCGACCCGTAGTTTTTATTTAAAAATATGATTTCCTTAATTAAATAAACTAATATTAATACTAAAATTAGTATTAGTATTAATACTAAAATAAAATTAAATAAAGAGTTTTGACGTATTTTACATAATTTTAAAACCTGATATTTCGAACACTTTGCAGCATGCGCATCCACAAGTAAGACTCACGCAAGCCACAAGTAAGACTCACGCATAGACGTCGTAAGTAATAAATATCACTGGAACAGTTTTTCAGATTTTATGCATTTTTGATTTTTTATCTGACATTTTCCCTTAAATGGCAACCTTCAAGAAAAGCTGATCAGTATCAAGGACTAATTTCAAAATCTCATCGCAGTCCGTCTAATAATTTAGCTTTTAGGCAAACCGTGACAAACCAATGGACGGACGAATAGTTATTTTGAATAATATTTTATTTATTTTATTCGAAAAACATAAAGTGAACTAAATAATAACTTTATAACCAAACACCATTAATTGGTTTTCGCATTTTGAATCTAAATAAGTTTATTCGCTCAAAGTGAGACAAAAAGAGAGATGTAATTTGGGATCCAGGAACAAAGTATGAACTATAATATTATTAAAACATTATAAAACTGGAGCTAAGAAGCTAAGAACCATAATACCTATATTATTATATCAAGACTAGCTGCGCCCCGCGCCTTCACCCATGTAGTGATGTAAAACGGCAATGATGCTAATTATATATACACACCCTGTACTTTTATTCATTAGGAAGCTTTGACGGTAGCGATCTATACACTATATGAAACCCACTACACTTATATTAACATCAGTTCAGTGTACCTGTAGAGATATGACAAAAATAGAAATTTACCTTATGATGAACACCCTACGCACAGCTGAACCGGGCGGCGTATTTACGAAGCCTATACTATTTGAGTCAAAAGTCAGACTCTAATAGATGAGCTTTTGTTTGACAAAAACTTTACAAAACCCTAATCTATTCTAGTACAGAAATTGACCGAAATCGCATAGACTTTGTAAGACAAATTCAATGTAACATTTCAGCAACAAACGCTATTCAATTTGATACCGATATTTACCAATCCTCCGATATTACTCCCCCCCCCCCCCCAAAAGAGGGGTGCGAAAACCCAAGGGAAAGTGAAAAACACTTCAATTTTTTTTTCTGAGAAATAAATTAATGAATTTGTTATTTTTATCACCATTTTTTCAAATCGTTTTTGTGGTTAAGTACAAAAACATATTATTTAGCGCTTCGCCGGCCGCTGCCGCGGCACGCTCGCTACGCTCGCTCGGCTCGCGCGATGTGTTTTTAATGTTCTAACATAACCTAACCTACTTTTTGGGCCACTAAATTATTTACAGAATTTTTTTACTGCTAAAATCTTAATTATCGCATTCGCGATAAACAAATATGGCGGTGAGCCTCTACTCGACTAGGTTTTGTTAGTACGTAATGTTTGAAAATATCTCAACAAAAGCTTATCTATTTGAGTGAGCATGTATAATACAGTACTAGGTTTTGTCCGTGCATTTACTTTGAAAATATTAAAGCAAAAAGCTCATCCATTTTAGTATTTTTTTTTACTGAGATAGATTAGGTATTGTCGAGTAATATGCATAAACAAAATCTAGTCTGACTCGTGACTCAAACAGTATAGGCTTTGTAATAACGCTACCGGGCGGGGAGCGATGACCTTGCTTGAGGCGCGCGGTCGCGGCGGCCGGCGAGCGGCTCTTCAAAGGACAGTTTCGCCTTTCGGTAATGTACCGACAGCGTATTGCAAAAATATGGTGTCTCTGACTTCAATATTATTAGGAATTTGTGTTTTATTTATCTTCATTTACTTTTTCTTCAATAATGCTTTTAATAAGGTAGAGTGTATCTAACGACACTTTTCACTTATTAAAAATTAGTGGTTACATTTTACTATAAAGTAATTAAAAAATACTATAAACTGCTTACATTGTATGTATACATTACCCTCACGATCGCTTCCTAATGAATAATATAGCACCCTGTATATATGTATATATATTATATATATAACCATTTCTCCATCGCCAGATTTTCAAGTAATACCTATCTGTAGTAAATTTCACATCAATTGGTTGAAATGTTTGTGTGTAACAGAGGGACAGATAGAGTTACTTATGGTTTATATCATAAAAGTATAATGGTTGTACATATTTTCCTCTTTCGATTGCGCGAAATTAAATTAAAATAACTTTATTTAATTTTTATTTCTTAATTAATTACCACTACTACTCGTAGTAGGTACACATTCAAATTTAAACTCTTGTTGAACTCTCTCACAGTAAGTTTGCCAGAATATAAGTTTGAACACAGGATGTCGCATCGCGTCTCAAAACTATTTTAATAACAGTCACGTTGCACGCTACAGGCATTGTTTATTAAATCTGAATACAGCTGACAAAGTTACTTGCATTTACATTTTATTAATATACTTACTTACCTAATGTATAATTTAAGTAACAAGAAATGTACCTAGCCTATTTAATTAGTACCAGAACTCTGTCTAGATGAGTTTTTTTTAACTTATTTACACAGAATTCTGAGAATACTCGAAACCCCCTGACAAAAAAAAAATATGGCTCAGCCGATTTCGAAGAAACATAGCTTATAACAATAATAAAATCTTCTTTCCAACAAAAAACTAGATCAAAATCGGTCTATCCGTTTGAGAGCTACGATGCCACAGACAAACTTATAACACCTCCCTTTTTGGATCGGAGGCTAAAAATATTTTGGAGAAAAAGGAAACAGATGATACTTATGTGTGTATGTTTGTATTTAATTAATTATATTCCAACATAGCGTTTATTTTACTCATCTGATTTAGATGAATGTGGTACTAATTGACTCGTTAATATGGTCTGGATGACATATTAGATGATGATTTGGCAACCTACATAGTGAACTTTTTACAATTGAAGTGAACATTTGTACTACATAGTGAAATTATTCACTATGTGGTACAAAAATTAATTAAATCTTGTTTAAGATGGTGAAATTTCCATACAAATGTAATTTTACCAAAATAGTAAAATAGAGAAAACAAAAGAATAAAGAGTATAATTTGACAATGATATGATAGATAGTTTTAAATGTCGGTTTTTATTGGCGGGAAATCAAATTTGCTTTAAGAAATATTTGAGATTTTACCAAAATATCAAATAGGTATATAATTATCAATAAGTTTCGATAAAAATATTTGGATAAAATTTGTTATTAATCTCTTGTTTCTTCAATAAATATGACTTCCGGCCAATGAAAACCGATATTAAAGCTAACCACAATAATTAATTTTTAATCAAAAATTCTTTTGCATGGAAATCGGATCACAAAGTTAGGTATAATCTTGAATTGGTTTTAGAATTAGCATATATTACATTTTTCTTTATATATACAACACAGACTCGCTTACTATCAGAAGACTTGTTGGCCAAATGTACTTAAATCTATTTGGTGTAAAATACATTTACATTATGAAATCAAAACTGGCCAGATCTAAAACAGATGCTTCGCTGCTTAGCCAGTTAGCAATATACCAATATTTCAGTCAAACCAATGATATATGAATAGCTATCGATAAATTAATTTAGCATTTAATAATGGCCGATTTATTTTCGAATGAGCGCATGTTAAGTCATTTGCCTACAGAATTACCAAAGTTAATAGCTA
This sequence comes from Lycia hirtaria, assembly GCA_947563715.1. Lineage (NCBI taxonomy): Eukaryota > Metazoa > Arthropoda > Insecta > Lepidoptera > Geometridae > Lycia > Lycia hirtaria. The sequence continues at coordinate 25,870,325 of OX387381.1, read as the reverse complement.
TCGATAAATTAATTTAGCATTTAATATTGACTGATTTATTACGTTCGAATACGTCATCCTAGCGAACATAGGCACTCTAATCATACTGCGGACTTGTTACTGCAGTGTTAATATTTTACACGATGAAATATTTAGTTGGTAAACTGGATGGAATTTATGCTTGCGCTAACTACATCCCGCGGTTTTATAATTATATTCGTTTCTAAATACGGGTTAATGCTTGTAATGTTATACTTTGTATTTCATGATGAAGCTAATTTTTAACAAATCACTATTTTTATAAAGGTTTCTTGTAGCTATCGCGATTGTTGCTTAATGAAATTAATGAATTAACGTATTTGGGGAATTTCAACAGATCGCGCGAAAAAAAACTGTTTTCTATACTCCTGAAGAATATTTAATTCTGTTGATTCGTCACAAATATTATGTTCATGCCTGTATGGTTTACTTTTTCCAACTTCCAAAGTTAAAAAATTAAAATTATGATGTAAAAAAAAGAAACCATTTATGACCACATAAAATGAATCATGAAGTCGTGGACTCAATTTAGTGCTATCTATAAATATGGCCCAGATTGAAAGTTACCCATTACTTCCTAATAGATCGATATTCCCATATTCCAGAGGTAATTTCCCGCTAATAATTACACAGCGCACTTGCGAACCTATCGCGCGCCGTGTGCGCAATTTCCTAGTAATATCCGAACGTACCGCGGATCCGAGAGCAGGTAGCGCATCCGAACGCATCCGTTCCATCGCCTAGGACGGATGTGGATTGAGATTTACTTTATTTTTACTAGAATTGGAAATGCTTGAGAGATAAAGAACAGCCTATGTAGCAAATTCGAAATCTACAGTCTCGCACGCGTATAACAACATTTTTAACTATGTTGACTGGCCTTGTGGCTCAGTTGGTAGTGTGTTTACGTCTACCTGCTGAGCTGAAAGGTCGTGGGTACTTCAATCCCCACCCAGGGCAAACATTTGTGTGATGAGCATGGATGTTTGTTCTGTGTGGATGAATTTACAAAAAAAAAAGTATATATGTATTCTATCAGCCATCTAGTTCCATATACAAGCTTTGCTTAGTTTGGGCTAGATGGTATTGTGTGAAATGTCAACAAATACTTATTTATTTATTATTATTATGTAAAATGACTGAATGAGCTTATTAATAAAAAAAACATTAATGCACACATTACAAAACGATATCACAAATCTTCAACAACAAAAAAAATTTTGGTCAACATCATATTTTATACATAAAAGTCATTTTACACTAATCATTTGTAAAAATCAAGTAGTTAATATGGCCTAATTAGGCCATTTATGTTTTTGCATACTTAGGTACCGTAACGAAATGTAGTAGGTAAATACACGACAGGGTAGCAATCTATCCACGGGTAAGCCAAGCTCAAAACTCTGTTTCCACCAACAAGTCGTTGTTGATTTATATTTTGACACGTCTTTCCATAGAGTTGAAAGCTTCAAGGTAGTAAGTACTTGACAGATCCATACTAGATACGGCAGCGGTACTCAATACTCGATCGAACCTGAGCTTGATAGTGTTAAGGTGCTCCCTCACCGGGAGCATTCACGTGTAATGTAACATTATAGATTCGACTTTGAGCATTACATTACAATACTACCTCCCTAATTGACGAGCATTCGCGTGTAATGTTAAACATTAAAATTTAAACATTATAGATTTGATTTGACTTCACATCCTCGTTTTGAAACATTTTTCACCTTTAGAAGCAATAAAATTCCAACAGTACCTCACTGTCGACAAGATCTCACAAAAACAACAAAAATAACAACTCACACTAAAAGAAGACAAGCATTGTAAAATAAGCCATTACGCGTATTTGAATATTCCAGTCTGCTCACATAAAGCATTTTCTCCTTAATGTCACTTGTTCTATTTTAATCTCTTTCAAAAGTTATTGCTCACTAACTACATTCCGCGGCTTTGCTCGGTATCTACCCAACTGCTCCTATTTTCTGTGAGCTTTTTTTAACCGACTTCCAAAAAGGAAGAGGTTCTCAATCTACTGTATATTTTTTATATTTGTTCAGCGATTACTTCACCAATTATGAATTGATATTGATAATTCTTTTTTTTTATTTGGTAAATCATAATTCAAAGGTGGTCCCATAAAAATTTTATCAAAATTGGGTCAGTACTTTGGTTTTTATAACAAAATAACTGGGAAAATATGTATCCAAATATACTAATTGCGTATTTTGAAGTCGGTTTCTTCACTTTGTTTTAGACTATAATTATTTTAAGCTAAGTGGCTCTAGAGAGCACTATCAAATCTTTTTTTATACTAAACGTAAATATGATCCGAAATACATTTTTACGCATCTTACTTGCCGGAATCCGGTTCATAGAACTGTCTGATTCCGATTCTTATGGAATCAGAAACATGAGTCTAGTTAAACAATTTTTATTTTCACGAATTACTATTATTATTAGGTTGGGATCGTTAGGTTTTTTTTTTTTTTTTAAGGTACCCAGAAACCTTCTTATTTACAAATGTTTGTTTATCAGATAAGTATAAAATATATCAATTACTGGTGTATTTGGGTCGATTCGTTGTTTCCGTTTATTATACACATAAACCTTCCTATCTTTCTTATTTACGAAGGTTTGAACAAACAAAAATTTGCTTTCGGGATTCTATACATTTTCTTTTAAGAAAAATATCAAGGCAAGGATGTCTCCGTTCCCTTTTGGCAATCATCCCTACTAACTTTGCCAAGTGCTTTTATTTATTAGGTAAGTATTTCCCTTATTCTTAAATTTTTTGAGTAGCTTTATCTATTATATAAAAATAATCCAGGTGTCTAGTTGTGTCAAGTTGTGAAATTTCAACATTAACATTAGCTGTCTTACTTATAAACGCCGAATGAGCGCATTTTAGTTAAAAATATTTTGTTCCGTTTTTGTGCGTGACAGTTCCCGTTTGACAGAAAGTGACAAATCCTTAATCAGTGAATAAGTTTTTAACACGCGTTTATAATTAAGACGGTAGATGAGATGGTGGTCAAGCGCATACTTCTCAACTAAAAATAAGTAAGTAATAACAAACAAACTTTTACATTTACAATATGTATAAATGTGACGAAAATCCCAAAACCTAGGCAATTTTAATGAATACGCATTCACCGTGCAATCTGTAGGGCTCCGGGCTCCGGGCGCCAGGCAGGGCTCCAGACGACGTGAGCTGTGTATCGACAGCCTCATTACTAGTGATTACACCCTTGTATTGAGCCAAGGTCACACGTGCGGGGAATTAGCCGGTTGTCAAAGGTGATAAATCTTCATTCACAAGACATTATGCTAACGAATTCGCGGAGAAAAACTTGGCTAATTTGCTAGTAATTTATGTGTCTTACGTGCTGACGTTAGCTTAGTTTTTGTCTTGTTAGCGGCTGAATTATAAACAAAAAAAAACAACGGGTTGCATTCCGGGAGTGCCGGCAGATGTGAAAACTAAAAAATAAAATAGCAAAAAGTCTGACTCGTGAAGGACTTGAACCTCCGCCCTCCGATTGACAAATTGAAATTTATATCGGTGCTCTAACCTATTGACCTAACGACTTAATCTTACGTGCATGTGTCGAAAATAAGCATTCGGCACAACGAAATGACGTCATGCTAGAAGGACAAACTTGACATTCAATAATGAAATTTAAATGCAGAACGTTAGAATAGGTTTCTGACTACAATAATGACGTCATGCTACAAGTACAAACTTGTACATACAATAATAAACTTTAAATGCAGAAAATAGGTTTCTGACTGTCCGTCTTACGATCTGACGATCTGACGCGAGTATAACATTTTTTACCCATCCCAAAAATGCACAACGCTGCTAAAGAAGTTTTCACTTCAAAATTGTTGTTGTAAGACATCCAGGCTTTATTTTTTCCCCAAAAAAACATCGATCCTTCTCCTTTTTCGGTGAGCTCAATGAAAATTGTCATGTTCCTGATAGGTAAACGGGTTTCTTCTTCTTTTTTGTATTGGACCCGCATTAAAGCATTTGCCAGGGTCAAGTATTAGGATTTTTTCAAGTTTCTTGAATAAAACAAGTTGTAAATATTCTAGTCAAAATCGAAGTCACCTATACAGTTAATTTACAAGTCGAGTCCTGCTTCAGTAAAGTGGTGGCGACTTACTAGAAGCTTCTAAGGAGTTTTGCCGACAACGTAAAATCACACGTTTCACTTCTTTATTTCACTTGCCCACACTCACGCACTTGATCGAACACTTAATGAATAAAACACCACCATTTTTATCGCATTAATATTCAAAATAACACAACTTAAGGAAAATAAAATAAAGCAACAACATGTTTTGATGACGTTCCCGCCAAAACTCGTTTATTGGCTAAATGTTTCTGACAGCGAACTTCATTATCATTACTGAAAGGAAAAATGTATCCGTTTCATCGTGATATATATGTACATTGAATTCAGACACTATTAGACGTCTTAAAGAATAAATGACTTGTTTGTACAGATATCCTAATTAAGTGAATGAAGCGCCGTCCGCGGTGATATCACCGCAATAATTCTTTTTTATCTAGAAACGTCCGAAAGTGGAAATCCTTTAGAACACGGAATCGTGGCGAATTAAGTCTGAAACGAAGCTTATAAATAACTCAACGTCGCACTTTGCGCTAAGGATGCTGAATAAATCACACTGTGGTCTGCTTTGTACATTTAATTTACTTGCTTAGTTTTTGAAGAATAATCAGCGATATCGATCCACATTCTTGATGCGTACAGCATAGGAGTGGAATAGTTTGCCGCCATCTCTGTTTCCTGATACCTACAATCTTGGAATTTTCAAGGCTAGAGTGAATAGATATCTTCTAGATCAACGAGCTCCATCTTCGGCCACACCGTCGCTTAACATCAGGCGAGTTGGTGGTCAATCGTAGCTCTATCTTGCATAAAAAACCGGACAAGTGCGAGTCAGACTCGCCCACCGAGGGTTCCGTACAAACTAAATAAAAGGGGGAAATCATATTTTTTTTCCTTCATAAACCGAAAAATATACATCGTAAAAATATTTAAAACCCTGTTTTAGCTTATGCTAATGAAGCTCTTTCATTTGATACCCCACATGATACGGTTAATTCACTTTAAAATTTGGGCCCTCATTCCTTGAATAAAGACACTATTTTTTGTGATTAAATTAAAAAAGTCCAGTTTTCGGATTTTTTCCCATGTGTTTACTCTAACACAATGCTATTTGCCAAATTTCATAATTCTAGGTCAACGGAAAGTACCCCATAGGTTTTGATTCCCTTGTGAGTGTTGAAATGTGCGTTTTTACGACATATTCGACTGTAACTTTTTTTACGAAAACTGAGATTTTTTTTCTGCAGCAAGAGACTATGGATCTGCGTATATGGTTTTAATTTCAACTCGATACCTTCACGCGTTCCCGAGATAAAGGTCTTGACACTCGGACAGACGGACAGACAGACAGACAGACAATAAAGTGATTCTATAAGGGTTCCGGTTTTCCTTTTGAGGTACGGAACCCTAAAAATAATAAATTACTTATTTTTTTTAGTTTGTCGAAGTAAGGCTTTTTGTATCTGACATGCTTTCAATTATAACTCTGATAATACTAAGATATAAATAGCAAAATAAAGTCGTATACCTACTCTATGTTTTAGAGTTTTGGCGGGAACGCCATGCACGTTATGTAAATATGTCGCTTTATTACATTTTCATATGCTCATGTTATCTGGAATGTTAATGTAAAAATAGTGGTGTTTTATTCATTAAGTGTTCGAGCAAATGAAATAAAACAGTGAAATGTATCTTTTCACGGTGTTAACAAAACTCCTTAGAGTTTCCAATATTGTCACAGATACTTTATAAATTAAGTTTTTTTTACAAGAAAACAGTCTGTTTCCTTTATTAGAAACCGTAGACCACCGAGTGGATTTTATTGCTAAAATTCCTCAATTATCTCCATAATTCATTTTAAAACTCTTACACAAATTTCTCGGAAGACTAGAAAAATCCAAAATGACTGGTTAAGACCACCTTGGAAGCTGGACTACCGCTTCAACAGTCAATTTACATTTAAATTGCATCTCGACTTGATTGGAGCTTACTTAGCAATCACCTAAGAAGCTATCTAGAAACCTTTGATATTGTATTATTATTATACGCTATAAATTCACTGTTAATGGAGTATGTGATTTTTTTATTTATTATGCAGATTTATAGATTTGTAGCTGTGAAAAAAAAACCCATTAAAATTGCATAAAAAGTGATGAAAGTGATTTATTTATACCATACGCAAAAACGATACGCGAAAGAGGTGAAAAAGAGGACAATCATATCCAATGACGTAGTATCATTCTCGCTGTCGTGTACCTAAATAACTATGTATACTGTGCTCACACACACACGCATAATTTATATCAACTTACGTAGTGTTAGTGAGGATGCTGTCACGTTCTGACGTCACTGACCGTAAACATTTATGGCGGTCGCGTTTTAAATAAAGCTAAGCGATATTAAATTATTTTGTTGTTTTTCAACAGATTATTTTCATTCAAAAGAATAAAATGCACACGCTTATATACTTCGAATTCAATTCAAATATCTATATCTCGTGCATGAGCTTAATTGCAGAGAACAATATATTTGTCAATGACAAAACAAAAGCTATGTCAATAGAAATTAATTTCGTCATTAGCTCAGCCTACAGCTTTTACTTTATTTTATATAAGATAGATTTACGATTGACCACCAACTCGCCTGATGTTAAGCGACGGTGTGGCCAAGGATGGAGCTCGTCGATCTATAAGATATCTATTCACTTTAGCGTTGAAAATTCCAAGATTGTAGGTCCAAGATTATACCTATATACAGTTGACATAGACGGATGCCTATATCCAAATTGATTTCCCAAATTGAGCTGCCTTAAACAAGCTTTTTTACACGTGCCAAAAAGTATATTTTGTATTTCGTTCTAAAACCGAACAACCTATTTAAGAAAATCATCAAACTCGAGTATATCTCGACCTTAAGTTGACTTGAATTTACGGCGCGTCAAGAGACAGTTTGATACTTTTTGCCCCAAACTTGAGTAAACTCTGTTTTATGAAGCAAGCTATAACTTACTTTAAGGCTATTATGCGGTCCCTTCGCCCCGTGACGCGAAAATAGAATTTGAGAACTTTGTAAACTGTTTTTTACACCTTGTTTTGGAATGAGACTCAACAATGTACTTATTTTATTTTATTCAGCTTGCAGATATGAGAACTATTGTCACGCGATCTACCTACTCCTAAACATTAACTGATTTTGACGATGTTTTTTTTTACCTGCTTTAAGTAATAAATGCTAAACGCCTCCATGGTTTTCTTTTTTCAAATTTCATTGTAACTTTAAATTTGAAAATTTTAAAGTTAAATTTTTTTTTAATAAAACCGTAGAAGCATAGCTATCAATAGTTTCTACCATATAAATAAGATTGATCGAAATTATACAATATCTAGGGATGGAAAATAGTTTTCTCCTGTTGAATGAAATCGCATAATTTTCTAGCAAAAAATCACGCGACAACATTTGTCTTTAACATCCAAAAAACGTCGTTGTCGAGACAATCTACTTGAGATTGCATGTAACAATGAGGGTGCGTGGATGTGCTTTTAACATTTTAGCGCTGAATAAATTGCTTGATTTTACGTTTTCTATATTTATAACATTATTATTTGTTGACCGAGCGTGCGAAACGTCTCTGCATTAACTGGACAAATTTTCTTTCGTCTGTCAGTGTTATAGTATAGTAAAAATCATAAACCTTTTTGTCGATTTATTACATCACTATCATTTGTATAATCTGTGACCGGTTGTAGCGTTCTCGCTCTCACATTTTTATCTCTCTCTTTCTGCGAACTCCGCAATGGCTGTCGCGTTTTTCGTACTGTCTACCAAATTATTAATATAAAATATATAGTGGTCTCGATTTCATCTGCGCATTTTCTTTCAAAAGATTTTAGACACTTTGTGAGTTCGAAGAAGAAAAGACTGAATCGACTACTGAACAAAAATAAATAAAGAATAGCGTAATTAGCGTAAATTTTAGCGTAAACAGAACGTATATAACGAATATATTTATTTATGTAATCCAACTTTACATAATATATGACTCCCAGAAACGTCCAGCATTAAATTATGTATTAAAGTTAAATTGATCTTTTAAGGTGCTCAAACGCATGGAAATTAAGATGCTTAAACTTATGGAAAAAATGTTTTTTGACCGTGGAATAACGTCTGTATAATCACTTAAAATTGCGAATCCAACCAAAATTTTGTATACGGCCCCCTAAGCAAACTTAGGTATTATGTATAGATGCTCACTTTGGGTTATCTATTTAAAATAAGCTCTCTCGCGATGTCTAGGTACTGTTTGTGGAACTAATAGTCCTTAAACTAGTTATAGTCATTGTCATCATTTCACTTCCCCACATTTGTCATACGATGAATAAAGCACTATGTACCGATTTCGCTTATTAATGTCGGAAAATACAAATAAAAAAGAACAAAGCGACAACATAACTACAACAGAACGTGAGAATTCTCGTCAAAACTTCTTATATTATTTCTTAATAAATTTTAAAACAGATACCTAAGAGTAAATTTAACTTTTCTACTTGCAACAGTCTTCAAAAGTAAACCGAGCCACATTTTGAATTCCGTACTTTACAAAAGTTCCATCCATATTGGACCGTAAATCGCGAGTGCTGCCATCTATAATGTTTTCTTTACGGAAAGTTGGCACTTCTGGGCGGCCGCCGAATGGCAATACTTCTTTTCCTACTTCCATACTTCAGCCAGAACTGGACAAACTTTTGATAGCATGTTTTATAACTGTTTCTTTCATGCTCTGAACTGGGGTTTAGTTATTACTGTTTTCTTTTGCGATACTTCAGTGCTAAAGTTTTCATGAAATATATTCTTGGTAGTTTTCTTAAATTATTATTCGTCATTTATTTTTTCTAAAATATAAATAATACGTGTAATTTATGTGTGTCAGTATTATGCATACATTATTGTCTTTTGCACATACACTTTTTAACTCCCGATCCAAAAAGAGGGGTGTTATAAGTTTGACGAGTGTATCTGCGTACCTATGTATCCGGTGTCTGTCTGTGACAAAATAGCTTTCAAAACGGATGGACCGATTTTGATCTAGTTTTGTTGTTTGAAAAGGCCAATAATATTATTATATATGTACATATATATATTCATAAATATACATAGGTATATCATAGTATTATAATATAAATAAATTCAGTGTACGAGTTAAATGTGTGTTGATTAAAATAAAGTAAATTTACGGATAACGTAATTTAATTTATCTAGAATCTAGAACTCCGTATCTCGTAATAATATTACAAGTCCATTCAATCTCAATATCCCAACTAAAACACCCGAGCAACTTAAACCTAGCGCTTGTGTCTAAAACGTTCTAGGTACATACAGTTCTCCGTTAGGTGAGCCCGTCCCCAGATAAGCGTGTGCCAACTTTGCCGACATCTAACTGCTATTTTCAACTGTGATAAAGGCAAACGCTCTGTTTTGAAACGTATTTCATGCTAATCCGGTTTAGGATTGCTACTTAAATTGCAGTAGGTCATGTTGGCACAATAACCAGTTTTTCTAAAGCTGTCTTGCTTTTTCGTAAAGAAAAATGTGTAATAAGTATAAGATAAAAGTAAAAAATTTAAAAATTTGACTGTGTTTTTACTGATACATACTTTTACTGATATCTGGTAAAATTATTGCAATGCGGTATGTAAATATCATTGAATACGGAATCCTTTCCCTTTGACATTATAGTAAACAGGTTGACGTATACTAATTTGGATATAAAAGCTTGTATTTGTGTATCTGATTATTTCAAATAAAGATAAGAAGATGCTTGTTTTTGTTAATTTTAGTGGTGTGTCAATAAAGAGTTTATCTATCTTACTCGCTTACCTACCTACTATTCGACAATAGGTATCCATACTGCCTGTAACAATGGACTTATCGGCCTTATCGGCAGTGTCGAGACTTCCAACACAGGACTCAAAATTTTAGATGATAAACAGATTATGCAAAGGAGATTCTGGTACGTTTTTAGGGTTACGTCGTACAAAAGGAACCCTTATATAGTTACGCCATGTCTGTATGTCTGTCCCCGGCTTTGCTCACATACTATTAGTACTAGAAAGCTGTAATTTTGTATGGACATACATATTAATCATTTTGTATTTATAAACTAATATGGACAAGCTAGACTAATTTTAAGTTTTTAAGGATGAAATATCAAATATAACATATAATAAATAATCAAATTTGATGACATTCCGCAAAGAAATTATTTTATTGTATATCATGTTGGTGCAAACAGGAGTTTGCACCAACGTGATATATATATATATATATATAATGTATTTTGTTATAAGAAAATTATTTAAAAAACAATGGGCTCGCTTTAGGCAGTCTGATGACAAGTATATATTTAGAAAACTCAAAATTCCCCGATGAAATAAAATAACTGAACCGATTTCGATGAAATCCTAATACCATACTTAAGAACATTCTCAATTAAACCATATTTTAAACAAAAAAAACTAGATCAAATATGTTCTATCCGTTTAAGAGCTACGATGCCACATACATACACACAGATACACACGTCAAACTCATAACAACCCCCTTTTTGGGTTGCGGGCTAAAAATGCCCTAATCCAATCCCCGCATCAAAACATAAATGTTTTCACGATAAATAAATAACATCGAGATGCATTCCCATAAAATCAGACTTCCACTTAATACTTTACGTCTTCCATAAAAGCTATCTTTCGTATTTCATTGTACCTATAAACTCGGCCTCCAAAGATCTGGTAAACATTTCTGTAGATTTCAGGTATATTCGTGGTCGTCGCTGTAAAAATTTAAGTGCTATATTAAAGTAAGCTTTAGGGAATAACAGTGTTAGGAGAAAACCAACGTTTGATAAAATAATAAGTACCTGGGCGACCGAGCTCCACTCGGATTTTTTATGACTGAAAATACGAGCAAACCCGGGTTAGCTAAAAACTAAACCTAGCAAGATCGATTTATTGGTTTGTAGGTAGATTAGCGTTCCCTAAATTTCATTAAAATCGTTAGAGCCGTTTCCGAGATCCAGATTATATATATATATATATATATATATATATATATATATATATATATATATACATACACAAGAATTGCTCGTTTAAAGGTATTAGATCAGATAAATATGGGGATTGGACTAAGCTAATATTTTGTTGTTTTTTAAACAAACCGAACGATGATAATCGGGAAAATTGCGTTGAAAGGCTTGTATTGGCTTAGAACGCCCCTTGTATTGGTATCCTTGGGTAGATATTTTGATTACTTGAAAACATTAATTAACCCTTCATTACATAGATGGTGCGTCGCTCAAACTTTCCCTTTTCATCAGAGCAACATTTGCTGCTTTCTTGTAGTATGGAATGGAAGTCTCAGTGCTTGGAACTTTGTACTTGGCCGCGTCTTTTAACTATAATAAGAACTGAAAATAACATAGCTATTTTCAGTAGGTCAAACTAAAATGGTTTTCAATCACATACCCCACACTTCACAACATTTCTCCAGTAAGTGGTGAGGTTGCGGGTTCGATAACAAGCCAGCCACCTCGGTGCGCCGTGCGGAGTGCTTGTCACTTATTTCACGCTCGCTCTGCTCGGTAAATATTCTAGCTCGACGCGTATTAACTGGGACGTTTCCAATATTGAGGGATTTGAGCGTTTCAAATAAGTAAGGTTGACGTGACTTGAATTATTATTTAAGTCAAAGTTTACTAACGATTTTGTCAACTTTATACAAATAGTGGGCATCGTACCGTACATATACCTACACAAGGTACTGAAAGTAAGTAGAGTGGGCATGCCACGATTGGAATACTTTATGTAGGAATAGTGTACAAATATGATTGTGGGCTCAGCGCGGTGATTTTAAAAGGTGGGCATCATGCCACCAATTACTCGAACATCTTAGAAAAAATACGTAAATGCGATAGTGGGCAGACTGGGATCGGGATAAAAATATAGCAGAGGCGAGGTGGAAACGGAGTGAGATGGGAGCGAGGTAGTAGTGGGAGGAATTATGGCGTTAGGGGGTAAGTATGGGACAGGAGTGTAAAGGGAGCAAAACAGCACCGGGGTTGGAGCGTGGTACGAGCAGAAAAGAAGCGGAACGGGAGTCAAGTGGGAGCGAAATAGGAGTAGGACAAAACTAGTGTGAACGGTTTGAATGTGGAATGAGAGCGAGATGGTTGTAGGATCGGAACGAGACGGGAATGGGACAGGAGTGGAGCGGAACTGGGGTGGGAGCAAAACGAGAACAAAGTGGAAGTAAGACTAATACAAGGCAGATGCGCAAGTGAGTGCGATATGAGATCGAGGCAGGAGCGGAATGGGAGCAAGGTAGAAACCGAACTCAGGGCATGAACGAGGTGAGAAAGGGATGGGAGTTTATTTCATTCAAATAAATCTACATTTGACCACTGACAAAACACTAATAGATTGAGTCGGGAGTTAGGTTAGAGAAAGATAGAAGTCGGTGAGATTGAGTTAGAAGAGAAACAAGAGATGCGGTGCTGTAGCGGGTCATAAGCTGGGCGGGGGTGCAGCGGGTGCGGACGGGGGTGCAGGGGTGCAGCGGTAGGAGAGTAACAGGAACAGTTTTCTTACGCGTACAAAGTCGCGGGTGACAGCTAGTAGGTATATTATCATACAACATACATCTAACTCAAAGTAAGTAGAACTCACTTGATCTTGAAATAAATGTGAAGTCTGCCAACCCGCACTTGGCCAGCGTGGTAGACTATGGCCTTACCCTTCTCACAATGTCCAGCAGTGACAGTTTGTACAAACAGGACTGATAAAAAAGCAGAACCCTTACTTTAAATTTATGCCAGAAATAATCTACCCCAATTTTGGCCAATGCAGCGCCAAATTCCAGATCCAATAAATCATCTCCAGAAGTATAAATTGTAAGCTTGCTATATCCACAAATACTAGTAGAGTATATGCCAAACTTTATAATTGTTAGGACAAAAGATTTTTAAAAACCATGTCAGAATTACCGTTTGCATTTAATAAAGTGATAGGCTAAGAAATTACATTGTAATCATTAATAGCGGGAAATTTACCGTGGTTTTAGCCGGAAATTCGATATAAATACAAACCACGCTAAATATCCTGTTAATAATGATTTCAAAGGTTGGATTAGATATCTAGAAGAAATTACGTTTTTTTAAAGTGATAACTTCTTATGAGAGGGTAAACCTTCGTTACGTAACGCGTTACGGCGCCAGTCTGTCTGGCTAGATTAGCTTACGTTATCACTTCTGTCGGGCGTTTTTATTTATAAAACCATATATATAGTAAATTATACCTACGTGGCTAGTTTGTTGTTACGTTGAATTGCAACGGTGCTGTTTTAAAGTGTTTTGTCTATTTTCAAATAAGAGCGGCCACATATTTTGTCACGTATTATATTTCCAAATCCCGATAAATCCGCGCTCAATGTCACCCCAGTCCGTATGTTTATCCTTTCTTGAGAAAAACGATATATTTTCTTTGGCGCTGTTCAAATATTGACATCTAGGTTCTCGTTTTCAGCATGAGTGAATTTAGATCTCTTAGCTTTGAAATTTTGTAGATTTTTCATTACTTATGTTCTTAAGGTTTGAAGTTAAATGAAAATTAACACGATTTATTTTTGTATATATTGTTGATATTGACCCGTAACGTAATTTTTGCTTTATATTTACAGATCCATTTTGAAGTATTTCTCTTAAAAATCACAGAATAGTAACTAAAAAAATATCATTTTGTTTTTAGGCCAAAAATAAAGAAGGAACTAAATAAATATTATTAAAGTTTTTTTTTTATAATTATGTAATATTAATTACTTAAATAGGTATTGTCTATTTTTAGTAAACAAGATAACGGTTTAATATCTTAATACAATAACAATAATAATATACAAGCAAATGTTTATTTTATAAGAGATCAAATCTCTTTGGTTATTGTAAGAAATTTAGTAAATACATATTTCAAGTACTTACTCGATAGATAATTATTATCTTCTGTCGTAAAAAAGTTGCGCTGTTTTTTGTATTTCTTATGTCAATATACTTACAAGTCAGAAAAAAATTAACTTGTTTTTATGCGGACTGTAATTAATTAGTGAAGTCCCTCACATCATAAATATTAATATTCGGAGTTTATATTTAATTTAGCTCTGTGTTAACTTTGGGTCATTTTCAAAGCCGCTTATCGGGCCATTTCATTACGTAAGTCAAACATTGACTCGATGTTTTACGCTAATAATTAATAGGCAGCTAAGTGTATGAAAAAATAAAAGAAATGTTTTTGACGTGATAACATCTTATAAATCGATGAACGCCGCGCTGCACGCACGAAAAAGCATGACTCATTGTCACGTTCCGCCTGAGCCGAGCGTGCAAGCGAGAGCGCGGAACAAGCGATAGAGAGGCACGATCGGCCTAAGCCGATCGGTCGATCGGCTTGTGACGCTTCGTTATGACGTAAAATTATCATCCGTAAACCAACTTTACAGATAACATTTTTTTTTATTTCAACATGAAAAAATAATTGAATTTAGTGTAGAAGATACAGTACATAAGTTTCTAAAGGCTAATTTCTTATTTCTAAGTGATGCTTCTTTGTTGGTAATATCACAGAATCTAAGTAGTAAACACACAAATAAAGTTTTGGCAGACTCACTCTGCAAACCAATTTAGTTAAATAGTGTACTTGCTACGACGTCATAAAGCTCAAGTTATCATGCACAGGCGCTAATTTAATACTATATTAGACTTCATCTCATTCTGTCGAGTAGATTGTATCTTCTCGGGCTCGCGACAAAGTACCTAAGTACTGAAGAGTCAGGTGAAAGCGACAGGTTGTTTGTACCTACAACTTGCAAAATACGTCTGGCATGATATTAATTGAAATATCACTCTTCCGTTGCCGTATGCCGTTGAAACTATAGTCGGAGAATTCGGCGCAAAAATAGACGTGGGTAACCCGTTTGTTCAAATAAAAATGTGTAACAATACGTTAGTTTTCACAAGTATAAGTTTAGAAAACTCAAAAACCCCAGACAAAAAAACGGCTGAACCGCTTTTGATGAAATATAGCTAAGAACACTCCCGACTAATTCACCTTTCAAACAAAAAAAAAACAAAATTAAAATCGGTTCATCCGATCGGGAGCTACGCCACAGACAGACACACACACAGACACGTCATACTTATAACACCCCGTCGTTTTTGACAAGAGTCCGATACTCGGAAGCACATCGAGCCATTGGGCCCTTTTGTACTTTGCGTCGGGGGTTTATAAAATACCAAAATCAACACCGAAACGTAAATGCCTCATAAACGTATACCTACTTACGCCTGTCAGTAGTGTCAAGTTAGCTCGTTACGGCGTAAACGTCGGTTTTTCCTCCCGTGTATCGCAGACCTCTCGAACCGTGCCATTGTGCTCCCCATTAAACTGCTTTCTTTCATCCCTGAAGTTGATTCACGTTTCTGAAGTTTATCGGGGACGCACAATGGCTATTCAATCGACGCCGCGCTTACACTCTCTGAATGGGTAGAGGTGGGTCTTAGACTCACTTAAGTAGTTATCGATTAAATTCCAAAAGTTTTTCAAGTGTAATTTTTGCTGATATAATATAAAAACACTTTATTGACACCATAACTTAACATAGATACATGATAAAGCGTTAGAGAGGTACAAAAGGTGGCCTTATCGATAAAACCATCTCTTCCACAAAACCTTTAGATTAACAAGGATAAAAACATAAGTTATGCTGACGGGCGGTGGTGAGATTACATATGTATAAAATTTATTAGCCATATAATATATAGTGGGCCTCAAAATGAACATGGACAAAACGAAGGTTATGTCGAACGCCCGTATAGTGCCCACCCAAATATTTGTGGGGAACTCCACTCTTGAAGTTGTTGACGAATACGTCTACCTAGGACAAACGGTCCGATTAGGCAGGTCCAACTTTGCGAGGGAGGTCAATCGTCGTATCCAACTCTGCTGGGCAGCGTTCGGGAAACTTAAAAGCGTCTTCTCGTCCAATATACCCCAATCCCTCAAGTCGAAAGTTTACAACCAGTGTGTGTTACCAGTGATGACATACGGCACTGAAACGTGGTCCCTAACTATGGGCCTCATAAGGAAGCTCAAGGTCGACCTTCACCTCAAACAGATTTTTGTCAGTTTCAGGTCAGTTTTCACCTCAAACAGATTTTTGAGGTGAAAACTACTTTAGCGGCGTTGGGCATTTTTGGGATGGGTAAAAAATGTTAAACTCGCGTCAGGTGTCACGTGATCTGATCGAAAATTCGTAGTCCTAAGACGGCGCAGGGCGCTTGTTCCAGACCAAGGTACTAGATGGCGCTGGATAGTCTAGTTCCAGACCAACGTACTAAATGGCGCTTTTGCTATTTTATTTTTTAGTTTTCACTTCTGCCGGCTCTCCCGAAGTGCAACCCGTTGTTTTTTTTTTTACTTACTATCGATACCATTATCGATAGATTCCATGCAACACTATCCATTTGTGAACCTTCTTCAGAGCGTATTGTCTGCAGACAATAGTGTCCGTTTACTGGCACTTTATTTATAATTAAACAGCGTGCTACAGACGTGTGACGACTGGACAATGTTAGCGAGATCTGGCAATTCGGCCTGTTTAACACGAAAAATACTTTTCCCAAATATTACCTACGTCACGAGAATAAAAAACATAGGTAAATAAATTGGCCTGTCAAAAACTTAGGCAAACATGTTCAATTCAATTCAATTCATTTATTTCGGGACTTGGGTATACATAATATACGCTTGGCGAAGTCAGTTACATCATAATCACAATATTATCATGCTGGCTCCTACTTTGCTCAAAAAGTAAGCATTGCCATCCAACGTGGCAATGCTGCCAGTATTCTTGCCACTTTTCCCACTACCAGTGGACTTTTTGAGTTTTTGACTTTTAAGTTTTTATTTTATTTGTTTTCTGTAAGTATATATATATATATATATCAAATTGTTTTTTTTTTATAGTCTTAATGTGTAGATAGTAATGTATAATTAATATTATAATATCATTATAGAAATTAAACATTCTGATTTTCTTTATATAATCTAAACTGATTTTATATAAAAACAAAAATGTTGTCGGCCTGTTGTGTACAAAATACTTTAAAAAAATATACTACGTTTTTTAGAGTTCCAAATTACCAATATAAGCTGGATTTTATCCTATTTCATGTTTAAAATCTCTCTGAAGAATATCTAAAGAACGTGCACCAAACTAAAGTCTTAGGAAGATTTACGGAGCTCTTCATAAGGAAAAGTTTTGGAAAACTGTAATCACCTCGCAGTAAATTTGGATGCTGAAACGTGCAAACAGATTTATTTATGCTAAATAAAGTGGGTATAACATACTAAACAAGCAAGTCTTACTCAAGAGGTTTCTTTAAAAAGTTACCTGAAAAGCTTAGCTTGTGGAATTGTACCTTAGATTTTTGACCGACTTTAAAAAAAGAGATATTTATCAATTCAATTCAAAGAGTTATCGGAACGACTGGTCGAGGCAACACGTGATCAAAATGCTGGTCTCTATTTGGTTCAAAGGTCAACATTGTCATTTAACGTGGCAATGCTGGCAGCATTTTGGGTACTTGCCTACTGGTAGCGGTCTCTTAGATTAAGTTTGTAAATATTATGATTATGTAGTAAAAATCAGTATAAATAAATAAATATTTTATCCCTTTAAATTCAATTGTATTTTTTGTTTCTTACCTACCTCATAACTCCGTCATTTATGTACCTATTTAGAAAATTCCTTTTTTAATGGAACGATATACTTACTTTCAGATTGCTTCTACTGAAATTTTATCCAAATATTCATCGGTTCAGAAAAAAAAACATTAAAATCAATACAGTGTCAAAGGATAAATATTTGACATTTTTGCTTCTTCTTCTTCTTTTTTGTATTGGACCCGCATTAAAGCATTTGCCAATGTCAAGTATTAGGATTTTGTCAAGTATCAATCTCAACTTTTTTATACCGTCAAATAAAAAAACAATACCAAATGCGTACCTACATGAGCATAGGAGCACAGTACAGTAAGTGAATGAGAGGATGCGTACGCCACAAACCTAAAATGTATAAACCTAAAATTTTATGTAAAAAATATTATATTTGGATCAAAAATTATAAATATAAAGAGATTTCAAAACTATATATAATTAAAAGCCATGCGCGTTTGCGCGAATGAGGTGAAACAGCAAACAGGGTTTGTGACGTACGCATCTTCATTCACTCACGTACTGTACTCCTGTGCTCATGTGGATGTAGGTACGTATTTGCTGTTTTTTTTTTTTTTCAATTATTCAATTAATCAATAATTATTGATTAATCCAATGATGATGGATTAGGCACTACAAATATGCATAGTAAATTAAAAATGAGCAAGTGCTCCATCGGTAAAATACCTTTCCTATGGAAATCGAACAACAGATAAAACACTTTTTTAAACAATCACGGTCATTCATTAAAACACTATAAAAAATAAATAAACAACGTTAATTATTAACGGGGTAAACATCCCGTTAATAATAATAGTGTTTTAACCATAAGATATTTTAAAATAATTCTTATTTTTATTAGTTTACCTGCTGTTCAGGTTACCACAAATATTGCTGTTCCCGGATAACAAAAATTCTTCAGTATCAACGTCCTTGCATTTTTATGTCTCGCATTATCTTGCAAATGCCCTGCAGTAATGAAACGCCAGGCAGTAACCCGCAGCAAACTAGATGCAGTCAAGTGTCCGTTTATCTTAGAAGATAACTATTAAGCAAGACGCAGTGAATCCAGGCAGCTTAGAGCTTCGCCAGTAAATTTGTCCACTAAGACTGAAGGATGAAAGGATTAATCTAGTACGAATGTTTTGACAAAATTTAAAGTAAAAGTAGCTTTTGATCGAGTGAGATTTTGTTGAGTGTGGATGGACAAATTGGTAAGGGTCAACTTAGACAAATTTATCACAACGAGATTGAGGACGTATCAGAAAATTGTCTACCCCATCATGTGGGTTGAATTGATAATTAAAAAAACCGGACAAGTGCGAGTCAGACTCGCCCACCGAGGGTTCCGTACAAACTAGTAGATAAAAGGGGGAAATCATTTTTTTTTTTATATTTTCCTTCATAAACCGAAAAATAAACATCGTAAAAATATTTAAAAACCTGTTTTAGCTTATGCTAATGAAGTTCTTTTTTATGATACCCCACATGATACGGTTACAGAACTTTACAATTTGGACTCTCATTTATTGCACAAAAACACATTTTTTTTGTGATTAAATTAAAAATGTCCAGTTTTCGTTTTTTTTCCTGTATGAATTATGAGTACTCTAACACAATGCTTCTTGCCAAATTTCATAGTTCTAGGTCAATGGGAAGTACCCCATAGGTTTTGATTCCCTTGTGACTGTCGAAATGTGCGTCATATTCAGCTGTAACTTAAGAAAACTGAGAAATTATATTTTTCTTTCTGCAGCAAGATACTATGGATCTGCGTATATGGTTTTAATTTCAACTCGATACCTTCACGCGTTCCCGAGATAAAGGTCGGGACGAACAGACAGATAGACAGACGGACAACAAAGTGATCCTATAAGGGTTCCGTTTTTTTCTTTTGAGGTACGGTACCCTAAAAACATTAGTGAACAAAAACGATTTTTCAAAAAAATTTAAGGATCCGTTTGCGAAATATTGAGCTTCGAAGTGATATTTTTTGTTAGAGTCAAGTGTGCCCCCCTCTACCGGCTAAACGGTTGACCTTGGAGATATAAAAAAATATTTTTTTAATGAAATTAAAAGGAAAACTATCACGGTTAAATAAGATAAAAGGCTTTACAAGATATGTAATTATATAATTTCGTATAAATTCCATTAAATCGCAAAATCAATCAATATGTTTTTAGTATCAAACAAGTACCTTTATTCTAAATCTGCACGTGGTGTAGTGCACAACTACGGAACCATAACTAGCGCGTGGCCTGACACGCACTTGGCCAATTATTTATGTTTGTTACTGCATAACTTTGTCATTTATAAACCGATTTAAGTTATTTTTTTCTTAGAAAGCTTATGCTTTTAAAATTAGTTCTAGAGAATTGATATATTAGTAGGTACTTTAAATAAATGTATAAATCATTAATTCTTAGTAAATTATGCAAATTACTTAAAAAATATAGTACTTTTTATTGTCAGAAAAAAATGAAACCTAAACCACAGACACTTTGTATACATTATTAACTTACAGATCCTCCCTGCTTTAACAAGACCAAAAAGCTAGGTAAGTACAAGGACTTCTCATCCCGGGGTCATGTTATTTTAGGAAGATCTCCAAGGACATTTTAACCTATTTTATTTTATATATTACTTAAACTAATTTAAAAAATACATTCAAGGCTGAGAGTAAAAAGCCTACACAAACTCCTAAAAGCTCTTTCAGTTCGTTTAACATTATCCTGGGAATAAAAGCTGAAACTTTTGCAAAAAAAAAAAACGGAATTTTTGCTAAAAGTACACATTTTTAAGGTGAAATTTCACGTGTATGTGGTTAACCAGGTCAGGTGATGCGGTTATGTCGTCCAATTTATTTTAAAATACGCCCGAAAGAGCCGCAACGGCGAAACTAGTGATGAAATAACTTGGATAAAATCTATGATACCTTTACCAACCTGGGCACGTAGGTATCTACGCTATACCTAAGTTTTACAGTCTAGATGTAGCTATATCTGGCTGGAATACAAGTGTTGCCTAGTTTAAAGCTAGATAGTGCTATGTCATGTTTCATAAGTTTAGTTATCAGGCGCTCAAGTGAATCAAAGCCAACTCGCCTGACGTTAAGCGACGCTGCGGTCCACGATGGAGCGCGCTCACCTAGAAGAAATTTATTCTCTCGTCTTTTAAAGATACCCAAGTTATAACTATAGGGAAAAACCCATTCAGGCCGTGTATCCCACAATTTAGAAATTAGTTTAGTATTTAGTTTAATAGTAATAATAGTTTATAAATGGCCAAGTGTGCGTCGTGCCACGCGCAATGTAGGGTTCTGTAGTTACATATCACAATGTAGGTACATTGTGATATGTAACTACAGAACCCTACATGTGCCCTTAAACAGGGTAATATCGAATATAACTCGATAACTTGTACAACCTACTTAGCCTTGATAGTTTTTCTTTTAATTTCATCATATATTCTACTATCATGAATTTTCCATATCTCCAAAGTCAACCGTTCAGTCGGTAGAGGTAGAGTCACGTGTCCCCCACACGTGACTCTATCAAAAATTATCACTTCAAAGCTTAATATTTCACAATAACGGGTCCTTAAATTAATAATTGGTTTTGGCATATCCCCAATGTTTTTAATGACCTATCCAACGATACCCAACTTTACCCTACAGGATGTGGTAGATGAAAAAAAAACATCTCCACAAACCAAAAAATTTTTTTTTTCAAAATGTTATTTTACGACTTTCTCGGTATTATTAATATGAATAACTATTCCAAATTACGGCTTTCTAGTAGGCACTTATAGTTTTTTTAAGCAAAGCCGCGGACGGACAGACGGACAAGGCGAAACTGTGAGGGTTCCTTATTTACTACGGAACCCTAATAAAAACTGAAAAAACCGACATCAAAATATGCAATTCGTTTACTTGGATGATATATTTTCAGTTATTTTGTTATAAAACCAAAGTACTGAACCGATGTTGATAAAACTTTTATGGGAACACTTCTGAAATAATATTACCTACCAAACAAAAGAAGAACTATGATAAACAATTGATAATTGGCGGAGTTATCGATGAACAAACATACAAATAAAAGCTAGTAAAAAAACATACAGTCGAATCGATAACCTTCGTCTCTTCTAATCCTTTTTGGAAGTCAGTTAAAAATGGAACCAAAAAGCTACGTTCGGATTCTGATCTGCCCTAAAATAAAAATAAAAAACAAAAATATTTATTGCACAATAAGTAGGTACTAAACATTATAATGACAACTCTAATTCCCAAAATAAGTGTAGCGTGTAAACTAGGTGTGTGTACCTGTATCATGGGGAAAAATGATGTCGCTTTTTCGTATTTCTAACCGTCCGATAGAAGAATGGGAAAGATGGTAATAAGATCTTGAGAGTCCGATGCACACTCGCCAAAATGTATGTTAGAGAAAACCGACAGACCAGCAACTGTACGTCGATATTCCAAACTTTGGAGTATACACTGAATTAGAATGTTATTATCGACAAGCACGTTTTTTTTTTCACTTTTAGATGCGAAAATTTGGATTGGATGGATAGCATGCAAATGTCTACGTATATTTATTTATTGTCTAAATTTGTCTCAAAGTTTTGGGTTATAAATGTAGAATATCAATAAACAAGAAAGTAGTGATTTTAGACATTACGCCTTACCGTAAAACGTTATTTTTTTACGTTTGACTGGCCTTGTGGCTCAGTTGGTAGTGTGTTTACGTCTACCTGCTGAACTGAAAGGTCGTGGGTTCAATCCCCACCCAGGGCAAGCATTTATGTGATGAGCATGGATGTTTGTTCTGTGTCTGGGTGTTTCTATGTATCATATGTATATATTTACAATAAAAAAGAGTATATATGTATTCTACCAGCCATCTAGATCCATAGTACAAGCTTTGCTTAGTTTGGGCTAGATGGTTTTGTGTGAAATGTCCACAAATACCTATTTATTTTATTTATTTAACTTTAAACAATGTCTTAAATTCTCTGTCTTCTTTCCGCAAGTGTCATTAGATTTCAGCGAGAAGTTGACAAAATATGTTATACATTGCTTAAAGTTTTTCGGTAAGGACGAAAATGAAACAATTAACTAAATCTTATTTACTCTAAAACACTTGCATATGTAAATATTGCCAAATTTAGATTTCCACTTAGATTTTTTTCCAGTTGGGTCATATAATAGGCTGGTACAATAGCATTGGAGCTGGTAAGACAAGTTGCATTCTAATTTCGTAAACGCCAGTAGAATTAAAAAGTAAATGAATGAAATTGACATTACCTAACGAAATGTCACGTGACGGCACGTCACAATTTCTGAGAGCATTTCGAAGCGTAAGCGTTTGTAGAAATAGAGACGTCTGCCACTTCTATAAGCCTAATTCAAAAGACGCCGAAACTTAATAAAAAAAGAAGCTACCTTCTCAAAAATTAATAAATTTTCTTTAAAACTTACAAACTTACTTATAAAGCTTACTTAATTCAAAGTTGGTCTTTTTATGGGGGTAGCTCGAGTATTTTTATTAAAATTTCGCATAAGTCCGGTTCATAAAAGTGGCACTTTTATACGGGACTTAGAGCCTTGCTTTAACGGAATTTGCATTTATATTGGCGAGGTGTTCGCCGGAATTTACACTCGGCTAGTATATCCAGCTTCAGTTAAAATATTTTATTTTGTGGAATCGGATAATACATAGGGATAAGTACTTTTATCGATGTGGTCTGACCAAAATGCGCAAATGAAACCAAAAATAGCCTGAATACCTACTATCTTAGATTTGCGATAGAAACAGATTTTTCCTTTTCAAGTTCACCTGACGTCAACGTATTATTATTAATCTACAATAATTGAAGGATTGTAAGTCTAAGGGGTCTAAGTGCCAATTTTTTTTAAAATATTTTTTTCATTTGTTTAATATTAGGCATGGCACATAAATCGTATTTGTGTAATAATATTGTTTATGTTTTTTTTTTTTGCACTTGGACCCTTTAGAATTACAACCCTTCAATTATTGATAATCAGCTAAATGTGTGTCAGGCCACGTAGTGTGTAGAGTTTCGTAGTTATGCACAATTTATGTGTAATTAAAACAGGGCTTCTTGGGTCAGCGCAGACAGATAGGAATAATGCTCGCGCGGTCTCGGGCATTTTCTGGCGGATCGCTTAAACTAGAGCATGCGCGCGACTTCGCGAGCCTTTGCGTGTAATCCGCTTTGGGTTACCATACTTACCATTCTACCGAAACATGCCAGTTTCCGAGTAGTTGGGCATCCCACAGACTACTTGATGCTGCAGCATCAGGATAAGGTTACCATGTCACGTAAATACACAGAAGTAACAGTACACCAAATTTCAAAGCAATCGGACATATGAAAGTTAATTTATGCCTTCGTCAACTAGGAAATAAGCTTATAGTCTTCAAAGTTTTAGTAGGTACCTACCTGGTTTTCCCATTTCTTCGGAAATTCTTTCCCACGCATTCATCTTTAATGATTTGTCGCTATATGCTCTGCTCGACATATACATGACATAAACATTCATGAGATGCTAATAAACATATTAATTTTTCTTCGTCCATTGTACTATTCGATACGTAGATACTTCGGATTAAAAATCTAAAAAAAAAACACGTAAGAGGGAGACCTCTTTGAACTCAGTGACAATAACCCGCGGGCGCCGACTCATCCGCGCGCGTGCGCTGGGCTTCTCGCGTATCTTTGAGGATGCGCGAGCATTTTTTGTCAGGTTCAAGCATAATATATGCACTTTATTTCAAGAATTTTGAAGTTGATTTTCGAGTGCCTTAATAAAATCCTCTCCGCTGCGCTCCTCTCTGTCTGCGCTGACCCTCGATACTATAAACATGTACGGAGATAAGTCAATTTCAATATTCGCACGAAATTTTAATTTCTTTTATCTGTTCTATACCTATTACTTAATTATATTTTATTAAAAAAAGTAATTAAGTTAAAAAGTTGATGAGGTCCGGTATCTCGGACATATGATTACCTCCGACCTCTCGGATCACGCCGACATACAGCGACTGAGACGAGCGATCGCAGTACGAGCCAACATGTTGGCTAGGAGATTCCACCGTTGTAGCGAGGCGGTGAAGACTCAACTCTTTATTAGCTACTGTACGAGCGTGTACACGTTTGAACTGTGGAGCAACTACACGAAGGCCGCTATGAGCGAGATGCGCGTGCAATACAACGACGCGTGGCGCGCGATGTTCCGGCTGCCTCGGTGGTGCAGCGCCAGCGGCATGTTCACCGCGGGGCGCGCGCCCGGCTGGCAGGCGCTGCTGCGGAGCCGGTCGGCCGGCACTCGCGCCACCCTGCACCGCTCTGACAACGCACTGGTGGCTGCCGTGAGGCATTTGGACGCTAGTCCCCTTCATCGGACGTGGACGGCGTACCACGCGCCTATCACCTAAACCGACTTAATATTGTATATTTTAATTATTAATTATCAATCAATTTAATTCAGTTCATTGCAATTATTTATTTATTTATTTGAAATCTACAGTTAATTTTATTTTATTTAATAATGTTATAATTATTTAAGTAATTTAATTTATTTCTCGTCGATTATTTCATTTTATTTAATTTTTAATGCTAATGTAAGTTCTATGGATGCAAAACATCCGGAATAAAATTATTTCATTTCATTAATAATATTTCTGTTTACCATCTTAATTATCATTTAAGAGAAACATTGCTTGTCGCGTGATATTTTGCCATGAGTATAATACCTACGCTTTTTTCTTGCACCAGGAGAAGGAGAGGTAGTAAGATATCACGTGTATTTATTTTTTCGTCAAACGCGCGATTTCTAAAACCGAAAAGCAGCGTATAGTGTGGACCTTAACTCGCCGTTGCCATGCAACGAACGAAGTCCCCGCGCGCCGCGACGACCACCCGGCTCGGCTTGCCATTCACCAGTTATTCTGTTATTTTGGCGCCAAATACATGCGTACACCGTTACCTCGTACGTTTTTCATTAAAACAATGTCTATACTAGGTGATCTGTATACAGACCTATTTTCAGGATATAAGAATGGGAAAAAAACGGCCAAGTGCGGGTAGTGCCACGCGCAATATAGGGTTCCGTAGTTACATATCATAATTTATGTGACCTTGAAACAGGGTCTCTTGTTTGATACTACGAACTACGAGTTAACTTATGTCGTAGGTCACTTATGACTTGTCTAAGTTATTATAGTTAATCCACTATAACTCGATAACTAGCAAAACCTGCTTAGCCGTGATAGTTTTCATTTTAATTTCAACATAATTATATGCAACAACAAACTACCTAACAAAAATAAAATATTAATAAATTTTATTAAGATAGATCGGTTGATAAATAATTGATTCATACAGGCAGTATGGACACAGTCAGTTTAGTGCAAAGTAAATTAGTGTCGATTTATTGAATTGATAAAATCGGTCTATATTTGTCTGTATTATGACAAATCAACATGATATGTTGTGCATATAGAGATAAATTGTTACTAACTTACTCTGTACTTTCTGACTGTGCCCATACAGCCTGTATAAATCAACAGATTTCTGTTGATAAATTGATTCAAATAAAGTCGAGACTTCTAGCCTAAGTTCTTCAATTGTTGACTCGTAATCATCATCATCTCGACCATGGAAAGTCCACTGAAGACCAAATTAACGACCGAAGCACCTTCCAGCCACCGTTTCACCACTAAACTTGTATGTCATCTGTCCATCTCGTGGCTGGTCTTCCTACGCTGCTTGCTGTGCTGTGCTGTGACTCACAATTAATTATGTATTCGCCCTAAATCCTGAAGTTTTCTGTGGCTCTGTAACTGACCAATGACATGCAACCACTCTATAATCTATGAATAAATTAATAGAGTAGTGGCACGGATTTGATTATTAATGCCACCTCTACACCATCATATAGACTGTCAAACTGGTTTGAACATTATAAATGCACATAAGTTACTGTGTCTGTGTCGTCATGTTCAAAAGGTGCTAAAAAACGTAGCTAGATTTTTTAGCTACAACTTTTCAAAAAAAGTAGCTGACGGGGGTCTAATAGTAGCCAGTTCTAGCTACAAAGTAGCTAAGTTGGCATCACTGCCCGCCGGACTCTCTTAAAAAAAAAACTTGAAACCATTGTACGTGTTCCGAATGATGCCTATATTTGGCTCTTTTGAGCAGGGTTCATGTTGGCAATGATAGTTTTTTTTAATAGTATTAGATTAACATTGATAAGTAATGGATAATTGTAATCATAACTCTTTAAATTTAGTTTTTTGTTTTAACAGATTACATTATTAAAAAATAAATAACCAAAATAGCCGACTCAAAAACTGTACACTACATTTCCTGCACACGCGCTTTCAGTGTGATTCGGAACGTGACGTTTGTGCAGTTTCAGATTTTTTACAATCGATGTAGGTAGGTGGAAGGTGGAACGTACATGTACAACATAAAAATTACATCAAAACTCAAATTAATTTATTTACTATTTGTTAATGTCTGATCGAAGAGGAATAAAATAATAATGACTGAGAATAAGCCATATAAATGTGTAAATTGTGGTGAACCTTCAGCTGCTCTTTTTAAGACCTATGGGCCTTCAGTTCTAAAGTTAACAAAATGCGTGAGTATACCAATATTTAAAAATTTGAAATTTAATGAATGATTTATCACCATGTTATAGTCTTATTTGTAACCCAAGGCTGTCGATATAAAAGCGATTTTAGATTCATTTAGTTAATTGTTGACAATTGAGTTTAAAATAGAAAAACAAATTTATAGGTTATGTGTTAGATACAACTCTGAATTTGTTTATACCTAACAGACGTAAAATCACGCCTATTTTCCCTGAAGAGTTATAGTATCCGCTATAGTCAAAGTAAGTACACCAAGCTTCTACTGAAAAAAAAGGACAAGTGCGAGTGAAACTCGCTCAGAGGGTTCCGTACAAACTAATAAGTAGATAAAAGGGAGAAATTATATAGGTATTTTTTTATATTTTCCTTCATAAATCGCAAATTTAAATCGTAAAAATAATTATAAACCTGTTTTAGCTTGTGCTAATGAAGCTCTTGGTAGCACTGTACTTTACCTGCCGTCGATTTAAGGGTGGGGGAAGGGGGAGGAGGGGGATATGTAGATACGCCCTGAGAAGGGGGGGGGGGCTAGATTCCTTCCCCCCTCCGAGATATGAATATTTAATTATTTTTTTCAGAAGTACTTTTTTGTTTTCCTGGTGAGGGGAAGGGGTCGACAAGGGGAGGGAGTAAGGCGGGAGGGCGTACGGCCCTCCCCCCCAAAGGTGGGTGCGAAAACCCTTCGTTTTCGAGAAAAAATTAAAAGCATTTGGTAGGGCTTTAGTTTAATACCAATAGAATAAAGGGGGTGTAGAACCCCCCTTGAAGGGGAAATCTCGGAAGGCCTTTAGAACAAGTATACAAATATTTTGGCTCCAATTTTTTTTTTCTGAGAAATACCTAAATTAATAAATTTATTATTTTTGTCACCATTTTTTCAAATCATTTTTGAGTTAAAGTACAAAAACATATCTTACTGCGCTTGTTCAGCTCGCGCGATTTGTTTTTAATGTTCCAACATAACCTAACCTAGTTTTTGGGCCACTATATTATTTACAGATACTTTTTATTACTAATATTTGCGTACCTAGTACTAAAACACATCTCATTATTTTGCGCTTCGCCAGTCGCTGCCGCGGCACGCTCGCTCGATGTGTTTTTAATGTTCTAACATAACCTTACCTACTTTTTGGGCCACTATATTATTTACAGAGATTTTTTTACTGCTAAAATAATTTGTGGCTGCAATTCTTATAAGATTTGCCAAACAACCAAAAAATCAAAAAAAAATCTAGTTATATTCTAGTGTTAAAACTTTAACTGAAAGCTTCTTATATAGCTTTCTATAAAAAAAAACAGTCCCCAACTCAGCAGCAGGTAAAGTACAGTTGAGCCAAGCTCTTTGGTATGATCACCCACATGATATGGTTAATTCGAATTTTATATTTGAATCTAAACACCTTTCAAATTAGTAAAATTTTCTCGATTCCAGGATAAATGCAAAAGGATTGTAGACAAGTACATTGAATATGACCCTGTGATTGTAATGATTGACCTCGTACTTATGTCTAAAGAAGCACAACGGCATGTATTGTATAATACAGAGTTTAAGGTAAGCATGAATGTAAACATGTAGAACCTAATACATAATTAAAAAAAAAAAAAACTAAAAACCATTATTTATTTATTTATTTATGCAATATACACACATGTACATTGGTAATTATTTCTAAACTACAGTTAAATTACACATGTGTACCCCGTTAATTGAGGTGTAGCAAATATTGTATTATTTTTTTTCGAAAATAGGCTTGCGCTTTTGGTTTAGTACTATTAACACATGAAACAATAACTATAAAAAACCTTCGTTTTGCCGACGATATTGTAGTCATGGCAGAATCGATGAAAGACCTCAGCATGATCCTCAAAGACCTCAATAGAGTTTCTCAACAGGTGGGCCTCAAGATGAACATGGACAAAACGAAAGTTATGTTGAACGCCCGTGTAGTACCCACCTGAATAACTGTGGGAAACTCCACTCTCGAAGTTGTCGTCGAATACATCTAACTGGGACAAACAACTTTGCGAGAGGTCAAGCGAATTCAACTCGGCTAGGCAGCGTTCGGGAAACTCGAAAGCGTCTTCTCGTCCAATATACCCCAGTCCCTCAAGTCGAAAGTTTACGACCAGTGTGTGCTATCAGTAATGACACAATATGGCAGTAAAATGTGGTCATTTACTATGGGCCTTATAAGGAAGCTCAAAGTCACGCAACAAGCTATAGAGAGGGCTATGGGGTCTTTGTGAGATCGTATCGGAAACGAAGATATCCATAGACGTACAAAAGTCACCGACATAGCACAGCGGATTGGCAAGTAGAAGTGGTAGTGGGCAGGGCACATAGCACGTAGAACTGACCGTTTATTCCCAGTAGTATGGTTGCCAGTCCGGTTGACCGTACTACTGAGACTTTTAATTCCCAGTAGTACGGTTAATGGCGGCTGACCGTACTACTGAGACTTTACAAGTCTCAGTAGTACGGTTATTAACAGTTTAACTACCAACAACAAAATTGTAAAAAACAAATCAACAAATGTAATAAATTAAATTGTAATAAACAAATCAACCGGACTGGCAACCGTACTACTGGGAATAAACGGAACTGACGGGCGATGGGGCCGAAAAGTTCTCGAATGGAGACCACAAACCAGCAAGTGCAGCATAGGAAGACCAGCCACAAGGAGGACAGAAGATATCATACAAGTGGCAGGAAGACGCTGGATCCAGTCCGCTTCCAACCAGTTTTTTTGCATATCCATGGGAAGGCCTATGTCTAGCAGTGAACTTTTTGTGGCTGAGATGATGGCTGATGATGACTATTAACATAAGTAGCATTATGAATAAGTAGGTAAATATTTATTTATAGTCTTAAAATGGTATTTTGTTTTATACTGTATGTATTACAAACATCGTAGGTACTGATATTTGTGCATTTGAGATCGGTTGAATTGATTTATAATAATTAAATAAATAAAAAATAGCAATTATTTCCATTAAATCGAAACAACTATACATTACAGTCATATTGGAAGCTGTTGATTGTGCTGGTAATGTTGGAGACATACGGAGTGTGGCGCAGTGACAGTCTTTACAACATCATCATCAACACCGTGTGTGGTGTGATGAATACTACTGCTGTTAATTCTACTACCCTGTAAGTGAAATATTACAACACACTATAGTGAATATGCATGATTTATTTTTATTTGGTTATAAAAAAGCTAACCATAAATTACTTCAGACCTGCCCATGATTACATCAGACCTGCCCATTACAGACGGCGTCGTGATTGGCACCTTCGATGATATAGCAGCCTTAACTACCCATGATGAGCCGACGCAGGCAACCAGCATGCTGCAACTCTCTTTGAACAGCATTACTGATTAGCTAACAATCTGGCGGATAAAAGCAAACGAGACTAAGTCGGTACAAGTGACCTTCACGACGCGACGCGAAACATGTCTCCCTGTGTCTCTTAATGGCGTACTGATACCCCAAGCAAATGAAGCCAGATACCTTGGACTACATTTAGATCGTCGTCTTTTTTTGGAAAAAAACGTATATCCACAAAAAGAAAAGCACTGGGTATCCAACTAGGGAAAATGTACTGGTTGTTTGGCAAGAATTCACAGGTGTTGCTGGAAAACAGACTGCTGCTGTACAAATGTATCCTGAAACCAATCTGGACCTATGAAGTTCAACTAAGGGGCACAGCCTCTAACTCAAACATATAAATACTCCAGAGATTTAAATCCAAAATTCTGAGGATGATCACTAATGCCCCTTGGTTCATGACAAATCAACAAATACACCACGACTTTGAAATCAGATCAGTTCACGAAGAGATTAAACACACAATTAAAGCATACAGAATCAGAATAGATAACCATCCAAACATACTAGCCACGCACTTAATGAACAGTGATTCAACATTCAAAAAGGCTAAAAAGAAAATCCCCTAGAAATCTATAGGGAATATAACACATACAGGGTGTACGTCACTGGACTGACTACCCTCTAAGATACCCAGATAGATAGACATGTTCCTAACCATATGCTGAATGTTCACATGGAACAGATTGCAAAAATACCAACAAAAAAAAATAGATACTATCCATAAAAACAAAATTAAAATACCTTCAAATATAAGAATGTTACAAGCATTTGAATGTTAGACAGAGAGCACATGATAGCGAATGATGATGTCATTGGTCCAAGTTCGTCATACATATTCAATACAAACTATTGTTTTGCAAGAAAAGGAGAGAGCATCTCTCCCCTTAAACTTTAAATGTTTATATTTTGGAAGTTTGTTGACCAATTGAAATATTTTTTTGTATATGTATTACATTTTATTATGTTAGCAATTAAAACTATTATTCGTAGTAAAAAAAAATCATACATATTATGCATTGCACTTTGTAATACGAAAGTTTATGTGTATAATAAAATAAAACCTAACGAAAGTAACCTAATATAATAATTGATACATCTGATAACTCAACCTTCATAACTAAGGTTTCTGGATATTATAAAACAGAAACCTAATTAACCTAACCTAATAACTGTACGGGCAAATGAAAGGGATGGCTAGCAACTATTGGAATTAGAAAATTCAGTCAATTAAAACATCTGTTAACAACAGTTTAAAAATAATCATACTGGGATCTAGAGCTAAATACAAGTTCAGTGCTTCCACTATCCCCACTAAGATATTATAATTACTATAATATCTTAATGGGGATAGTTTATTTACTTTTTTACTTGCCATTTTCTCAATCTGGTGCTCTAACACAAATGTACTGCATGTAACACTTGTGTGGGGGTATCAGCCAAAGCCTAATTTTGTAAGTCACTGTAATTTCATCTCAATAGCCAATCTGTGTAATTCTATTTTGTATAATAGTTTCATCAGTCATTATACTATTTTCATGAATTCTTATTTAAATACTACTTACATCAAGATAAACAGCAATTAGAATTATATCA
Source organism: Lycia hirtaria (assembly GCA_947563715.1). Classification (NCBI taxonomy): domain Eukaryota; kingdom Metazoa; phylum Arthropoda; class Insecta; order Lepidoptera; family Geometridae; genus Lycia; species Lycia hirtaria. The sequence continues at coordinate 25,837,676 of OX387381.1, read as the reverse complement.
AGAAGGCTATAGTCCGCATTTTTGAGCATTCCACTGACCCAAAGAATCTGATATTATTGTATATCGTTGTTCGCATCTAGACTGGCCTTGTGGCTCAGTTGGTAGCATGTCTACCCGCTAAGCTGTAGGTCGTGGGTTCGATCCCCACCCAGGGCAAACATTTGTGTGATGAGCATGGATGTTTGTTCTGTGTCTGGGTGTTTCTATGTATCATATATGTATATATTTACAACAAAAAAAACGTATATATGTATTCTATCAGCCATCTAGTTCCATAGTACAAGCTTTGCTTAGTTTGGGCTAGATGGTGTTTGTTTGAAATGTCCACAAATATTTATTATTTATTTATTTATTATTAGCTAATGGCAAGCATTTGCATAGGCACAACTAAATAGTTTGCTCTGCAATATGACCTTGTCCAGTCCAAGGTCCCTTACTATCAGTACGCACCAGCGCAGGGAAGTGTTAGTCAACCTCACTATCTCGATGACTGATGAGTTGATAACATATGTTACATATCATTATAAAATTCCTTTCTCATTATTCCAGGAGGCTGCCAGTGAATATTTCGATCCCGGAGTCTTGGCGGAACAGCAGCAGCTGCGCCGCTTGGGCTCGAGATGAGAAGTCAGACGACGCGGACTTGTTTATATGGGAGAAGGACTTCTATATCAAGTTCATATCTATATTCGCAGGTGTGAGTTCATTCTAAGAGAATCTTTAAGATCGCCATTTCGCCGGCGTTTTTTGCAACGGGAGAAACTGTTTATTATCCCTAATATCATTATGATTATTTTTTTATGCTTCAAATCAAACCATAAATCGCTAACCTCTCTCTCTCTACCATAGCCTTAGACATAGCCAATTTCAAACCTAAAAAAAGGACCATCGAAATCAGGCTAGAAAACGTTTTTTGTCTTTTATGGAGGAGCGCATACCAAGTTTTGTCACAATATTAAATATATTATGTCGCATAGAAAATCCGAAGATCCACCAGAGAACCAACCACTCCATATCTTAGAATCGCAAACCCACCATTTACAGAATAATTAATCCTTATCTTGATTTTAAAGTGCTAATCTTGGTAATCCAGTAATCAATTGTTGTGTCTATTTGGTGACACGCTTTGGCGTTGTTATATCAAATTCTGTTGTTTTCTCCCGCCCGCTGTGCAAATATCCCTACTAATTTTGCCGAGTGCTCTAAATTCATGATGGGAGGTTTTAACACTAGTCGCATTCTGCAATAAGGTCGACAGGATGATCTCATACAGTTGGCAGCAAGACGCTGTTTCCATGAACCGGTTTTTTTTTTAAACTCATGGGGGAGGGCTATCTCCTGTGTAGCTTGTGTTGCCTAGCAGACGCGGTTGGGCAAATCGTGGGTTTTTGCGGGAACTAATAAGATTTTGCCGTCTCTTTCCCACCTCAAATACACACTGAGACTTCCGTAGCTTCCCCCCTTCCAATCTATGCATAGAATGGGCATAGCTATAATAATATTGCCTTGGCCTGTCCACCGTGAAAATATAGGTTTCATATTTTCTATCAGTCCATTCTATAATAAATATATATCTTATTCCAGGCATAGTTGCCTTCATATTAGCTGTTCAGAGTTCGATGCAGCTTCTGGGGCCTCTCGCTTCACGAACTGAAGGTTAGTAGTACTCATTGGGATCATGTCTTATATAAAAGCTCTACGAGGTAATTATTCTCTATTCGAAAATAGGCTTGCGCTTGACTGTTAACTCACCTGATGATTACCGACCGCTGCAGTCTACGATGGACCGCTCTTACGTAGAAGAAACCGTATCACTCGCGATTTGAGAATAGGCTCAAAGCGCGCAGCTATCTCTCGTACATCACAATATTTATATATATATATAAAATTACTGATTAATTAATTCAGCTATCTCTCGTACATCACAATATTTATATATATATATAAAATTACTGACTGATTAATTAATACATGATTTTGTTTATTTGGATAGGAGAAATGTAAAAAAAAATAATATTTATTCAGTAACATTTATATTAGCGACGAAGTATTGATAAAACTTATATTTTGCTACTCCTCACCCAATTTAACATATATATGAAAGAAAATCTTTTTTTTTTTAACATTTCTCCATCTTTTCAACCGACTTCAAAAAAGGAGGAGGTTCTCAATTCAACTGTATTTTTTTATTTTAACTTTTGACTGGAAGAACCGATTTTGATGATTCTTTTTTTATTTGAAAGCTGGTGCTTCCCGTGTGGTCCCATTTCAATTTGGTCCAGTTCTCACAATGGCGTCCTTGAGAAGTCGGTTGCTTCAGTTTCTTAAACTATAATTATTTCTCTTCTAAATAAACAAAATCACGTCTTTTCTAATATTCCCATTCATTGACTTTATATATTCAATGATGTTGTGTTGTGCGAGAGAGATAGCTGCGCGCGTTGAGGCCAACCTTTAAGATTGTATCTATCGGTAAAGACGCACTCAAGAAGCGTATTTTAAAATTTAATAGATGCAGTAATAGAAGTTGTGCCTAAGTTTTTTTTAGATCATATTGTTTGTTGTTTCCAGTGAGCCCTACGCGTGTATTGAAGGCTTTCTCTCTGGGTAATGTGAGCGTTCTATTCACGCTGCCGATGCTGGTTTGGGGCTCCGAGGCCGCCGCTGAGACAAGGGTGCTCCACTATTCGCTCGTCTTCCTCTACCAAGCCGTGGTTTTCGCCACAATATTCACTGGTAAATACATCTCATCTCACTAATATTATGAATGCGAAATTTATGAGCAAAGTAGGAGCCACCCGGTCTGGTCGTTTGTCACCTTCACTAAGGGGCTGGACCCCGTGAACCTAAAGTTTCCCCCCAAACAGCACAAATATGTGCATCCGGTCTAAATATGTATATTTGTGTCGTTTGAAGTTTCTGATGGCAATGCTGCCAGCATTCTGGCCACTTTCCCCATTAGCTTAATAAATAGCTTATTAGAATAAGCTGTCACTGGACTGGTGTGTCACTGGACTTTTAGAAAAGTCTAGTGACTTTTAGAATAAGCTGTATATTTTCTGTGTACATATTTTGTTATAAGTAATAGTACCTGGGCGACCGAGCTCCACTCGGATTTTTTATTACAGAAAATACAAGCAAACTCGAGTTCCCTAAAAATGAAACCTAGCAAGATCGATTTATCGTCCCCTAATACATATATACAAGAATTGCTCGTTTAAAGGTATTAGATAAGTAGTTGTTTTAATAAAAATAAAGTTTATCAGGTTGTTCGTCTTTCTTGCTAAAACTGTTCAACTAATTTAAGTGAATTTTAGAATGTAGGTAGCTCATACTCTGGCACACACACGTAGGCTACTCTTTGTCCTGAGAAAATGGACGGTTCCTGTGGCGTTGAAACAGCGGCGTAGCAGTCATCATCATCTCAGCCATAAGAAGTCCACTGCTGGACATAGGCCTCCCCCATGGATTTCTAAAAAGACCGATTGGAAGCGGCTTGCATCCAGCGTCTTCCCGCCTCTTGTATGAGGTCATCTGTCCATCTTGTGGCTGGTCTTCTTACGCTGCGCTTGCCGGTACGTGGTCTCCACTCGAGAACCTTTCGGCCCCATCGGCCATCTGTTCTACGTGCTATGTGCCCTGCCCACTGCCAATTCAACTTGCTAATCCGCTGTGCTATATCGGTGACTCCTGTACGTCTACGTATCTCTTCATTTCTGATTCGATCTCGTAGAGAGACTCCAAGCATAGCCCTCTCCATAGCTCGTTGCGCGACCTTGAGCTTCCTTATAAGGCCCATAGTTAGGGACCACGTTAAAAAAAAGTTACAGCCGAATATATCGTAAAAAATGCACATTTCGACACTCACAAGGGAATCAAAACCTATGGGGTACTTTCCGTTGACCTAGAACTATGAAATTTGTGTTATAGTACACATATAAGAAAAAATCCGAAAACTGATCATTTTTAATTTAATCACAATAAAATAGTGTCTTTATGCCAGGAATGAGGGTCCAAATTATAAAGTGAATTAACCGTATCATGTGGGGTATCATATTATGAAAGAGCTTAATAAGCATAATTTAAAACAGGTTTTTAAATATTTTTACGATGTATATTTTTCGGTATAAGAAAGAAAATATAAAAAAATATATGATTTCCCCCTTTTATCTACTAGTTTGTACGGAACCCTCGGTGGGCGAGTCTGACTCGCACTTGTCCGGTTTTTTTTAAAAGTTCATGCAGTCTTCAAAACTATGGGTATGCACGAGCGAGACGGACAATGGTCGAACTACGGACTCTTAGGTAACAAGTATCCATATTAAAAGAATAAGTCCCTATCCTATCCCTGTAGAAAAACCGTTTTGGCTTGATACGCTGTTGAGTGCCGTTTTTGTAAGAAAGGATGCGCAGTCGCTTTTATAGGTTATAAATGCGCATTCTTTAGAATAATGCTAGTAAAATCACCTATTTATTACGAGAAAGTTCGTTGGAGGTGACGACAAAGCGCTTCATTGTGAGTTTATTTTACAAAATGTAGCGACACTCAAGGAGTGAAAACGAATCTAACGACCCTTCGCACATCAAAATCGGTCAAGCCGTTTAGGCTATAGGTCATATAGAAACATACATACCCACATACAAACATACATACACTCGATAAACAACCCTCCTTGCGCAATCGGGTAAAAAAGAGACAACTCATTTTTCAAATCAAACACCTTGCGATGTAAGCAAAGTACAGCGATGCCACTGATGTTTTTTTACAACATTTTTTTGTTTTAACTATGATACTTAAATAGAGACAAGTATGTAAATTTATATGATTATACTGCTAACTTTGAAGTAAAATCACAATAAATCCGGCTAAGTACGAGTTTCACATTTAAGTGTAGGACAGACAGACGCCGTAGTCTCATGAATGGCTACCGCTCTATCAATACGGAAGATAAAACTAATAATCAGTAAATTACAAGTGAAGCACATACTTACGATTTTAAAACTTTTTTGGACACCTCTAGCATTTAAAACTTAATAGTTATTTCGCCTAAATGGAAAATATTATAAGTGAAGTTAAGAGCAGATATAGTTATGAACTTTGTTTATGCCAAGAAACTAGCCCTAGTATTTTAGAAACCTCGATGTGTGAGTCAAACATGTGCTTTGTCAGTTTTATTAGTGAAGTACTTACATATTTATTTAAAACGGTGGTTTTTAACTAATACAACAATACACTCTAAAAACGTGTCTTTAAAATTTTTGACAAATACATTTATGCCATTGTTTCAGTGCTATATGAATGTCCGCTAGCGATGGCCGCCACTGTATTGACTGTAAGTAACATTGCAAAATACACAACAAGTTTCTACTTAACTCCATACTTGTCGAACTTTGTTACTTGAATAAAATACTTATGTACAGTATCACAGAGTATTTATTTCAATATATTTTTACCTTAATCCTATATGTTGGTTTACAAAGAAACTATCAGCCATTATCTATGTCAAGAATTAATAATATTAACTAAAAACAATGAAGCAATGTCTTGTATTGTGTTATACATTCAGTTACAAAGGTGTACCTTTATGCATAATTTGTTTAAAAAGTAAAGTATAGTTAACAGCAAACATCTTGAGCAATATTTCATCATATCACTGGCTTAAGATGTTTGTCACTATGTATGTATGTATATATGCATACAATATTTAATATGGTTCCAAACACAATATGGTATTTTATGGTGGTTTATCAAGTTTAATAAAAGTATAATCTAGTACTATTTGTATAGTACCTACAAAAGTAACTAGAGAAAAGCTACTTATGAACAGAAAATAAACAAATCCAAAAATTGATCTACACAATTTTCCTGATTATTGTTTCGTTTTTACTAGGTACAATAAATCACAGAATTGCTAGAAAACATAACTTAAACTTAGCATGAATAGAAAATACACAAATTCAAAGAACTTAGCTATATGGTTTTATGTATAAGTCATGAAAACAAAATATATTTTACTAGAAACAAAGTAACAATAGAATAAGAAAGTTAAGGTACTACAACATTAGGTATTATGACATACTTTCAAATGTCTTGAATAAGGCAAATTAGACACAATCCTGGAAAAATAAAGGTTTTTTTCCGATATATTACGAAAAAAATAATACAAACTAAGAAAACAAGTGTCTTATGAGAAAGTACAATATGAATACATAGTTCGATATGCAAATCAACATGTACGCATGGTTACTTTGCTTTTAGATGAATTCAATCCCTTAACTGTAACACACACATTTATTGACTTTATTTTGGGCATGGGTTACATTAGATTTTATTTGTAATATCTTCATTGAATAAAAGCCAATTAAAAATACATCTAACAATAATAAATTTCTAGAAATATCATTTGTATTACAAAACATAGCAAAAATATACAAAATAATTTTGTGCAATAATTGAGTTAAGAGGTTACCATTTTAATCTTTGGCAACATTGAGCAAAGCAAACTACATAAATCCTAAGAACATAAAAATATTTTCCGATTTAACAGTATCCTTGCATACTCAGTGCTGTATAAATATTGTGTCTTTTTCCTCATAAATTATTATTTTGATCTTCAACTTCAAAATGACTGATGAATCATGCATGATTATTAATTTTTCATCTTTGTTCAATTCATTCATTCATTCATTATTGAATGAATTGAATGACTGCTAACATTTTTCTTGCACATATGTAACTTAAATACAAATTGTATATATGTTAATGCAAAACAAAGATGATAATTCTATGTACCTAATTCATAAATTTTGTCTTGACAGTTTGAAACTGGTGTCGAATTTCTGGAACTGTCTACCTTCATGAATGTGTTGTGATATATTCAGTGTTGGATGCCAAATTGTTCAATATTAGAGGCAATAGTATAGAACGATAATAGTGTCCATCTGCATGGTGAAAGGCTGACTCTATAAAAACTAAATATTCATTGGTTGTGGTGACACTGAGTGTTGAGTTGCATCTTAAATTTAAATCATTTTTCATTTTTAAAGTATATAAATACTGTGCACTGATAAAATTAATGATCACAACACACTTTAATTTAGAACAAAGAAGAGATTAATTTATCACAACTTATAGTAAACATAATGTTAGTATTAAGCGGTTGAACCTTAACAGCAGCCAAGCTCCTTAAAATAATTATTGGAGCTTGGTTGTTTTGAGCAGGCTGGCAGGGGAAAATGATCAAACCACCCCTAGCTGTGCAGGTATTATCGCCCTCACTTCAAATTTGAAGGTATTCAATTGAAAGTTTGATTGTCAAATAATAGTTTATAGAAGAGGGCCTCATTCTGTCACGTGTTACTGATAAACTTACCAGCCAACATTAAAACGGTCCAATGGTAATAAGGCCTATCCAGTTTACATACTACACTAAAATAAAATACTGGACATGGAATAATTTGATGTGAATCTATGTTTGTAAGTGGTGAGTATAGGTAATATGAACATATAAATGAATAATCATGATGGCAGCTATATTTAGTGGGTTCACCACTCTGCAAGCGTTGGTGCTTGCATAATTCTAGGAAATCTGACCAGGAATCATTTTGTACTCAGAATAACTATTTTCTATTTATTGTTTATATTTGATTTAATTTTTTCTGATACATTAATTAACACTTCACTTCTGAACATGAAATAGAATTATGCTAGATCATAGAATGGATGCATCCATTCCACATCCATAGAATGGATCCATTCCATGATCTGATATAATTCTATTTAGCTGAAAACATCAGTGTGCAACATCTGCATTGTAGTCAGTCAGTCAGTCAGCACCAATCATGATCATCCTAGCCACAACAAGTCCACTGCTAGACATAGGCATCCCTCTTGGATTTCCAAAAAGAACTGATGGAAGTAGCTTGCACCCAGTATCATCCTGCCACTATGCATGGCAGCATCAGTGTTACCAACGTTCACAGATATGCCTAAGCAGCTAGTTTTCATTACTTTTGAAGTGTTTTTCTTCACTGAAATATTTACAAATTTTGTAAATTTTGTAAATATTTCAAATATTTACAAATTTTGTAAATTTTGTAAATATTTCAAGGATATCACATCTGAAAGGACTTAAACTCACATATCACAATCAGTACTGGAGTCTTTACCAATTCGACATTGGGTGTGTCAAATAGGATGTAAATTCTCCTTGATTGGTTTAAGCAAAATGACTATTCAGAAGTTTCTTACATCCTACTAGACACACCCAAGGTCGAATAGGTAGACTCCCAAGCACTGATTGGGATATGATTGTTCAAGTCCTGTTGGATGTGATATTTTTGAACTGTACAAAATTTGTAAGCAACAAGTGTTAAATAAAAGTAATATTTAAATAAAATTTGCTTGTAATGATACTGCTACTATATTATATGTATTTTATACTGACAGTTTACCCAATAACTAATAACTTATTATTGTGATAGGATGAAGGTATCATTTTAGCAATAATGCCTTACTATAATTACAATTGGATTCATGGATTTATATGATATTGCTTGTCAAGAAGGCAACAGTGTTAATTTCTTCTAGAGTCAAGTGACAACAAGGGACTGTGACATCATATTTTGCATATGCGTGATTGCATGACACTATACATTAGTTTGAGTTTCTATACATATTATTGTAATATTAACATAATGGTAGATTAGTTAACAGTAAGATTGAGTAATTTGAAAATAAGAACCCTAATTAGTCACCAATCTTCTATTGTTGTTTACTTTGTAAGATATGTTAGAAACGCAGACTACTTCAGTCATAAATGGGCCGGTGGTATTTGTAAATACATAGAATAAATATTTACTCAACACTTACTTTTACTTTTATAATAAAGGTTTGTTACATAAATTTATAAATTAGCTATCTTATGATACACGGAAGCAAAATTGTGCTTTTTTATAAACATTGAAAGCTAATAGTTTTTTTTTTCTTAAAATAAAAGTATAGTTTGGGATTTTGTATGGACATTTTTAGATATATATAAACAGCTATAAGCTTAACCTTTATTCATAGTACTTTCACCAAATAAATGTAGAGGAGAATAACTGTAGATACTCTATTAAAAGGATACACAAAAACTTCACAAGATCATAACAATAGAATTGTAGCTAAATCAAGCTCTTCAAGTATGTTTGGTGTATTGCCAATTCTAGGTCATTTAACGATCACAATGACTTTGTACTCTCAGTATTTGACATCAACATACAGTTTATATTTACCAAAATGTCCAAACAGCCCAATAAATAACAAACTACATTCTAGAAGTAAACAATAGGCAGTTACGGACTTAGAGGCGGGTCATCATTGCCTATCATCACATCCTCATACATAACATCGTTGTTTCTTCTAGAGTTGATTTTTTGGCGGACATATTCCACTAAATTGTACTTCCTTACGACTAATACGAGGCCACACACTATGAGAACGAGCGCGAAGATTGTTACTATAGCTGTGGTCGCCGTGTGATCGGTGTGATCGTGATTAGAGTCTGGTGACTCGCAATCTTCGCCGACGAAAACGAAACCCTCCTTACAAACACATTCTGAAGTGGCCTCCTTACAGATCTGGTTCTCTCCAGGGCAAGGGTCGAGAGCGGTCTTGTTGCACAGGATATGCTCTGTTAAAAAGAACAAGCTTCAACAACAACGTCCCGTACAAATTGATTCAATTAAATAATTGTTGTCTACTTACCGCTGTAAGAGCTGTGTATGAAATTCAACGTTAAAGCTAGCAATATGTCGGCGGCTTTTACACCCATTTTGTAGATTAGTGTTTGTATTGATAATTCACATCACAATAACCCACTGGATTATAATAGATTTGTTTATTTCAAAGAAATTATGAACGATCGATTCCTTTCCTTTCTTTTCTCGTAGCAAACACAATCACAAATGACATGACAATATTGACAATGACAGCTGCAAGTTGATAGAATTGACATTTGATTTGACAGCTTTCTTCGGTACCACTATTTACTGATATGTGTAGAGATTCCAATCGATAAGTGCATCTCTATCTCTTTCAGTTTTATACAGTATTACAGAGATAGAGATGTAGTTTCCGATCGGAATCTCAAACAAGAGTGAATAGGGGTACCCGACGCACATACATTTACCCGTAGACCTTGAACATTTTAGTTTTTGGCGGGAAGGTAATCGAAACATGTTGTTGCTTTGTTTTGTTTTCTTAAACTTGTGTTAGTTTGAATATTAATGCCATAAAAATGGTGGTGTTTTATTAATTAAGGGTTCGATCATGTATATGAGTGTGGACAAGTGAAATGAAGCAGTGAAACGTGTCATTTTACAGTCCATAGAAGCCAGTCCATGGCCGTAGGCAGGGGGGGGGGGGGGGAGGGGTTTGGTGGGTCCAAACCCTCCCCGAAATCCTGGTCATTATCAAAAATCCTTCCAGGCTTCAATAATTTTATAAAATGCTTCAAAAAGTTTCGCGCTCGCTTTGTTCGCGCATGATTGTTTCATAATGATCTTTATTTGTATTGATCATTAAAGTGCCGTGAACTTTCTAATACGAGCAAATAACTCACTAAAAATATCCACTATCCAAAAAAAAATGAGCGTTCTTGTAGGTATGTTTGTAATTTTCTATAAAGTCATATGTTCATATTTAGGAATATTAAATTGGCAATCAATGCATTCAAATGGTTGTATTTATAATTTTTGATAGCGTTAAAGTCGCTCTGTACCAGTCGGGTATTTCCTTTTAACACAGTTACTTGTTTGATTCATCTGGTCCACGAAAATATAGGACTCGCTAACACTATCAATGAATCAAATCATCATTCATGATTTAATATTTAAAACCTTAAAAATATTATTTTATTTTGACATGGAAGTACTGTGGGTTCATTAATACGAGAAATAAAGCAGTACTTCTATGTCAAAATAGTAATATTTTGACATAGAAGTAGTGTGAGTTCACAAATACGAGAAATTTAGCTATAAAAACTATAAAACACCAAAAAAAAATTTTGAAAATGACTGTATACTTGATTTAGATTGTGACTAGAACATTTACAACTTGTTTTATTCAAGAAACTTGAAAAAATCTTAATACTTGATACTGGCAAATGCTTTAAGCGGGTCCAATACAAAAAATAAGAAGTATAATGAACATTTACCGTACATTTGCCAGTGCCAAGTTTTTTTGTGGCTTGTTCTCTTTATGCTGAGGACAATTTTGCCAATGAGAGTGAGGATGGGATCACAATGACGGAAATAATAATAAAAAAACAACGGGTTGCACTCCGGGAGTGCCGGCAGAAGTGAAATCTAAAAATTAAATAGCAAAAGCGCCATCTAGTACGTTGGTCTGGAACTAGGCTACACACCGCCATCTAGTACGTTGGTTTGGAACTAGCAAGCGCCCTGCGCTGTCTTATTTCGATCCGGTCACGTGACACCTGATGCGATTTTAACATTTTTTAGTTTTTTACCCATCCCAAAAATGTCCAACGCCGCCCGCCGTTAAAGAAGTTTTCACTTAAAAAAACTGTGATTTATGTTAAGATTTATGGATGTTGCTAGAATATTGAATGATACTCTGCCTGTACCTACCTGTTCCACGTCAAACTTATCTAAGCTTTGGAGCTCTTACATCAAAATTGTTTAAAACGTAAGAACCATTCTTTATCGAAACTTTTTATCGTGGAACCAAGAACCAATGAATTTTTGCTCATAGTGACTTTCTTTGTAGATTCGATTGAGCTTTATCAAGAAAGAAGTAGGTACCTACTATTCTCCATAGGCACTCTCACTCTCATGTTCGAGCCAAGTTATCGTCCGGGAGGAAATTGGTCATTAATAATTATGTTGCTGGCTCGCGGACCATCTAGTAAAATTCAAACAAAATGTTTAGAAAATTTCTTTAATCACTAAAATTATTTGCCATGGGGAGACAATTACAAAACAATAACTTGCCGTAATTACAATTTAAAATAGTCTGGCTTGTATCCACCAAAGATAATAATTACACTTAGCTATTTAGCTATTTTGATTTGAAATGTTATAGGTATATAAATTCTTTTCAAAAAATTATCATATGTATGAAATAAGGCCAAGATAACTTGAACGTGACCAACCTACCTAGTTCTAAAATCCACTGACAGATGGCGCTTATTAAAAACTATATCCCAACAAAACCCGTATTTCTCGCCAAAACTTACAACCTACAATCAGTCTAGAACCTAATTAAACTAGGTGTTTCCTATAATTCTAGAAGTTGTACTCGTCTCCGGCGCCGTATGTGTATTTCTCTGGCAATACATAGTCAGCGGGATCGTGGCCGATCGCCTCCACGCCGCCGTTTCCATCGCTCGCTCCTTCTCTGGAAAATGGACGGATAAGAAAGTTGATGGCCAAATTAAAAAAAAAATAACTATACGCTCACAGCGGCAAGGGGTTAATGGGTCACTAATTAATAGGTGATTATTTTCCGTATATAGTTAAACACAACGAAAATAATAATAAGTTAAAATGCAATCTGGAATCATAAAAATCAGAAAGCACCGGACGGTAGGTACGGGTAGGTATACGTATTTCGTAGGTACGATTGTGATTTGAGTTGAGTGTGATTTTTATCTTCCAGGGTCTCTTATGACCGGTATGCACCTTGGACAGATTTGTACAAAATGTAGGTACTAAAGTTATTGAGGTACCTACCCTGTATCCTGTACTAAGCTGAAAGCTGAGGTTCCTACTTAGATTTTTTTGTAACAAGTAGGCACCTATTGTTGAAAAAAGTTTGTGCTCGTGATGTATATTGTTTGTAGAACTATTATATAGTATATAATGAACTTTTTTATCGTAAACTTACATAAACTGTAGGTGTAGTCAGTCTGACGTGCTTATGGTTATGGTTACGGGTAAATAGGACCTATGCAAACAGGAACCAAATCTACAGTGAAAGGCAGTGAAATGTATTGTAGAAAACAAAACTTTAGCTAAAGGAGTGCGCAAAACTTTTAACGAAAGTCTTTTTTAACCTCCGATCCAAAAAGAGGGCCGTTAAAGTTTGACGTGTGTTTATTATACCTATATCTGTCCGTCGCATCGTGGCTCTTTAACGAATAGACCGATGTTGATCTAGTTTTTTTTTATTCGAAAATAGATCCATCAAGAGTGTTCAGAGTTATGTTACATCAAAATCGGCTTAGCCATTTGCTTGGCAGGGGTTTTTGAGTTTTCTAAACTTATACTTGTCTTGGGGCAGGGCACATAGCCAAGGGCGTCGCCAGTCGTGGCCCAGGGCAAGTTGATATTATGGAGGATGAGAAAAATATTAATTGTAGGTACAGGTACAATTGCACGGCCTTAGGACTTTGATTGCTTTGCAGTTGGCTACATTTTTTTAATCTCTAAGGGGGGCAGCTGCCCCCCTTGCCCCCCCTTGGCGACGCCCTTGCACATAGCACGTAAAACTGATGGCCGATGGGGCCGAAAAGTTCTCGAGTGGAGACCACGCACCGGCAAGCGCAGCGTAGGAAAACCAGTCACGAGGTGACCTCATACAAGTGGCGGGAAGACGCTGGATGCAAGCTGCTCCCAATCGGTCTTTTTGGAAATACATGGGGAGGCCTGTGCTTTGCCCAGCAGTGGACTTCTTATGGCTGAGATGATGATGATACTTGTCTTCAAATTTGTTACTGTCGGTTGGTTCCTGTTTGCATAATCGGGTCCAATTTGTATCTATTTGCAAAGCAACTCACTTCAACTCCTCATGATGAGGGTGTTTCTCTTTGCTTTGCTTGTTGGAGCCGCGGTGCTCGTCCTCATCGATGTCTTCCGCTTCCGGCTCCCGTTCCGGCTGACGGTAGTTCTCTTTCTCAGCTGAAAATACAAGATGGAAGTTATCAACAAATTTCGATAGATACCTGAGTGTATACAACTAAAAACAAATGGATAGAGGCGGAAAAGATTGTTCCGAATTCAGATGACCCATCTCAGAAAACCGCTATAAAGTTTTTTCAAAGAGCGTTATTCAGAATAATTCTTGTAAAATAAGATGTTAGGTACCAATTAATATTGTTTGTGGACGCAATCACGTGTGTGATTATCATTATCACGTGTATTGATTAGAATATGAACAAGGTGTGATTTTATTAAGTGAAATTGAAATTAAGTTTAAAATGTTTTTACCCCTGGTTACGTTAGAGCTAGCTAGAGGACCTGATCCCAAGGCGACAGGCTCAAAAAAATTGTCCTTTTGTTAATAGTCTGACCTACTGATTTAAACTTTCACTATTGCATAGACTTCAAAAAACTGCATTGTTCTTAATACTTCAACAAATAACTCACTATCTACGTAATATTCTAGATCGATGACCTAAGCACTAGCAAAACTGGCTCCTTTGCGAAACTAAGTCATGCTATAATTCAAGTTCAAGGTCATGTCTGGAGTTTTTTTTTTACATTTCATAATAAGGACTTTTTATTACAACATTTTGATTATTCTACTTATTTTATATTCCTAGATTGGCTTGCGCTTGACCACTGCTCAGTTGACGTATCAGGCTTGTAGACCTTCACTTCTGTATCAAAGTTCTCATTTACCAAACCACCTCAATAATCTCTTCGTAAACTTTACAGGTCTTCTGATAATCTTTTCTGATCTGCGACTTTCGTCTGTTTCATCGTCCTTACCTCTTCTCTCATGATTATGGCTGTGAGCACCGTGTTGTTTGCCCTCTTCAAGTCCGTAGGAATCCTCCTTCTCAAACTCGTAGTTATCTCCAGCCTTCTTGTGGTAGGAGTCAAAGTGCTGGTAGCCCTTTTTACCGCCGCCCGACTTCTTCCTGGAGTAGCCTATTTCTCCATCACCTTCGTTTTCGTATGATTTGTGGTAGTTGTCAGGCTGGAAAGTAAAATGAGTTGATTTATTGAATTAGACTTGGGGAAGTAAGTAGAGTCTGTGGGGATTGACAAAATACCAAAGGTTTTTTGTAAAATTTCATAGCTAATGCTATTATCTAAAAGAAAATAATTTGTCAAGTAGTTATCGTTTATTCAGACTAATTTGCAACAAAAGTTAACGACCTTTCTGCTATAACGACTTAAGTGTTTTACATATTTATCGTTGTATCTCGATAAGTTATCACAGTCCTATAATTTTCCGTAAAAATAGTAAATATGGTTTACTACTATAGTTAATCATGAATTTCCAGGTCTAATAGTTTGTTTAAAAATGCTTAAGGGCCAAAATATATACACACACACACACACACACACAGTTTTGCACCTTTAGCGAACTATATTTCACACATAGCACATTTGAAAAGAAAATGATATACGAAACCTTTATCTTATTTTAAAAGACCTATTCAACGATAAGTTTATCGTTACACGTGGGATGGGGTTGTAAAATAGTCATCCTTTCTTTATAAGTTATCCCTATTTTTTATCGACTAGGTACCAAAAAAAAAATCTTCTGAGTTTCTCAATTTGACTATATTTATTTTGTATGCTTGTTCAGCGATTACTTCGCCAATTATGAAAAGATTCTGAAGATATATTTTTTTTGGTAGAGCATATCTACTTTAGACGTGGTTTTATATAAATTTTATCAAAATCGGTTTAGTACTTTGGTTTTTATGACTAAACAACTGAAAAAATATGTCATCCAAGAAACGACTTGCGTATCTTTAAGTCGGTTTTTCAGTTTTTTAAACTATAATTATCACTTACTCCAATAATTTGCAGCGGTTCACGGAACACATCTATCTACGAAATTTCATTTATGTAGTGCTGATGATGTGAAAGTGAAATGAGTGCGGAATGAAAGCTTATTCTATCTATGGGTCAATATAAAATTGTATTATTGAATGTATTTTACTTTTACTTAGCTCCGTAACATACTATTCTCTACTATGATGTTTATTGTTTAGACTATCAAAACGTCTTATTTGCCCGTAATAAAGTTCAAAATGAATAATTACTGTTTACTAAAGTGAAACTTACCGCAGCGCCTCTTGTCTCCCTAATGTACGAACCGACTGCCATCGTATCATCAGCTATTTCCAAATCCTGCAGTGTGATAGCCGGCATCGCTGCAACCAGCTGCACCAGTGCCAATGCAACGGTCACAAACTTGAAAGCCATTGCAAAATCTCTGAAACAAAACTGACGTACTGAAATTTCACTGCCATCATTCCGATAAACAATCTGTTTTATTTTATTTACCTTGTGGTCTAACAAAAACACAGTCAACGATCGCTTGACAGACTAACTCTTGCCAGTTGTAGAGATCTGTATTTTATATAACTCGACATTGCGCTTATTTTGTCTTTCACAATCTGCCGGGTGACCCTTGTCTAACTCCACGGAGCTGCGTGGTTTTTTCTAGTCACATCTCATCAAAATCTCACAAATTTAAACTAAACTAATGGCCCGTGAAGGTGCTCCAATCATTCTATTCGCAGATTAATTTATGTTTGTCTTAAGAACTTCTTGTGACGATTTCTACAACCTTCGTGGTTCGGTATATTTTGAAACTGTGATTACCAGAAAATTAAAGTTTATTGCTCAAAGCCGACGGCAATCATTTGAAAGATATAAAACCGACCTCCGCAAAACCAATACAGCATGAAATTAACCGCAATATAGGTAGAGAAAGGTGGTTTACACTAAACATGTCGCAAATTTAAGTGTAATGAATTGAAATTTATTGTTATATGATTGCTACAATACCGGTAAATAGACAAATCCAAATAGATAGTGAGCAACCTTAAATTAAAATACAGACAAAGACAAAACCATTGGTTGAGTTGAAGGTAGTATTTTCTCGCAACCGTGTAGATACATTTTGATTTCACTTTATTCTTATGTTTGTAAAGTTTTCGTCGTATGTTTGCGCAGTGTAAACAGTAATGCGGTTCTTGTAGGTTGGATTCCTATGCATCTCGGGACTTCTTTCTCTGCTTTCTCTATCAAGGTCATATACGCCTTCGTTGAGGACGTCGTAAGAGAGTTGCCATTCTTTTTTGAAATCAAGTTCTTCTAAGCATTTTTCCCTGAGAATAAAAATTCGTGATAAGTATAGCCTTTATTTATGACTTTTCTAATACCCACTTGTTATATAAATTCTTTGAGAACGAAAGAGAAAAAGTGCAGGTAGGTACTTTGTGGTGAAGGCTTGATTTTTAGTAGCATATGTGGATCCAAAACCAACACTGAGAGACTGAATGGATAATTATGGCTGATAAAACTATTGTACAAAAATGGTTATTCAAATGTTGGCTAAAGTGGTGGAATTGATTGATGGATTACATAGTGCTCCCATAATGTAGGCTACTACGTAGCATAGCACGTAGCATAGTATTACCACTAGCGGTAATACTATGTGAGAGCTCCGGGATGATAAAATAGCTTCTATCGATTTTGCCTAATCAATTATCAATCATTATTTACCCAGATTCCTGAGCCACCCATACAGGTGTTTAAAGTAAGCTTTAGTGATTTTCAATTAGCACCAAACTGTATTATTATAAATGTTATAAATTATTCATAATAGTTTAGTAGTATATTCATTCAAGTGTATTATTCATCTCCAACTTACATTTCATCGCATGTGACGTCAAACCGAATCAGCGGATAACCTATTTCTTGACCTCTTTTTATGGAATTATTTGCTAAGAGGTTTATTATTTCCGTTTTTTTTTTACAATCTTGTGGTACTATTAAAATAACCTGAAATAAATTCAAATCTTCAAAATTAAACTAAGAATACAATAAAATACGCATTTATCCGGCTTTTTTTTCAAACTAATTGAGCAATAATTATTGGTCAAATATTTTAGCTTAAAACACATTACAGATAGAATAACATGTGACAACCTTGATCTATAATTATCATCATCATCATCATCTCAGCCATAAGAAGTCCACTGCTGGACATAGGCCTCCCCCATGGATTTCCAAAAAGACCGATTGGAAGCGGCTTGCATCCAGCGACCTAAACTAGGATTAGGATTCCATGTATGGATTAAGCGGTGTGGCGTTCCAGACTTAGGTTTTTTTTTAATTTTTTTTGTTCGAAAATAGGCTTGCGCTTGACCGTCAACTCATCTGGTGTTAAGCGACAGTTACGGTCTACGATGGAGCGCGCTGTAGGTATTATGTGCTTATTTTTATCATTCATCATCTATATCATCGACCGCACCATCAATCTGTGATAATCTAATCTGTAATCTGTGTGATAATCTGTGGTCAAAATATATTTTGATGTGGAATTACTAAGCAATAACTAGTGAAGATGACCTGCAATATATTATGCACGCTATACTTGTCGTGCAGAGCGGGCGCGCGCAGGCAGTGCGCTGTGAATGCCATGAGACGACGGCCGCGTGCGCATCGCACGCAGCGCGCCCACTTCTCCAACATAGTGGCATCCCAGGGGCTTACCGCCATGCTTAGTGCTAGGCCACGGATTTGGCTCACACTGGGACGCATCTCTTGCTGCTCCGCTAGCATGGAATGGCCTGTAACATCAAAAAAAATTTGTTGACCTTGTCCTTTCTTGTGTACAGTTTCTTTCCTCCAAAGTCTTGCCGCTGAGCTTCAACAAAGACCGTTTTAAAGAGGATATCCACAACCACTTAATTTACCAACTCACCTGGTGTGTGAAAGTCAAGTATGTGGAGATGGAAAAAATTGTGCAGTGTTGATCTGGGTGTGTCATATGATACCAGCCGGCAATAGATAGTCTGCACATGCAAGTTCAGCAAGATACGATTTACTAGCTGGTACCTTGCGAGAGATAGAGAGAGAGAGAGAGAGTGTTTAGTGTTTACCTTGCGATAGAGCTCGTGCCACGTAGTCACAAAGCACCAGCTGCGACTCGGCAGGCGGCGCGGCCAAGCCCGGCCACGCCGAACGTGCGTGGTCACGCACGAAGCGTAGCACGCGAGGGGTGTCTGTTGGACGCGCGCGACGCACCCGCAGGCGCGGCTCATTCTCGGTGCCCCGGACCTACAGTTACTTAATCTTATAATAGACATAGTGGGCAGGGTTGTGGCTAGGCTAGAGGTAGGAAAATATCCAGAGTTAGTCTATAGGTCGTCCAATCTAGACAAATTTCTCACTAAATCAACCTGTTAACTGGTAGTGGGTTTGAGCAATTGGATTATGCATTAACCTTCTTCAATGTGGGATAATCTAATTGCTTTTTTTTGTGTAGTAGACCAGTTAAGTATGAGTAGATTGCTTATTGTTTTGTAGTACTTAATAAAGATACTTTCCTGAAAAATAACATATTACGACTTTTTCTTACATTTTTACTCTTAGCCCCTATTATTCCCAGTCCACAAATACATATACACAGTAACCTTAAAACAAAATAGAAAAGTTGATAGCTGGAGCATTGAATTTGAAATTATCACTTGACTAAGTTGTGTATTAACTAACCATAATCTGCTTAGAGCTAGGATCAGGGAGTTTGTCTGCAAATTTCCGAACATGACTGTAGGTGAAGCTGTTCCAAATCGAACTCTTGAACTTCTTGCCTGTCAAGTTTTTGAAAAATATTGAGAAAATTGACATAGTGGGACAACCGAGAATGATGCGAGCGCAGCAACACGCGCGAGTCTTATTTCCGACGGGACATACTGGTAATTTAACTATTAAAATAAATATGTTTTATTTAAAAAACTTATAAATAATAGTGTGTCGGTGGCATGTTTACGGTTGCCATTTTTATCTTGCCACGAAGACGTTTAGATTTAGTTTTCGGAATTTGAAATAGAGCTGTCACCGTGCGTGAGGTTTTAGTTTATCTCTCTGGAAATAAAGTCTGCTCGGAAAGAGAATTAATGTGGCATTGAGGACGCTGCTGTCATTATTTCATTATTTTGTTCAAACGAAACGTTAGTACCAACGATTTATGTTTTTTTTTTAAATAGAATAGCTCTACGTTTGACCACCAACCCACTAAAACCACCACCGGCATGCCTTATGGAAAGCGATACTGTGGCCGAAGATGAAGCACGCAGACCTAGAAGATACTTATACTTAGATGTGATCCATTTTTGTCCATTGGTATCCAAGTTTTGCTATCTAGGTACCCAAACGTATCTCAGAAGTTACTGTAGGAACCAACTAGAAATGTACTTTTTAAATCAGAATACTTAAATTTAAATATTTGGGGCAGTAAAAAAAAATTAAGGGAATAACCCAGTTTTTTTTATCATCCCTGTTTATACAAACTGGCCCACTGCTGGGCGCGGGACATCTTCTCATTGTGAGAAGGGTTAGGCCATAGTCTGCCACGCTGACCCACCCCATATAACCCAGTTAAATATATATATATATATATATATATATATTTGATAACCCAGTTTAGCAGAGTAAAAAATAGGTATAGAAACCCACAGAATTCGAGCGAGTCCCTACTTGGGAAAAATATTTCATACCTAAGCATAAAGGAACTGAATAGGTAGAGTACTAATTTTTAACCTACTTCAAAAAACGAGGAGGTTGTCAGTTCGTAGATTTTTTTATGTATGTACACGAATTACTCCGTGCGTCCGTACAGATTTTTGTGATTCTTAAATTGGTGTATAGAGAAAGCTCCCAAGTTGGTCCCATAATTATTTTATAAACATTGTTTTATTACTTTTTGAAAAATCTCTAAAAAGTTAATAATCTCGTTGGATGCACTTCACTCAGTGAAGTGCTTCTGTAATCAGAATCACTTAAAACGTTATATTAGATTGGCAGAGTTACACATAACGTTTTTCTTTGCAAAAATGACAAATGTTGAGGATTATCGTATAAACATCTATACCATTTTCTAATCTTGGAAGAAGAAGCATTTGACATCTCATTTTTGACAGCAGAAACAACGAGCGGGTGAAAAATGGCCTCTTTAAAAAGTTTACAATTGTGAAGAATTTAAGCTTCAAAAGTAAAACCTTCTTACTCCTCATCCAATGTGTATAATAGAAAGAAAATAGGTATTAACTTCAACGCTTACTTCAACGCTTGAGCGCCTTGTTTAACTATTAGGTACTCGACTAAACATGATGACATACACTTTCTGTATCATAATCCTTACTAATATTACAAGTAAATGAAACAGCGTATATGAAGTCGGTTGTTTCAGTTTTATATAACTATAATCATCTTTTGAACTGAATTCTTCTTTGTTTTATTATCAAAGGTCCCTTCCACAAACTTATTTGAAACGGCCTTGCTCTCGCTAATAGTAAAATTTTCTTTTCTTTTTTGTAAAAAGAGTTATTGTATTCTCTTTGCTGTCAACCTAGAGATTACTAATTTTCTTCGTGTCAATCTGAAATACTTACAAAATTATTCTGTAAAAATTTAAAAATAAAATTCACAGAAAATATTTGTACAAAATGATTAAAGAAGAAAAATAATCCGACCATTACAGCAACTATCTAAAGTATGATATGACGTGAAGACAAAGTTCCTGGATGAATTTCCTGAGGTTCATGAATTACGGGGCTCTTAGGGTGGCCTCTTTACCCAGCAAGCCCTTCGTTAATTCCTCTATAAAGAGGTTCAGAAAACCTTCCATCTGTGATCTCTGTTTATGCCCGCCTGATCATAAACCGGTAAAATATTTCAGTTATTTATTTATCCCACGGTCCAGAATAGTACCTACCAAGTGTTTCCTTGAAACACAAAAAAAAATTAACGGATTTATCGCGTATATTTTACATAAATTTATGGCGTGACGTTTGAATTGAAATTTGTTTCATTTCAATGAATAACAAGCGCGACAACCTTAGTAAAAAATAAGTGTTTCTTTCTTCTGTATATATAGTTGCACGCGTTTCTTTCTTCTGTATATATAGTTGCACGTGTTTCTTTCTTCTGAACAATTATAATTTTTAACCGACTTCCAAAAACAGGAGGTTTTCAATTCCGTTTGCATGTTTTTTATGTTTGTTCACCGATTACTCAGCCAATTGTGCATTGCTTTCGATGATTATTTTTGTATTTGGTAGGTCATAATTCAGAGGTGGTCCCATATAAATTTTATCAAAATCGATGAAGTACTTTGGTTTTTCTAACAACTGGTAAAATATCATCCAAGTGCCTGTAGAAAAGTGAACAGCAAGTCACGTACTTGTATATTGTATTGCGTATTTTCAAATCAGTATTTTCAGTTTTCAACCGACTTCAAAAAAGGAGGAGGTTCTTAATTCGACTATATTATTTTTAGTTTTTTTTTAATGTTTTTTACCTCGTAACTTTCGACTGGGTGAACCGATTTTGATGATTCTTTTTTTATTTAAAAGGTTGTGCTTCCCGTGTTATCCCATTTCAATTTGGTCCAGTTTGCTTCAGTTTTTTAACTATAATTATTTCCGCTTCCAGTGCTTCGACGTACATAATGTAATCTGGGAGCGAGGTAAAGCTTGTCACGCGAGAATCATCAGGTCGTTCCTCTGCACACACTACTGGCCTCGAGAGCCAAGTGTTATGGGCCTCTGGATGGATCTCAACTGCCACTACTTGGACGTGCTGACTGAGAAATATTCCAACACCGGTGAGATCAACATATTTTCTTACAATTGCTACTAGATTGATCTAGCCGACGTAGTTTTTCGCTGCTTCTTTGTTATATGTTAATCATGCTATTTTGATGATAATTAACTGGCTCTTCAAAAAAGAGGAGATTCTCAAATCTAATATGTATTTTATGTAAACAATTACAAAATTTCATACCCGACAAAGATAAAAAAATCTTGGTGTTTTTTTTCGAATCTCTTCATAATTTACAAAATACCTAATCGCGTAAAAACAAAAAAAAAACTTAAATCAAATTAAGAATCTCCTCCTTTTTGAAGTCGGTTAAAAGTATATAGTTACTAACATATACTAGTCCTTCGTTTCTAGGTGATCGTTTTCTAGCATTTGAGCGGATGGATCGCACAAATGAGAAAAAACTCGTTGGAGTGCTGGTCGCCAATCAAACCTGGCCGTGGATGATTAAAGAGCTGGAGGAATGGGCTCATTTCACTTGTTCCAAGCCCGAGAAGTACAGGATGTTCTTAATCGCTCACTGCTTGAAGAGTCCCAATCTGTTTAAAAAATATAACGTGCCTTATATTTATGATGTGAGTCAGGACTCACAGCGAAACCCAGTTGAAAACATTATTCAGGAATAATGTTTTGAAATGGGTTTGGCTATTGATACTCATTGAAATTAAACAATTTTTAACGGATTTATCGCGTATGCATGCTTTGACGTTTCTACTTTGCAGCATCAGTGGTTACGGGCGAGACTATAGATCTACCGCTTAACTGAGTCTGTTCCTGGGGTATGGGAGCGGTACGGGAGGGGTTATAATATTACGTCAGTCGGGCGTAAGCATTGCTATTATATGTGAACCCTCCCGTGCCGCTCCCATACTTCAGGAATATTCTCAGTTAAGCGGTTTATCTATAGATGACAATTGTCTTTTTTGTTATGAAAATTACAAAAAAGACTACTTTTGTTATGTTTTTTGTTTTCAACGTGAATCCTGTTACATTCTCTCGAGAATTAAGTATATCTGCTGCCTGATTGGCTAACTTGTATGACACTGGACATAATCTTCATGACCATTTCCAGATGGGCCAATGACCATTCAAGGAACTTTATTGAATTTGTAAAGTAAATTTTTGGGTACGTATTTTATGCTTTTTTTTGAAACTTTAAACTATTTTATGGAACTTATTTCAATGTTCTTTTTTTGAAGCTTTGAACTATTTTATGGAACTTATTTCAATGTTCTTGTAATTGATGTTACTCTTAACTAATCTTTCCATAAACATTCAAATTCGTTCCTTTAAAACGGTTAAAAATTTCAAATTAAAGCATAAAATACGTACCCAAAAATTTCCTTTACATACCCCATTAACTATTCAAACGGTTACTTGAGCCCAGAGTAACGAATGGTCATGGTCATGAAGACAATGACCAGTTGACCGATCAGGAAACTGGTCATTGTCATGAAGACTATGACCAGTTAGCCGATCAGACAACTGATATGTTTGAATTTTTCATGTTCTTTGGTTCTTCGATTTATAGTCAGTGCCCGACTATACACTTGATAAGTAGGTATTACTCGTTTTCGGGGGCTTGTACATATAATATAGATTTTGTCAGAAAGTACTATATATATTGTTTTTATATTCCCTCTAGCAGCCTAAATAACTGTTTGGCTGACTAATGTACGAGTATTGTTAGATTCGTCTTTGTCTTTTGAGTATCATTATATAAGTATACTCGTAGCATAGATAGATAGATGAATTCTTTATTGTACACACCTTAAAAGTAATAACAAAGAACTTAAATAGACTAGTGCAACAAAAGCTATAGCATATATTATCGCTAAAAGCGATCTCTTCCAGGCAACAATGGGATGGATAAAAATGTAAAATATAAGCCAGACGGGGCGTGCAACGGGATATTTTACAAGTAACATTATAAACTATACATTACTATATTATCTTTTGGGTATCATTCGAATGTAATTAATTCTGTTTCTCGCATAAAGTTCTCACATATTCTTTAGAGAATTTTACTTTAACTTTTAAATTAAATTAAATTTAAATTAAATTTTACTTTACTTTTCAGATAGAAATCCTGGGGTCGACATCCGAGGCTACAGGGCATGGAGTGGCGACACAGCTCCTTCGTGAAGCCTTGACTAACGCCAGAGACTTGAAGCATCCACTGGCGCAAGTTATATCTCTCGGCAAGTACACGTAAGTGTAACGCTAACGATATTTATCTATAATATACCAAGCCAAGCGCACTGCAGCTTAGACACACGTCGGACACTCCATACGATGACGCATTAATCAGAGACACACACGCAAGTTGACGTATGTATATAACACACATACATGTATAATGTTGTTGTCGGATTACCACTCGCTCGAGAAGAGCTTTTTTCTCTAAGCCTGTACATGACGGAGATTTTTGATCTTGTAGATAGTCATAATTAATACTGTTTAAATTACAAAATTCGGAATAAAAGTTGTTGTACGTGGCCTTTGTTTATGTTGGAATATTGTTTGTGTGTGAGTGGTGCCATTCGACTCGGTTATTCACGCACACACATTAAATTGGGTACTGACCGGTGTTACGGGCCGTAATGTTACATTATGTTACATACTTAGCGAGCGTTCGTGAAGTCAGTACGGGGAAACGAGGAGCTCGCAACGAGCATGTTCACGGGATTTACTCACATGGCGTAACATAACATGCTCGAAGCGAATGGTACATTACATCCTGTAACGTCGGTCAGTACCCACCTTTAACTCAATTTCTATGTACACAAATGTGATACGAACACTACATGAAGAGGCTAGCGCGAAATCGTAAATTGATAGAATTAAATTGATAGGTCTATGTTTATCTTTTTAAAGTACAATCTTTTCTCAAATCTCAACAATCGTTGAAAAAGTTGAGTTTAGTCAGATTTTCAAATTCCCATCTAGGTATTCAGATTTATTCCGGTAACATTGCTAAAGCGCAGAGTTGGGTAGGTAACTGTTTTGCTGGCACGCTACGATAAGATTTTATTGAATGTAATTTTGAAAATATATAAACTCCGGCTTAAAAAAATAAACACTATTAAAAATATTCTTAACAATTTTTCTGTAGAAAAATGTGATAGATATAGAAATAAACGTTGACAAGTGGGTATGCTAATATTTTACCGTTTATTTCGGTAAAACAGATATATAATCAAAACCTATTTTAATACTTAGGTTGTAATAGTTTCCCCATAATACTGAAGTTGATATAATATTTATAAAAAAAAAAACTGCCGCGGTAAAGCTATTGCATAGCATTTTTTATCAACTTATGTAATTATAATTATTTATTTATTTTATTTATGCAGTATTCCTAACACCCCCCACTCTGACCGGCACGGCGGTGATACTTTTTAGTTTTTAGTTTTGCCATCTATCCATGAATAGCAGAACTTTTAATGACTTTTTGAAATATCACGCTTGTCTCTTTAGTTCTGCAAATCGCCTCTAGGTGGCATTGGTTGTATCGGCGTTACTGCGTTAGGTTATTTTCGTTACGGAATTTCTGGATTCGGTCTCCACGCTCAAGGCCCGCGATAGAAGCTATGCAATAGCTTAAAACTTTCAATAATTTTATATCTAAAAAAGGCGTCATATGCTAACGAATCAGTCCAACAATTATTTTAAAGAAATCTTGTTTAATTGAGTCCCTGATTGGGTAAATCTATTTCAGGAATAAAATATGTGAACGATGCGGTATGAAGCGTGAATGGTCCATGGACTACTCAGAGTTCGTGGACGAATCAGGACGCAGTGTGTTTTTTCCGCGACGGCCGCACCGCACAGTCTCCGTCTACGTCAAGAGCTTCCCTTTGACCGAGCGTGCCATAGCAAGCCAACCTTGCAAGCCACCCTTCTAAATTTATAGGTTAAGTTCGGTGATAGTGAGTTTCATTGGAATTTGTTAAAGCGACATCTGTTGGTGAAAATTTGGCAACTTTTTGGTAACTTCAAGAATATCGACGTTGATGCAGAAAAAGTTGTCAGTGATATTTGAGCAACTTTGGAATATTATTTGTGGTTATGTAAGTATGTGTTTATTCCCATTTAATTAGGTTTTCTTTTTTGGAATAATTGACTTGCAAAATCCACTGTTGATATTAACAGAATATTTTAGAAAAGAAAAATATTTTATTTATTAAATTATTCACGGAACTAAAACATGTAAAGTTATACTTTGTTATTCTTTGTAAATATAAATTTAAACCAAAAATCTACTGATATTGTGTGTGCAAGTAGGTAATGGTTTGAATAAAATACATAAAGTAACTACGTATTTTTTATTTAAAATCCACTAAAAAACTTTATTACTAACTGGTATTATTAACAATAAATACAATAAAGCACAGTTATTATTAGCTTACAGCTGTACAAAAATATATTTTTTCTTAAAAAAATCTTTCAAAACGAATACTAAGTATTTTGAAGATAAGAAAATTTACAAAAGAATACATAAGTATGTATTACTTAAGGTACTATAAATAAAATATACGTTATTTGTGTAAGTAGATTATTGATAGAAGAAAAGAGAATTGAAAAACAATAATAGTACCTACAATAATATTACTTACAAAACGACTAAATGTAATTAACTAGTATAATTACAGTAAATTGCTTACCACACATAAGAAGCAGTTGCCAATAATCTGTCAAATCCAGAATAAGATGATATTTTCACTAAACTTTGTTTAATGATCAGTGAAATCATCCGCTTCATCCATATTCGACAGAATAATGACAACCGCCGTAAGTCTTTATCACTTTACCAACTTCATTATAATTAAATATAAATACGTTTGTTGTTTAAAAATGAAATAAAAGTACTTTGAGCACTCAAGAGTTAGGTGCGTAAAAAACATTGGCCATAGGCTCACGTGATTTCATTTATTTCATCTGACGGCAAAGTTAAATAATAATATGTAAGAACACACACACCACAGTGAGAACACCTATTGGCTTTATATTAAGGCGCCGGAACACATAAGTGGCTTTTCATACATTTAGGTATAATTTTTTTGTAAAAAATTTACCACTTCTTAAAACACTGACAAAATATATAGTTAGGTACCTACTGCTTAGATAGTGGCAGAAAAGAATTATAGCAACACTATTTTTGGGGCTATACTACAACCAATAAATCAGTTATTTCAAGTGTAGAAATAATGATACAAAAACTACAGTTTCCTTTGCCACTGGTAGGATAGACATGCGTTTCTAATAAATACTTTTCTTCTTAACATTTCTGTATTGCTATTTGGGTTACATTAGAATAGTAGCAGCTATAAATACTTCACATCCCTTGTAATAAGGTCTAGTTCTTTTTGGCATACCCCCAATGGGAACCACCTTCTTTCCCTCCCTTCTTCCCGTGTGAGGAGTGGTGCTCGTTGTGTTCCTCGTGACCTTTCTTGCCGTCGTACCCTTTGTGGTCTGCGTCCACGTGACCCTTGTTGCTGTGGATCAGAGAGGAATTGTTAATGGAGACGTTTAGGGAAAACGGTTATCGTTTATATTATTATATTATATAGTATATAAATATAATAAAGTGTTCTTATTTATACCGATTTCTTTTATACTACTGCCACACAGTCGACAAATGGTATATGAAGTGTGGCAAAAGGGAAAATAGGTATAATCACACTCGCCGCGCTTCACGCACCGCTTCTCGTCATGCTGATCAATCCCTATTTTATTGGTATTTGGGTCAGAGGAAGGACGTTAATGACAGGTACACAATGATACATACGAAATACACCACGTAGGTAGTTTGCATCTTGCCTGAGGGAGAATGTGGCGAAGAAGGAAGCGTGTGGCCGGGCGCTATTGATTACCGAATCGGGAGTAAGACAATGTGACTGTAGAGTAAGCGGTTGCTAATATTCTGTCAAACCCGGACTGAAATGCACTTGTTACTGTAAACATTAGTTATTTCTTTGACAGAATATTGACAATTGCATTAGGCAATCTCGTTGGATTAAGTATACTTTCAGGGCTCAAAAACTGGTCTCTTAATTTTGAGTGTATATACTATATAATATGTATGTAATATTATTTTATATGTGTACATCGCAACAGAACTAGAAGTCGTCTTATTATATTGTGTACGTGCAAAAGGGCTCATAAAATATCATTATTTTTTATTATATTGTTTTTTGAGATGGACTTTGAACTTTGATTGTCTACTTACATCAAGGTTCAAATCCATATATCATTTTATTCAT
Source organism: Lycia hirtaria (assembly GCA_947563715.1). Classification (NCBI taxonomy): domain Eukaryota; kingdom Metazoa; phylum Arthropoda; class Insecta; order Lepidoptera; family Geometridae; genus Lycia; species Lycia hirtaria. The sequence goes on along the minus strand of OX387381.1, from coordinate 25,808,823 downwards.
ATTTTATAACCGTCCTTGTTTTCGATGTGAGTACCCTTCAATTCGCCCAAGCATCAGCATTTACAGTTTTTGTCGTACAGTTCGTGCTTAACAGAACTCACCTGTATCCTTTCTTCCCTCGTTCGACAAAGTCGTGCCCAGCGTTGACGTGGTGTGCCTTTTTCTTGCCGCTCTCATTGCTGGCGTGCTTGGCATTGAATTTGCCGTAGCGGTGGTGCTCGCCGCTCTTGTGGTAGTCGTCGTAGAACTTGTGCTCTTTGTGGAATTCGTCCTTGTGGTATTTGTTGTGGTAGCCTGGAAGTTTTATTAAATATAGGCAGTAAAGCAATGATGTACCTATATAGGTATACAACATTATACGTATACAACACCAAGATATATAAAGCCAAGATACTAAAAGGCCTTATGGATGTGGTCTTATCCTCGAAAGTGCAGAGAACTGAAATTTGACATACTTATAATTCTTACTCAATGAGTATACACTCTCTATACCTAGATAAAATTTCATTGCAGTAAAATTACAGTACTTAATGTCAAAAAAGCGTCATCCATGAGGTCAGTTGACTAGTACTTACTGCTAGAAAAATGCTATGATTCGACAGAGTTGGACCTAGGTGCTCTAATGTAAGATTTTATATATATATAATAGAACCATTTATTTAAATTTTCTTAGTTCTGAATGGCATATGCTTGTTTTTAACAAGTATAACATCAGGAGATAAGTTAATCATCTCGTGAATATTCATTAAAATAAATAAAAAACCTTTTGTTTTCAAATAGGTATTTAAATACTTTCTTATCAATATAATAGTAATAAAAGCAAAGGTTATTTGTCTGTTTGTTACCTTTGACAATTGAAAGGTTGAAGTAAGTGATCGATAAGAAATTTGGTATCAAGATGCAAATTTGAAGAAAGATATGATCACCATCATCAGCCTTCTCTATCCCTCTGCTGGGTAATTATAATGCCATCTGGAGAAAGACATAGGCTACCTAAAATGTAACACACATAATGTATGTCTTTCTCCAGTTTCTCAGACGATGATGTTAAAACATTGACTGTTTTTTCATGAGTTAAAACATCATCATCATCATCGCTTATCATCACAGCTACGGCACACATATAGTCAATTATAAAGTCCTTTAATAATATTTTACCTATTAATAGAAAGAACAATTGCTTACACGCACAAAAACTTATGTAACAGGGCTTTATAAAATGAAAAGAATTGAAGTGGGTCATTTTATATAACACCAAATGTGCGTTAACATTAATACTGTTAAAAAATCTCATTAGCAGTAACAAAGAAAATAAACCGGAACATGGCACGGCCATAGACTAACTCTTTTAGTTTTCTTTACGCTATGCCATGAGTAATGGAATAAAATAGAAATTATCGATGGGATTGCGGTTGAGGTCAACTTATTATACTTATTACAGAACAAACAATAACTTTACGTAACCGACCTGCTTTCTCTTACCGCAAAATAACTTTATGGAACTTAGGTTAAAGTTCTAGAGTGTTCTAAGTCGGAAAACGTTTATCATGCAAATACTGTGATGAATCGATTGATACAGCTATTATTTTACCATGAAATTATTGGCAAAAGGAATGGTTTATGCGTTGATTTGATTAATGTCTATACAATAGATCTAACCTAGTAGGTAAAAGCAAAACTAATGAATAGTGAGTGTAATTATTGTAGAACGAAACAGATTAATTAACAATTTAAGTATACAGTTATTGTATTATCTTTGAAGTATACACGTATAAGTTTATACTCAAAAACCTCCGGCAAAAAAGCAGCAGAACTGATTTTGATGAAACATACCTAAATCGCTCTCGATTAAATCCTCTTTTAAACAAAAAAGATTAGATTAAAATTGGTCCATCATTTTGGGACTTACGATGACTGCATGAGTGTTGGAATTTACTATCTGTAGTAAGTAAACCAACTATAATAGATCAGTCTGTGGAAATCTTTATTATCTACAGGCAAGCCTATGTGCAAGTTCATTCCCAGCTCTCGCCCCTTTTCTCTCGTCAACCACCGAAGAGTACGCTCGTCTTTACTTTACTTTCATAAATCGGTTTCGTTCTTTTTGCTAATATATTATTGTTCCGCTAGCCAAAATAAATCCATTGATATCTACCAAATCTTACTTTTATTTTGGCCCTAATCCTTCAGGTTATGGACCCAGGCGCGATTTAATATATATTTCAGAAATATTTTGCAAAAATAATTGCATGAAACGGAACTGCATAGTACCGAAAAACGTGCACACCGCAGGCCCGCTGTCCGACATTTTGGTTTTTGTCGCAGCGCGCTTTGAGAGCGCAGGTGGGCGCTTTTGTGAAGAAACGGTACTATGGCTGCTGCATCAAATAATTCGGCGTTATGTATTGAAAAGTTGCGTGGCATCGAAAACTACCATGCATGGAAATTTCAAATGAAAATGATGCTAATACACGAGGATTTGTTCGAGTTCGTCGAAACGAGAAACGTGAAGAGCGAAGATAGGAAGAGAGATCAAAAGGCACTCGCGCGCATTGCGTTAGCAATTTTGCCGTCAGCGTATAACCATATTAGAAACGCCGACACGGCATTTGAAGCGTGGAATAACCTCAAAGGAGCTTATGAAGATCGAGGTTTGTGTCGCCGACTCGGATTATTACGAGTATTATTTGCGACTAAACTCGATGAGTGCAAGGATATGGAAACCTACCTTACTAAAATTATGGATTTATCCCAACAGTTGAGCGACATAGGGGCGCCGCTCGACGATGATTTTGTTGCAGTACTCATGCTGAGCGGATTGAAACAAGAATTTGAACCGCTAATCATGACTATGGAAAACTCGAACATTGGATTAACTAGCGAAACAGTTAAGGCGAAATTACTTCAGGAGAACATACGACGTGATGACAAGAATGACAATGTGTCAGCCCTCACGGCGATGAAGAAGAAGCCTAAGTGCTTTGGATGTCAAAAGATTGGTCATTTTGTAAGGAACTGTCCGAAGAACAAAAAGAAGGCTGCTACGAAGGTAGATGGAGCTCAAACATTGCTGGCAGCTACTGCATTGTCAGTGTTAGTGAGTGAAGCATGGTATATCGATAGTGGTGCTACTAGCCATTTGTGTAATAATAAAAGTGCTTTCAAAAATTTAATCAAAGAAAAACCAGTGAAAGTTAATGTAGCGAACGGTGAAACACTTCATACTGAAGGTAGAGGGACGGTACAGGTCAGTCTCAAAAATGGAACTATTAGGGACATTAGTGATGTTTATTATGTACCAAATCTATCGGCCAATTTATTGTCTGTCAGTGCTATGACCAAAAAGGGGTATAAAATTGTATTTAACTCAAATAATTGTATTGTGCAAGACAAAACTACTGTCATAGCGAGTGCAACCATGATCGATGGTGTCTACAGACTTGATATGTCGGCATCTGTGTGTGACACTAAAGCATTTCTTTCACAGAATCTAGCAAATGGAGCAGATGTGGTTAAGAGTGAGGCGAAGGCCAACCAGAGTGACAAGGTATGGCATCGTCGCCTCGGGCATTTGAACAGAAGGAGCATGGATCTTCTGAAAAAGGGTATGGTCTCTGGAATACATTATGATAGTTCATCGTATGAACCATGTGTAGCTTGTGTTTCAGGAAAACAAGTTAGGTTGCCTTTTCCGAAAAAGTCTCATACTAGAGCTAGCGAGATTTTAGAAATTGTTCATACAGACCTAGCTGGACCTTATCCCTGTGAGTCATTTGGAGGTTCCAGATATTTTTTGCTTTTTATAGATGATTACTCTAGAAAAACTTTTGTGTATTTCTTAAGAAATAAAAGCGAGGTGTTTGGTAAATTCAAAGAATTTAAGCTTTTGGCAGAGAAACAGACAGGCAAATTGATAAAAATATTGAGAAGTGACAATGGTGGTGAATATGTTAACCGTGCATTCCAGGAGTTTCTGAAAGAGAATGGGATCCGGCATCATACCACCGTGCCCTACTCTCCTCAGCAAAACGGAGTGGCAGAACGTGCCAACAGGACTGTAATGGAGTGTGCAAGGTGCATGCTACAGGACGCTGGTCTGGCACCGTAGTATTGGGCAGAGGCTGTTAACACGGCCGTCTACCTCAAAAACCGGTGTCCCACCAAGGCTGTTCTCGGCTCCACTCCAGAGGAAAGATGGACGAAAAACAAGGTATCCATTGCACACTTGCGTATATTTGGATCTGTGGCCTATGCACTGAATCACAATCGAACTAAATTAGATTCAAAGTGCAAAGCATACATATTTGTCGGCTACTGTGAAGATACAAAGGGCTATAGACTAATAGATCCTTCATGCCCGACAAACTGCATTAAAGCCAGAGATGTGACTTTCATAGAAAATTTAACTTTGAGTAAAATGTCACATGATGATAACCCTGAGTCGCAACACATATTATCATTTTCGGAAAATGATCATGTAGAAGATAAGACTCTTTCTGACCCACCTTCTGTACAAACAGAAACATCTATTGTGGAAACAACTCTATCTGATGACATTACTCCTAATATAACAACACGGAGAAAACACACAAGGAGCAATCAGAGAAATGACAGTTTGACCACAATAGACGGTTCTGAAAGTTCATTGGAATATTATGATCCCGCCGACGAAACGTATATTCCAGAAAGTTCGAACTATGATTCGAACGATTCAAGTTTAACCGGGTTCCTGGCCGCTACACACGCGGATGACGCACCAGGGACGGTTACAGAAGCGTGTAGAGGGCCAGATGCCAAGCTATGGCGAGAAGCAATGAAATAAATCCACTGGAAGGCAGCCAAGAGGGTCCTGCGCTATCTACAGGGCACCGTTGATCTTCGTCTGACGTTTGAGAAGAGTGGTCTTAGTGTCACCGCCTATGCCGATGCTGACTGGGCTGGTGATGATGTCGACCGTAGATCATACACCGGCTATATATTTAAATTGGGTAAATCCGTCGTATCGTGGGAAAGTCGTAAGCAAAAGACAGTAAGTTTGTCGAGTACAGAAAGCGAGTATCAAAGTATCTCTGAAACATGCAGAGAGGGATTGTTTGTCAGAAATTTTTTGAGAGAATTACTTCATAGAGACATAATCATAACTATTTACAATGATAACCAGTCTGCTCAAAAATTGTGTAAAAATCCTCTCTTTCATGCTCGATCAAAACATATAGATGTAAAACATCACTTTATAAGACAATTTGTGAATAATGAAACTATTGTTATAAAATACTTATGTACTGATGAAATGTTGGCAGACATAATGACTAAAGCCTTATGCAGAGACAAATTTAGGAAATTTACCTCTCAGTTAATGTTGATGTAAAAACGTAATATTCAGAAAGGCGTTTGCGTGTTTTAAAGGCACCATCAGCGCCATCTAGTTGTTGCTATGTAAATATATTGTATGTAACTACTTGTTTATATTTAATAACCGCTATCTAGTTGAATATTGTGTATAATTCTAGAGTTTCTAACTAGTTGAGTATTAGGTAATTTAGTACTTGTGTTTAATTTAAGAATTTATAACTAGTTGGATATGTAACTTAGTATTTGTGTAAAGATCTACTTTTAAGTAAGTAGAATCAGAGCGAGACAGTTTTTGCACAGTAACTTAATGTAATTAGTATGCATTTGATTATAATTGGTTTAAGGGCCAGTGTTGGAATTTACTATCTGTAGTAAGTAAACCAACTATAATAGATCAGTCTGTGGAAATCTTTATTATCTACAGGCAAGCCTATGTGCAAGTTCATTCCCAGCTCTCGCCCCTTTTCTCTCGTCAACCACCGAAGAGTACGCTCGTCTTTACTTTACTTTCATAAATCGGTTTCGTTCTTTTTGCTAATATATTATTGTTCCGCTAGCCAAAATAAATCCATTGATATCTACCAAATCTTACTTTTATTTTGGCCCTAATCCTTCAATGAGAACTTGAAATGATAAAGATAAAGATAAAGATAATTTATTCTCATACAACACGAGAATTTTATACAACAAGTGCATAAAAGATGTTACACTAAATTTAGTCGCTTAAAATCATGTTGTGCCGATTAGGCGTACAAATGTCAGGTAATGACAAATGTCAGGTCATCATGCACAGGCGAAAAATTTTTTTTTTTTTTATTATTATTTGTTATTAGATTAAAACACAAACCAAAAATATATAAAATATGACAAAGCAGAAGCAATAAAAGATACACATAATGTCAATAAAATTAAAATTTGTCATTTAAAAAATCATGATTAGAATAATAACACTTCTGCAATAATAATGCCTTCAACTTTTTTCTAAATAAATTACTATTCTGGTCTCTTATTGACTTAGGAATCTTATTGTAGATTTTAGGACCCATACATGCGATGCTATTTTGCATCAGTGCTGTCTTTCCTTCATGTACGCGCCGTTTGTCTTGGTCGCGCCTATTTCTTACAGTAGTATCAGATAGTGTGGGGAATCACTCCCGGTTTGTTTTTTACAAAAAGGGCCATTTCTAAAATGTATAAACACGGAAGTGTAAGAATTTTATACTTTAAAAAATAGGGCTTACAACTATCTCTTTTTTTTTGAGTTTAAACATTGAACGAATAACGAGGTAAAAATTGCTGAAAGTATTTGAACAACATTTGGAAAGCACACAGCTTATAAACATGGAAGAACAAATGGGTATGATGATCTCAAAAATATAAACGGTTCCTATATCTATGTAGTGGATGAAACAGCGTGACGCAGGTGAATAAGTCTAAAATTAAATTTACCACTAAACGCTAGTTTGTTCTGTTAGCCAAATTATTTTGAATAACGTCACTGGCAAAAAACAATACTATGTGAAATCCGGATAAAACCGATGTTTTTCACAAACCATTGGTCTCGAGCTATATTATAATAAGTTCATCATTGTTGTTTGTTGCTATATTGTGTTTGTTGTTGCTATGTTATGTTGTTCATTTATAATATGAACGTTACTTCATGTAAGGGTTAGTGAAAAGATTAGTTGCATCTGGATTCGACAGAATAGTGACAACCACTATTATAGTTAGGTTAAAAAATACGTACCTTTTGTTTTATGTCCCTTCTTATGCCCCTTTTTCTCATCGAATTGAGCTCCTCTGTGCCCATGAGCCTGTTCCTCGTGACTGCCCTTGTGCCCTGCCTTGTCGTGATGCTTCTTCTTCTGCCCAGCTGCTTCCTCATACTCTTTCCTATGATGTTCGTCGATTTTGTGCCCTTTACCGCCCTTGTCTACGTGATGATCTTGGTTGAAGCCTTTGTTGCTCTGAAATGGAAATATTTGGGGCGTAAGAATATGAAGCACTTTATAGATGTAATTATAGTTAAAAAAAAAACTGAAAAACTGGCTTTAAAATGCGCAATTTTGTATTAAAAACCAAAGTACTGGACATATTTTGAAGAAATTTCTATGGGAACAATGTAAAAGTTCTAAATGTCTAACAAAAAAGGAGGGTTATGTATTTCGAGTGTATGCATGTTTGTATGTATATGTGTATGTATGTAAAGTACAAAAGGGCCCAATGGCTCGAAGTGCTTCCGAGTATCGGACCCCTATTAAGATAAGATAAGTATGTATGTATCTATGTATGTGTGTATGTATATGGATATATGGATTTCATCGATATTGTTCTTAAATGTGTTTCATCAAAATCGTTTAAGCCGTTTTTTGTCGGGAGTATGGGAGCAGTTATAGCGTTAAAGAATAACACAAATGCACACAGAAATTTCGATTTTATATTATGAATGAATTTTAATTTCGTTGTCAGTTATTTTTGTAAAAATAAGACAAAAAAAGTTGGACATTTATTTCATTAATTAAAATCGATATCAAAATGAAAACATAACAAATATATCTGGAGCCAAGAGATGAAGAAAAGAGGACCTTGACCCTTTACAAAGATCTATGAATAGTTCTTCAAACGAAAATACATATTGGACTGAAACTGTTCAGTACAAGGTGACATCCAAAATAATATTTGCGTAAACATTACGCGCCTGAAACGTAAGTATATTGTATAGTAGATTGAAATAATTTACTTTGTCACATGCTGCAATACTTAAGTCAACAAATCTTAAGATTTATACCTTTCACTAATATTATCTTTATGCAAATGACATGGAAAAGGAGAATCTATTTTCTAACGATTAGACACTTTGTTGCCTACAGGTTAAAATGATAAATATTCATGACTAGCTGCAACCTGCATTTTTACCTTCATAGTCCAGTATAAATATGACTTCTAACTTCTAACTACCTACTCAAATAAAAGAGAACTAAGAACATTGTTAAATGAAAGTATTGGCGTTTTGAAACACATTTGTTACAATTTGATCCCAATCGTAACTGCTACGATAAAATATCGTATATATCGTATATAGAAATGATCGTTATAAAATTTAGTACGCTACTTATCATCATCATCATCATCGCAGTTTTTGATAACTACGCGGATGAAACCGCGGAGCGCAGCTAGTTTATAAAACGGCGAATATTGTGAATCTAATTATGTTTATTATGTCTATAAAATGAGCTTATTGTTTGTGTGTAAGTCACTCACAGAAAAGCCATTTGAAGGTTATAAATAAAATAGTACATCGTAATTTACTACTGGAATGGCACCTTAAATATATTATATCATAATATATCGTACTTTTGATTATTTTGTACATAAAATATAAAATTTTCGAAACTTAGATTTGCTTTCCTCGATGAGTAAAATCCGTGCTAATGAGAATGCATAAGTTAATAATTTTAATGCCATTATGTATATACTACTTCTATACTGTAAGACACTCAACACATAGTTAATTTTGGGTCGTAAAATGTAAAGCACATAAAAACCAAGACAAAAACATACCTTCCCTCCATGGTGGCCGTAATGATTCCCATGATGCGCATGACCTCCGCCCTGACTGTGACCATGACTATGCTTATTATGATGATGATGACCGGCTGCTGGGGACTGATCTGCATCCAACTGTTGAAGAGTGACTACTGGATCAGCTGCCACTGGGACAGGGATCTCAGCTGGCACAGATGACACATGAGAACTAGACACAGCTGGAAGCGTATGAGTGAACTGAGCGGGAGACACTGAATGAATAGGACTTGTGAACGGTGCTGGTTGAGCAGGTCTGTAGGCTGATTCAGCTGCTTGATATGATTGAGCGTTTAGTGGAGCTTTGTGTGATGGAGAAGCAGATGACACAGTTCCTTGGTATAATTGAGCTGGTTTAGGTTGCGCTGCTTGGTATGGCTGGGAAGCGGAAGATACAGCTGCTTGGTATATTTGAGCTGATTTGTGAGGAGCTGCTTGGTATACTTGAGATGGTTTGTGAGGAACCGCTTGGAATGACTGAGCAGGCGCCACAGGGGATTTTGTATGATGAGTGGCATGGACAGTATGCGTAGGAGGCACGACATTTGCAGTCGAACTCACGTCTGGATCGAGATACCGTGCTGATTTTGGTGCACCAGGAGATGCGTACACCCTGTGGTAGTGGTCACTAGCCGCTGCCAACATCTCCTCGTAAGGAGGAGACGACGGTTCCGTATCTTCGTTGAACTCGTGGACTTCATACTGATGAACTTGACGCGGAGTTCTAACATAATCAGCCGATCGACGGTATCTCCGTGGTTCTTCGCAACACCGCTTCACTCGAATATGTTCATCGTACGGTCCCTCATCGTGCACATCTCTTCTTCTTCTGTAAACAACCTCCTCTTCTTCCACGTCGTAAGGCTCATCGACGTCTTCTTCCTCCACCCAGGGTTCTTCGGCGAATTCAGCGGCCGCGACGGCCAAAAGCAACCAGAGCACGAGTAACCGCATCACTACTGCGGCGGCACTTGCAACTTTTTTTGTTTTATACTTTGAAGCCTTTCACCAAAGGATGCGTTGCTAAACGCGGCACGAGTGTCTGGCTCCTGGAGTGTGTTTATCGTTTTATACGAGGCAGTAGGCAAATAGTAAACATGCTTGTTTGCAGAGACGAGCGTGCGGACGCCGCGTGCGGGTGACACTGCGCCGGCGACGCGACGTGAACCTAGAAAGCGTTGTTAACAGCCCGACGCAAATCAATGATTATCTTAACGATTTTTCTAATGCGGTGAAAACGGCCGTGAATTGGATATTGTCTTCTAATCGTCTGCGGCCGTGAGATCTGTTTGCGTAATGCCGTGTAACTGACAGGATGACGTGGTGAACTCTGACACCATTTAATCTACCCTCGTTTGTAAAAACAAAATGAATGATGGTTTGACGGAAACAATAATGCAGCAATGAATGTATTACCATTTTTGTACAATATTTTAAAATATATTTAATTTAATTTTGTTGTATATAATTATGAATTTGTAATATTGCATTTACGTCTGTAAGCGTAGGTAAATAATACATATTGAAGACGACGCAAAATAATCTGACGTAAGCACTGACATAATGAAAATAAAGGTTGAGGATAGGCATTTGTGTTTTCAGCTTTTCTACTAACACCATATAAATATATAGGTACGCTATAAATAAATAAATAAATATGTAGGTCGACAGCTCAGCTCATTTTCAACAATTATAAAATTAGTAAACTCAAAAATCCTCGGCAAAAAAACGGCTAACCGAATTAGGTGAAACATAGCTAAGATCACTTTATATTTTTTTTTACTTTAAGAAGATTTATTCGAAATAAAATCTTCTTTCAAACAAAAAATAACTAGTTCAAAATCGGCCCATCCGTTTAAGAACTACGACGCCACAGACAGATACACAGATACACACGTCAACATCCTTCTTTTTGGGTCGGAGATTTAAAATGTATCTAAGCACCTGATCGACGCGACGCATTTCCAAAATTCTGACGCGCATTGCCATTTAATATGGCAATGCTACAAAACGCTGGGTACGCTACCAACTAGAAGTGAGTTTGAGCAATTAGATTATTTTTAGACTTTTAAACAGTCTGGGGTAATCTATTTGCTTTTAGTGTAGTAGTTTGTTAAATATGTGTAATCTCAGACGTTTAATGCAAATCACGGCTGTACGCAGCTTTTGGTTATATAAAACGTATTTGATGGATATGTGTGATAAATGCGTGTTCTCGACTGATAGCTTTTTGGGCACACACACCAATGATGTTTTGTACGTAGATAGATTTTCCCAGGCTCTGCGTGGCAATTAAGCCTCAAGTAAGATAATTGCCGGACGCGTCTACAGGCGCGATATGTCGGGCAACACTGTTAGCCGCTTTGTGTCGTAATTTGTGAACAGTGACAATGCTATCCTGTGTGTTTAGAAAGTGCAACACCAAGACATATAAGGCCAAAAACTAAAAGGCCTTTAGGATGTGTCTTATCCTCGAAACTACTGAGAACTGAGATTTTCCATGCTTTTACTTCATATTCAATGACTATAACCTCTCAATAGATAAAATCTCATTGACACACACTAAGGGCCTTACCGAAAAACGTTACTTAACTTTAGGCAATGCTTAACATATTTTGTCAACTTCTCGCTGACACGTAATGACACTTGCGGAAAGAAGACAGATAATTTAAGACGATGGATAAAGATAGGTAACGTTTTTCGGTAAGGCCGTAACTTTGCATGTGCACGAATACTAAGTATTATAGTCGAGTGCACCAGAAAATTGAAACAATTACATTTATAAAATTGGTATGATAAGTACATATGATGGTATTATCATCTAGGACTGATGATAATACCATCATCATGTGCCTTAGCAACAGCCAAAACAGTAGTTTGATTGTCATACATATAACAAAGAGCTTTTTCGGAACATACTTTACCGCATTTCATTTCAATATTCGAAAATGATTCGAAATGTCGTGATAAAGTTGAACTAAATAAGTTTGTAAAAGTATTGGTCGTGAACTCACCAAATAGTGATTATTGAATTCAAATACAAAAGTAGTGCAGTTCCCTTGACCAATAAATTTACAATGAAAGATGGTGCAAGGTGTTTTTATGAGACTACAGTTGGTAGGTATCTATTGGTTTTGAGTTAAGTGTCACTATTCTGGGAAATATAATCGATGACATGTAATTTCGTTTCGATTCTCGTTGTGAACTTCGACCGTTGTGTGCGATCAATGTAAATATTTATTTGTGATAAAAATGACTCATGTTATTTTGTTTGCAACCAACGATTTACCGGTTTTTAAGAGCCTTATAAAATGTACGATTTAATATCTAGTTCTGATGTGCTCAAAATTCGTATGATGTCAATTTATTATAATTTACCAAGCTAGCGAAGAAAGCGTAAGTTTCTGCATGAACTGACAATATTTTAATTCGTATGTTCGGATCTTTGGTTGGATCAGTACAATACTCTTTGTGTTGGATACTGGGACTAGCACATACCTACCTATAGGATGTATATTTCTACTAGTCTTTATGAAATTAGGTAAACAGGTGTTTTTCCACAATATTGTCCGTTGTCGTAGATTTTTGATTACCATAAAGAGTATTTCACTTCAAAATGAGGAAAGTTTATTGCGGCGGAGTTTATTGACTGATTTTGATATAATTTGGCAGAAATATTTGGTACTCAATTTAAATAAGAATTTCACAAATAAGGGCAAAGTCGGTCAAAAGGTTGTCGAGAAAATGTTGTGAGGTCTCTGCAAAAAAAAGAGAAGTTAGCTACGAGGCCATTTATCAGTAGATTTTGATAATATTTGCCAGAAATATTCGATACAAAATTTTCTAGTAAGTATATTAGATTCAGTTATTAGCAGAAGACTTAGTGTGCACGTTTTTTTAAATAAAGTTTCGTACGAAGACCACCAGACCAAACCAGACCAGATATACAAGTTCGGCTCAGCTCAAGATTTAGATCTTGTTGGTAAACTTTGCCTCATCCGAATCACGGTTATGCTGAGCTTGTGGGTAACCTTTTTAACCTTTAAGATTTTGTTTTACTATTGAGAATTTCGATATCACTTCGATGTCGATATCAATCTACGGAACAATGCCCAGCCTACCGTAATACCACGGCGCCGTGTCGTCACGCACGGTCGCTCTCGCCGAAATAGTTTTCAATCAAGCAAATGAATGCATCGACAAAGATGTCAAATGGTGTTGCGTGCAGTTACATTAGTTACCTTTTGAAATAGTTTACTTAATGTTAGCTCACAATAACACAATATTGTTATACTTACTTTTACTTATTCTGCACAATAAATTGGTTCAGAAGTCTAGTTTTTAAACCCCTGTCCAAAAAGAGGGGTGTTATAAGTTTGAAAAGTGTATCTGTGTATCTGCATATATCTGTGTGTCTGTGTATGCCATCGTAGCTCTGAAAAGGATAGACCGAATTTGATCCATTTTTTTGTTTGAAAGAGGATTTAATCGAGTGTTTATAGCTATGTTTCATTAAAATCAGCTCAGCCGTTTTTTTTTCTCAGGGGTATTTGAGTTTTATAAATTTATACTTGTTGACTGAGCGAGGCATAGATTAATTAACAAAACAACAAATTGGCATTTGCATCTAAAAGGTAGATATGTCACTTTTTATCCATTTTAGTCACATATATAATAATAATAAAATAATAAAAAGGTTTATTTGTTCTTACAAAAAATATAAAAAGTAGGTATACAGACTCTTATTTTATATGCGCTATTGGTAGGTTAAGTTATACCATTTAGATTCTCTGGGCCCAGCACTAGATCTCATTAGAGCCTGTGTAGCTGGGTACAGTGTTCTAACTGGACTTTTGCCCACTTTGCGATCTATAGTAATTATAATTGTAAATTTATATATAAGTGATTCTAGATTTATTTTTTATAGCGTGAAAGGTTGTGTGAAAAACTGTGTGCGAGTGTGTATGTGTGTGGGTGTAAGGGGTTGTGTGTGTGGTACATAATATTGGACACATAGGTATGTTTGGAATTTTTAGTATAAAGGGATATTTAGGAATAAGATACATTGATAAGATTATGCCTTCGTATTTGATTTAGTAAGTGGTAGGTATATATCTGCCCAAGTGGTTTCCTTTTTCCTGAATAAAGTTTTTTTACCATTAAATGGGTCAACTCGATGAACAAGGTCGTTTGACCACAACGAAGATGGTATTATAAGTTATGTATGGTTTGTACATTACAATATATCCTAAAATCAACCTCAATCAAAAATTAAAATAACTAAGAATAAATATTAATCCAAACAGCACTCCAGCTTCTGTATATTATTTCACCGATGATTTGTGTAAGTACTTACCTACGGTTGAGTAGGATGTTGAAGTTTTTGTAGACAAAAAATGTCAGACTTAGTGTTCAGGACAAGCAGAAAATTGGAACCAATTTATCATTGAAACGTCAGTATCGACAATGGTTTCAGTCATTCTTATTGAATATTGCACATGAGTAGAATTCCGTGCTGCCTTCCCTGTTTCCTAAAAGGTGTTGTACACTAAGTACGCGATTTCACGGGCCCTGTTTTTCGGGTCTCTGGCTGGGATGTAAGGAGAACGAGATCAAATCGGGACCCTGTCTCTTAGTCTACGCTGTCCCTGGCCACATGGCACAGTAAATAGGGTATTACCACGCATTACCAAGAAGTTTCAAAGATACAAGGAATAATTTTATTTTAAATTGACGTTCTATCTTGGGCGACATAATAGTTGTTTGACATCAGAATAGAATGCGAGATAATAGTATTTTTCGACAATTTCAAATAGATATATCTTGATGAGTTTTAAAAAAAAATTAGAATGTCAGCAAAATACATTTTTTTTTGTAATTTTAACTAACTTATTATTATCGTAGTTTTTTTACTAATTAATTAGTACTATTACACTTACTAAAGTCCTCTGTGACCATATTTAGAAATCATGGGCAGACATTATTTTCAACAGCTGTTACTACAAATGAGCCATGTTTTCATGCTTTATGAACTTTAATCTGCGCTTTTCTGGATCTACAGAATTCTCTATGAAACAATTTCGTACTTTATCCTTTTTTCTTTAGTCTATAAAAACCTACAAACCAAGGAATTAATTTGCCATAAAAATGGTAGGTACTTACAGTCCGGACTTAATAGAAATCGAGGCCCTATTTACATCGGGGACTTACAAAAAGACAATTGTGAAATATCTAATTTGCGTTTGCGTAAAGCGAATTAATTAAAAACCAGCATCAATTTAACAAATAGACGCTGACTAAAAAATAAATTAAAATTGCCCAACGAGTTCTAGTGCAAATTATGAAGTTTCTAAAAACCTTTGTTTCCCAATATTTGATTGAAACTTCGTACTGAAGGTTAGACATGTACCTAGGTACCTAGGTACCTGTTAATTTGACAATAAAGGTGAACTAGCTAGATTTACGCAATCACAAAAAAATTACGTAAAAAAATTAAACGCTAGTACATAAATCGTTGATTCAAATACCTAGGTACTATGATTATTTTCGTAACAAATTTCCGAATTACAAATTATCAAGTTTTTCGTTAAGTTATGTGTTTTGTTAAGTTTTACGTAAGTACATGTCAAAAAAGGGCTAAGTTTGCGTATCTTGTAGTTATAGGTGCTTAAGTAGATACCTAAATGTATTTTAGTAATTCAATGATTTGATTTGGTGTAAAAATGAAAATATTGTGAAAAATTCATATAAACCATTACTTTAATTGTTCATAGTACCTCTCGAATAAGAAGCTGTTCTAAGTCCACATACTAGAACCTTAAACTAGCTTGTGGCCCGAAACGCACTTGGCCGGTAAATTTTTCATTGCACCGACTTAGAAGTTTGAATTTTTTAAACCAAGAGACAGATCTACGTTTCTTTATAATATGATACCTGGTTGGTTTGGTTAGATATGTCACAAAGTCAGACAGACCGGACGGACAGACAAAAATGACGTAATCCTATGAGGGTATTTTATCATTTTGAGACACGAAACCCTATATAAATAGGTTTGGGGGAGTTACGTCATTAAACACTAAATAAAATAATGTTAAAATTATTCAAATAGTTTTTATTTTGATGTGTTTTCAATAAACAGATAGGTACGTCTAAAGCAAAACGTGCGATATATCAATACAGTCTTATAGCTACAAGTACTTATAATCTACGTTAAATATTTACTGTATGATAAATTTAACAATTTTATTTACAACATTAATTTATTTGATTGAATTGGCTGAGGTGAGGTATCTTCCTATTATTTACACTTCTTGCAAAAATCGTACAATTTTAGTTTATGTCAAAGTAAATTAAAAAAAAATTAAGTACGTTTTATGACACATTTTTGTTAAGAGCCGGTAAGTAGTCCTAAAGCTCCTAACCCAACGTATGTTTAGATGAAACAAAATGTAAGTAGTTAAAAATGCATATATTAGTTGATAAGAGGCACGGACCCTGGAGTCTATGGAGAATAAATTTGTTAAATAATTAAAAAACAACGTATGGCATAGATTTTCTCTCACGTGCGACACTCTTTATTAAATTATAAATAATACTAAATAATAGGTGTACTAAAGTATCCCTTTGGAAAAAACTGGTAAATTAAAAAGGGCAAGGTATCATTATCCATTATTTTTTTAATCGAAACCCATCTTTTTTGTCTGATATTAAAGCGAATGAATAGTTTTTCTTTATTCATTCAACAACAAAATTACAAAATACACGACTGCAGAAGAGCTATTATTATTATTGCTATTTGCAGTCTAACTTACGATTTCGTTACGCTTGATACGCCGTTGAGTATATAATTTATGCGAGGAAGTATAAGCGAAGTCGCTGTTAAAGGTATAAATGCACATCTTTTAGAATAATTCTCGCATTACTTAATTTTTCGAATAAGTTTGTTGGGGGTAACGAAAAGACGCGTTTTTATTTTTGCGAGTGAGTTATATTATTGCGAAAATATATGTAACACATAACACAAATCTAATGTCATCTCGCATTTCAAATTCGGTTAAGTCGGTAAAGCTGTAGAAGGTAATATATAGAAACGTACAAACACTCGAAAAACAGTCGGGAAAAACAGTAAACATGAAAGAGGTAAAAAAAAACTACATCTTTCTCATTCTTCCGTAGAACACTCTCTCTGTTAAAAAAAATAATTTTGTTCGTTGCCATGCCAACTGCCCCGGTCCCACGCGCCGCATCAAATGTTTCATACTAAAAAAAAGATTCTAAGTATTTCGTAATTAAAAGCTTTTATTCTACTTGCCCTGTTAGTATGTTAGTATGGGACAAATCTTGCGAGTTAAATTAGAACCACTTCCTGTCGTTAGATTAGGTTGAAATTTGATTTACTTACGTAACTTCGGTGACAATGTAATAATATGGTACCATGAAGCTGGTCTCAAGATGGCGTCGAAAGGTGGCTATCGGAACTCCTAAACTAAACGAGATAAAACCGTCGAGTTTGGACACGTTTGAATAGTCTTGACAAGCACTCTTGTGCTACTTGACAGCCAGGGTCTCAAGATGGCGTCGGAAGGTGCCCATAGGAACACCTAAACTAAACAAGATAAAACCGTCGAGTTTGGACTCGTTTGAATAGTCTTGAAAAGCACTCTTTTTTTAGTCTAGTAAATAAAATATTAATTTAAAAAAATAATAAAAAACAAGTTTTTATTTAAATTAAATCATTTAAATAAAAGCTTGTTTTAAAAAAATATTCATACACAAAATTTCTAAAAACCACATTAAACAATGTAGTATAAAAAAAACTATTACGCGCAAACCAGATAGCTGCAGCGTATTTACCGACTCTTAATTGTTAGTAGCTCTTAAGTGTGTAACATTAACCTAAATATTTACACAATACACAAGTCTTTCCATTTCGATAAAAATAGGCTACCTAATTTATTCCTAATTACTTATCGTAGTTATTGTATAAAATATGTTAAATATAATGTGTTTAGATTCATTATTAGTCCATATTAAAGTAACAGAACATTTTTAAATATTTGTTTAGTAAGCAATTCCATTTTTATCAATCCTTACTTATGAAGATAATACAATAACTGTGTTGTAACAAGTGTTGACTATAATTTAAACTCAATTAAACATAAAAAAAGGTTTTTCTTTTTAATAAATTTAAAACAAAAAAAAATATAATTATAAATCGATCAATGACTTTCTGAGGTTATTGTACCTCAGGTTCTACATTTTTTGTTGGGGATGGATGTGACATTTATCCCTTTCTCGCAAAATGAATGGCAAAGTATTAGCAGACACATGAATATGACAAAATTAAATGAGGAGAGATAGAACGATAAGAAAATGCATTGCGGTATCTCTCTCTCTATCTTGGCTATCAGATGGTGATTCGACCTTGGTATATGTTATTATTACATTTACACTCGGCTCTGTTGAGCTGAGAAATGGGCATAGGGTAGCGCGGGTACGTATATAGCAAGTCACTCGTGGCTTCTTGACATACTTGCGCTGCCCACTTCCCTGTCCAATAAAGCTGAGTGTAAATGCGGGGTCATGTGTGAAGAGAGGTGGTGTGTTTCTTTGTCTAACTTAAAGTAAAGTAGCTTGTCTGTCTATATTCTACAGGATTCATTTCGAGGAGTGTGCGCAAGAGCTTCACGACCTAATTCCACCCTTCCCTAGCAGAAAGTCGGCGCATTACCACCCAATTCTCATTGAAATGTCAAAAATTCGTACTCAACGATATCTGTCCACGTTCTTGATGCATACTGCACAGGAATGGAATTCTTTGTCGCCATCTCTGTTTCTTAATCTTGGAAAAAGGCTAGAGTGAATATATAAGTAGGTATATCTTCTAGATCGACGAGCTCCATCCTCGCCCACACCGTCGCTTAACATCAGGCGAGTTAGTGGTCAAACTTAATCTACTTGATATAATTTTTTTTTATCAATTTATGCTGAGCTTCTGTTAAAAAATAAAACAAAAATAGCCAACATGTCTATTATTATCTCAATCAATCCCGTGTCATTCACAAAGTATTTCAGTAAAACAGAAAAAAATGTGTTTCAAAGTAATATGACAGAATTAATTCTTATCATGTAATTATAACTACCTAGTAAGTCTTTACAAAATGGTCTGAAACGAACG
Source organism: Lycia hirtaria (assembly GCA_947563715.1). Taxonomy (NCBI): domain Eukaryota; kingdom Metazoa; phylum Arthropoda; class Insecta; order Lepidoptera; family Geometridae; genus Lycia; species Lycia hirtaria. The sequence goes on along the minus strand of OX387381.1, from coordinate 25,789,712 downwards.
GTGTGAAGGTTTCAGGATCTTTTATTTTCTTCTTTTTATGGAGCGGACAACTTTTCTGTTTGAGTCCAGTTTCCGACTTGTTGTGTGTTGGTTTGTATTGAGCTGGGATGGAAACACTTTTCTTGGCAAACTTTTGGCAATGTTTCACTTTTTCTACTGTCACTGTGTCAGGTAAAGTTCTTAGATCGTTGAAATCGTTCTTCAGTTTGCTGATGTAAGCGTCTGGAGATACTTCTAGATGGCTGTGGTGGAGGCAGGTTGATGTCATCTGGGAAAAAGAGAATGTAATAAGTGATTTTATGCCACAGTTAACAAAACTATAGCGATGCCAGTAGATATTGTTTACTTGGTATTGCATTGTTAGTTTTATGATAATCAATCTTATTATATCATTATTCTATTCATTTAGTTCCCTTAATACAATCTTTGTTTAGTTTGGGATAGATGGTGCTGCATTGTGTGATATGTCCACCAATATTTATTTTATTAGGTATTTATTTATTTAACTATTAATCTCCAAGCTAAAAAGACCTATTATAAGTTTGACGTGTACTCGTATGTGTATATCTGTGTGTGTCTCTGGCATCGTAGTTCTCAAACAGATATACCATTTTTGGTCTAGTTTTTTGTTTGAAAGAGAATTCCATCGAGTTTATGTTTAATTAAAATTAAAAAATACATTTTAATGGTAAAAAAATATCGGTTCAACTGTTTTTTTTGTTGTTGCGGGTTTTCAATTTTCTAAACTTATACTCGTCTGTGAAAATTCTGTTTGATTTGAACATAAATAAAAATTATCTGAGAAAATTCTATTATTTTGTGTACAATGTATGGCGATAGGTATTAATGTTCTTGTCTCTAACTGAAATGGGGGCGATTCAGATGTAAAGCTTCTTGTAGACTAATTTGACTTGTAGCGGCTGAAGTGACATGACGCAGATACTCCGTACCAATTGGTACAGAGTGATGGACACTCCGTACCGATTGGCACTGAGTATCTGCGTACAAACGTACGAAAAAACATGACGTCTGTCTCTGGGAGGTCACTCTTCAGGCCTCTGGTGTCTAGTGTCTAGATAGGGACAGCTGCCCTACCTAGACACTAGACCCCCTAGAGATTAAAAAAATTAAAGCGAGCTTGTGAAGCTTTACACATTGAAATTGGAACCATTCTTATTACAATCGCTATAGAGGCAAAGGCTCACGCTACAAGTGTAAAGCTTCATGCTCTTGACTGTACCTACAATTCATATTTTTCTCATCCTCCATAATATTAACATGGCCTGGGCCATGGGCTGGCTACGACCTTGGCTGAGGGGTTGGTTTCGCGGAGCCTAACACTGTATCATACGTACGCAACAATTGTCAACTAGTACGTACAGGCGGGTCCCTCGTGCGAGCGTAGAGCGCGGCTCGCTCGGCGAGCTCGATGCGCAGGCGCCAGGCGCGCGCCGCCGCCGCACGCGCGCCCGCTGGCCGACCGTCGTCGCGTGTACTGTGCCATCTGCAATTACACGATCGTCACTTATTTTCTATTAGGTATTTATTCTACTAGGAAATATCTTAGATCAGGGGGGTTAAACAAGTGGTATTCTGATTTCGAGAACGTCAGTAGAATAGAAAAGTAAATGTATGAAATGATTAATGATTAGCTAACGTCAGTCAGTTTCTTAGCGTTTAGACATAGACATAGTCATAATTTTATTGTAACAAAAACACACAGAAAATAAAAAATCATATACACAAAATAGGACACAAAATAATGTTTATGTCACTATCCGGCCCCAGCTCAGAATAATGCTAGTTGTAAACAACCAGCGCTGGTCTTCCGCTGGAACCGGATTTTGGAATTTCGAATAGTAAGCGTTTAAAGAAATATAAACGTTCGCCATTTGTCTAAGCCTGCAGTACTTGTATTGCACTCTCTTTTATATCCTCACTCTTACTCGAAGTTTGGGAGCAGCACAACGGTGGCGTCTTCATACTCGTGTTATACATTGCAACGCTCATTTGTATTGTTGGTTTATTTCTGCTGCGGAATTAGATAGATAGATAAACTCTTTATTGTACACACCTTAGAATCTTACAATCAAGATAAGATATTTACAATCTAGTGTAACAACTGGCGGCATTATCGCTAATAGCGATCTCTTCCAGTCAACCTTAAAGAATTGAGCAGAGTTGACCACTTTCATCGCGCGGCCTGATACATTGTGGAATACGCTTCCTGAGTTAGTCTTTCCCCGATAGATATAATCAGGATGCCTTTAATCGCGAGTGAATTTTAGGTATTGTAATTCGTCTAAGTAAGGCCGCTCCGTCGTAGACCGCAACGTCGCTTAACATCAGGTGAGTTCGTCAAGTGCGGTCAAGCGCAAACCTGTTATTACATAAAAAAATTGCAGTATATTGATCCTCGTACCTCGTCAGCAGCTGCAATATCCTGGCATGTTGTCCTGCAGTTCTTAGCGCGAGGCAAGCGGCGCGCACCGACACGGCCTCGCCGCGTGCGCTGCCGCGTCGCAGCGCAAGACGCATGCCCACTGTGTAGTAATCCAGCGCTAGGGGAAGCAAACCTGCAACAACACCATTATAAAACTTTTTTAAACTATCACGGTCATTCATTAAATCACAATATTTAAAATTATACACGGGTCTAGCCCGGTGAAAGGCATCTGTGCGGCCGGAACCAACACTGAGAGGCCCTTTTACAAATGTACCTATAATAAAAAATACAGATTAGGTATATGGATAGACTATGGATGGATTACTGTACAATATGGAGTTTAATAGATCTTGGCTATTATGATGGAATGTTAGTGACTTAAAAACTAGGCTATAGGCTGATGGTCTCACACAGCAGGTAAGATGAAGTACTTATGTGAAAAATCACTATTATTAACGGAAAAGAAAAAGAAAGGCAAACCAAGAGGGTAGATTTCTTAATGTGTAGATAGTTTGTAGTTGGTAATATGTAAATAGCTTTAAAATTAATAAATTATTTTTTGGATTTTATCTTAATACACTTAATTTAATTATATTTAGAGGGTAGACAGTTATGTCTGCTCCTAACCGTATCATCCATCTGCATTCTTCAGTCGCCCGTGAACATGGTGCATGTAACTGTGCCGAAATATCGGGAGCTCAAAATTAGCGCGAACCACGGTAAATATCCCTTTAGTAATAATAGTACTCGAATATCACCCACCTCTTTCCGTCATCCAGTTACCATAGAGCACGTAATGCTCCCAGTTCCCTGGCTCCAACTCCACCAACTTGTCCAGGATCCAGCGCTTCTCTTCAGGCCTGAGATGGAGCAGCTCTAAGTAAGCTTGCACAAAGCGTGGCTCCAAAGCAATACAGCGCTCGAGCATCCTTAGCGCATCGCTGGGACGGTTCTTCTTTCTGGAATGGTTGAAAAACTAGTTAAAAGGTCATAAAATGTATGATCAAGGAATAGCTTTAAATAAAATCATATCAACTAATTTGAAATGGAACTATTTCTAACAAATCCTTCGCAATAATATTGAATATTAATATTTTCAATATTATTGCAAAGGATCTTGTGAATAAGAGTTTCTAACAATAGCGTTAGAAACTCGTATTTGTGTATACAAGCAAGACAATTAGATAAAATTAGATACAAAAAAAACACAAATTAGATAAAATTTTACTAGATTCAGTTATGTAAATCATTATTTAAATTTATACCAAGATTTTACCACCGATTTACCACCGTAGAGTACGCCACATATGCACTGGAATAAGGCGTTTACCAAAATGCTTGTTATGTCTGCTTTTTGTGTATTCACTTTTGAAACAAGAGCATCTTCAAATGTTGGTCGAGGCTCTTCGATATAAGACCGTTTACCGTTACGACTATCGGGACAACGATCGTTTAGACACCATTTTCCATGACAGTTAACTTGTAAGCCTAGTCAAGATACTTACTGACCATGTCTATCTCAGCTTTCACATGATTTTTGTCGTTTGGGTTTTTTTATTTATTAAGGACATAAATTGTTTTGTAAGTATCTACCAAATGCATTTGGTAGATACTTGCATAGACTTATGAAATTACGTTACAATTAATTAAATGCAGGTAAGTATTTACCAAAGTAAGCCCAAGTCATCACCCTTTGACTTTGAGTCCAACCTTACTCAATGCCAGCGCGTACGCACGACGGTTAGTGATAACTGATAATCTTATCAGCTACACTGTCACAAAACAGTTAAGGAACTTGTTCAAAATTTGAAACAGAGGTTTTTCTTTCTTGCGTTTTTGTCATCTTATACCAGTCAAAGTACACTAGACGCGCTCTCTAGAACTTCATGCATGTCCTTAAGCTGGATATTTGGTTTATGAGTTTACATCAATGGATTCAGTTTAACATTTTACGAATATCGACATTTCAATGAACGTCAATAATCCTACACTGCGCATTCTTTCTAAAGAAAGAGTAAGAGTCTGTTTCATTTTGTCTAATCCTTGATTATTCTAACTAATATCTATTATAAAAGCGAAAATATCTCTCTCTCTCTCTCCCTCTCTCTCTGTTTTTGTTGTCTTTTTTTTTGGTCAAACAGCAGAACCGATCGTTAAGAAAATTGGTACAGAGATAGCTTAGGACCAGGAGATGGGTGAAACTGCGGGGAATAGTCAATTCCCGTCGGTGTAAGCCACGTTGGATTGTACAGACAGTTGTATTTGCTTTTTTAATATTTACCGCATATAAATAAAGATAGTATAATTATGTGGTGGTTGAGGTAGGCTAAGATTGCACTGTTATCTTGTAAAAATAAAGTTACCATTATTTACATAATATTATGCTCATGCCTGAGATGAGTAAGATGAATTCATGTCATTTATGTGCATCTGCAAACAAAGATGCGGTAGATTACTTTTCTTTTTTTGTAGGTTTTGATAAAAAACAGTATAGTGTTCACTGTTCAGTAACTTGGTGGATAATCGTAAAAAGTAAAACGTATCTATGAAGTGCCACCCGCATCTCATGTCTGGCCTTACACTTGCCCTACATACCTATAGCTACTGGGAAACGCCTAAAGATATAGCTAGAAAAATCGCGATAGCTATGATGAATATTAGCGTTAATGTAATGTGTGAGAACCTAGCATCAGAGATATGGTAGATCGCAAATATTGGTAATAACTGCACTGCAGACACTTTGTACATCTCATCATCATCATCATCTCAGCCATAAGAAGTTCACTGCTGGACATAGTCAATAGTCAATAGTTTATTTGCAACATATGTAGATACATGCAGGTCTTATAAATAATACATGTCATTGGTTCAGAAGTACATATGGCCCTGTAAGGGCATGGAAACATTTGACTCGGAACGTTCTATTTTAGATCGCTAAACTTATCCTTAAAAAAAATCATTTAAATTGTAGTAGCAAGCATAGCATAGACCTCCCCGATGGATTTCCAAAAAGACCGATTGGAAGCGGCTTGCATCCAGCGTCTTCCCGCCACTTGTTTGAGGTCATATGTCCATCTCGTGGCTGGTCTTCGCTGTGCTTGCCTGTACGTGGTCTCCACTCGAGAACCTTTCGATCCCATCGGCCATCAGTACATCTACCTGGCATAATGTATGCACAGATGGAATTCGATAGGTGCTCCTTTACGGTATGTAACCGATGACTTCAGGGAAGATTCTAGCGGCTTCATGGAAAAAGAAGGAACAAAGGAAGCCTCCCATGCTGCTGCTTTCATAACTAAGATATAGCTTGAGAATTCTATGCGTGATAGAATCAAATACTTGTACTGTGTACTTACAAGGATAATTGTGGGCCTCAGCAGTGGAAGCGCTGTTGTTATTAGTCAAAAACGGTGACTTTATTCTATAGATTATCATCATCATCATCTTAGCCATAAGAAGTCCACTGCTGGACATAAGCCTACCCCATGGATTTCCAGAAAGACTGGTTGGAAGCGGCCTGTGACTAGGCATTTCGAGAAAATTGTGTTTATTTACTCACCTATACAGTTTGGCCAGGTTGTAATGTGCGTTGACGTGGTCTCGGTTGTACTTGAGCGCCTGCAAGAAGTGGTGCTCTGCGCGGCCCGAGGCCAGCACGAGGGTACCGAGGTTGTTGTGGGCGCTCGCGTAGCTTGGCCATAGTCTGGAAGTTGAATAGGGTTGCCAATATTAGGTTAGTTTTTGAAATTATATAATTCATAACTGAATACTTATATAATTATTCAAAATAATTAAATTATTATTAAAAAATACATAATTCTTATTGACTAGCCTTGTGGCTCAGTTGGCAGTATGTCTGCTTGCCGAGCTGTAGGTCGTGGGTTCGATCCCCACCCAGGGCAAACATTTATGTGATGAGCATGGATGTTTGTTCTGTGTCTGGGTGTTTCTATGTATCATATGTATATATTTACAAAAAAAAAGTATATATGTATTCTATCAGCCATCTAGTTCGATAGTACAAGTAAGCTTTGCTTAGTTTGGGCTAGATGGTGTTGTGTGAAATGTCCCCAAATAAATATTATTATTATTATTTATTTATATTATTATATATCGCTTATATCACTCTAATATTATAAAGGCGAAAGTTTGTGAGTGTGTTTGTATTTTTGTTACTTCTTCACGCTCAAACGGCTCAACCGATTTTGATGAAATGTATGATGGTATGGAAGTAGTTGACTGGATTAACACATGGGCTACTTTTTATCCCGAATAATAATATCTATTTTGATATAATTTATGTAAAAAGCGTGTAATACCGCGAGGCGCAGCTAGTTTAACATAAAAATTATGTCATAAAATATGACCTGACGTTTAGAATACTTTGCAGTGTCCGTGGTCACAAGAAAGACTAGATGTAAATTGTATTTTTGATATGAAAATATTAATCACTACCGCCTTTTATTTTTATGTAAAACGATACGCACGCAGATGTTGCTCACGTTGCTTAATTTAAATGAGTAAGAATCGTGAAAACCTTACCATATCGTCTAATAATTATGGGACCAACTTGGGAGCTTTCTCTATACATCAATTTAAGAAACATAAAAATTGGTTCACGAATGACGGAGTAACTCGTGTATATACATTAAAAAAATACGGTACGAATTGATAACCTCCTCCTTTTTCGAAGTCGGTTAAAAACGTTCGACGTCTCACATCCAATCCAACTAAGAATTGGAGAATTAAGATTTCTTTAGATATTCATAGTGTGATGATGACAAAAATGTGATATTTGTGTGATTTAAACATACTTACTTTGGTTAAAATTTACATTATATTTTCCAAAACGTAGGTACGTATTGAATTAAAATTATTTGTAACCGAAACTTTTGATGGATTCGTAATTTAATGAAAGACCTCTGTTTGTAAGTTTATTACAAACTTTGCTTACTTAAAAGTTAGTCAAAACGTTGACATCGCTTCGTTTAAATATTAATTGTACAAATTCAAAAGTCTCCGCGAATTCGAAGCGAATCCTGAATGGACAGTTTACGAACTAATTTCTCCTACGATTTCGAACAAACGTATTGTGTTACCAGACTTGCCAGTTTCGAAGGAAAATAAGGAAATGAGTACTTACGTCAGCGCCTCTTTGTAATGTTTAATAGCTTTCTCTTGCTGATCGATATCTTTCAGGAAATTGGCGAAGTTGTAGTGGAGTTTGGCGTTGTGGGGGAGAACTGAGAGATCCGCTCTGGAATACGATTACAATTAATTAGTTTTGAAATGCATATTCCTCATTACGATCTGTAGTTCCATTTCGACCAATTAAACCGATCGACTGAAACTGATCAACTATTATTATGTATTTCCTAACAACACAACTATTTGGTTGGTCCGATAGGAGCAATTTACTTTGTTCCTAAACAAACAATTTAAACTTTGTGTTATATTAAAACAGTAATATTTGTTTGCACGAAGTTACCAGTTTAAATCATTTTATGGAAGTATATTCTCACTTAAGTGCTTGGGGCTGTTAAACTAGCATGTTAAGAAGACCTATGTCATTTTAAAAACGTTACCTACAAGAAGCTCTTCCTGTAACTGACCTATTTAATCAAGAGCGCATTTTTGAGTAGCAAAAAAAAAAACTATTTGCTTAGTATTAAGTGATTTCACTATAATGATAAAAAAAAAATGTGTGCACTCAATATATTATCGCATCGCGTTTTCACAGTTCTAGCTAGCTTTTTAAGATTTTGTAAGGGTCCAAACCGTTTTACAAATACCCAACTTGCTTACTTTGACTAAGTGACCAACTAGTTCTTGATTTATCATGTATCATTGGTGAAATAAAATTCCACAGACTCCGATGGCTTGGCCATTTGGAATGGATTCGAGAGGATCGTGCTACAAAAAAGGCTTACTTGGGAATGCCACAAGGAAAAAGGCCTGTCAGACATCTCTATACTTGGGACGGAAGAGATGAAGTAGAGAAAGATCTCAGGGAGCTGGACGTTCATACCTGGCTATTCTGGCATAAAAATGCACAAAATAGAGTAGAGTGGTGTCATCTAGTATCGGAGGACAACACACATTTGGGTCAATGCACCAACAAAGTACTTAGTTTGTTAGCGTAGTGACCCAAAATGTGTCTTGTATAACTAACACTATAGTTTTGTTACCCACCTAAGTAGGGTTTCTCTTGTCCTCCAATCCCTGTTCCTGAGATGCGTGCGCGCAACTCCCGTCGCCACCAGTACAGCGACGCCGATGACAGCAGCGCGTCGCCCGTCGCCGCCGCGTCTCCACACCAGCTGCACCCCGTATACAGTGAGGAGAACTGAACCCACGCTGGAACGGATAGGGATTTGTCTTTTAGCACACAATATTATTCATGGGAATGTAGAGGACGAAACTCGGACCACGAAGCTGAAGAACTAATATTAATTCGATTTATAAAGTAGAATTAGGAATGTGTGAAAGTATATTTTTGAGTTTGCTTGGCGTGATACGTACCGCAAAATTTTCCTATTGTAAAATGAGTTACAGTGGCTTAACAAGATTGAGTGGCAGAAGATAGGGCACATAACACGTAGAACTGATTACAGACGGGGCCGAAAATGTGGAATGGAGACTGGATAATGATGATGATGATGAATAACTGCTGATACTAACCATGATGGATATCCCAAAAACACTAGTAAGTAAGTTCATGTAGACTAAGTGGCCAGCCCTAGGTCAGAGTTATTAAGCCGCCGAAAGACCTCTGACCTGACTTGACGACTGCTGTTTTTAAGAATAAACAACCGGGACCTACAATTTAACGTGTCATCCGACCCACGGTAGAGCTCAGAAAGAAAACACTGAACAAAGCAATTTAATTCCATTGTCATCTTGCCTACTACTAAAATTTAGAATAGATTAATCGCAAATCTATTATTTGTGATAGTAACAATATCTACATTAATCTTACCTAGGAATGTAAAGCACCCTCTCAGCAACGACGAAACCCACCGTGACAAGTAGGTTCGAAGCTGGTAGGTATGGTATCACCAGCAAAAGCAGACCTACCACTGCAGGCGTGTGCTTCTGGAGCTGGAATCATTGGCATTTCATTTTAAAATCAAAATTTATGGAGTCAGGTCAAAAATATTCTTACAGTTTCCCTTTTTATAAGGCCCACAGATGAATTACCACTAGATTCACTTAATTGTTTATAAGGTTGAACATAATAAGCACGCCACTGTCCTTAAAAAATTGAAGATCATTAAAAAAAATCTTAAATATAAAAAATTAACTCAACCCGCTTCATCCCAATTAGTAGGTACCTGGGACCTGGGAGCCTTTACCAAGCGTGTGTTACATCTCCCCCATGGACTACCAATTGGAAGCGGTTTGCATCTAGCGTCGTCCCGCCACTTGTATGAGGTCATCTGTCCATTTCGTGGCTGGTCTTCCTACGCTGCGCTTGCCGGTGTGTGGTCTCAACTCGAGAACTTTTCGATTGATTAGTGCAAAAATACTGCTCAGAAGTTTTTTACATGAAGTGACACAGCCGTGGCCAAAATGGTAAAGGTTCCCAGGTACTAGCTGATTGGGATATTGCGAGTTCAAGTCCCGTTGGATGTTGTAAAATTTTTGAACTGTCTATAAATTTGTAAATTCTTAAGTGTGGAATTAACATTTAAGACATAAACATTTCAGAAATATCGAATACACCTTTGTCAAGTGAAGCTACTGGGTAAATAATGTTAGGTTCTCAAAAACAGCCCACACAAAGATGGTAGCTAGTAGTACGCTGAGAGTACCCTACTACCACCTTCATGTTTTGATTCTCTCAATGTAGAAAACATTAACTTTTTAACACCAGCCCTAACTTATAGATATGAAAATAAGGGCTCACGATCTTTAGATTGAAATTAGCAGGTGTAACAACAGATACCATCAAAAGCCTACCTCTATATCTGCCAGGCAACGGTACGACAACGCCAGCAGTGCTATCAGAGCGGCACACGTGAGAAGGTTTCTAGGATCCCAGCCCGACGTGAGCAGCGGGACTGAACCCATCTGCCAGTCGTGGCTTAGTGTCCACGGACACAGGAGTAACCACCAGTTGAACGCTGCTAAGTAGCAGAATGTCATTATTCTGGAAAATTTACGAATGTTAAATTAATTGTATGTCAAACTTACTAAACTAATAAAGTCTTAGTGCTAAAGCAGAACCTCTCAAAGTAACTGCTGTTTATTTTTCCTTCAACTTTTTACAATCTTTAACGGTGTACCTATTAGTATTCTGTCGGTCACAAATTTTATTTGAAAAAAGGCAAAATTAGACCTGGATCGAGGTTCCGCTTTTTTATATACTAAATAGATTTGTTTACCACCAATTCGCCCTATTTGCAATTTTGGCCGAGAATGAAACACGTAGATCTAGAAGATATCTATTTACTCTAACCTTGAAAATTCCAAGATGAGAGAAACAGAGAAGGTAGCAGAGCGTTCCACTTCTGTGCAGTACGCATAAAAAATGTGGTACCTACGCTAGATGAGTATCGTGCATTTGCCTTCGTTAAATAACTTAAATAATACCAACGCTTTAAAATAATTCCACCTCTATACCAAGTAATACCTTTAAAATATATATGAACCAAATAGACAGCGAATAAAGCCAGGAAGGTTGTGTTCTATAAAAAAAAAAAATAGTCAACTTTAGTTGCAGTTAACTTATTAGCTGATACACTGCTCCTTTCTTGCAACACTAATTAATTTTAATACCGATGTGGAACTAACCTGACAGCAATAGAAGGATGGAAGGCCGGTGGGTTGTCTTGCGGAGAGAAAGCAGGAAGAGAGCCCTGGAGTAGCGCAAGCCTCACGCCTACCAGCAGTGCTAGTCCTGCCAACGCACGCACCACTCGCCCGCAGAAACTCTCACATTTCCACCGCCACTTCACTGCTGACGATGACCTGGATGTGTACAAATTAGGAATTAGATTCAAAATTCAAAGTTTGCCGTATAACAAGCTTTGCTTACTTTGAGGCTTGTTAGTGTTTTGTGAAAATGTCCACCAATATTCATTTATTACGGTTTCAAAATATTTATATTCTCATAAGAATTACAAGTGGCAGGAAAACGCTGGATGCAGGCTGCTTCCAACCGGTCTTACTGGAAATCCATGGGGGAGTCTTATGTCCAGCAGTGGACTTCTTGTGGCTGAGATGATTATGATGAAGAAGAATTACAAATTCACAAAGAACCGAGATAAACTTGAAATATCTTAAAGTATAAGCACAGTGAGCAAAAGATACTGTTACTAATTACGTTTTATATTCTTGCGATTCCAAAAAACCATAAATCAGTTATAGTGATGCGTACTGATAGGTATGTAAAGTAGTAAAAACAATGTAACATCCGAAGACCGAGCACAAACACAAAAGGCTGCATTAGATCTGTTCACACTTGTTGCTTTGTTTGTTAGAGATTAATTTTTTATATATATAATTTTCTAAAGTTGCGTTAATTTGTCACAGACTATAAAGTTGAGCCCAATTTAAAATCTTCTATGTGTATTATTAATATAATCACACGAGACTTTGTGGGATCGATCACTACTCTAAAATACTATAAAAAAATCACACAGGAGATTTTAGATTTGCAACAACGATAATGAACTCGTCCACTGTTTCACAATGTTTTACTAACCTGGCTATAGGAGTCCAACACCTGTACATATCGAAGGCTATGTTGAACAGCAGAGCGGTCAGGCCAGTCTCTTTGGCCAGCATACTGAGAGCTGCGAGCACAATGCTGGCCCATACTCGGTGGCGGCCTGATGACCTGGAAATACACAGATAGCGAAACTAAAGAAAATAAGTATCGATAAGATTTTTTCTTTCTTTTTAGGGTTCCGTACCTCAAAAGGAAAAAACTGAACCCTTATATGATCACTTTGTTGTCCGTCTGTCTGTCTGTCCGTCCGTCCGGGTGTGACGTATCGTGTTGAAATTAAAATCATATACGCAGATCTATAGTCTCTTGCTGCAGAAAGAAAAATCAAATTCGCACTATTTTATAGTAATTTATTTTACAATAATTTTGCTTGCGAGCAGTCGTCCCTACTTACCTTCATGAAAACACGCGCTCAAAAAGTGCGGGCTGAGATAGCGTAAAATACGTAAAATTCAGGAGAAGCCTCGCTTTAAACGGTTAAAATAATAATTTTCTTGAGTAAAGTTCCAATAATGAACCGCATCTAAAATATTAATATATCAAATAATTTAATTTCAATTCAGGCACGCGTTTACGACGCCTGTCGCAACAGATATATTCTCCCCCTGTCATAATAAAATCACATCGTTCGCCGGAAGCCTGCTTATTGATTACATTTGAGTATATTGAACGTTCTTGATTATAACTACGTCAGAGATATACTAGATCAACAGTAAGATAGGTTCAATTAAATTAATTACAAATTTGAGCGATTTGGTGACTTTTGGTCCGTTAGCCGGGAGCGCATCTCATTTAAAAAAAATATCTGAACGCCTGAGCGAAGCGCGACCAAAATGCTGGTGCGTATCTGGTCTAACCCAAGCACTGCCATTCGATGTGCTAGTTGCAGGATACCCAGAATGCATGTCAGTATGCTGGATACTCTACCAGCTAACTTTCGAAAAAAATTTTTTTTTCGTAACCTCTGTTTATTCGTAACAAATAAGCGATCTTCCAAAAAATATCCCAAAAAAATTTCATTCAAAGTGGAGATTATTTATTAATTATAAAAACGGCAAAAAAAAACACGTTTATTGTATGGGAGCCCCCTTAAATATTAATTTTATTTTAATTTCATTATTTATTTTTGAAGTGAATAATATAATTCAATATTCTGTGAATATTTCAAATGTCTACCCGTTGCCGTGATCAATATCGAGCAAAAACGAGCAAAAAAAACACGTTTGTTGTATGGGAGCCCCCTTAAATATTCATTTTATTCTGTGTTTTAGCATTTGTTTTTATAGAGGCAATAGAAATACATCATCTTTGAAAATTTCAACCGTCTAAATATCACGGTTCATGTGCCAGCTTATTCTATTCTATTCGAGGTAGGGTGGGAAGCCATGAGCCTCTCCGTCACAGCGACCCTTGCGGATCTATTGTAACTTCCCTCCTAAAAGATACAGCCTGGTGACAGACGGACGGACAGACAGCGAAGTCTTAGTAATAGGGTCCCGTTTTTACCCTTTGGGTACGGAACCCTAAAAAATAAAAACTTTAAAAAAATATTTCTCCTCTCAAAATAAACATAAATACATTTCTCAGTTTTCTCATATCCATACTCAATGATTTTATATGTTAAGAAATGATGTGAAGTGCGAAATACATATATTGCTGCACCAGTTAAGCGTATTCTTAAATAAACAGTAGATTTGAGCAAACCTTTTTGGAAAAACGCACACTCAACACTATATCAATCGCAAAGTAAGCGCAAGTTACACTATGAAACTCGCTCTTAAACAAATGCAGTCGGGTAATTTGATATTCTTTTAACAATAGACACTTGTTCACTTTTTAAAATTTGTCAGAATAAAGTGAAGCAAAAGTTGAAGTACCTAATGTCAAAAACATCACAATTCAAAGATGGCTCGCAGACCTGTAGAAAAATCAAGATCAGATATAAACGAGCGCGAGGCATCTTTGAGCGCCATTAGCCGCGTACTGACTGAGCAAGCAGCCTCGCGAGGCAGTCGCGCGAGCCAAATCCTCGGTCGATCAGGACGTGCCTAATGTCATTTGCCTCGGCCGTGGTACTTTCTGACCGACCGAGGATTTGCCTCGTGCGACTGCCTCGCGAGGCTGCTCGCTCAGTGAGTACGCGGCTAATAAGAGGTCATAATGCAATGGTCGTGGTACTTTCGTCTTTCCTTACGTTCTTGTACCTACTGCCTACAGCAAGTTCCGTGAGCCGTGTTTCTGTCAATACAGTATCAGCAAATGCGTGTTGATTATTACGGACAGGCATCGGGTTCGCATCGATTCGATCTCGACATAATTTGTCATTATCTGGGTCAGCCGGCGGGCGCCGTAGTCACACGGAAATGTTTTATTTTCACTGCTGAAATGGATCGCAATATTATCAAATATTCAGCGATTTTGAGATCGATTTGAAGCGTATCTATTTTGTTTTGCTGTTGTCTCGTTTTGTTTCCAGATGGGTGATTAACGGTGGATTGAAAATTCGCACGGAAAAATGACGGTTGTTTTTAATGAAAGTTAACTGTATCGAGTTATTAGATAGATAAACTCTTTATTGTATACCAAATTAAAGATTACAAAAATTACAACAGAACATAACAGAACATCACACATTATGGTTCATACTTAACACTTAATGGTTCATACAGAAAATTTAACATTTTAACAAAACTAAATCCTTTAAATATGAAAAATAAATTTGACAGTTCCGTTATTATTGGTATAGTTTAAAAAACTGAAAAAACCGACTTCAAAATACGCAATTCGTTTACTTGGATGTCATTTTTTCCAGTTATTTTGTTTTAAAAACTAAAGTACTCAACCGATTTTGATAAAATTAATATGAGACCACCTTTGTAGTATGACCTACTAAACAAAAAATAATCATCAAAATCAAATCATAAATGGTGGAATAATCGCTGAAGAAACATACAAAAAAAAACCATACAGGTGAAGGAGGAGGATATGAGGACCTCCTTTTCGGAAGATGGTTAAAAGTAGAGTGAGTAAGATAAAGGTCAAAGTAATATTGAAATAAGATTGCTATTAAGATTGTGGTAACCCCCCAGGAAAGGGACAAGTTCTACTCTAAAGAGGTATCTCCAACCACAAACATGTAAACAAGCGTCATGCTTCAAACATCCCGAAACCCCCATCAAATAACTCGCGTCATCTGCGCATACTTCGCCAGTCTTGTTACCGCGGTCTACGGCATGCCGCATACCAGCTGGCCAACTACCGCCATACTTGGCCACAGTTGCTCATAGTTAGTTGCGTGTTGTGACCAAGTTTCTTCGGGTCACTTTCTAAATGATATTGGACGCGGATGTGACGTGACCGGAAACTTTTGTGACAGCGTGCGTGCGTCAGCTTTGTCCCTTGCTGTGGACCAAGTTATAATTGTCTTTGGTTTAATAGAACTCGAGGGATAAGTTTAGTGTTTCAGCTTGAGGCTTTTCAACTATCCTGAACTATTCTTTACAACGAAATGAGTTGCGAGAAACGGGTACAGTAGATATGAATGCTATGAATACAGTTAATTGCTGCAGGTGGAGGAGCTTCTGTCGTGGCTTTGTGGACGCTATGAATCGATCTGTGTATCGAGATAAGTTTTTGTTATGTAGAAATAAGTTTGTGCTTGACCGCTAACTCGTCTGATGTTAAGCGACGTTGCGGTCTACGATGTAGCGCGCATACCTAGAAGAAATCAATTGTTATTAGTATTTATTAATAAAATAAATATTAGAAACGTATAAAAAAAAAAAAAACTTCAAGGATTTTTTTTAAACTTGAAAATTTGCTTTAACAGTATTAGTAACAGTATTGCATAATAAACTTATATAAAGGATAGCGTACATCGGTGCCGTCATTGGTTTTAAATATTTATTTGTATTTTTTTTTTAGTTCCCATGGTCCCCTTACCGCTCTATCTTTATTTTTGGCCTTACGTATCGTTTGGTACATACTCGTAAGTGTTACTAAGACAAAACAAATGAGCCCAAAACTCGATGAGTTTATCTTGTTTAGCTTAGGAGTTCCTATGACTACCTTCCGACTCCATCATCAGACCAGCTCCATGGTACCATATCACCAGAGTCTTTGTCTTTTTTATTTGAATTGATACATATTTTTATTTGTAACATAGAAATTTCATCAAAATCGATTCAATAGTTTGGGATTTAATAAAATAGCTGAAAAAATATATATTATATATTATATATATTATCCAAGTAAATGAAATTGCGTATTTTGAAATCGATTGTTTCAATTTCTTAAAATATAATAATTATTTACTATTACCTAAGTCTTAGTGCAAGTGAAGCTATTAAGTACAACCAGTAACTTTTAGTAAATAGTATGCAAATAATTCATAATCAGTTTATTTGCGTAATTGGTAATAGCTATTTAATTAGTAAATCAGAAGCTGTGTGTTTTTATAATTACTTATATGTAAGTTGCATGTAAGTAATAAATTTTTCCGCACAAAATGTATAGGAGTAAATCATACATACCCATGGTATAGAAGAATAGAGGAGAGAAAGAAGACGCAGGCAAGCACGTCAGCCCGGCCCACCACTCCTGCTACCTGAAAAGATTGAAATAACACTTAGAAATAAGCACGGAATTACATGCTAGCCCACAAGCCCACATTATTCGATTTAAATATTTTTAAATAAAAACTTCCGATCACTCCAAGGCTACTCATATCTATTCTAAGTTAGTTGTTGTTGTGTGTTTATAGTTCTACTATAGTTTCAACCGCGATCAGTGGCCTTTTTCCAAGGAACGACACAGAGTACGTTACTTGCTGTCGGTGACGAGCCTCGTGAATCGATGACTATTCAGAAGTTTCGACTCAAAATAGAAGTGACTGACCCGTAGTTTTTATTTAAAAATCCGGAAAACTACGAGTTTCACTTGCACACCGAGGCTTCCGTACTCACATGCGACTTATGAACACAGAAAACAGGATTAATTAGCAAAATGTGCTATATATCTACGAATATTTGTACATATCACATATATTCAGAAACTGTACGCACATCTAAAAAAAAAAAATGATAAAAGCGCCATCTAGCCGAATTTTATAAAACAAGATAACTAAACTGTGTGGCATGCGCCAGTCTATCAGTGGGCGTAAAGTAAAAATATTAAATCGACGAAAACGCGAGTGAACGAGTGACGCCATTAATGTATTACAACAACGTGAACTAATTTGTTTAATTTTCAAAATGACAAAAACTGATAATATTATTTGTTATTTAAGTATTATTTGTTGGTTTAAATAAAAGTGAACCCTATTATCTTGCAAATTTTGAGACTTGTGTCTATTACCGTTCGAAAGATACAGCTGTTTAAGTGTCAGACAGACTGATAGATAGACAAACAGACAGACACCGTAGCTTCACGAATAGGCTCCCGCACCCTTAGTACGGATACCTAAAAACGTGTAGAAATCACATTAGTTTCCTTAGTACAATTTGATTATAATAGACTAAGGCAATGAATAATGTACAAGAAATAAATACCTATAAATACATCTGTAGGTACACAGAAAACGGTAAAGCATTTTGTTAACATTTAATTAAATGAGCATTGTTTGAAGACGATACATAATTAATTTATTTTACTGAAATTATTGAAACGGCAGTGAATAAATCTTCTGTGCGGGCTCAATATAAATTAATTACTTACTTATTTAAATGGAAACTTTTGTTGGCGGAATAAAAACATTTGGTGCATAATCGTTGAATTGCGTGTGTTGCTTACTTAATTATATTGTAGCGGTGTGCTTTAGGAAATTAACGTTTTGTATGGACTAGTGACTATTTGTGCCTTAGGGATTTATATACAACAAAAAATTTAAGGGACGAATAACTTTATCGCCAACTTGCCTCTGAAAAGTAGTGAAAATTGGTCTCTCACATATAAGGAAGCTCAAAATAAGTCATACAACGAGCTATTTATACGCGGGATCTCTCTGTGAGATTGAATCAAAACTGAAGAAGATTGGTAAACGCACAACATAGAACAGTGGATTAGAAAGTGAAAGTGGGAATGGGCATTGGGCAAGTTACATAGCGTAAAACTGATGGCCGATGGGGCCAAAAAGTTCTCGAGTGGAGACCACGCACCGGCAAGCGCAGCGTATAAGAAGACTATCCACGAGATGGACAGACGACCTCATGCAAGTGGCAGAAAAACGTTGGATGCAAACAGCATTTAAGCAGTCTTTTTGGAAATCCATGGTGGGAGGCCTATATATGTTCAGCAGTGGACTTCTAGTGTCTGAAATGATGATGATGACGTGACACAAACGAAGTTCGAAGTCTATTCAATTCTATTCAGCCATTAAAAAACGAACCTCGAGTAATATTTACATAGCTTTTAATATTTTAATCTTCATCATCAATAAGATTTAAAGATAACCCGTAGACCTTTATCTGGCCATTAGAAATCCAATGAATATAAAATGATTACAAGTTGGCAGACTCCATTGAGGCTGGCTTAGTGCTAATGAAGCTTCAATCCAACCTTGAAACAAGAAAACCAATAACTACAGTTGGCCAATAACGACGGTAAAAACTGGGGTCGAAGAGACTGAACTCTCGAACACAGAGTAGGCTACAGAGAAACGGCTTCTAAATGAGGTTGAACATTAACACGTATTTTAATTACGGAGCTGGCAAAATATTATTTGCACCCATTGAGATTTTATCTATAGAGAGATTTTATCTATTTTACCTACTAATTGAATATCAATAGTCAATGGTTTATTGCATTCATTATAGTTTACACGGAGATGTAGAAGTTCATGTTTGCTTTTAGTGATATAATGAACCTGGTAGGGTGTAGAAATCTGAAGTAAAAGCATGGAAAATCTGAGTTCTCAGCATTTTCGAGGATAAGGCCTTATGGCCTTATGGCCTTTAGTATCTTGACCTTATATATCTTGGTGATGTACTTTTTAAACACACAGGATGGCATTGTCATTGTTCACAAGTCATGACACTAGCGCTTAAAAGCGTTGCCTAATGAGTCGCAACTGAAGACGAGTCGGGCGATTACCTTACTTAAGGCTTGCTACGCAGTGCCGGAGAAAACCTATCTACGTATAATACATCATTGTTTGAACCAATAGATATATCATCATAATTTTACTACAATATTCATACAGTATGCATACTTATTTCTCCTTAGCTGTTATAAGTATTAAGTAGGTAAGTAAGTTCGTTTAGACTGAGTGGCCAGTCCTATTGTCAGAGTTATTAAGCCGCCGAAAGGCCTCTGACCTGGCTTGACGATTGCTGAACAAACAACCGGGACCTACAATTTAACGTGTTATCCGACCCACGGTAGCGCTCAGAAAGTAATGCCACTCACGGTCACCCATCTGAAGACTAACCGGTCCGTCCGTTACTTGACATTGGTGATCGTTCAAGAACACCTAGACAAGCTACGACATGAGCGCTACAAGTAGGTAGGTATATATATTTTCTAAGTTCATGAGAGCTTTTTCTCTGTATTTTTTTTCTCAATGTTCCTACTGATATAAATTGCATTGCACAACTTTTCAAATTAAAACCTCGAGCGGGACCCCCCTGCCGCAATCAGTCGGCTAATAGGAAAACTTCCAAGATTATTCTCCCAATACCTCACCTATAGAAAGGCAGGAAAGGAAACTTACCTTGTCTTTGTCTTGTGGGAGAAGTAAGGCAATGTTTTGAAAAACCACCACAGAAACCTAATTCTAAGTTATTGAGTTATTTTTAAATAAATTGTGATCCAGGACTCAACCTGACAAAATAAAATTAAAAAAAAAACAAGTTTGAAACCTTGTTTTTTTATTTTGCCAAATATAAGCTTTAAATAACCTATGGCAAAAACCGTTCTCTTTTTTTCTAAAGATTGTCCCTGTTTCATAAGATTTCTTTATTGTAAAAATAACCTATATTATATTAAAAGAAAAACAAAATACCCGACTGCAGAAAAGCGGTTTTTGCAGTCTTGCGATTTCGTTACGCTTGATACGTTTTTGTGAGAAAGTATGCGTAAAATCGCTGTAAAATATTATAAATGCGCATTCTTTAGAATAATTTCAGTAAAATCACTTGTTTATTACGAAAAAGTTCGTTGAAGGTTACGAAAAAAGGGAATTTTTATTTTTGCGAAACATGTATTACAAAAAAATATAGCCACTCAGACGCAGACTCAGACACTCAGAAGTGAAGACGTATCTAACGATACCAAGCACATCAAATCGGTCAATGCTGTAGGCTGTAGTATAGAAACATAGATAAATACAAACATACATACACTTGAAAAACATAACCCTCCTTACGTAGTCGGGTAAAACAAGTCTAACGACACCTCGCACATCAAAATAGGTGAAATGAAGGCTACACATCAAATAATACATATCTTAAAAAGATATAGATGTGGTCCTATGTAAATGTCATCAAAATCGGTTCAGTTTGGTTTTTATAACAATATAACTGAGAAATATCATTAAAGTAAACGAATTGTGTATTTTGAAGTCTTCTTCTTTTTTGTATTGGACCCGCATTAAAGCATTTGCCAGTGTCAAGTATTAGGATTTTTTCAATTTTCTTGAATAAAACAAGTTGTAAAATATGTTCTAGTCACAATCTAAGTCACGTATACAGTCAATTTATATGTCGAGTCCTGCTTCAGTAAAATGGTGGCGACTTTACTAGAAGCTTCTATGGAGTTTTGCCGACAACGTAAAATCACACGTTTTACTGCTTTATTTCACTTGCCCACACTCACGCACTTTATCGAACACTTAATGAATAAAACACCACCATTTTTATAGCATTTATGTTCAAAATAACACAAGTTTACGAAAATAAAACAAAGCAACAACACGTTACTAAGACGTTCCCGCCAAAACGGTTCAGTTTTTTAAGCTATGATTACCTATTTCTTAAAAACTTGCCAGCACAAAAATATATCTTAGGAACTCGCATCTCACTTAACTAACTCACACCTAAGGGCAGAGCACTCTGGCCACTTTTATTTAATCTCTCCATCAAACCTTATAAATCTGCTTCTTAGAAATATCGGACTCTCTAAAAGCTTTCGTAACTTATTGATTAGTTGTTCAAACTTTTTAATATAAATTTCGAAACAGATCTTTCTACGAGTATGAAACTTGCGAAACATGTTCGTCTTAATTATTTATTTTTTGCCAGAGTAAATTAAAGACAAACAAGACAAGACAAGAGAAGACAAGATAGTAAACATGAGTATCCACATTCTTATATATTTCACCAGAAAAGAAAAAAAAGACTAACAAGACAATTCCTAAGATTTTTTTTTAATACGAGGACATAGCTACATAAGATAAGGTACATGAAATGTTTTTCGGTAAGGCTCAAAATGAGTATTCACGGTTTAAAAACCAATTCTCCATTTGGCTGCTGAAACCTAAACTATCGATAAGTCTAGCATCAGTAGTTTTTTTTTTAATATTATTTACTACTAGAACTACTACTGCTAGAATATGGAATACGCTTCCTGAGTGGGTCTTTCCCGATAGATATAATCTGGGTGTCTTTAAATCGCGAGTGAATTGGTTTCTTCTAGGTAAGCGCGCTCCATCGTAGACCGCAACGTCGCTTAACATCAGGCGAGTTGGCGGTCAAGCGCAAACCTATTTCTATATAAAAAAAAAAAAAAAAAAATTATACATTAAAGTAATACAATGAAATCATCTAATAACCTATATAAGGTTTGTCTAGATGACCTGTTCTCGTAGTATTAAATTGGCAATATAATTTACAAACAATACAAACTGATCAAATGTTGTGCACGTTCACGCAATAAGACAGCTGATGTAGGCATGATTAGGTGGGTAATAAGCGCCCTTTTCCAGGAACTGTACGTATATAAAGTAATATTGCCGTTGCCGTGAGCGCGCACACCTCTCAATACAGGATGCTCCACCTTATGCGATTTTTGTGAGATAATATTGCTTTGATTTTGAAGCCTCAATCCTTAAGATATAGAGTCGTCAACAAGATAACAAATCTACCAGTGAAGTTACACCCCCAGCCCCGCCATTACGCGGTGGCATATCCGAGGGGTATATCTCAAGTTCGGCGCCGGAAACACTTAACATGACTTACTGTTGCGGGGATGACAGATTCTACGCACAGATTAGTGAAATACAGATGTCTACCTTAGAATGACGGTAGACCTCTCTTTTTAGTAGTACTGTAACTACCCGTTTCATTTGACATTCTTCACAGTTTAGTGGATTACCTACAGGTTTATAACGTTGCTGATGCCATAAGCACATGTAGATGAACAAAAAAAAAAACAGTTGTTGGTTTCGTACTATTTGAATGCATTGTTTGCAACGCTCTGTCTTATTTATTTATCATTTTAAGTAGGAACTAACTAGTAATGAAAGTAGTTAAAAGTTTGCATTGGAAATATCTTGAGCTCATGATTATGATTAAATAAACCTAAGAAAATTCATGCACATATATTACATGTGTTATTATAATTTATTATGATAATATGGACCGAAAACGGTGACACTGACTAACTAGTCAAGTCATTCATTGTCGCAGATTTCGATTTAATGGCGTTGTCTTTATTCTGTCAAACACGGAATTAATAGATATTTACACAAATCACCCATGAAATAACATTGACATATTATAATACATCACATTACGTGCAAGCAACTTTTAGTGAAAATATTAAACATAAATATTTAAGCCGAATTTGAAAAAATATAATGGACCCCGACACTGTACTATAAGCGGAATCCTGAAGCCGCTCAAATATCAAATATTCATCTTAGGCAAATTAACTAAGAAATATTTATTAATTTGAAAAAATATAATGGACTCCGACACTGTACTATAAGCGGAATCCTGAAGCCGCTCAAATATCAAACACTCATCTTAGGCAAATTAACTAAGAAATATTTATTAATTTCCTGAAGTTACCTCTCTGTAATATTTTGTGTTCTATCGGTGAACTGAGGGACGTTTAATTTAATCTGTCTTGAGGGAGGCGCAGCAGATAATACATTTTGGCAAGATAATATGTAACATGTAGTGTAATTATACATGCAGTTAAAATAGAAGGTTTGGTAATTACAATTGACACACAACATGGTGCGTATTTGAAGCATACTCTTCGATCAGATGTATTCTGTCCTCTTTGTTTGTATTTTTGTTCGTCTGGTGGAAAGAGATAGCTTGTAAATTTCTGTAATGTTGAGTCATTGATGATTAGCTACCATGGAGAGGTATTGGTGGATATGACATTGTAGATCTTTTGTGCATTAAGGGAAAATCTATATAGGAAAAAATCCGTATTGCTGGTTATTTGTTTCGTTGGTTTTAGTCACAGACATAAAATGTATCGCTACGCGTTTAAGAAGTTTTAAGAAATATTGAAAAGTTTTTTATGGGTAAAATAACATTCCGACTATCTTTTTAATTTTTAAGCCTATAATTAGAAAGTAATAGTAATATCATTTGCCGTGGGGTACCGGCTTAGAATAGTACCTCCCCCTCTCTTCCCGTGGGTGCCGTAAGAACCGGCTAAGGGAAATATTATTACCAGAGATGGGCAGCAGCATCCTCTGCGGAAAACGCTACCCACTGCGCTCGCCAACCCGCATGCCAAGCGTGGCGAGTAATGGCAAAACCCCCCAATGATAAGCAACGAAAAAACCAGGCCCCCAGTCCCCGGCAGCTCCGCTATTCCGGGCTACGGTAGCGGTCCCGGTCACGGCGGAGCAAGGGGTGCTAAGAATCTCCGGAAGAGATCCGGCTACCACCCCCTGCATAAACGACGACTGGCCCTGGTAACACACAATATTCGCACGATGAGGACAGACGAGAAGCTAGCTGAGCTGGAAGAAGAAATGAGTAGGTTACATTGGGATATCCTGGGGTTATCAGAAGTCCGACGAGAGGGTGAGGACACGATAACCCTGAAATCCGGTAACCTACTATACTACCGGGAGGGCGACCAACAGTCCCAAGGTGGTGTCGGGTTTCTCGTCCACAAGTCCCTTGTTAACAACATTCTTGCCATCGACAGTGTATCGAGCAGGGTTGCGTACCTGATACTCAGAGTATCCAAGAGATATTCGTTGAAGGTCATCCAGGTATACGCACCGACCTCCGCACACTCGGATGATGAGGTGGAGGTGATGTATGAGGACATTAGTAGGGCCATACACACTTCTGAGACCTATTTTAATGTTGTTATGGGGGACTTCAATGCGAAGCTGGGCAGGAAATGCGAAAGTGAGTTGAGAGTGGGGCAATTTGGATATGGACAACGGAACCCCAGGGGACAGAGGTTGGCCGACTTTCTGGAGAAAGAGGGACTCTTCATGATGAACTCTTTCTTCCAGAAGCCACCTCATAGGAAATGGACCTGGTTCAGTCCCGATGGTTCTACGAGAAATGAGATAGACTTCATCCTGACCACCAAGAAACAAATATTCAATGATGTCTCTGTGATCAACATGGTTAAAACCGGAAGTGATCACCGAATGGTACGAGGCACTTTGAATATTAATGTTAAACTTGAGAGGTCCCGTATGATGAAGTCTACACTCCGACCCACTCGCGCCCATATCCAAAACCCCGAGAGCTTTCAGCTCGAACTATCAAATCGCTTCGAGTGCCTGGAGAGCTGCGCATCGGTGGATGAGATCAATAACAGGTTTGTGGAAACTGTCCGTACGGTGGGCGCGAAGTTTTATAAGCCCCACCGTACAAACAGACCGCAAAAGCTCTCGAGCCATACCCTCGACCTCATGGCTGAACGACGATCATTGCAACTGCAGTCTTCCGGTGACGCCGAGTCATATAGGCGGCTCAATAGACTCATATCAAAGTCTATGCGACACGACATCCGTACCTTTAATACTAATCGTATTAAAGAGACGATAGAGCGGAATAAAGGCTCCAAAGTGTTCGCAAAAGACATGTCTATTGGGCAGAGCCAGTTGACGAAGCTGAAGATGGAAGATGGCAGTATAGCGTCGACTAAAGCAGAAGTCTTGAGGGAAATCGAGAGGTTCTATGGACAGTTATACACATCGGTCGCAAAACCTGTTAGCAGTTTGGGCAAAGATCCAAGAGCCAAACTGACTCGACATTATACCGAAGATATCCCGGACATCAGCCTGTACGAGATTAGGATGGCCTTGAAACAGCTCAAGAACAACAAGGCACTGGGCGACGACGGAATTACATCAGAGCTACTGAAAGCGGGTGGAACACCGGTACTGAAAGTCCTTCAGAGGCTCTTCAATTCCGTCGTGCTTGAAGGTACAACGCCAGAAGCATGGAACAGAAGCGTGGTGGCGCTGTTTTTCAAAAAAGGAGACAACACTTTGCTGAAGAACTACAGACCCATCTCGCTTCTGAGCCATGTCTATAAGCTGTTTTCAAGGGTCATCACGAATCGTCTTGAACGCAGGTTTGATGACTTCCAGCCTCCCGAACAAGCCGGTTTCCGAAAAGGCTATAGTACCATAGACCACATCCATACGCTGCGGCAAGTGATACAGAAGACCGAAGAGTATAACTTGCCCCTTTGCTTAGCGTTTGTGGACTATGAGAAAGCCTTTGATTCGATCGAGACCTGGGCGGTGCTTGAGGCTCTCCAGCGATGCCGTATTGACTATCGGTATGTCGAAGTGCTGAAGTGCTTGTACAACAACGCCACCATGTCAGTCCGAGTACAAGACCAGAACTCAGAGGCAATTTCATTGAAAAGAGGCGTAAGGCAGGGAGACGTTGTCTCTCCGAAACTGTTTACCGCCGGTTAGGAAGATGCCTATAAGCTTCTGGAATGGAAAGGGCTCGGCATTAATATTAACGGCGAGTACATCACTCACCTTCGGTTTGCTGACGATATAGTAGTCATGGCAAAGTCGATGGAAGAGCTCAGTACGATGCTCGAAGACCTCAATAGAGTTTCCCAACGTGTGGGCCTCAAAATGAACATGGACAAAACGAAGGTTATGTCGAACGCCCATGTAGTGCCCACCCCAATATCTGTGGGGAACTTCACTCTTGAAGTTGTTGACGAATACGTCTACCTAGGACAGACGGTCCGATTAGGCAGGTCCAACTTTACGAGGGAGGTCAATCGTCGTATCCAACTCGGCTGGGCAGCGTTCGGGAAACTTAAAAGCGTCTTCTCGTCCAATATTCCCCAGTCCCTCAAGTCGAAAGTTTACAACCAGTGTGTGTTACCAGTGATGACATACGGCACTGAAACGTGGTCCCTAACTATGGGCCTTATAAGGAAGCTCAAGGTCACGCAACGAGCTATGGAGAGAGCTATGCTCGGAGTCTCTCTACGAGATCGAATCAGAAATGAAGAGATACGTAGACGTACAAAAGTCACCGATATAGCACAGCGGATTAGCAAGTTGAAGTGGCAGTGGGCAGGGCACATAGCACGTAGAACTGATGGCCGATGGGGCCGAAAGGTTCTCGAGTGGAGACCACGTACCGGCAAGCGCAGCGTAGGAAGACCAGCCACGAGATGGACAGACGACCTCATACAAGTGGCGGGAAGACGCTGGATGCAAGCCGCTTCCAATCGGTCTTTTTGGAAATCCATGGGGGAGGCCTATGTCCAACAGTGGACTTCTTATGGCTGAGATGAGTAATATCATTGACTAGACTCGTTACGTTCATATTTATCACAAATAAAATAAATGATTATAGTACAAATAATTAAAGTTAAAAAAACTGAAAAACTGAAACAATCGACTTCAAAATCTACAATTTTGTTTTAATACAAACTACCTATTTTGATGATATTTATATGGAAATAATCTAAAAGTAAGTATATACTTTCAAATAAAAAAAAAAACCTTTCTAAGTCGGTATATAAATGACGTAGTTATGCGGTAATGACATCAGAAGAAAAAAAAAACATCCAGATTAAGAACCTTCTTTTTTCCAAGCTGGTTAAAATATATATAAATGCGTGAGTGAGCACTCTTTCCCTATTAGCTCTAAAAACTACAGGCAAACGACATGTTTGTAATTTCTCTAAATTGTTTAAGAAAACTAAGTAGTCCGCGGGAAAATTTTGTTCTTGATTAAAATAAAAATAAAAATAATTTTTCAATATTAAAAGTCGCGATCAAAACGTTCAAAACAATAAATTTAAATAAAAACAATTCAACGTAAATCTGATATCAAAAGCTCTTTGACAATTTAATAATGCAAAATGATTGTTCCATCGTTCCGGAAATAATTATAAATTTCCCTTCGATACCGAGGATGGAGCTCAATCAACAATTCACCAATTAATTCGGGAAATTTCCAACAAATCTGTCCAATATTAAATCAAGACATGAGACAAATTGTCCAACGATGCCTTACTTGTCGTAAAATGACTCATAATGTCAAAGAAAACATTTGATAGCTTCTGACAGATATCGTTTGCAATGAAAACAAAAACAGGGTTGTTTCAAAGATTGTGGTCCCTCCAGACAGCACGTTTTAATCGTAGTATGTATAAAGTATTGCTACCAAGAATTTCTGAGTATTTTGGAAATAACTGTACATAAGAAAACATTGATAGTCCCCACTTTTGGGCCCTACGGCAATCTAGTCAAAACGCGATATTGCCCTAATCACACTAATATTATTATAAAGATAAAATAAAGTTAGTGGGTGTGTTTATATGTTTGTTACTTCTTCGCGCTCAAACGGCTAAGCCGATTTTGATGAAATTTCGTGTGGAATTAGCTGACACCCTGGGTGAACATATAGGCTACTTTTTAACCCGGAAAAATAATATTACCTTTGATATAATTTATCTAAAACAGCCGGTAATGCTCGGGCTACATTAGCGGCCAAAGATTCGTGTCGCGTTGGCGCGCCAGTTTACTGACAGTGCCCCGATAATACATCGTCTTCGCCCGAATACTACGCGTTGCAACGATCTACCCGGCCACACTCATCGCGTTAATACGAATATTCGCCGTAGCCCGCTAATGAAGCCACAGCATAACAGCGCGAGGCGCGGGTAGTTCGATATAAATTCATAATAATATCGACTTCGACATTTAGTCACAATATATTTTAGTTTGGTTAGGTCTCATAAAAAAGAAAATTATAAATCAAAAAATAGTTTGGAAAATTATGTGAAATATAGGTAGACTAGTAACTCGATAGATTCGTTAATAGATGCCCAATTTCAATGTAAAATTTTATATGCTTACAAAAATATAGGTAAGATACTAATAATACCATTATGTCATAAAAATCCTATAATACTGCAAACTCATAAACCCTCGTCTCCCAGAATCATCATCAAGTTAATCAGATTTGTGACACTGTATCGAATATCCTTCTTTTCTAAGGTATTTTTATCACACGACACAGCTTTGCTTTTACCTTTCACCGTTTCGCAATAAATCCTTATCGATTCTGTGTAGAAGCCTCTAGAATAATAAGAGGTACGAGATAGGTAGGCCATCTTGGAGACGCTATCAAATTTTTATGAGAAGCAAACACGCTTCTGTGTATAGTTCATGGGAAGTAATAAAATGTGACGGCTGGAATAAATAGTTTACATCGAAATGAATATGTAACAATGGGTAAACAGGACAAGTAAATACAATCAAGGTAAGTAAGTAAGTAAATACATTCATTTTAAATACATTCTTCCAGTTTAGGTTACGTCTTTGCTTAAAATCTTCTAGATCGACGAGCTCCATCCTCGGCCACACCGTCGCTTAACATCAGGCGAGTTGGTGGGCAATCCTAGATCTATAATGTATTTAAAAAAAACGATTTGCTTGAGGGGAAATGCATCATCATCTTGCTTTTTCAAGATGGGTTTTCACTCTGTCAGACGTCATCTCTACATTTACACCTTTCATTTGCACATCACCTTTTACACAGTCCATCATGACTTTTTAGGTCGCCCTCTACCAGCCTTACCGCTTATTTTCATATTTAGAACCTTTTTGCATACATGGATGTCATAGCTAACATGTCCATACTAAAATAGATGGCTAACATAATAATTCCTGTGTATAAAATGAATGAATGAATGTTCCATATTAATAGAATGGATTTGAAATTACCGGTTTACGAATTGGGACAAATATTAGTAGTTTTGTAAAGAGTAGATCTCGCTTATCGGATATTTTTATGCGTTTTTATACAACGTTATTTAGAACTAAATACTCATTGTTTCAATTAATTATATTTAAAACCGAATGGTAAACTACACTGCAGCAAACTCCATGAATACGACCTTAAAAGTAAAAAAAGTACTTAGAAATTTAAGCATAGTCGGCCAGTTCTGCAGTGAAAATGCTCAGCTCTCTTGATTAATATTGTTTGTTTTTTTTTATTCTACAATAGGCTTGTGCTTGGCCGCCAACTCACCTGATGTTAAGCGACAATTACGGTCTACGATGGAGCGCTGATGTTGATGATTATGTTTTATTCCTTTGTTATTATGTATAACAACAAAGCTACAACAAATAACAAAATAATATATATCCTAACAAGCGATTAAATGCTACATTTTGAAGTGGTTATAACATAAAAGGTACGTCTAGACTTCTGAAGTGCTTCTTTCTAGAAACTAGTAAACCCTATCTAATCGGTTGTTTGCTATCTATTAAATGTTCATTATTTTTGGAGCTTGTTTACAAAACACTTAAAGGATCTGAGTTATATTGAACCTCTCGCGAGGGATTGGTCTAGACTTAGAAAGTCTTTACTTCGATATTTATAGAATAATTTATAAACTTAACTGAAAATTTTAGAATTAATTCACTAAAAACATGAAGAGACTTTGGTTTAGACTGTTTGAGCTCTCTGATAAGATCCCATGAAAAATCACAGAAAACTTAATAGATAAGTAAATATATATATTATTAGTCTAGCTAGCGAATCTAGCTACAACGTTATAAAACGCAAGTCAGCCCGTGCAGGCGTTAATAACATACCTACTCTTGTATTAACCTACAGACACAGAATGCATCTCGTTCTATCATGTAGCTCTTATCTCTTCTGACCCGCGTGAAAGTACTGAAATGTCCGGTTAAGCCGGTAGATCGTATGTATTTGAAGCATTAATACTTAAACTGGACATGTGGCCTGTCCAAATTCCAGGATCGTATACGTATACCACACATTCCAAAAGTTTTTAAAGATATTTCCATGAATATAATTGAGAGGAATTTATATAAATAATACCTAAAAATATAGTTACTAAAATCTAAAATATTTTTTATCTAAGTGGAAACAATATTAATCTATATTGTTTCCACTTATAATAAATCTCGTTTTTTATAAGATTGAAAATAAAATTTTGAAAGGGAGCATTATATTTTTACGAATGACATATATAGATAGTGTTTGTTGAAATTGGCTAGTGCACGCGAGCTTTTACAAGTATTCGTGGTGTATTTTATTGTATTTACAAGTATTTGTTTTCGTGTACATACACATATCGTTGGTAGCGCCATGTAGGTATACAAACACGACACAAAGACCGCGTGCAATCATGACTTTCAACATAATACAAAACTTAACTTTTGCCAACTAACCAGAGTGAACCTGAAATTCAATTCGTAACGGAGCAACGGCAGTAATGGCCGCTAGCCGTTACGTTCGCCGTTGTTAATTGTACGGCAGCAAGTTGCCAACAATGAAGTCACTAATCCTGTTTACTGGAGCTCTGCTGGCGCCGAACTTTGCTCGATGCAAATCTAAATGGAGGGTGTGAGTCATAGGATACAGCGGATTCAGAAGGCTAATGGAGAACTTGAACTATCAATACTTCACGGGGAAAGCAATGTAAGGCGCTTTCTAATTCTCAAATGTTGAAAATGAAAATGAGCAAGAAACTAGAATAAAAACATTGAAAGTCTTGCTGCCGGGCTTCAAGAAAAGAGCGTTTTTGAAAGTGTGTCTAAACCAAGCACATTTTCAAACTCACAAAAGAAATCACTATGTTACATGAAAACTAGGATATTTATCTGTTTTGTGGTTACAGGTCCATAGACGACGGTTGTCGTTTTAAATAGTAGACTAACTACATTTATTTCAAATAATATTTGTATATTAATTTTTTATAGCTTAACTTTTTTGTGATAAAGTAAGTAAATAAGTTCGTATAGACTGGCCAGCCCTAGTGTCTAAGTTATAAACCCGCCGATAGGCCTCTGGCTTCACGATTGATTTTTTTAAGAACAAATAATCGGGACTTACAATTTAACGTGTCATCCGACCCACGGTAGCGCTCAAAAAGAAATGCCACACACGGTCACCCATCTGAAGACTGACCGGTATATATTTTATATTTTAACTCATTAACCATACAAAATAATAGAATAGGCTAGTTGCCTAAATTTGAAAACTTGGTTAATTATATACTATAATATGTATTTTATCCCATAAAACCTATATTTTTAAGAAAAAGTAATATTTACATTACGTATTTATATTAAAAAAAAACAATTTAGATTTCCGTTGAAAACGATGAATTGAAAAAGTGTCATGGCGTCTTGAATGACGTCACAGTTTGCGAAATCAAACTGTTTACATCTGTGTCAAGTGTCAAAACAATACGGAGTAACCATATTAAGCTGCTCTGGAAAACGTCAACAACAAATTGCATGGCGTGACGTAACACTTTCTGATTGGTGTTCGCTATCATGTGACTTAATGCCTATATTTTACGAATTTATTTTCTAAAAATATTAATAATCTTAAACTTTTATGAGAAATAGACTGTTTTTTTTTCTCTTATCTACGTCTCTTCATTTATGATTAGAAAATATAAACCAAGCAATTTGTTATTAGTGGCAATAAGCCTATTCAACGGTGTTCCATAATTTATAATATCTAGATTTTAAAATAGAAAAGGTATTTGAAGAATTATAACCTAGCTCTGGGAATGTATGTGAAAGTAGTATATGAAAAGGATTGTTTGTTCTAATATATGTAATGTTAATAAAAATAATGAGGCACATCGATGGAGCTAAATATGTGCTCCATCGAAGTGCAAACACAAAAACAACTTTTCTACCGTCAATACCTTCCACCGGCGCCGGCGTCTACCTAACTGCGACGTAGTGTCAATACGATTTTCCCAAACTCAGTAACTATTTTATGCAGCAGAGCGCGCAGATAAAATCTGTCCGGGCAGAAACTGTTCAACTGCTAAATTAGACGGGAGCCGGCGGCTGTCTGATGGACGATAACTCAATGCAACATGAATATATCACCAGTTGAAGAGACATGTTGCTTGTAGATATGTTTTAAGCTGGTTTTTATACTGTAGTTTGAAAGTTACGATAGTCTAATTGAGAGTCCGTCTGATTTACGAGACGTAGGTCTTGGGCCATTATCAGGGATGTTTTTTAGGGTTCCGTACCCAAAGGGTAAAAACGGGACCCTATTACTGAGACTCCGCTGTCTGTCCGTCCGTCCGTTCGTCTGTCACCAGGCTGTATCTCATAAACCGTGATATTTAGAAAGTTAAAATTTTCACAGATGATGTATTTCTGTTGTCACTATAACAACAAATACAAAAAAATAGAATAAAATAAACGTTTAAGGGGGCTCCCATACAAAAAACGTGATTTTTTGCTTGTTTTTGCTCGATATTGATAACGGCAAGGTAGACGCTTGAAATATTCACAGAATATTGAGTTATACTATTCACTTTAAAATAAATACTTAAATTAAAATTAAATTAGTATTTAAGGGGGCTCCCATACAACAAACGTGATTTTTTTGCCGTTTTTATAGATAATGGTACGGAACCCTTCGTGCGCGAGTCCGACTCGCACTTTGCCGGTTTTATTTTATATGAACATAGGTATGATTAATTACAGATGTGGAACAGAACAGACAAATTGATACGAAATACAGAAAATATATTTCTTAATGTACTAAGTGGGAATGATTTTAATTCTCGTCTACCCCACCTCACATTGTGGGGCGTTGTGGGGTGTCATTTGACAGGTAACTCAAAAATACCGTAATTTAGGGATCCATTAGCGAAATATAAAGCATTAAAGATATAATTTTTGTTAGAGTCAAATGTAGTCGCAGCGTAGGAAGACCAGCCACGAGGTGGTCAGGTGACCTCATACAAGTGGCGCGAAGACGCTGGATGCAAGCCGCTTCCAATCGGTATTTTTGGAAATCCATGGGGGAGGCCTATGTCCAGCAGTGGACTTCTTATGGCTGAGATGATGATGATGATGATGAACTCATACAATGTATGACTAAGTACATTTACTTAGAGAAGTAAATATGAAATTTTCGTACAAATTTCACGAATCCTTAATAAAACATATATTATGATGAAATGCAACTGCGTAATCCTGGACAATGGGTTCAAAGCCTTTTATAGCTAATTAGATAAAGAAACTTCCCTCCCTCCTTCTTTCTTTCGCTTCCCTCTTTTAAATTTAAATTACGGAATCTATTAAAATAGACGTTTGTATTTTCCTCTACTTAATTTATAACTAATCTTTATGTGATAACTTGCAGGTTATTGTAGGTAAATTTAAATGTTTTTCTATGTAAGTTAGGTTCACTGTTAAGAACTTATGCATAATGCATGTTTTTAGCTCCTAGGTAATATTATTGTATAAGTTCTCTTGCATAACACTGTTTGTGAACTTTAAAAAAAAAAAAAAAACTAAATTCATAAGTACTTTTATGATTATTTCACAGCTACTAGACTTCCGAAAGCATCCAAGACAAACACAATCTTTACAACAGTATTTAGTACTAAAACTATCGTCCCGCCCGCCCATCGCAATAACATCGCCATGTTTAGGCGGCGCTAGTAAAAATGTAACGACCTGTATCGAATACCCATCTAACGGGCCTTCGTAAAGTTTTGATGGGCGGACATTATGGAATATAAATAACAGTCGATGCATTATATTGGTGGAGAACTGATATATTTAAGTTGCTACCGTGTTTTCTATGGTAAGTATGCAAAATTTGGATCTGGTGTATTTTTATTTTTGTTTATTTGTTAATGTGTGTTGAATGTTATGGCTATAGAGCTAGGTGTTAAATTAAATTGTAAAACCTATGAAAGTTTTGTTTCTAAATTCGCTGAAAAATATGACCTATACGCAAAAACCAACATTTTTAAGCTATTGCATAGCTTCTATCGCGGGCCTTGAGCGTGGAGACCGAATCCAGAAATTCCGTAACGAACATAACCTAACACACCGCGCGTAAAGCTATTATGCAATAGCTTTACCGCAGCAGTCTCCGAGTGCCACACGTCTTTTTATCCAAGCAAACAAACATCCGGATCCAAATGAAAGCAAATTTAAGCCGATGCAGAGATGTTAACTCCGCTTACTTATCCAACTTAACTCAACGTTTAGCGAAATTTTCAGTTGGAAACTAATTCTCCTCATTAACGTAAACAATGCCTATTACTGTATGACAAGCGGGGCACTCGATAACGCCAGTTGCATTAGAGCATGATTGTATTATCTCTAGCTCGGTTTATGGAACAGCACTAATATGACAAATTAGAAATACAACGGGAAATAGGTCTGGAATAAAAATGAATATAAATTTTACATTATGAAGTTATAGTAAGAAAACACAGTCACTCAGTGGCCATTTGACCTTATGTTACCAATACATACCTGTTATTACCTACCTAAATAACATTGGGAAGATAACAAGCATTTTGGAAAATAAAATGCAGTACTTAATTTATTTTCAACTCACAACGACTTATTGCCGATCTCATCATCATCAGATACAAGAAGTCCACTGCTGGACATAGGCCTCCCCCCATGGATTTCCAGAAAGACCGGTTGGAAGCGGCCTGCATCCAGCGTCTTCCTGCCACTTGTATGATATCTTCTGCCTACCCTGTGGCTGGTCTTCCCGCTGCTGCACTTGCCGGTGGCCGCTTCGTGGTCTCCATTCGAGAACTTTTCGGCCCCATTGGCCGTCAGTTCTACGTACTATGTGCCTTGCCTACTGCCACTTCTGATATAGCCGATCTATCCCGTTCAATTCTCCGATCCAATCGGAATAACGTACAGTACAATAAGAGCATTAGTGTGACTCAAAAAGTTATCGGCGCTTAAGCGTGAGCAGTAATTTGGGTAAAAGCATCGGTGGCTGTTTCTATTTCAGCTTTAATACCAGTTTAGTACTATAGGGCTTTGGAAATTTGCGGCTATTTTTATACTCGTCTGAAATGGTTTAAGTTAAATCCTGTTTAAGCATTAATTTTCACAATCCCTATTCAGAAATGTTAATTTTGGTCTATCAAAACTGGGGAAAAAGCTTTTTGAGATCGATATACTAAACAGCTTTCTTCTCAAAACATTAAGCACATTTCCATTTAGGTTTCCTACAGTTAGGTAAAAATAAAAGCAAAATCAGTTAATAACGAAGGAATAATCAGTTTCTATAATGGCAAGTACTTTTATGTATTTTGTAAAACATGTAAATTAACTTATCACATTAATATAATAATTATATAATTGAAAAAGTACCTTAACTTCTTTCTCGTAAGTTCTTTATTCGGCTGTAAAACAGTAATACATACTCGAAAAACGCTCTTGCGAAGTTCTCAACAACCTCTCGTATTCGTACAAAGCTGTTAAACGAAGTATCGAAAGTCAAATTCAAGTTGGCGAGCGTATTCCGTAAAGTTGGGAGCATAATCCTAGCGGTGAGGTGGAACGCTTGACTTGCAGGTACTCTTGTAGGTAACGCTGGATGCAGGCCGCTTCCAACCGGTCTTTCTGGAAATCCATGGGGAAGGCCTATGTCCAGCAGTGGACTTCTTGTGGCTGAGATGATGATGATGATGACTCTTGTAGTTATGAGAAAACCAGCGCAACACACAGACGCGGATGAGTAGCTCAAAAAATGTAGGATGCAGTTTAAGTATCAAAAACAAGTATCTATATTAAAAAATAAACAAAATACTGACTACAAAAAGCTTTTTACTCTAACTTCCGATTTCGTTACGCTGGATAAGCTGTTGAGTGTACGTTTTATCTGAGAAAAATGTAAAAGATATAATAGAATAGAATACATAATTCTATTCTTTAGAATAATTCTAGTAAAATCACTTGTGTTATACGAAAAAATTCATTGGAGGTTACAAAATAATCCATTTTTTATTTTTACAAGATAGGGCGGGATGTAAAAAAAAAACTTGTCTCCGTGCCCTGATTGTGTACAGGGCGCCCTATTCAATGTAATGTAATGTCACATAGCCTGTACACAATCAGCGGACAAACAATACGCTTCCAACGACACATCATTTGTCATATTATGATAAGTAGTTTAGAATCATTGAGGGAACAAATGAACATACATACATCATACCAGTCAAAACACAACTCTCCTTTTTGATTCGCCGTAGTCGGGTAAAAATAGATTTGCACATCAGCTCTTTCAATTATAGATAACATTGCAGCCAAAATTTAAACATAATATTTTATATAAGTAAAGAAAAGTACAGGTGTTCATCTTCATAGATATGTACTCGTTAAGTCTAGTAAAAATAAATCCGTTTGTATGGAGCACATCACAGTATTTGCAACTGGGGGGATGCTTTGTAATTATGATTGGAAAATAGCTAAAAATCATAGATCAACAATAATCCCCGATTTATAGACTGGCTGCGTTCCGAGGTTTCACTCGCGTAGTTATGAAAAACGGTGATGATTATGATCATGATAAGTAGCTTATGTCCGACTCCAGGTCCAAAACTATCTCTATACTAATTTTCATAACGATCGGTTCAGCCGTTTGAGCGTGTAAAGGTAACAAAATTAGCTTTTATAATATCATTATGAAATTGTGTCAAATGTATTTCAAAACACCAGTACATTCATTTAAATAACAATATATACTTAGTTGTATTTTATGTTGTCACAAATCTTATTTTTACTAGACTATAATTATGTTCGTTTTCTTACTTGCAAGGTTTTTCTGTAATTTAAAGTCCAAGTTACACACAATACGTAGGTACGAGTATATAAGCAGTAATCAATAAGTACCTCTCTGATCTCTGCATCTAAGTGTGGTACAATGGTAAAGTTTCCCACACTTTGACGTTTATGAGAGAACTTACTTGAGTATTAAGTATCAGAACTGTTTTGTGAATATCTGTATATAACGGACAGCTTTGAACTGTAATAATAATAGCATTTGAAAATAAATCATCTAACATGCAAATTACTTTTATAATATCATATGTAAGTACTTATTTAAAATAAATAACATTAGCATAAATGGATTTATCTGAAACAAATTTAGTACAGGTACTTAATATTTGACTAGCTTGTGGCTTAGTTGGTTGTATGTCTGCCTGCTGAGCTGTAGAATTCTATCCCGACCCAGGACAAACATGTGTGATGAGCATGCTCATTTATTAATATTATAAAATTATAGTTTAAAAAAACTGAAAAAAACTTACATCAAAATACGCAATTCGTTTTCTTGGATGACATATTTTTCCAGTTATTTTGTTATAAAAACCAAAGTACATAATCGATTTTGATAAAAATTAAAAATTTATGGGACCAGCTCTGATTATGATCCACACTGAATTATGATCCACAAAACAAAAAATAAGAAAACTCAGAAAATTACCTAATATATTTTATCTTCAGTTAATTCTCTACATAAGTGAAGAAGCCGGAAAACAAACTGCATCTTACATTTAGAACCAAACTCGAAACAAAAACAGCAATTTTTACGTCAACCCTCCTCAATACAGACAAAACAACATTTCAGAATTCCGAGTGAAGCTTGAAAAGCACTCGAGAGTAATAAACAAGACTATGAAAAATACAGCACTCAAAGCAACAAGTGCCATTGTGGAAGCACTAGCGGCGCCATTGTGTTTTAAGGTCAGTGAGTACTGGACTGTTGTACTGGTGATCAACAAATGCATTGTGAAGCACCTTGATACAACATCTTGTAGGATATAAATAATAAATCCAGAAAATTTATCGAACTCCAACCAAAGAAAAAATAAAATTGACATAATTATTTTAACACGTAGTTTTTATTTTAACCATAATTTTTATTTTAACCATATACCCAAAAAGAGAGATGTTATACGTTTGATGTGGGGCCGAATGCTATGGAAATTTTTAAAGATTTGTCGCGGAGGCTGAAAGATTCTTTGCGTGCCCAAAATACTGGTCCTTACTTTGGACAGAAAGTGAGCATTGCCATACAGCGAGGAAATACGGCATTTTAGGCATTTTATCTGAAACTGGAGATTATTTGGATATTTTAAATAATCTCCAATTACTCAGTTTTACAAATATTTATCTTTATTTGTACTTAGTATAATTTATGTTTTTCAATTAAAATAAAGACAATTCCATAGACAAAACAAAAGTACACGTCAAAGTTTTGTTATAATATTTTATTTTTATTTGCTGTCTTGAAAATATCTTTATAATCTCCGACATAAAAAGAGGGGTGTTATAAGTTTGACGTATGTCATCAGTGTGGTTGTCTGTGGTATTTTAGCTCTCAAACTCAGACTCACTACCACATAAGCATGAGTATTCATATTTCATAAAGTACAAAGATGGTAATACAAAATAAGCACTAAGTAAACTATAGATCTCGCAGGCTCAGCAACAAAGAAAGGATGCCCGCTACTTAAAATGCAGTAATTAAGTAATAAAATTAAAAAGTAAAGTTAATGAAGGGTTTTAATGCATCTCATCTTATATTCACGTTCGCAAATAATGCACGCTCTCATTAAAATATATGTAAGGCGTAATTGTATGTAAGTTGGTAGTAATTGGAAGCGGAAAGCTGAAGTTGGCAGTAGTTGAGAATGGAAAGCTGAAACTGGAAGTAATTCGAACCAGAAAGCTGAATTTGGCAGTAGTTGGAAGCGGAAAGCTGAAGTTGGTAGTAGTTGAAAACGGAAAGCTGAAAGTAGCAGTAATTGGAACCAGAAAGCTAAAGTTTGCAGTAGTTGGAAGCGGAAAGCTGAAGTTGGCAGTAGTTGAAAACGGAAAGCTGAAAGTAGCAGTAATTGGAGCTAGAAATCTGAAGTTGGCAGTAGTTGGGAGCGGAAAGCTGAAGTTGGCAGTAGTTGAGAGCGGAATGCTAAATATCTGGCTGAGTGGTGTTCAATGACAATAAGTTTATGATCCAGCTGTAGAAAAATGTGAGCTGATGATGATTATAACATAATTACAACCTTTTTGCCAAATGTATGAATTCACTTCAACCGTGATTCATCACACAATGCAGTAAAATGCAGCTTTATTATTTATCAAATTGGTTAATTGGTAAATTTATAAATTGTTGTTTTGCATTTATTTTTGGAGATGTTTCTGTATTCGTAGAGAATATCTACTCAACGTGACAGACAGAAAGGTTAAAATGGTTGAAAATAGAGCCAGAATACTGTCACTCAACCTAGTGAAGAGGTACCGAGTGCTATTTAAAACTCACAGAGATAACTATTATAAGTATACGGCGATAAAATGGAGTACATATTTCACTCTGAACTGAGATGTCATTTCGGGGAATGTGCGCAAGAGTTTCACGACCTAATTCCACTCTCCCCATTTCACTACACGACTAGCAGAAAGTCGGCGAATTACCACCCATTTCTCGTTGAAATGGCAAAAATCCGTACTCAGCGACATCGATCCACATTCCTGTTGCGTACTGCACAAGAATGGAACTCGTTGCCGCCATCTCTGTTTCCTGAGACCTACAATCTTGGAATTTTCAAGGCTAGAGTGAATAGATATTTTCTAGATCGACGAGCTCCATCCTCGGCCACACCGTCGCTTAATATCAGGCGAGTTGGTGGTCAATCGTAGATCTATAATGTATAAAAAAAAGTTTAAAAAACTGAAAAAAATAACCACTTCAAAATACGTAATACAATACATTTATGTACGCAACTTGCTGTTCACTTTTCTACAGGCACTTGGTTGATATTTTACCAGTTATTTTGTTATAAAACCATCGATTTTGATAATAATAATATGTATATGAGACCACCTCTGAAGTATGACCTACCAAATCCAAAAAAAAACATTAAAATCAATGCACAATTGGCCGAGTAATCGGGGAACAAACATACAAAAAAAGGAACAAGTTTTTTCAAGTTTGCAATCCTTTAAAAGTGAAGTATTTTCTAATTTGTTTACCGTTCTATCAGCGAGTTCTCCATCTTTAAATAAGTAAGTACTAAAAATAATATATAGTAAAACAATTTTCATCACGAAGCATTCTATGGCTTTTAGAGCTTCCTTCTAGTCTAATTGGAATTGAATTTCGCTCACAATTCTCAAGAGAACCGCATAACAAAACTATTGCGTTGAAAATTACTCAGTAATTTTCCATGACGTGCCTACAATCCCTTTATATTTCCATAATGTGATACATATTAAAATCAAATAAGGATAAAATCGCGAACTATATTCCCACCCGGGGCAAAACAAATATTTGCCGAGCCCAATATGAAAATAAGTTGAAAGTTACATTCTCAACACAAAATTGGATTTTCAATATTGGCTTTTCCGTAACATAGTGCCAAACCTCAGAGCTAGCAGCCTGGTTGGCCGATACAGACATGGCAGAGGTTCAAACGACGTCATAGAATGTGTCTCAATAAGGCTATACATAGTCGAAAAATGTGCCTTATTACTGACTAAAAAGGTATGTGCAACGACTTCTTTGTAGGTATAAAAGAAAACTAAGCCTTAATGAGCGGCGAAAAAATATAGTTCGTCCTGGGCTGTAAGTCCGGACTTTTATAATATTGGTAATATGAACGATAAGCTAACTCATACAAACAATACAGTTCATAATATAGTCGGTTAGGTCGGTTATATTAACATATTTCTAGTTTTATATTTTAGAATCTATTTTTGTATTTTAGATTTTTTTTATTCGAAAACAGGTTTGCACTTGACCACTAACTGAGTTTAAAAATGGATCGCACTTCTCTAGAAGGAATCTACTCTTTTGCGATTTGAAGACACATATATTATATCTATCCGGAAAGATCCATTTAGAAAGCGAAATCCACATTTTGGGCGGTACGTAGTATTATACAATAAATATTTTCTGATTCTGGTTCTGAGTACGAAGTTTAAGAGACGCTCTGGAATAGAAAGGGTGATGATGATGGTAATCTTAAATGTACTAGAGTAAACGAAGCTTGTAGTTCACCCTAACAGCCGGCAATGAAAATGAGAGATTTATTACTCTAGCTCTAAATTATTTTACGGTAAGACGTTACCTCACTATTATATTAAAGTTAAAGGTACCATACGACTTTGGACGTACCTGTACTGTGTTTTTATTAGTTCAGAGACTATTATTCTACTTGGTAACTTAGTAACTACATAAATATGTTATATTGGTAATTATGTTAGAAGTTTTTTAAAACGTTACTAATGAAAGGCCTCTTGACTGAGCCATCGTATAGGTAGTACATCTGCTTCTGAGCTGTCGTGGGTTCGATCCCACCTAGGGTATGTTTGCTGAACATGGATGTTTGTTCTGTGTCTGGGTCATTATAATGTATCATATGTATGTATTTATAAAAAAAGTATGTATATGTATTCTATCAGCCATCTGGTTCTCATAGTACAAGCTTTGCTTAGTTTGGGGCTAGATGATTTTGTTTTGAATTGTACT
This sequence comes from Lycia hirtaria, assembly GCA_947563715.1. Lineage (NCBI taxonomy): Eukaryota > Metazoa > Arthropoda > Insecta > Lepidoptera > Geometridae > Lycia > Lycia hirtaria. The sequence goes on along the minus strand of OX387381.1, from coordinate 25,747,780 downwards.
AAAATATTTATTTATTTATTATATATCAAAAGCAAACGAACACACATAAATTCACTCTCAAATTCTCTGACCGGGAAGACAGAGCATCCCAGACCTTATTGCATTTGATGACATATTTGATTTGAATTTTGAGGGTTAATGGTGTAAAAAATATAAAACTACCTACTTTAATTGAGTTATTTCGAGATAAGCTTGAATTATCTTTTGCTTTGAGGTAGTCTATTTGCTTTTATGTGTAGTAGTTTAATTAGTAATGTATGTGTATACCACTTTTACTGTTTTGTTTTACTTAATAAAAGCACTTTCTTTCACAAAAGAAAAAATAATAATTATAATTTCTCCCAAATTGTCCTAAACCAAAAGTGAAACTTCAAAACATAAGTATTCATTACCGGGTCTATAAGACCGTAAAAACGTAAAAACAAACATCATTTCATAGCGCAATGTCTATAGCGATAACCGGGCACATAATTACCTCAAGGGCCATTACGTTGTCTGGGGCCTGGATGACCCGGCTCGTTGTAACCGGGTAACCGGCTGATGGGTTCTGGATGACCCCACTACAGGAGAGATTGTCAAGTGCAATTAATTAAATTAATTATGCAGCAGTGGCTTGTGCTGCCTGATGTAGAGGGGATAGCAGCTATAGATTTATATATTTATACCAGTTGCTTATTTATAACATTAGCAAAATGGTAGGTGACAAAAATGGTGGATATAACATTTAAAACAAGTAGAAGTTTGGCAATCTTAAATAATTCTAGATATCTAAGTAAAGCTGCAAATAAGCTCTCTCGCGAGGTCTACTGTACGTAGAACTACTAGTTATATTTAAACAAACTGAAAAATGGACTTAAAAATGCGCAATTTTGTTTTAAAAACCAAATTACTAATCCGATTTTGATGCAATTTGTACGGGACCAATCTGAATATAAAAATCGGTTTATAAAAGACGGAGTTAAGCGGTAACAAAGAAAAATACAGCTGCACTTTAACCTCCTACTTTTAAAAGTCTGTAAAAAATACAATAATTAAGAACCTCCTCCTTTTCGAAATCGGTTAAAAATAAAAACTTGTCATTTATATCATTGTTCGTCTATATTTGTATAAGGTCTTGTCCTGCCCTAACCACTGGCCCTAGAGACATGCATTTTGGAGGGCGTTTTCTTTATGCAATGTAGGTATCTACTAAGAAAAGGTTTTCTGATGTGGTGTGTGATTGGTTAAACAGTGAGATGCAGCTAGTTTATTATGCAAGTAATACATTAAGGTATCTCAGATTATCACAGTTTAAGTCCACTGGTAGACATAGGCCTCCTCCATGGATTTCTAAAAAGATCTAATGAAAGGGGCTTGCATCCAGGGTCTTCCTCCCAGTTGTACTAAAGTTCATCTTGTGCCTAGTCTTCCTACGCGGTACTTATATTGCAAGGTCTCCACTCAAGAACTTTTCGGCCATCAGTTCTACGTACTATGTACCGACTGCTACTTTAACGTGCTAGTCCGCTGTGCTATGTCGGTAACTTTGGTACATCTACGGCTCTTTTCATATCTGATTAGATCCCGTAGAGAGACTCCGACTCCCTCTCTATAACTAATTGCATGATTTTGAGATTCTTTATAAGGCTCATAGCGAGTGGTCACGTTTTATTTCACTATTTGAGTAAATCTCAAGCGTCTGTATCATTGGTGGCCACAGGTGGAGGCGAGGGGTGGAATAGGGAGCAGGCCGAAGATAGCGGCCTTTCGAGGTAATCGCACGGCAATTACGTGATTATTGTCAACGCACCACGTGTTAACGGGATAATGAGCTTTAAATATAGGGTTGTTTTAACAACTTCTTACTAGGAAGTAACTTAACAGTAGCTTTCTACTGTGTAGGGGTGCGGAAAGATTGTTGTCACAAAATAGTTGAATATTTTTTTGTTTAGCTGTTATCTTAATTCGTTATCTGTACTATTAAGTTAATATATTAGCACTTATAGCTAATTCGGCAATCATGTTTAATTAAATAGCGATGCGATAAAGGGCAAAATATTTTCAACCCTACAGACACAAGTGCATCTCGTTCTATAGGTATTATTTATAGATTTATAGGTATACACCAAAAAGTTTTAAATACAGTGTTAAAAATTATTTTCGTTGAAAGCTTTTGATATGTACTTATTCATTATGGTTAAACATGAATAGATCTAATAATTTAGAAATGTAGGGGCAGTATTTTTTCACCTCTGGCGGGCAATATCTCGCATATATATCATATCTTGGAAACTTTGATTGTATTTTATAAGACCTATTCCAATATCCCACACAAAGGGGCGGGGATGAAGAAAAAAATCATTGGCAGCACTTTTTTTATTTTGCGTTGATTTACAGTCTAGTACGTCATTTGAAAAGATTACATAATTTTTCAGCAGTCGGTTAAGAACTTTTCTCCACAAATAAACGCTTACTACTATTTTAAGAAACCTCCCAATAAATTAAGCCATAATATTACAAAATAGGGAAGTGAAACAAGGCGGTTCTATGGAAGTTAATTTATAGTCCAATTAAAATTTTAACTGAATATTGCATTGAAAATCCGAAAGCTCACAAATCAATTAATAAAGAGGACGTCGACATAAATCTGCCGAATAATGGCGCTGTTACTGTTACAAATACCTACCATATTTAAATTAAGGGTAAATCGCACTACGCCGGAATCAGGGATGTACCACAACAAGATTCAAATTAAAAGTAATGCGATATGTATACGGTGGGAAATTCAAATTTCAAACAGTTTTCATGTCATTGTAACTAGATAAGGTATCTATTTTAATTAATCATAATATTTGCAACAATTAAATATTATTTTTAGGCTTCTATACTAAGGACGCGTGAGCCTATTCGTGAGGGTACGGTGTTCGTCGTTCTGTATCTTTTGAACGATAATAGACTCGGAAGTCCCAAAATTAGCAAGTTTTTAATTTTTACTATGTTTTAAATCTACAAATACTAAAAACTAGGAAAGAGCGAGACAAGCTTGGGTAAAAATAAAAATAAATGGGAAAATATAAGCCTTCTTGCTGACTCCAGAAAAAAAAAACTAAAAATGATAATTGGACGTTTCGATGACAGTCGTTGCCTCATTGCTTGTTTACTCTATGGTAGATACCATTGGTAACATAATATGTTTGGAGTGTTAAAAACTCGTAGACAAATTTTGTCTTGTTGTGGACAAATCTCCACAGAAACATTCTTAGCTATTAAATTGAAGCTTGACTATAACTTTGGAATGGCTTATTTAGTTGACTCGTCAGAATACCACAAGTATTTTAAAATTGTACAATTATTCTCGATGGTAAATGCGCTAATCGCGCGGGTCCAATACATGAACTTGGATTACATTTTTCACACAACGCCATCTAGCCCCAATCTAAGCAAAATTTGTACTAACTTAATATATTAGTGGAGTTTTACCTTATAGGATAGCTTTACTGGTATTTTAAACTTTAATTTAATATAACTATGCATAGGTGGGTGTATTTTTTGTTAATGAAATTGCAATCGTAAAATTGAATAATGTGTTGAAACTGTATACGAATAAGGTGCTGAAATCTGTGAGCTTTATTTACGAGTACGTTCGTACTTACTCGTAGTTATGTATCGATTATTCTCGTAGTCCCCCAGTTCCGTATCCCCCACTGGGGGATAACGAGGTATAGTAGAAAAAGCCACAACTTTTAACAGTTCCCGTTGTCCCCCAGTGCCGCACAGTGATACATTTTCAAAAAGTTTTCCTTCAGAGTAACAAGGTCTAGTGAGTCAAACGGTCCCAAGGGGAAAAATTAAAAGACCCAAAATGTCTAGTCTGAAATTCAGTTGTACATCAAAGCCGCGCATAAGTCCTAAAGTTCCATATAAGATATAAAGCGAAAAAAATTATGCTTTTACCTATAATGTAGCATCACGCTTCTTGACTAGAACCTTGACAATAGAATAATAAATAGAGTCCGATTAGGTATTCTATTGATTACTCAAGTGTTTTTTTTTTTGATTTTGAATAAGAGCACTGGTTGTCAGTTAAGGTGTCCTTGACCATCAGGCGAGTTGAATGTCAAGCTTGTTATTAATCAAATAATAAATTAATTTAAAAAAATCGACAGAAGTGAAAACTTAACAGTGATGCGTTGACTGTAACTCTCTGGCTCCCTTAAATCGACTCGAGCTGATTTTAATTTGAACGAGCGTCACATAGCCGAGCGTGACAACTCAGTTTCATTCAATACACAAAAAAAATTGTGCTCAGCTCACTTCCAAAAAAAATACCCTCGCTGTTGGACAACAAATATTACTATCCATCTTAGACATTATGCAAATCTACACCCTAGGTGGAGCCTGCGATTTTTTCTCTATCGCCGCGAGTGGTAGCGATGATGGCAGCTACCGGAAATAACGAATCAAAGGGAAATATGTATTCGAAAATATGATTTTGCTCTAAATTTTTACGTCTACAATAAACGCATATAATATATGAGAATTCTTCTTCAAAACAAAAATTCACTGACAACAAATTAAATAGACTGTATACAAGTAAAAGTATAATTTTATTTTTTATTTTTTATAGAAGATAGATCTACGATTGACCAACAACTCGCCTGATGTTAAGCGACGATGTGGCCGAGGATGGAGCTCGTCGTTCTAGAAGATATCTATTCACTCTAGCCTTGAAAATTCCAAGATTGTAGGTCTCAAGAAACAGAGATGGCGGCAACGAATTCCATTCTTGTGCAGTACGCAACAAACAACAAATGTTTAGAAAACTCAAACTCCCCTCACCCACTCTCGATGAAATCCAAATTTTCTTTTAAAGAAAAAGAAAACTAGGTTTAAATCGGTCCAATCTACTTCACTATAAACAATCTCTCCCAATATAAAAGGCTAAAATCACGACATGTCTAACAATTTTCGTGCAGTGACGTGTACCAAAACACTGAAAATAAACTACCAATCCGACACACTATTCCACGTAAAAAACTATACCTCATAAAAATAGAACCTTCTCTGGAAAGTGGTATACACGGACACGTAAAAAAAAGTTTTCGATTTGGACTTCTGAAAGCCAATAGTTTTCGTCACATGCGAGTTTTTCGAAAAGCTATCACGTCCGAGCATCCGATGAATTCTGAAATATCTTTGGGAGTTTTCACACATTCATATTTGATAGAGTCAATAAAGTGAGCTTCATTTTTCATAACTTTAACAAGTTTATTGATAAATACAAGCTTGTATCTGTAATATAAATACGTACCTAAGTAGGTGCGTGGGCAGCTCTTCCTTTTCGGTAATATAAGTTTATTTTTATGGCCTCTAAGCTATAAATGAAAAATTCCTTGAGTTATTAGCTTTTCAGGGTTCTGTATTTAGAAAAAAGGAAACATTATAAGATTTCATTGCTATCCGTCTATCTGTCTGCCAAGACTCTTTTGTCTCACGAACCCGAGAAGCTATCAATTAATAAAATTTATGCCAAGTACTTAATCTTCGGTCCCTTAGATCAGTGAAAAATAATGTTTAGAAGACATCACGATAAAAAAATTGAATTATTGTATCGAACTTACTTTGAATCTTTAAGTTTAGATATAAATAAGATCTCTCAGTAATAACTGATAACAAGTGAAATTCGTACCTATTCATTAACTTGTAATTTTATAACACATTCAATATTCAAATTCATTTATTGAGATAAAAACGGGAAATAAAAAAATAGTTATTTGTTATGCAAGGCTGCAAAGTTGGTTTTTGGGGCGAGTACTTGTATTGAAACCTGAGCGTAGCGAGGGTTTCAAAAGTACGAGATGCAAAATAACTTTGCTGCCGAGTGAAACACAAAATTTTTCACCTCACTACAGCGAGGAAAACGCTAGCCCAGTGCTGCCACATGTGGCTGGTCAGTGCGATTATTCAAAGAAATGAGGTTGGCGCACTGACATGAAATAAGTATTTAATGCATTTTCAGTGGACTTGCGGTATAGAAAAATATGGAATAGAAAGGTTCGAATTTTAAAAACTCTTTCCACGCTAGCGGACAAAATGCACTTTTCCACTCAGATTTTTAATGACAAACAGAATCTTTCCGAGCTTGTGAGGTGAAAATACATTTATCGCACAATATTCAAAAATTATTCATGCCTGAATAATTATTGAAAATATGTTGAGCATTGCTTAAATTTGAGTAATGTTTTTCAGTAAGGCCCCATTTGAACAAAAATAACTACAAAGTTTGTATATCGTAAGCTATTTGAAGAGCGTAGGTCTCATTAGTGTCTGTGGACAGAAACTTCATGCATATTCATATTGAGTATTCTGCAGATGTGATATTGTAACTCAAAACTAGGTATATGCTTACATATTATGTACTAAGAGGTGGAAATTTGGAAACAGGACTGGAGAATATAAAGGTATTTTTAAAGATATATGTAGAATAACTAATGGACTCACGAGCATGTGTTATTTATAAAACTTCAACCAGCACACCATCGAACAAAATAGTTATATAATTAAGTATTTGGAGATAGTTATTAAACTACTAAAGCAAAATTGTTTTTTAGGGGTCACTTGGAAGCTATACCTAAGTAAAATCCAATTTAAAAGGAATTTTTAAAATCGACGGATTAGTCGACGAATATACCTACGTATATTTATGGTCTTCCTTTTTTGTGAACTCGGTTGAAAATTTATCTCACATTGGGTTTAGAAAGGAATGTCACAAAATTGTTCAATTAAAAAGCATTTTGATCCAAAAATCTATTTACTTTTTCCGGTATTATGAAGAAACAAAGTTAAAATACTTTATTTTTGAACAGTATAAATGAACTTATTTAGATAAAAGCATTCCAAGAAGACCATTTCACAAATAAGCAACACCAATGATTGGTGGAAAGACCGTAATAAGTACAATATTGGCAGAAAGCCTCGTATTTCCTTGCAGACCAGCTCATCCCTGAATATTCATCAGCGCGCCGCGAAGCGCCGACCTTATTATTGGATCAACGCGCAACGGCCGCCCAAGACGGATACTTTACATTACTGCTAAATTGTATTGAATATTTTATCAGGAAATCTTTTAAAAGGTTCCGTTTTGAAGAGTTTTTAACCGACTTCAAAAAAAGGAGGTTATCAATTCGACCTGTGTGTAATATTGTCAGAACTGCACAGTTTTTGTATATGTTATACCCCAGCTTCTAAACATATATACCAAATATAAATGTATGTACTCGTATGTTTATATGTCGGTGTCTGTATAGGATTTAATTGGTGATACTTTAGGGCCTGACTCCGACCTCAAAAAATAGTTGGTTTACGTACTTAGGTAGATGCCCAGTTTCGATGTTGTTAGTGTTATTTTCAAATAATTAGATTGTTTTGAAGTCGTTTTTTTAATTTACTTTTATGTAGGCCTCTGTGGAGCACATTTATGTCTTGAAACCGTTGATAAAGGTAAGTTCACCTGAAGATGCAACTGTCTCTTTCGCACGTGATACTTTTTTGTTATCATTAAATTATTAAGCCTGCTTTTGATAATTTTTTTCGAATTTGGATGTTGACCATATCAATCAAAAGCTCTGTGATACAATACTAAGCACCACGAAAAAACACCTAGGCCGAGTAAATAGAAAAAAGAGCAAACTATCAGCAGAGACACAAAAAATTATAGAAGAAAGGAGAAATATGAAACACAACACAATTTTAGAGCACAAATTGATAATGGCTGCTAACAAGAAAATCAATAAAGCTATTAAATCAGACTTAAGGAAACATAAAACAGAGGTAATAATAAAAACCATTGAAAGATTTAGAGGTCCAAAAGTATTTCAAAGAAAGCTCAAGATAGGAAACAAACAAATAATTAAACTAAAAAACAACAATGGTGACTTAGTAACAGACAGACAGAAAATATTGACAGTTGTTGAAGAGTTCTACGAGGATCTTTATGCGAAACATTCAGCCGAACACAATATGCTAGAATCCCCCAGAGCTTTAGCTACAGAAGATCGTAACACGGAGGATCTGCCGTATATATTATCAAGTGAAGTTCAAAAAGCTCTTGATCAGATGAAATCTGAGAAGTCACCTGGGCAAGACGGTGTATCGGTTGAAATGCTCCGTGCAGGTGGAGAACCAGTAATGAAGGTTCTAGTAAAGCTCTTTAACGAAGTTTTACTTAAAACACACACACCAGACTCCTGGAAAACCGCCATAGTCACTATTATACATAAAAAAGGAGATACAGCGCAATTGACGAACTATCGACCCATAAGCCTTCTCTCACAAATTTATAAGCTATTTGCAACGGTCTTATGCAATAGACTCACACGCCAGCTGGATGAGTACCAACCTGTGGAACAAGCTGGCTTCAGAAGCGGATTTTCTACTATCGACCATATTCATACGATTAAGCAGTTGATGGAGAAGAGTCAAGAGTTTAACCGGCCTTTGTGTATGGCTTTTGTCGATTATGAAAAGGCTTTCGACAGCGTCGAACACTGGGCTGTGTTTAACTCTCTTCATCGCTGCTCTATCGACACTCGATATGTAGACTTGCTTCGGGAGTTGTATACTTCGGCAACCATGCAGGTTAAATTGCACGAATTAACCAACCCCATTCAGATCAAAAGGGGGGTAAGACAAGGCGACACTCTTTCACCCAAGCTTTTTACTTCGGTTCTAGAGAATGTCTTAAAAACGCTTGACTGGGACTCAAAGGGAATAAACATCAATGGTGTATATATGTCTCACCTTAGGTTTGCAGATGACCTGGTACTTTTTGCCGAAAACCTCGACGATCTCCAAAATATGATCCAAGAACTTTCGGATGCTTCTTCAAAAGTAGGCCTAAGGATGAATATGACCAAGACCAAGGTAATGTCAAATGTTACTGGGACCTCGAACTCAATCAAAATTGGGAACGAGAACCTAGAAACGGTTGACAGTTACAGGTATCTTGGGCATACTCTATCCTTTGGCATAGAACATCAGAAGAAAGAGATCGCTAGGCGTATACAGCTTGGATGGGCGGCATTTAAAAAGCTGGACTACATCCTCAAACCACGCGATATTCCACAATGTCTGAAAACTCGACTTTTCAATCAATGTGTCTTGCCAACCATGACGTATGGTGCCGAGACATGGACACTCACACATGAGGCTGTGTATAAAATAAGAGTGGCACAGAGAGCCATGGAGAGATCCATGCTCGGCATCAAACTCCAAGATCGAGTTCGTAATACTGAAATCCGGCGAAGAACAAAAGTTCGAGACGCTGGGATTTCGGTAATGAAATTAAAATGGAATTGGGCAGGACATGTTGCTAGGCGAAGTGATGACAGGTGGAGTAAGATTTTGACAGAATGGTGGCCGAGGCAAGGTAAGCGGAGTGTGGGACGTCCAGCTGCAAGATGGGTCGACGATATAACAACAATCGCGGGTCGAACCTGGACTAGATTGGCACAGGACCGAGGAAGATGGCAAGACAAGAGAGAGGCCTATACCCAGCAGTGGGATAGAGAAGGCTATGGATGATGATGATGATGATGATGATGCTTTTGATAAATATGCAAACGGGCTGCCGTTGACTTCACTTGCCGTTGAAAACTTGAGAAAACTAATACAATGTATGAATTTTTATTTTGAATTTTTAACCGACTTCAAAAAAGGATGAGTTTACCAATTATATTGTATTTTTTATGTTTATTACCTCATCACTCCGTTATTTAAAAATCTTTTTTTTATTATAAATTAAAAAAAAATATTTTACATGATTAAATGAGTAACAATCGCTAAAATCTTAGAGAACACTATAATTTGTTTTTACTTTTAGATTGTAGATATTTTATCAAAATCAGCTCAGTAGTTTAGCTTTTAAAACAAAACATACAAATTACTTAACAGTTTTAATTAAAAATTATAATGAAAGTTATCAATTAAAAAAAAAAACATTTTTTATATTAAGCCTCGCAAACAAGTATGGATATCAATAAATTTTCTCGTTTCTTAGCAAATTACGACTCGAAAATTTTACTGAACTAGAACATCCTTTATTTTGAATTTTAATTGAAGAACATCTTTATTAATTTAAACAACAACCATTAAACGACAAAGATCCAGTTTATACTGTAGAGATTTAAATTGCCGAATACACCCAAACTTGCGGGAGTTTCGCATCTGCAAGTAATTTTGTGTAAAGTTATTGCAAATCACGAGAGCATTAGCCTTTACAATGTATTATACATTCAGCTTTAGTGTACATAGTCATTAGTCAGTCCTAATGTGTGTCCGATTGAGCGTTTACTCACACATATAAAAATTCAAAATAAAAACACCACATTTTTTCACCATGAAATTTTGAGCAGTCATATGTGTTTTTCCTCCAAAAGTGACTACTTTCACTTCTCTGAAACGTCACGTTTCCACCAAAACTTTCTATAAACACTGCTCGTCTCCTTCACTTGCAAGTCAAGTAGAAAATATTGCAAGAATTTCTTGCGCTTCATAACTACGTTTAATATGGAATGACAAAACGGGCCAAAGGGTAAGCGCAGGCTAATTGGGCTATTATCATTCCGGAACAAATGAAATTCAAATTCAATAAAAGTGAATGTTCAACTGAACCATAACGCCGACTTGTAATTCTGTATATGCATAACATTTGCGTTTGTACAAAATTAAATGTGTATTTTATTCAATAGTACGGATTCGATTTTAGATAGACTCGACTATTTTTATTCTGAAATTATTAACACACGTTTGCATAATGGGATTGGATTTTCTTTTTCAATTATTACATATACTTCTGTTGATTGTTAAAAAAACTGACACTACATTGGAAAATGCTTCTACATTTTTGAAGTTGAGTGTTAGTTTTAATTAGATGTTCAAAATTTTTAAGTGTAAGTATACGTATATTATGTATATTATCATTATAATATATTATTATACCAAATTACACCCTTTTTTAGGGCTCCGTACCTCAAAAGAAAAAAAAACGGAACCCTTATAGGATCACTTTGTTGTCCGTCTGTCTGTCTGTCTGTCCATCCGTCTGGGTGTCAAGACCTTTATCTCGGGAACGCGTGAAGGTATCGAGTTGAAATTAAAACCATATACGTAGATCTATAGTATCTTGCTGCAGAGAGAAGAATCAAACTTCTCAGTTTTCATAAAAAAAGTTACAGCCGAATAAGTCTAAAAAAACGCACATTTCGACACTCAGAATGGAATCAAAACCTATGGGGTACTTCCCGTTGACCTAGAACTATGAAATTGGGCAAGAAGCATTGTGTTATAGTACACGTATAGGGAAAAAACCGAAAACTGGTAATTTTTAATTTAATCACAAAAAAATTGTGTCTTTACGCAAAGAATGAGGGTCCAAATTTTAAAGTGAATTAACCGTATCATGTGGGGTATCATATGAAAGAGCTTAATTAGCATAAGTTAAGACAGGGTTTTAAATATTTTTACGATGTATATTTTTCGGTATAAGAAGGAAAATATAAAAAAAAATATATGTTCTCCCTCTTTTATTTACTAGTTCGTACGGAGCCTGACTCGCACTTGTCCGGTTTTTTATTGTAAAAGTGTAATAATAAACTGTTAAAATTTACAATTATTTTATTTAATCGCTCGGTGACATATAAACACATAATAGAATCTTTTTAAATTCACAATTTGACGAAAACACAAGACGCCATGTTGTTGACGACACACGGATAAACAAATGTAAAGAAGAACTTATTTAAAAAATAGATCTTGATTCGACAATCTTTTGTTTACATGACCGTATGGCGTAATAATATGTCGGATTCCATTTCACTTAGTAAATAAAAAAGTGTTAACTTGTAAAACTTTGTACGAAATAGTTCACAAATAAAAAAGTGAAAACTTTGAAATTCATCCCCTCCGCGGGCACATGGCAAAGGTCACGTATTTATTTGCCCCCCGCGTATGGCACGCCCCCCCGCGATTTTTTTGATTTTTTTGCCGCGCGCTATTAAAAAATTAATAAAAAATAAAATTTGTATGAAAACTATATATAAAATTAATATCACTGTAATCCTACTGAATAAAGCTAACTGATATCCAACGCATATGTATTTTAATTAAAAAAAGTATCCCCTATCTAGGCTTAAAGTTGAGCATGCGATTTTTTTTCACCATTTTTTACGAAAAAAATCATATTAAAAAATATTAAAAACATTTCATACATATTATTGTTTTTTTGGCTTTAAAAAACAACAATATACAGATATCCGAGAAAAAATAACATCATCCCATACATTGTTTAGATTAACAAGATCGTCATAAAGCACGTGCGGTTCAAGTGGCCAATTAGGACGGTCGTAAAAACGGGTCATGCTTACAAAATGTGAACTTGATATTCTTTAAGTTGGAATGGCTTGTAACTTTTGTTTATGAATAGTATAATTTATGAGCTTCTGGTTTTGTAATGGTTTAGTCGATAAAAATGTGTTTTATTTATCTATTAGAGACCATAAAAAACCTCGTTTCGGGCTGATGATAATGATGATAGATAATTGAAAAAAATACGCGAAGTCAATTAGGACGTTATTGAGCAAAATGGGTTGCTTTATTTAAAAATCTGTATATGCAGTCTTATTATTAATAACATAACAAATAAAAAACATGCAACATACATACCTGTTGTAATTGAAACTATGTTTCAAAATCGGCTATAAATACCGACGGCGGACATCTGGCACGGCTTTTCGGACACTATTGTTCGTTCGACATGTATGCGTTTAGATTCATATTTGTGATTAATATACACATCACATACTTAATTTAACACTTGTATCGTATCACTGGATATATATCGGTCACATATTACTATTAATTTTGAAGTATATAATGAAACCTTATTTTGAAAAAAAAATCACAACATAAAAGTCACAAAAAAAACACTCAAATTTCGGCACAAAAAAGGTCCGTCGGCGTTCGGTTCGAAACAAATATTTCGATTTTTTTGATCACACAGACATGTATTTGACACTGTCACTAACTTTATTACTGGTTTTGCCACGTGTAAAACATAACAAAATATGTATTTAATCGAAATAAATACATAAAATCGGTATTTATAAATAGATGGCAAGAGCGGCCGCCATTACGTGTTTATAACCTTGACCGCGCGCGTCATTCTGATGCAATTTACACAGAAATTTATTTCGGAAGTATCAATTCTAACGTATCTGATTGGTAGTTTGTCATTTTGCCTGTCTATGAACGAGTTAGAGCAGAAAAAAATATTATGTCATAGTTAACTGGCGGGGAGTACAACAAGGAGAGGAATAACGATACGCTAGCGTATGGCATGCCAGCCAGCGCACAATGGCGGGAAATACGCTGGCGTATTTAATGCCTCCTGAGGGGAGAAAATTATTTACCCAATTTATGAACTAAAACTAATATTTTTCCGAATAAACTGTGCTACAGTCCTAACAGCACAAAAGACTTGCTTGAACCGTGATTAGGTTACACTTTATATAATCTCTTTGAAGGAACAAAAAAGTTAGACTTATACAAATGAGCAACTGTCGATCTAATAACAGTAATTATCATGAAGGATAGTACACTAGTGATGTACCAATTATCGATAGCAATCCCGTGACCGATTCGCTGCCACGCACGGTCTGACGTTTGCTAATTAGGGCTGGGAGTCTGGGACGTTGTCGACACAGATCGTTGCGTAGCCTGATACGTCACGTATTGTTGCAAATTGGCTGTGTAGCGTAGGTTGTAGCTTGGAATATTGACATTACCGTACCACGAAACTACATTCAGGATTCCATCTCAATTCAATTAAATCAATATTCAATTAATAAACATTAAATCTTGTAAAAAGAGCACTTAAATGCTAATTAAGTATTATAAGGAAGTTAGAGACCATGTATTTGATAAAAATAACAACAGTAACATTGAGTAAAAATACTTATAAAACAAGTTTTTATTTAACCGTGCATTAAAAATAAAATAAAAATGCCCTTATTAGATAATACCATTTCCATAAAACTATCCGTTGAGGAATTTTCTTGTATATTGTAGTAGTTTCCGCAGTATCATTTCAGCCATAAGTCCACTGCTGGACATAGACCTCCAACGTGGATTTAAAAAAATACCGATTGAAAGCTCCATTCTCAACCACGTGCACTATATACCGTCACTCTTCACCAGGCGAAAAATTTCAAATAATAGAAATAACCTAGGTTAAGTAAGCTAATTAGGCTAAGAAGCTAAATGGTATTTTCACAATACAACACTCAATGCATACTTTTAATACACAAGTAAAGTTAACAGAAAGTTTGTATCATTATGTTATCAGTCACTGTCATAAACATAGACATAGGCATAGAGTGTTAAGATTTGAAAAATATTCTAACAAGAAATCTTAGAATCGAACTCGTGATTGTTTGTGAGTTCTGTTGGCCATCTTTTTTTGTTTTTAATTCTTAACTAACACAGTATTTTAAGATCTAAAACTGATTAACATTGAACATGACAAGATCATGCAAACAAATACCGTTAAATATAAACAATACTTTAGTGCGAACGTCTCTAATAAAACGAACGAGATAACCCTCCCTCGCCCCGAAACCGATCGATCGCAATTCATTTCAATAAAGAACCGGGCCGCAAACTTGAACTCCCTTATCTACCAGACACCAAATCCTAATCCTCGACTCAATACCGCGTAAAAAAGAGCTCGCAATCCACCTAATTCGGGCCGCTTCGAGCTCTGCAACACAGACAATTAGAGCGCGCCCGACTCACCCCGCTCTCCCCTCACGCAGATGAAAGGAAACCATTAAACGGCTGAAACCGACTCATTGTTTAACGCCTAGTTTAGAGTTCTACTACGGGCATTGTTTTGAACACTCCCACTTCCTAATTTCGTATAAATCAAAATTAAACACCAACTTTTGCGGCTGAGTCCACCCTATTTAGGTAACTGACTGTGGTGATATGAATTTAGAATTACTTACTTTATTGTTAAGCTTTGAGACGTAAATCATTGTGATTTATAAACGGCTGTGCAAATAAAGATTCATTGTTTTATAACTGTTTAAGCGCTTTGAGCTTCCCGTGAAAAGCTTACCGGGCGGAAATTTGCAAGAAATTAAGTACTTTAATGTTGACAAGTTGGTGTTCGACCGCTGTTCACCTAATGTTAATTGATGATGTACCTGAAAACAGCTTAAGGATATCTAGCTAGGAATAATAACTGATTTTTGAGTAAGGCTTCCAGAATACTACGTAAGGTGTTGGAGTTTACGTATACCTACGTATGAACAAAATTATTATTTTTTAATCATGTTACACACTTTTTCTTTTTTTTCTTGAAATAATAGTGTAGAGTCTACACTATCATTTCAAGAAAAAAAGAAAAAGCTGTAGACCAGTTGGCTGTGTGATAGATTTCTGTGCCAGAGAGTTCAAAATTGAAATCTCAATAAAGCAAAGGTTTTTTTAATGGATGATAAATTTGTGCTTCACTTCCAAACAACGTTGGGATCGGTCTACGATGGAGCGCGCTTACTTTAAAATAACCGGTGCATTATCGAAATAAAAGGCACTCAAATATATCTAGAAAGACATACTTGGAAAGAATATTTTAAAATCTAGCAGTTCTCACTACAAGAGTGGAATAAAAAGCTTCGTTCGGGCGAAAAGAACAACTTCGTGAAGAAATTATCGATTTGTCTATATTATGGACAGCCGTGTTGAAATATAAGCACTGTTTGGAATTCGTCGCTTCTCAGAAGAAAAAAAAAATACTCCTTAAAATTACCGTCACGTATTACTTTAAGAGAAATAAATCCAAGAAAACTCTCAAGAAGTTAGCACTGTATTAACATTCAAGACGTCTTGTAAAGAAATACTTAAATCTTTGCAAAGTTTTCTCGATAACAATACAGCCGATAAGCTTCTAAAAGCCAGCTTCTCATTATTCCAAACACGTCCTGTGATAGCTTTAGATTAGAATTTCAGAAGCTTGAGAACACAACTTTGATGTGTGGCTGAAACTTTCACCCATTATAAGTTTTATGAACTAAGAAACCTAATTTTGCTACAACTTTAACTGCTAAGATTTTTCACGACACTTTTTAGCTAAGTAGCTGAGTTTTGCTAGAAACCTGGAAAAAAATGTGTCACTACTATTTTGTTTTTCCTTATATTATTTCACACGTTAATGTATAAAAATAATGTCAAATTACACGCATTATATTGAAATAGAGTTGTGAAACGTGTCTTTTTGTGAGAAAGTATATATGTGCAAAATAACCGTAAAAGGTCATAAACACGCATTCTTTAGAATAATTCTAGTAAAATTGCTTATTTATTACGAAAAAGATCCTTGGAAGTTATGAAAAGTGCATTCTTTATTTTTGTAAGAGTCATATTCTTATTTTTGCAAAAAAATATAGCCTGTGACATTTAGGGAGTGAAGACGAATCTAACGCCATTTCGCTCATCAAAACAAACATATACCTATACACTAGAGAAACATAACCCTCCTTCTTACGTAGTCGGGTTAAAGTAGATCTTAAGAGTAAGGAATCATTTATTTTAATCTCTAGAATATAAAGTATTATGTCTAGATGAACATACAGAAAATAGGACTCAAAAATCTGCGCATAACTGAAACAGAAATTACAATCGATAACAGAAACTTATTCTTCACTGAATTTACAATCGTGCTATTTGATTTCTTAATTTTGTCAAGTGATATCCACTACTATCTGTCGGTAATGAGAATCTTGTCAAAGTCAGTGTCCGCCCCTTTTCATGTGTCAATGTTAACAGAGGCTTGTCACCACAGAGTGCAAAATATTTAGAGAAAAGAGTAAAACTTACAGAATAAAACTATACGCTTAGATTTAAAACCAGTTGAAGTTAAACTAGTTATCTTTTTAGTGGTCGTATAATTTCTAAACTAGAAACTAGCGTGAAGTTGCTTCGTTAAATAGTATGAAACTTCGGATGAAGGCAGTCATGTGTGGCGCATTAATGTGGCTTACTAACAGTTTGTTAACTTTTTTTCCTTTATTATATTCGAAATAAATTTAACTTGGAAAGTTCACACGCTAAACAGAACAGAATTAAATTCAAAAGTAATTTTATTATCTGGATAACACAGAAACCAAATGATCCAACTGACAGTTTATATGTTTTGACATATTAAGCAAAACGCGTTTTTGCTTATTACGTACTTTTCATGTATTTTTGCGATGTTATCACTTCATTAGACAAAAAACGTGTTTTTATTTCTTATATTATATATTTTTTTTATACAAATTCAGTTTCCACGTGGCAAAGATGCAACCTGATTGTGGGTCAGGATCGTCTCACACAGTGGGTTCCTAATGGAAGACGTTGTGCTGGAACGCCTACAAACGCTGGCGTGAAGATTGGCAGATTCATTTGGCAGTGATGGGCGGAGATTTAGTGAAGGAAGTAGGGGAGATCTTTGCCCAGGAGTTGGACAGTATATGTATTTATTTATGTATCTGTGTATTTTTAGGGTTCCGTACCTCAAAAGGAATAAACGGAACCCTTATAGGATCACTTTGTTGTCCGTCTGTCCGTCCGTCCGTCCGTCCGGGTGTCAAGACCTTTATCTCAGGAACGCGTGAAGGTATCGAGTTGAAATTAAACTATATAAGCAGATCCATTGTATTTTGCTGCAGAAAGAAAAATAAAATTTCTCAGTTTTCGTAAAAAAAAGTTACAGCCGAATATTTCGTAAAAACGCACATTTCGACACTCACAGAGGAATCAAAACCTATGGGGTACTTCCCGTTGACCTAGAACTCTGAAATTTGGTAAGAAGCATTGTGTTAGAGTACACATATAGGAAAAAAAACGAAAACATTTTTAATTTAATCACAAAAAAATAGTGTCTCTATGCAAGGAATGAGGGCCCAAATTTTAAAGTGAATTAACCGTATCATGTGGGGTATCATATGAAAGAACCTCATTAGCATAAGCTAACAGGTTTTTAACACATTCTTCGTCGCCCCCTGCAGACCCTTCACTTCAGCTGGGAACTAAAACTTTATAGGCGAATTTTGATTAAGTACAGAGTGGCCGCGCAAAGCAACGTTGACTGCTCAAACGCCGGCGGTTTACTGACTACTACAAAATGAACGGGAAGCTCGCTCGGATCCGAGTGAAAAGCGCCGCTACTATAGCCCCGCCCCACCCGGATCCGAGTGGTGAGCAAGGAATGTGTTAAATATTTTTACGATATATATTTTTCGGTTTATGAAGGAAAATATAAAAAAAAATATGATTTCCCCCTTTTATTTAGATTGTACGGAACCGTCGGTGGGCGAGTCTAACTCGCACTTGTCCGGTTTTTTTATGTTGCATCGTAGCTCTCAAATGGCCATGCCGATTTTGATCTAGCTTTTTTTTTTATTTGAAAAAGGATTTGATTGAGAGTAAGTAATCTCAGCGATGAATCATTTCATGATTTCAGGATTAGTCGGCCGTTTTTTTTTTATATCGAGAGTTTTAAGTTTTATAAACTTACTTGTTTCACCTAGAACACTACCGCATTGAGAAATCAGTGATAGAGTCAAATACATTAGATTTAAAAGACAAAAGTTGACAGGCAAAATGAAATTTGTATATTGTAATATATTGTATTTGTATATTTGTACAACAACATAGAATTATTAGAAAATCACCTAAATTTCAACATTTAGCAATGAAAAATTGCTATAAATGTAAGTACAATTATTTTAACTGCACAGTTTACATTGGTATTTTAGTCTTTTGAAATATAATTGATAATTACATAATTATGTTCCTTCTGTACACCTAACTTTTCAAAAACTGGGGCCATTTTTCTCTTTATTGTTATCACTTTTCACGCATGTACGCGCCTTTGAAATTGGACATCTTTATCCCACGCTTTGTGGGCCTGTTCTGTGCGTAGAGAAACAAAATTCTATGGATAGAATTGCGATATTGAAAAAAAAAACTTTTCAATTTTAGAAAAAATCCTGTATAAACGCGTTTCCATTTTCCACGACGACGTCTGCAGCCATACAGGGCCCGTATTATCAGCCCCTCGGAATGCTCGATAATTCCTGCAACGACAGAGCCGCGCGTTGTTTGCACACGTAATTGCTTCGCGTCGTGTCGACGCTCCGGGAGATACCTAAGTATTAGTTTGACGAACTTCCATGCGGGAGATTTACTTTTAGGGTATATTCTTTTGACGACTGTCAGCGAAAGAGCTTCACGAACTTATTTCACTTTCTCTATCCAATTTTATAGGAAAAGCATGTGCAAAAGTCTCTTCTAGGTAAGCGCAATTCATAGTAGACAATATTGTTTAACATTAGGTGAGTTGGTGATCAACCCCAAACGTATAATGTGTACAAAAGGTTTAGAAAGTCGGCACACATTTTGTTTACTTTACTGCTTAGTTTTAACTGCTGAACTAGTTATTAAACGTGCCATTTATAATTTTTAACTTACCAAAACTGCTATTTACAACTGCCTCTTTAAATCAGTGCCTTAATGTAGTTACATTAGAGATCGATATACATAGATACAGATACATACGTCAAACTTATAATACAATACCCCTCCCTTTAGGTAGGGGGCTAAAAAAGAAAACACTACTAATTGTCGCAATAATTATTATTTTCTTATTTGTATGGTTGTAGTATAACTTATACATCGACAATTTTACCCTCAATATTTTTATAACACGCTTTTGATAGCTTCACATGTATGCATGCATGTTTGTTTGTAACCGACTCTTCTGGACTTGATTTTGATCCACTTCAAACGGTTAGATTTCATTCAAACTTTGTAGAATTATCGAGGACCGATGACAATATAATAATATGAAGCGTGTTTTTTTTACTATTATTAATTTACCATCATTGACGCCTGCGCTTAACTATAATATCACCAAATAAGAATTAATGATAGTTGTTAAAAGGATACATAATATATTCTTTAGTATATAATATGGTCTTAATAGTCAATGAAATCCCAAATTTTCGTTCAATATTATTATTGTCTAGATCACAAGTCTTGAAGACTATTTTGTTAATACAGCTACGTATCACAAACTCCGTAAACAAGCGTTTGAACAGCACGGCTACATTTAGCTTATCAATGCCACGCCATTACCAAAGCTTTGCAATGCAAGCTCAATTCCACGAACAGATAAGAGAGTTACCGATAGCGAATACTAAATACAAACACTAGATGAACGGTACGTGAGCTTATAACTATAACAACATTGAGCTAGAAATATAGTTACAATTGTTAAAAAAATGTCCGAGTCAAAATTGTGCAAACGCAAGTTGACGTCTGTATTGAGACGACGACCCTAATTTCATACAATATTTGTGTATTGTATGAAATTAGGGTCGTCGTCTAGATGCCGCTTGGTCGTGACTTCAATTCGGATTCGATCGCTTGAAGCTGCAATGCATTTATCAACTAACAAATTAATGTGCCGTGGAAGTCATTAAAAATTGTCGAATGATTATAACGTCCTAATTCACGTAAATATATCATTAATTATTATGCAATTAATACATAAGTAGTCACCAAGATCATTCGGTCATTTCTGTTGTTTTTATTTATAGATTGTGATTCTGTGGGTATTCTAACTCAATGCATTCCAAATACTAGCGATTACAATCATGACCACATTGGTAATGAGGGCGATGGACGCAATTCGTGGTGGCTGGTCTTAATTTATAGCTATTCGCGCTCCGCTGTGCGACCGCCCAGTTAAGCTGCTTAAACATAAATGAACACAATTTCTGAAATGTGCGTGACTTGTGATCTTTTCTGATGATGTCTATTACTGCATAGACAAAAAACTTCGATCGAATGGTCTGTCCTAGACAAGTATCCTTTTTAACCGACTTCCAAAAAGAAGTAGGTTATCAATACGGTCTGTGATTTTTTTGTGTGTTTGTTCACCGATTACTCAGCCAATTGTGCATTGACTTTTATGATTATTTTTGTATTTGGTAGGTATACTTCATACATACTTCAGAGGTGGCCCCATGTAAATTTTATAAAAATCAATGCCGTACTTTGGTTTTTATGACAAAATAATTGGTAAAATATCATTCAAGTGCCTGTAGAAAAGTGAACAGCATGTCGCTTATGTATTCTATTGCGTATTTTGAAGTCGTTTTTTTTCCTTTTTATAAACCATAATTTAAAATTACATTTGAAAACATTTGAATAACAGATTGAGTGAATAAATAAGTTCGTATAGACTGAGTGGCCTGCCCTAGTGTTAGAGTTATTAAGCCGCCGAAAGGTGTCTGACCTGGCTTCGCGATTGCAGTTTTTAAGAACAAATACCTGGACCTACAATTTAAAGTGCGCAATTTAACGGTAGCGCTTAGAAAGTAATGCTACTCACGGTCACCCATCCGAAGACTGACCGGTCCGTCCGTTGCTTGACATTGGTGATCGTTCGAGAACACCTAGTCAATCTACGCCACGAATGCTACATTGAGTGAATGAATTTGTCGCACCCGTAAGTCATTGTCGTATATTATTGTATCTTTGTCGGACTTTGTTGTTATTTACATAATCAAGTCTTGATTTAGTAAAATGTCAAAAACAGACGATGTTTAGGGAAAATAACGGTTTAATACGGGGTTATCAAAACTGAGTATTGATAAGTAAGCTGTATATCAGGGCGATTTTAATTGCTAAAATACGCATCTTAGCAAATAAAATTCATTCTTACGATTTTGTCGTTACCCCTTACATAAATTGCGTTATAAGTCCCTTTGAAGCAAAACAACTGGTAGCAAAAGACATAATTATATATGATAGTAGATGGCACGCAAACCTAGAACGGCTACCAACCCACATTAACCATTCATAAATTCATTCATTTGTCAGGTTCATAAATTCACTTCCATTAATTGTCCCGCTCGGTCAAAAACAAGAAACAAAATGTCTCATTTAAAAAAGAGATAGTTATAAATACTATAAAACTATGAAATAATAGTTAAAATTTCAAAATTCAAAGGTAGAATAAAAATAACTCACAATGGATTCACGTTTAATTAGGTATAGATAGATAGATAATTTTATTATTATTCCAATTGTCCAATTACAGAGAAATTATTTAAACATGCAAGGACAAAGCTAGGGTTTGAATTTCTTACGGGCCCCAAACTAGGCTTTGGATACCCTGCGGCTAGTTGGCAATAATACATAGTACGCTGAGTTATTTAAGTACATATTGAAGTTGTTTGTTATAAATATTATTATACATTTATGATCTCTTCAAATTGTTATGATAAAAATTCTATTCTAAAGTTACCATTGTGTGTACATTAAAACAAAGGTTTCATTTAAAAGCAGTCCGTTGTTCTTGTATGACCATCAATCCGCTCGCGTTGACAACTATTGCGCCGCTATGCCCGCTATGTCGCAAAATGCCAGTTTACATCACATTTGATTTATTTCATATCACCGTTTATATGGCATGACATGTTACCGCCGAGTTATACGGCAGTGAATTAAACACACTACATTATTGCTAGAATGTATACACAGCAAGAGCACTTACTCGAGAGATACATTTTGACACACATACCCATACGCTCACTAAACAGCGCTGAAATGTCAGACACTGAATTTATCTACATGTTTGTTATTTAACTACTATATACAAAATATTTCGTAAAAAAAAACTTTTTTTTTTAAATATAATAGACAGTTAAAAAATTACACACATCCGACCGGACTTGAACCTTGAAAATTGAAATATTCATTATTTGGAACTAAAAAAATTGAGGTTGTTTACCTGTCACGTCTGTTTTTAAGTAGAAATCTCTGACTCTCTATAGTTTCAAACGCATTCGACAATTTTTTTAAAAGGAGCAATGCGGACGTCTTTCTTGTAGAATTTTTCATCTGGTGATGCGTAATTGTGACGTCTGTTATGTTTTTTTTAAAGACAGCCGAACGCGGATCACTTGAGGTGACTAACAAGTGGAACAAGCTAGACGTGGGCCGATTTAATTGGATTTTAACGGATCCTAACTCTGACGCAGCCAAAGAGTTTGACTTTGTAAGTCATTTCAAGTGATAAATAGATTAAGCGTGGGCGCATACATACTGTTTCCTGATCAAGAATCCTGATCAGGTTTCCTAACCAAAAATTCCGTGTGGAGAGCGCACACATTCGGCTTTTTGCATTCGGAATTTATACGATCAGTTCGATCATAGACGCTTCTGATAACACACGAGAATGGACAACGAAGACGAATTGATGTTAATTGCGCTTTTATTGGCGCTAGACAAAAAGGGCATAAAGCGTCGTTATTGGGTGCACCCACTGAATACCCAAAGATTAACTGAGAGTCAATTCTATGTCAAAAGAGCAAAGTTACGGGCATTCCCAGAAGAATTCTTTAAATATTACAGGATGTCAACGAAATCCCAATCCTGAATAAGATCTTTACATATCTGTTCCCAGGCCAAGTCTTTCATATCACGGTTATGATAATCCGCGTGATTTATGTCCCATATGCATTGGTGTTTTTCAACACTCATTATTAAATTCTCGGCTTCGCATATTTTGTTTGACAGTGGACGGAGAGCGTTACATTCGTTATACGTCTACTCGGCACAGCGCCAACGCGATTCTGAATGAAATTTCCGTACGTGTGCGGCGATCGAGCCAAAATGTATACGAATGCTGCGTTCGGGATGACGTCATCAGGTTTTTTTCCGTTCTTTCAAAACGAATGCACGGAGAAATTCCGACCCGAACGTCAGGCTTTTTTCCGTCCGGAAAAAGTAAGAACGGTGTGCGCCTTGTCGAACATTTTGTATGTACGCGGACCATTCAGGTTTCCGAATCTGAAACCCTGATACGGAAACCTGATCCGGAATCAGTGTGTATGCGCCCGGCTTAAGAATATACAATGGGATTGTCATGTTTAAATAATAAAAGTCTCAATAATAAATATAAAAAAAACGCGGCTCAAAAATAAACGTGATTAAACAATTATCTTAATGTTATAACATTTTGTTACAGAACATTATAAATAAAAAAAATTACGATTACAAAATTATAAGAATGTGAGATAAGAAAATTGTAGTACAAAATTAACTTGCGTATCCAGATACTTAAATTTCTGAATTTAGCAGTTTTGGTATAGTTCCCGTCACGTAAAAAGAACGCTGATTAGTTCGTAAGCGCGAACAAACCAGCGGTCTTTTTACGTGACGGGAACTCTACACTGTTTCGTTTAAAAGGCTACGTCAAATTTTGGTATACCTCTAAGAGCGGAGCCACACAGCTCTCCGTTGCACCGCTTTGTAACGACGCCAGTGTTGAAGTTCCGTTGTACGGGAACTCAAACGTAATGTCCTCTCGGTTGAGAGTACAAATTTTCTTTGGTAGTGACTGTGATGCGACGATGCGACGCACTGACAAGGCACGTGTCGGGTCGCCCTTACTGGTTATACAGCGTACATTGTGAAGGAAGTGACATGCCGACGGAATGTTTCCCTCCACACGAGTTATATTAGTTTTATGTGACAGTGTGCTCGCGTGATTGTCTGCGAAGCGATATGTTTAATGTACTCACGTATCCGGCAGTTTCGACGTTAGTTTTATTGGCATTACTCGCTTTATTATTCACTGGGACATGTCGGGTTCATTTTAAACTTAATGATAAATGTAGTGATGTTGGGTAAATGTGGATAATTATTTAATGAAGTTTAAAACTGAAATAACGGACGCGCAAATGCGAAATTTGGTTTTAAAGACCAAATTACTGCACTGATTTTAATGAAATTTCTATGGTACCAATCTGAAAGTATATCCTTTCAAACAAAACAGTTTTCCCAGATTGGCTTATAAATGACGAAATTATGCAGTAACAAACATAATATAAAAAATACGACTGGATCGAGAACTTAAAATTTTTGAAGTCGGTTAGTAAAAAAGAGAGCAAGTGAGGGACAGAACCGATTTTTTATAAAATTAAATAAAATTGAAAATGCAATAATTTTCAAAGGGACCTTGATTTGAAAGGATATGCTTTTAGGAATAAAATCATATACTTTCAAATAAAAGAAAATATATTTTCCCAATCGGTTTGTAAATTAATGGACTTATGCGGTACAAGCATAAAAATAAAACCGAATCGAGAACCGCCTCTTTTTTCGAAGCCAGTTAAAATATACTAAAATTTGACACAAAATTTTTCTCACCACCTTTATAGCTTACTTACTGGTCAAAGTTGAAGCCTCCAAGAAACACTATAACAGAAAAGTTTATTTATAAAATTGGTTTATAGATAGATGGACAAATCCGTAAGTGGTTTTGGCGAAATATATATTTGTAGTTTGCTTTTAGCGAGCACTTTGGGACAGGAAATGGCGGCGGGAAACGTGGACAGCCGGAGCGAAATATGTTTGTGGCTGTGGAGAAAATTCTACTTAGGAGTATTTCTTTATTTTACTTTGGGATGGGGATACATACATTTTAATTTGGTGTAGAGATGGGTAATCTCGCCGTGGTAAAAGGTTACAATAGTGCCATTTCATGTATATAATGTATATGATAACAAAAAATAATAATAACAATACCAACCAATGACATCATGCACAGTGCGGGCTTTAGCTCGCAAGCCAGACGAGACGTCCTTCACGTGTAACGTCTGCGCTGCTCTTTTGACAGAAAAAGACCAACGTATGCGGTTGAAACTATAGTCAGAGATTTAGATTTAAAAATAGATGCAAGTAACCCGTAAATTAAATTAAACTGTGTAAAAATCACGTTAGTTTTCATGATAAATTATAAAGTACGCTTCATAATAGTATAAATACTATCAATGTAAAATTAAATAAAAATAGACGCATAATAAGTACATTTGTATTAAACAAATAATAATTATTATATATTTAAAAAAAACTTGGGAGCTTTCTCTATACACCAAATCAGGAAACACAAAAATTGGTTCTCGAATGACGGAGTAATTCGTGTACATACATAAAAAAAAATATACGGTACGAATTGATAACCTCCTCCTTTTTTCGAAGTCGGTTAAAAAATGAAACAATCGACTTCAAAATACGTTATTTAGTTTACTTGAATGACATACTTTTTCCGCTTATTTTGTTTTAAAAACCAAATCACTGAACTAACTTAAACAAATTAAAAACTAATAAAAAAAAAAAAAAAATTACTTCGTTTAAAATAAATTATTGTTCATTACAAGACTTTTCTAACAAATCCAAACACAGCTATGATACGATGTTCCATCATGAAGTTCTAGTTCATATCTTCCGGCTCCATCATCAGATCAGTTCGACAGTACCATATTATTGTATTGTCATCAGAACTACATACATCTGCCAATTTTCATGACGCTACGATCCTCGGAAGATGATTAAATTAGCTACTTTAGATTT
This sequence comes from Lycia hirtaria, assembly GCA_947563715.1. NCBI lineage: Eukaryota > Metazoa > Arthropoda > Insecta > Lepidoptera > Geometridae > Lycia > Lycia hirtaria. The sequence continues at coordinate 25,721,272 of OX387381.1, read as the reverse complement.
CATTACATAGTTAGTTACATACAGGTCGATCTAATAAAAGCGTGTTAAAAATGCAACTAAATTGAAAAATTCATCTTCTTCGAAGTGATAAAAATAGGGCGACATTCATAAATAGGATATAGAGAAGTATTCATCCCCGATAATAATAGTAATTCTTACTCAGTTCACCGCGGTACAAACTTTTAAAAATCAATGCGAAATACAAGAAATAATCATCAATACATACATTATGTAAGTTCTAGTGCCATAGATAATAACGTTAGCGTCGTTAAAACTCATATCACCTCGGAGTGGTCTGTCATTGGAAGCCATAAATCAGGTTTACCTCGGTAGGGTTAATCTCTGCTAGTGGTAGGTAATAAATCAGGGATGTTCTCGCAGATTTTATCTGTTTAATTCACTTTGGGACAATTAAGTGCGACCCTCCGTGGATATTTAACTTTATGTAGTGGTAATACTTGGGTAGATTAGTGTTTTGCTACCCTAACTGTGGTATGTTTTTCACTGAGCGAGAAGAGGAACAAGATAGATTGTACACACATTAAAAGTAATAACAAAGTACTTAAATCGACTAGTGCAATAACGGGCGGCCTTATCGCTATAATCGATTTCTTCCAGACAACCATGACACGCCACTCGTCTGATAGTGAGCCTCAAATATTTTTGTAAATATCCAATGTCCCCGAGATATTTAGAATTTAAAAGATGAACTGTTAAGGGTCAATGGTAGACATGCGGTGGGAAATATTAATTTTAAACAGTTTTTTTTTCGCCTTGTAGCTTGTTCGGGTGATCATTGTAAGTGATGTTTGCGAAATTTTAAGGTTATTTTATCAGGTCAATTAAACAACCAATAATGCGCCTCGTTGCTTACATATTCCAAAAAATTGCTTTAAACATTTAGTTGTGATATATAAATGGATAAAAGCAAACAAGATGTATTATTGGTAAGCAGAATGGCTAGCTAATATTAAAAAAACCGGACAAGTGCGAGTCAGACTCGCCCACCGAGGGTTCCGTACAAACTAGTAGATAAAATTGGGAAATCTTTTTTTTTTTTTTTTCTTCATAAACCGAAAAATATACATCGTAAAAATATTTAAAAACCTGTTTTAGCTTATGCTACTGAAGCTCTTTCATATGATACCCCACATGATACGGTTAATTCACTTTAAACTTTGGGCCCTCATTCTTTGCATAAAGACACTATTTTTATGTGATTAAATTAAAAATATACAGTTTTGTGCGTTTTTTACGATATATTCGGCTGTAACTTTTTTAACGAAAACTTAGAAACTTTATTTTTCTTTCTGCAGCAAGATACTATGGATCTGCGTACATGGTTTCAATTTCAACTCGATACCTTCACGCGTTCCCGAGATAAAGGTCTTGACACCCGACGAACGGACAGACGGACAGACAGAGAGACGGACAACAAAGTGATTCTATAAGGGTTCCGTTTTTTCCTATTGAGGTACGAAATCCTAAAAATATCTTAGATCACTGCAAACACCAATACCAATCAATTTAAATTGTTACCTGACTTGATCATCAAATCAATACTTTTATTACCCAGGTGAAGTACAAGTATTTGAATAAAGTATCTATAATACTTTAATTCCAATATAACTAGACTAGTGACAACCCTGCATTGGAAAGGCGAACTAAAGTGAGCTTTTAAACTACGTCATCTAGAACTAGGGCAGAAAGCTTCATGCTCGGCTGTACACTCTCGCCAAGGCAGTCATCCATTTTTGGCGATTTCCGAAAACGCCTTTCGTATAAACTTAGTCTTATGTAAGAAAAATATATGTTAAAAGAAAAACAAAATACCCGACTACAGATAATCAGTTTTTACAGTCTAACTTACGACTTCATTACGCTTGATAGGCTGTTGAATGTACGTTTTTTTGTGAGAAAGTATGCGTAAAATTACTGTAAAAGATTATAAATGCGCATTGTTTAGAATAATTTTAGTTATTATTATTATTATTATATGACAAAAAAATACAGCCTATGACACTCAATAATTCTAGGACTAATCTAACGACACTTTGCGCATCAAAATCGGTGAAACTGAACTGTAGGCTGACATATAGAAACATACATATCCACATACACTCGAAAAACGTATCCCTCCTTCACGCAGTCTGGTAATTATTTATGCGCAACAAGAGTCACTTTCACATCCACTTCAATACTTTAAGAGATGTTATAGCAACGATCTGTCGAAAAATCATTTTATTTTAATGGCTGCCATGCAATAACAAACTGGTAGCTGTAAAAATTTACTTGATTATCACCATTCTGGCACTTCAAATTAGAGTGCTCATGAAACGTATGACATACCGGGTCCACGAATCCGTTATATTTGTAATCTCGCAGCAGCTATTGGCAAACAAATCATTTCTGATTTCATTATAATCACATAATAGGGTAGTATTATCACATGTAGTGTTTGAAATTATAGTGCAAATATGATGTCAATTTTAAAAGGAAATAAAAAACCGAACAAGTGCGAGTCAGAATCGTCCACCGAGGGTTCCGTACAAACTAAATAAAAGGGGGAAATCATATATATTTTTATATTTTCCTTCATAAACCGAAAAATATACATCGTAAAAATATTTAACACATTTTTTGCTCACCAGTCGGATCCGAGTGGGGCGGGGCTATAGTAGCGGCGCCTCCCACTCGGATCCGAGCGAGCGTCCCGTTCATTTTGTAGTAATAAGTAAACCGCCGGCGTTTGAGGCAGTCAACGTTGCTTTGCGCGGCTACTCTGTACTTAATCAAAATTCGCCTAAAAAGTTTTGGTTCCCAGCCGAAGTGAAGGGTCTGCAGGAGGCGAAGAATGTGTTAAGAACCTGTTTTAGCTTATGCTAACGAGGCTCTTTCATATGATACCCCACATGATACGGTTAATTCACTTTAATATTTGGGCCCTCATTCCTTGCATAGAGACACTATTTTTTTCCGATTAAATTAAAAATGTCCAGTTTTCAGATTTTTTCCTATATGTGCACTCTAACTTAATGCTTCTTGCCAAATTTCAGAGCTCTAGGTCAACGGAAAGTAGGTAAACCCCAAAGGTTTTGAATCCTCTGTGAGTGTCGAAATGAGCGTTTTTTACGACATATTCGACTGTAACTTTTTTTTACGAAAACTGAGTTTTTTTTTTGTTCTTTTAACAGCAAGATACTATAGATCTGCGTATATGGTTTTAATTTCAACTCGATACCTTCACGTGTTCCCGAGATAAAAGTCTTGACACCCGGACAGACGGACGGACAGATGGACAACAAAGTGATCCTATAAGGGATTTTTTCCTATTGAGGTACGGAACCCTAAAAATAATCTGATTCAATAAAAAAGACCGGACAAGAGCGAGTCAGACTCGCCCACCGAGGATTCCGTACACACTAGTAGATAAAAGGGGGAAATTATATATTTTTTCATATTTTCCTTCATAAATCGAAAAATATACATCGTAAAAATATTTAAAACCCTGTTTTAGCTTGTGTTAATTAAGCTCTTTCATTAGATACCATCTTTTGTGCATTATTTGGCGAGAGTATACAGTCAGTGTTTGAGACTAGGATATTCCTCGAACGTGGAAACGTGTTTAAAACTGCAACGTAGTGCAAGGTTGTGGTTTTCGACCTGGGAGAAGTTTGCACGGCTTAGTACAAAGTACAAGTCTCGGATGAGAATTAGCTACACGGCGGATCTTTCAACATTTAAAATAAGTTCTTCAAAGACCACAAAACCGCTCGTCGAGTTTTAGGACATACCACTAAGTTAAACTTAACCTACAAGAGTAGGTAAATTTTTGAACTGTGTGTTCTGTCTATAGTATTTTTAATAATATACTACAAGGTGTCGGCGAAATGTACTACACATGGAATGTATACATAAGGTTGTCAATGTATTCATGGGTATAAATCTTCCCGTTATTGCGACCTTTGCGGATCTATTGTAATATGCCTCGTATAAGTTTCACTTCCTCATCCAACCCTAAGTCAATCAATAACACTTTATTGACACCACATAATGTAATAAGACAAAAACACATAAGAAAATGCCACAAAAAGCGGTCTTATCGATGCGATATTTTCCAGACAACCTTGGGATGTGTTGGAATAAGTATATGTAAAGGTGGGCGGTGGTGTTGATTCATGAGCAAATAATCGTAGACAAATTAAGTTTAAAAAAATAAAAATAAATACATGTTTAAAATATAAAATAATACATACACAGATACAAACATACATAATTATAGAGTGACATGAGCAGATGAATGTATTTTAGGATAGGCCTTCACGTCCTCAGAACAGAGGAGAAGTCCTTCTAGAAGCTGGCTCGTCTGGTGATGGAGCGCCATACATTCGCAGAGGACATGGTAAGGTGATTCAGTCCTCTTCACAAGAAAACCTGCACTCTAGATCCTCGCTCAGCCCTATAGATGTTTGTTCATTTTACAATGTCCAGTTATAGTACGAACAAGAACCTTGAATTGACCCTGAACAAGGGCATAGTCCAAAACTGACAACTATATCTACTAAAATTGGAAATACTAGAGCTCCTCAAATTCGAATACTAATAACAAACTTGTCGGTTATAACATAATCTATTTGAAAGTCCTCCTAAATCTAATTTGAAATATTTATGATCCAAGTACATTCAGGATTAACCAGGTAAGCTCACACAAATCATTACTGGGGCTCATAATCTCGCTTTTACATTATACTAAAGGTAGCATTGTAAGGGCTGCGATTGATGCGGTCGAGAAATGGAGAAAATGTTCACGAACCTCCAAATCTTGCGCAAGTGATTGTTTAATCATCCGCAACTCACTAAATGGTATCCATACATTTTCATATTTTCATTATGGCCGTGCACTACAGTTGCACACGTTAGCCGCATCAACTGCGACCCTCGGAACGTTACCTTAAGCCTTTAGTTATACATGTGCCGTAATTCCGTTCAAGTGAAAAGGCATTAAATAGTTTATATTGGATTACAAACGGTTTTATAGTGCTACGAACAAAGGTGGGTACTGCTACGAATAGTGCTACGATAGTCTACGAATTACTACAATATGCTATTGTAGCTAAATTATTTTACGGATTATAATTATGTACTTATAAAATTAAAATTAATATTATAAACAATAACTATAGTTTAATCAGGTTTTAACCTCGACTCCACGTCGCCTGCGACGAGACTCTAGTGTGTGGGCGCACTGCCATTTGAACCTGAAGGAAACGTGGAAGCGGCGCGCCGCTTGTGCGCCCGTGCCTCGACGCCGCCTCGACTCCAGCTCGTGTGGGCGATGCGCCTTATGTTAACATTAGTTAAGAATTAGACTTTATTTTATTATATTATGTTAATATATTTAATATGTGTAGGTATTTTATATATTGTTTCCATATTGTTTTTGTACTCTCTTATATGTCTATATATGATAATATGTATATCTGAAAGAAATATTTATAATTTAAATATATTAAATAATCTTTATATCGAAAAAATACCACCCTAAACGGAAATTTTTTTCTTCTTTAATAAATACCACTGAATTTTAAGAAAAATTCTTTACATACATAAAAAATCAAACACTACAAGAAAGTTGTAATTTCCTTGAAGCCGTTCAATTTCTCGGAACTCACAAAGAAGCCAGCAATTAGAGTCGGCGAGTTGAAAGAAATCCGCCCCGAGAGCTCTCATTGTTTAGAGGTATAATAGACCTTTGTCTGCTTAGAATGGATAATACGTTCGGCTTTTAAGCCGCAGATGGGGTTTAGGTTCAAAGTGGAATGCGGGGCTATTAATAACTGGCCTTCTTTAGCCGCTCACACGTACGACTTGTTTTAATAATAGCCCTCATGAGAATCTCATTAGCTATTTCTTTATTTGTAGGAGCTTTCTCACGATTTTTACATAATATAAAAATATTATTGTTTTGATTTTTAAATAAAATATATATATGAATAGTTTTTGAGTTTATTTTTATTGGATTACTTTAGAGTCAACTGATCATTTTTAATTAAATGTTTTTAGCCGACTCCGCAAGAAAGAGGGTTATGTTTGTATATGTATATTGTATAATTTTTGTTAGCTCCAACATCAAAGCTCTCTGCTCCAAAGCCGTTTGTGATCCCATTCCCCACACACAACACAGGCCAATCATGTGCCTAATTCAGGCCGCTGTAAATCCCATAACCGTACCGTTCAGACGACGTTTCAACTTCACGAAGGCAAACTGGGATACATACTCGAAAGACATCGACGCCAAGTTACTCCAAGTAGCACCAACTCCAGAAAACTACGACATATTCGTTGATATAGTTCGGAAAGTATCGCGAAAATGTATCCCCAGAGGCTGCCGTACACACTACATCCCTAGCCTTAACCAAGATTCTGCATCACTCCTAAGCAAATACGAACAACTGTACGCCAATGACCCCTTTTCTGTAGAAACCATAGCCGTAGGAGAAGAGCTCATGTTAAAACTTAGCGAAAACCAGAAAGAAAAGTGGGTAACAAGCATTTCAAACATAGACATGACACACAACAGTAAAAAAGCCTGGTCTACGCTAAAAAAGCTAACAGGTGTCCCACCTGACCCAACCAATCCAGGTAAAGTGACAGCTAACCAAATAGCTCATCAGTTGTTGCTCAATGGGAAAACTCCCCTACGCTTGCCCAATACCTAAACCTAAACCCAACGTAAACCACTCATCCGAAATAAGTAAGCCTTTCACACTGACAGAAATCATTCTCACTATAAAAGCCCTAAAAAATTGTAAGGCAGCAGGCGTAGATGACATCACCGTAGAACAAATAAAACACCTTGGTCCCGCTGCTGTCAGCTGGCTCCTCGCAGTTTTTAATGCTTGTGTGGGAAAAACGAAACTGCCCAAACTTTGGAGAAGATCAAAAGTCATAGCTCTCCTTAAGCCCGGAAAACCACCCACCGACCCAAAAAGCTATCGTCCAATCTCCCTCTTATGCCACACTTTTAAACTATTTGAACGTCTTCTCCTTAACAGATTAACGCCCATAGTAGAGCCCAAACTGATCCCAGAACAAGCTGGTTTCCGTCCCGGAAAATCTTGCACAAGCCAAGTCCTCAGATTAACACAACACATTGAAAACGGATACGAGGCAAAAAAAATGACTGGTGCTGTCTTTGTGGACCTGTCAGCCGCCTACGACACCATTAACATAAAAAGACTTATCTCGAAAATATCAACCTTCACAGATGATACATTATTCTTAAAAATTCTGCAAGAAATGCTCACCAATCGGCGCTTCCAGGTCTATATCGACAATAAAAGTAGCAGATGGCGCAGCCAAAAGAATGGCTTACCACAAGGTAGCGTATTAGCACCCACCCTGTTCAACATATATACCAATGACCAACCTAGTCCACCCGAAACTAATCGCTTTCTTTACGCTGATGACTTAGCACTAACCACCCAAACGACCTCCTTTGAAGAAGCCGAAAAAATACTCACAAGAGCTCTGGAAACAATTGGTAAATACTATGACGACAATAGTTTAAAGCCAAACCCGTCTAAGACTCAATCCTGCTCGTTCCACCTACGAAACCGCTATGCCGGACGCCACCTTAACATAGCATGGCAAAGCGTTCCCATTCAGCACTGCAATAACCCAACTTACCTCGGAGTCAAACTTGATAGAACCCTGACCTATAAATCACACTGCCAAAAAACAAAGTTAAAAGTCGCCACAAGAAACAACCTGCTTTCTCGTCTCACTTCTACCACATGGGGCGCCTCTGCACAAGTCCTACGCACATCTGGATTAGCACTCTGCTTCTCAGCCGGAGAATACGCTTGCCCAGTGTGGCACCGGTCATCCCACGCGAAAGAAGTAGACGTAGCCCTTAATGAGACATGCAGGAAAATCACAGGTTGCCTCAAACCCACGCCCCTAAACCAACTGTACCCACTTGCAGGTATAGCTCCCCCAAAAATTCGCCGAAGCATCGCTTGCTCCATTGAAAAACTGAAACAAGAAAACGATCCTAGACACACACTTCACAATTCAGATGCTCCGACTAGTCGACTCAAGAGTCGTAAAAGCTTCCTCAGCTCTACAGAGTCTATTTCTACCCACCCAAAAGAGGCACGGCGAAAAATGTGGCTGGAATGCTGCTCACCGCCACAAGAGTTCATAGCACCCGCGGAAGAACTCCCCCCAGGCAGCGACTTAGCGTGGCCCACGTGGAAGTCGTTAAACCGACTCCGGACCCAAGTGGGCCGTTGCAAGTTCAACATGGCCAAGTGGGGATACTCTGACCCGGGTTCTATTTACTGTGACTGTGGCGCTGAACAAACCATGCAGCACCTTTCGTTGTGCCCACAATGTCCTAATACCTGCACACTGACTGACCTGATGGAGGCCTCACCTTCAGGCGTAGCCGTCGCTGAATACTGGTCTAAAAACTTGTAAATAGAAAAAAAAAAAAAAAAAAAAAAAAAACAAGAAAAAAATTACAAAAATTAAAAAGAAAAAAAAACAACTATAAAAAAAAAAAAAAAAAAAAAAAAAACCATCGACACGAAGAAGAAGAAGTATACATATACGTACTTATGTTTATTTCCTAAAGCTTACACGGCTTGATAGATTTTGATGTGTAATCTGTAGTTAGTCTATATGTACTTTTTAAGTATCGCATCAAAAGCTACATTTAAAGGAATTAATGAAATAATTATATAAATAAATTCAGCAAAGTTCGAGTGTCATTCGAACACCGAAGCTTCCGCTGACACTAACACTGATGCTGACACTAACACTGACACCAGGGATAATTAGTCACGGAAATATGCTTTATAACTAAGAATATTTGTAACTTCTTATATTTTCAACAGTAAGAATAACCTGAAATGATATGCGTTTCAAATAAGTACATATTTTTTAACCAAAGAGATTTTAACACAACGTTTCCTCTATTTTAAGTTTATGTCACATGACACCATCTGTCATCGAAACGTTCGTTTGTCATTTTTTGTTTGTTTATATGTGGAACCTTTAAGATTTTATACGTATCTTGCACCATAATTTCCCAATTTTTCAAAAATATATTTACGCAAACATGTCCCGCTCTTGACCAATTTTTAGTAATTATAGATTTACATCAAAGAAAACCCTACAATTTTGCCAATTTTAAGACTTGTATATATTATCGTTCAAAAGATACAGCCGCTTAAGGTTTCTCCTATCTAAATAAACAAATGTGCCTCTTACTTTTTTAATATACCTACTCAGTGATGTTTAAAAATGTTGTGATGCGGGAGAGAGATAGCTATGCGCTTTAATCTCCACCTTAAGTGTAGGACAGACAGGCAGACTGACACAAAGACAGACACCGTAGTCTCACGAATATGTACCATAGGTAGGGATGCCTACAAAATAAATCTATTGTTATCTCTGCTGTCAGTGTTTTACAAAATATTCTGCAGAATGTTCATATAATTAAATTATAAAGCAGCTCTGCGCATATTTTATCGCGAAAACGTACACTGAACATGGCTGTAAGTCAACTCACTTAACCGTAGTATTTGTGTACCTTTGTACAGGCGATAAGTAAACTACATGTTTGTAAATGTGTAAACGTTTTTAGAGATATTTTTACTGACTTATTTAGCATAAATATATACCTAACATGTAACAAGTAAGTAAATTTAGCTGTAAAAGTTTAGGTTATTACAAAAATATTATATAAATACAATATTTATATACTATAAATGTAATAAACCTTCTGTATCTAAATGTGATTCTAGCGACCAAACCGCAAGTCTTATGTCGTTTTGCCTCGTCATACAGGCATTCGATCCTAGAATATTCCCATTTCCAGTCCAGTACACTGTTATCAACAGGATACGTCAGATCTGACCACAGATTACCTTTTACGGTGCGGTCTGAATAGACGTCCGCTTTTACGGTGCGGTCTGAATAGACGTCCGCCGTGTTTGCGGGTTAGCGCATCTGTCAATTATCATATGCTAGTGGCTCTAAAATCTCTGATTAGTGTCTGAAACGTAAATACCTTTTAAATAGATACAAAGGGTTAAAGTTGAAATGAAAGGGCTTCAATTTCACTTTTATTACGTAAATTACTGGGCTGTAGATGATATTCTATAACACTTTTCTCGGGTAAAACAAAAATTAACAAGAATTATAATTAAAATTTAGTTGAAAGTTTGACGGTTTATATTTTGAATATATGTACAATTCACGTGTTTCATTTTGTCCTTCGTAACGAATAACCCAAATTTCATCTTGATATCACAGTAATTAGAACATAGATACGTTACGATAATAAACAAACAATAAAGACCAAACCTCATACAAGTGGCAAGAAGACGATAATCTTTATAATCATTGTGAAATAACAATCATAACCCATTCAATCACCACTATTTCAAATAAGTTCATAATCATAACATAATATCTAAGTCATCATCATCATCATCATCATCTCAGCCATAAGAAGTCCACTGCTGGACATAGGCCTCCCCTATGGATTTCCAAAAGGACCGATTGGAAGCGGCTTGCATCCAGCGTCTTCCTGCTACTTGTATGAGGTCATCTGCCCATCTCGTGGCTGGTCTTCCTACGCTGCGCTTGCCGGTGCGTGGTCTCCACTCGAGAACCTTTCGGCCCCATCGGCCATCAGTTCTACGTGCTATGTGGCCTGCCCACTGCCACTTCAACTTGCTAATCCTCTGTGCTATATCGGTGACTTTCGTACGTCTACGTATCTCTTTATTCCTTATTCGATCTCGTAGAGTGACTCCGAGCATAGCCCTCTCCATAGCTCGTTGCGTGACCTTGAGCTTTCTTATAAGGCCCATAGTTAGGGACCACGTCTCAGTGCCGTAAGTCATCACTGGTAACACACACTGGTCGTAAACTTTCGACTCGAGGGACTGGGGTATATTGGACGAGAAGACGCTTTTAAGTTTCCCGAACGTTGCCCAGCCGAGTTGGATACGACGATTGACCTCTCTCGCAAAGTTGGACCTGCCTAATCGGACCGTTTGTCCTAGGTAGACATATTCGTCAACAACTTCAAGAGTGGAGTTACCCACAGATATTGGGGTGGGCACTACATGGGCGTTCGACATAACCTTCGTTTTGTCCATGTTCATTTTGAGGCCCACCCGTTGGGAAACTCTATCGAGGTCTTCGAGCATCGTACTGAGGTCTTCCATCGACTCTGCCATGACTACTATATCGTCGGCAAACCGAAGGTGAGTGATGTACTCGCCGTTAATATTGATGCCGAGCCCTTTCCATTCCAGAAGCTTATAGGCATCTTCCAAACCGGCGGTAAACAGTTTCGGAGAGACAACGTCTCCTTGCCTCACGCCTCTCTTTAATGGAATTGCCTCTGAATTCTGATCTTGTACTCGGACCGACATGGTGGCGTTGTTATACAAACACTTCAGCACTTCGACATACCGATAGTCAATACGGCATCGTTGGAGGGCCTCAAGCACCGCCCAGGTCTGGATCGAATCAAAGGCTTTCTCATAGTCCACAAACGCTAAGCAAAGGGGCAAGTTATACTCTTCGGTCTTCTGTATCACTTGCCGCAGCGTGTGAATGTGGTCTATGGTACTATAGCCTTTTCGGAAACCGGCTTGTTCGGGAGGCTGGAAGTCCTCAAACCTGCGTTCAAGACGATTCGTAATGACCCTCGAAAACAGCTTATAAACATGGCTCAGAAGCGAGATGGGTCTGTTGTTCTTCAGCAAAGTGTTGTCCCCTTTTTTGAAGAACAGCGCCACCACGCTTCTGTTCCATGCTTCTGGCGTTAATATGTAAGTACTTTTAATATAAAAAAATGGTTGTCTATAAAGTCGGTTTACGGACGATAATTTTACGTGATAACGATGCGTCACAAGCCGAACGCTTAGGCCGATCGTGCCTCTCTATCGCTTGTTCCGCGCTCTCGCTTGCTCGGCTCAGGCTTTTTTGTGCATGCAGCCGACGTTCATCGATTTATAAGACAGACAGATAAATAAATTAAAGTAAGTAAGTAAATTTGTGCTTAAATCTATGTCTAAATGTTAAATATAAATATTTTTTAAGACATTTTACACAATACCATCTAGCCCAAACTAAGCAAAGATTGTACTATGGAATAGATGGATGATAGAATACATATATACTTTTTTTTGGTAAATATATACATATGATACATAGAAACACCCAGACACAGAAACATCCATCCTCATCACACAAATGTTTGCCCCGGATGGGGATCCAACCCACGACCTATAACTTAGCAGGTAGACATACTACCAACTGAGCCACAACGCCAGTCAAAATTGATTACTCGTATTCAGCGACTAATCAAGATAATAGAAAAAGTGAAAGATGTACTATTCTATTATTTTGTTATTATTACAGAATCGGCGGAGCACAATATACTGAATTATTTGACCTACATAGATAGATATGTATCGGACAGACAATATTTGCTCACGGACATAGCAAATACAACACGGTTTCCATATTTTTGTCAACATCGCCGTTTGGCAAACATTCCTGATTGGTCGATACATTCGCGCGACAATCTACCGAACACACTTGTAATTGAGAACTTGCCAAAGTACATGTTTGTTATGAAAGTGAAAAATAAATCACAGGTTGTCGTTTTACGTTTTATGTTTAAACCAGTTTACTATTGATTTCTACTAATTTACTGACCATTGCATGCACAGAATTCAATATCGTATATTTTTTTTTCATACAAGATAGATCTACGATTGACCACCAGCTCGCCTGATGTTAAGCGACGGTGTGGCCGAGGATAGAGCTCGTCGATCTAGAAGATATCTATTCACTCTAGCCTTGAAAATTCCAAGATTGTAGGACTCGGAAAACAGAGATGGCTGCAAAATATTATTTAATTGATATTGCTATCTGTGGATTGTTGTAGTTTTTGTCTTATACGGACTAAAATATCTATCTCAGTAGGCGAAACGTAAGTTGATTTAGATTATTAACATATTCAGTCAGTTTATTTATGTGCTCAGTTCAGTAAATGTTTTATTTCAGGAAACAAAATAATTTAGCAATGTTTTATCATCGGAAATTTTCAATTAACCCGCTTTTAATTACGAATAACAAAACACATGTTTTATGCAAAAACCGTTACGTTCAAACATTTTGATTGGTTGGTCGTGGTGACGTAGCAGGCCTGTAGCCAATCATATCCGCGCGTTTGTTTAATCACGTTGAAACGCGGTTTTAATCATGGATTAACGAGTAACCAAGGTCATTGGTAGGTTAACGCTCCTGTGGTGTAAATATTGCATTTTGTTTAACTGTTGGATCGCGGCAAAGGTACGGAAATTGTTTCTGAATTATGAATTTGGTGAATTTGCGGAGTGGCTTGATTCAACTCGTTTGTTATTTGATGTTTAGTACGGGACCCATAATATAATGAGCTAAAGTGGGGTCTTTTTTATGTACAAATACTCCGATTTAACATGACGATTCATAAATTAGATTAGTATTTAATGGTGTTGTGTAAAATGTTCACCAAAATTTATTTATTTATTTATCTAACTTTTACATTTTTTGAAGTTATTTTAATAATCACACTTTTACTTTTTTTAACTACATTTGTAACTCTGAAGTTTAGAAGTCATAAATATACTAAATTTAAAAAAAATAGCATGTCAATGCAGTTTTCGTAATTATAAAAATAACACAGACAACGCTCAAAGTTTCCCGAGGTAAATTAAATTCGTAATATAATTTTGTAGATAACCATGCATCAAAGTCCATACGTGATTGAGATGTTTTATGAGACAGGCCTCATGGCTCAGTGGTAGTACGACTGCTTCCTGAGGTGTAGGTCGTGGGTTCGATCCCCACCCAGGGCAAAGATTTGTGTGATGAGCGTGTGATGGATGTTTGTTCTGTGTCTGGGTGTTTCTATGTATCTTAGGTATGTATTTACGAATAAAAAGTATATATGTATTCTATCAACCATCTAGTTTCCATAGTACAAGCATTGCTTAGTTTGGGCTAGATGGTGTTGTGTGAAACACAAAAATTTTTTTTTTGTTTTTTTTTTGTTTCTTATATTATATTGATAACTGGCAATATTTAGAGGTAGAATAATAATAAAATACATTAAGTACTAGATATGAATGTACTTAGGTACTGGCTATAATTGAAATGAAATGAATGCTTAACATTGACAATAAATAAACAATAATAACATAAATTAATTCTTTTTAATGTAATAAATAATCTGAATGCGAAAAAAAAAAAAAAACAGTAAAACTTAACTAATTGCCTACTTAACTGCTATTATAAAAAACGAATTAGCCTATTAACATGTTCCAATAAAACTTTTCATGTCCGAGGCAAAAAGCCGTAAAATATAAAACATTAATTCGCGGACTAGCGGAACGGCCGTTAAGTAAAAACGGGTAAATTATTGGGGACAGGTAAATCGTGTTAACGAGGAAGGTACACATCGGGTACCATACTGGTATAGAATAAACTGATACAGACTAGCAACTTGATCGGTGAGCTTTGAGATATCATATTGGTGAAACACTATAGATATTTCAAGCAATGATGTATTATATGTAGGTAGATAACTTTTCCACGGCTCTGCGTGGAAAGCAGAGCCGTAGCCGAGCAAGCCTTAAGCAAGGTAATCGACCGACTCGTCTTCAGACGCGACACGTCGGGCAACGCTGTTAGACGTGTGTCGTGACATTTTTTTTTTATCAGCCCTGTTTGTGCATACTGTCCCACTGCTGGGAACGGGCCATCTTCTTATTCTGAGAAGGGTTAGGCCATAGTCTGCCACGCTGGCCAAGTGCGGGTTGGCAGACTTCACACATCTTCAAGATCATTGAGAACTCTCAGACATGTAGGTTTCCTCACGATGTTTTCCTTCACCGTTTGAAGTTGGCGGCAATTAACAATATGCACATAACTTCGAAAAGACAGAGGTGCGTCCCCTGGGATTCGAACCCAGGATCTGCGGATCGCAAGTCAGATGGTCTCACCACTAGGCTGCCGGAAACTTCACTTAACCTTCGCTTAAGCTTCACGTAAACTCCGTGACATGTGAACAGTGACAATGCTGAGTGTTCAGAAAGTGCACCAAGATATATAATACCAATATATTAAAAGGCCTTGTTGGAATGGCCTTGGAAAAAGGAATGTTTCTTATCCTCGAAAGTGCTGAGAACTGAGGCCATGCTTTTACTTCATATTAATGGATAATTCTATGGATAAAATCTCATCGATTTCCAGTTACAGTGTTTCAATGGGATTGAAATAAATGTCCAAAAACGCCACAAACACAATTTTATTTTGCTTTGCTCAAAACCATAGAGGTCCTATTATCAGTACGCTCAAAACAGACCGACGAAGCATGTAAGAGAGAAGTACAATTCAAAGACGTGTACACGAGTGGAAAGAGATAAGAAGGCGCTGGAATCAAGGCGTTTTTGTTGTTTTTTTCCCGACTGCGTAAGAAGGAGGGTAATATTTTTCAATTGTATGTATATATGTATGCATGTATGTTGGTATGTGTGTATGTTTCTATATGACAGGCTACAGCCCAAAACCGGGCTTGACCGGTTTTGATGTGCGAAGTGTCATTAGATTCGTCTTCGCCTCTAGTGTCATAGGCTATATATTTTTTTACAATAATAATACATCTCTTGCAAAACTAAAAAAAAACATTTTTTCGTAACCTCTAACGAACAATTTCGTAATAAACAAGTGATTTTACTGCAATTATTCTAAAGAATGCGCATTTATAATCTTTTACAGCGATTTTACGCATAATTTCTCACAAAAACGTACACTCAACAGCGTTTTAAGCGTAACGAAATCGTAAGTTAGACCGTAAAAAACTTCTGTTCTGCAGTCGGGTATTTTGTTTTTCTTTTAATATACATACTTGTTGGACATGTGTGAAGGAGATATATAGGTATGTCTAGTAGAACTTACTTTGGATGATGACTTAACTCTTTTCTAATTGCATTCAACGGATCCTTGTTTACTGCACTAACTAAAGAAAATATTTCTATCTGTTCTTTTTTGTTCTAATATTCCAGTTGTACCGGTCACATGTTATGGATACTTTATAATAGCGCTACGTAGCTTCGCTGGGTATAGCTGTAGGTGCTTCATACCCGATAAATAACCGGCGATAAGACCAGCCGCCGTGCCGCTTTGTTCTCCGATAAATCGCTGGAAAATTGAAGCTTTATTCTGTGGGGACCTGAATTAACCGTATATTATGTTTTGTGGACACTCTGAGATAAATCTGGGAGGTTAAAGCCGTGTATTCACAGAGGTATAGAATAGAGAGTAGTAGAAAGTAGACTTTGAGCTCAAATTGTTTCCAATAAACTTAATTATTTGTTTAAATATTAGTGTAAAAAACTGAAACAACCGACTTCGAAATACGTAATTTCTTTTACTTGAATAAGATTTTTAAAAACCAACCTATTGAATTGAATTTTGATGTAATTTCTATGGTACCTACCATCAGAATAAATACATATTCTTCAAATAAATAAATACAAATCGGTTTATAAATAGCCAAGTTGTAGGTAACGGAAAAAAGTAGGTAAAAACCATTAAAAAATGCAACCTAATTTTCTCTTCTTAGGAAGTTGAATGGAAAGCGAAAGTAACTCTGTCTATCTGTTTCTCTATCTCTCTGTCTACTGAACCGATATTTATGAAATTTGGAACGCAGGTAGCTTAGAACCTGTAGTCATAATATATACGACATTTTTATCATCATCATTATCGTTTTTCATCACTACGCCTATGAAATCGCGGGACACATCTTTTGCCCGATTTCACTCATAATAAGATTAGCAAAATCGGAAACTATTCTTGATATCTCTCTACGTGATTGAATGAGAAAAGAAGAGATCCGTAGACGTATGATAGTCACTGACTCGTTCGGCCAGAGCACATAGCACGTAGAACCGATGGCCGATGGAACCGGAAAGATCACGAGTAAAGACTACATATGCTGGTACATAGCGCAACGTAATAAGACCAGCTACAAGATCAACAGATCATCTGTAACAAGTGTCAGGAAGACGCACTGTCTGTTTAGAAATCTATGGGGGCCAGCAGTGAACATGTTGAGGCTTTAAATAATAACTAGGATGAACCGTATGTGTTTGCTTTTTATTATCAAAATCGAGCGGAAAATGATGCAGCAGCAAACTTTCCTTTTTTAGAGAAATATCTCTTCAAGCAAAATTTCCGGGATAAATGTAAACTAAGTTTTGACTAGATGAATTTAATAATATGATCTGTTTGTACGAGAACTAATATACAAATATCTGGACAGTTGAAAGTAAATTCTGTCAAACCTCGAGTTCCGAGAAATGCAACAGAGCGGTGGGCGACATGTTTTTATCCACTAAAACTCCTTTATAGATCTCTTTCACGATATTTTCCAGCTGTAAATGATCAACATCTTCTTAATGTTTCTTTAACTAAGTAGTTGTTGCTACAAATTATAATATCTAACGAGAAAGAAGCCTGAATAATGGAATACGTCGTAAAACACACCACTGGGAAATACACGTCAAGCAAATGTATGTCTTACTACTTGCACAGCAAGGAATAGGTTCTTTCGCAGGTAATACGATACCTAATAAGCAACAGAGCTACGACATGCGTCGTTTTTCCCGGCGTCGTGTCTTTTATCTCTATTTATATGTTGCCGACGTTTCCGGGCTCATTTGCTCTTTGCTCACAGTATCCATCTTCGTTGGATAGCGCTGTAAGAGATTGGCTTTCAAAGATATTTAAAGGTTACAATGTAATGCAATTCTTGAAGAATTTAGATAACAAAGTGACTAAAGAACTGCTTGGAATATACTTCTGAAGGCATTTAAGTCAATCATTCTAATAATGATTTTTTTACACATGATAGGTTTGAGTTTGACAACTCACTTGTTAAGCGATGTTGCTGTGGTACGATGGAACGCGCTTACCTAATTCACTTAGGATGTAAAGACACCCAGATTGTATATGTCGAGAAAGACCCACTAAGCGTAATCCACAATTTAGCAATTCGTACCTACGATAGGTAGAATTAAAACGATCGCTCGGACGTTTAGAATATTCTCCATGAGACGATGAAAATTTTACGTGTTTCTAACCGTTCGACAGTAATAAGGGTTAGGGGGAACTAGATAATTAGAGTATTTTTTTTTTGTATTGAGTGGCCAAGTAAGTGACAATGTGTTTTGGGTGTATGTAAAATGTTGTAAGGTTAAGACTACAGTAGGTAACATAGAAAACGTTGCCAACTTTTGTATTATTTGGTCGTTAGATTTGTGTTAATTTTGTGAATGACTTTTTTTTTCAATAAATTAATTGTCATATTCGACTCAATCTAATTTGAAAAATAGACTTTTGAGAAAAAAAAACAATAACCTTCGATTAGCCTATGTACCATGTTTGACACAGAGTCAAAATTACATTGTCAGTAATCGTGTATAAGAAAACAACAAGTCATCACTAATTAATTAAATTTTCATCCCATTCTATCTCAAGAATATTCTTAAAAACATCCTTCTCGTAAGTTCGATTCATCAGTTCACTCGAGCTCTTTTAAAGCTTTTAGTCTTGTAGACTAGAAAACACGTCTAAAACAACCAATCAATTAAGCTTACCCCAACACGTTCCCGAGAAACTCCCTCCTTTGTAAAACTGAAGAAAAACAAGCATTGTATAGATATGTAATTAAAGCGGGAACAAAACGGTTGGAACCTTTGTGCCGCTCTCAAAGGCATAATGAGTAATGCTATCATGTACAAAGCAAATTAAATGGTTCAGTTGCGATGGCTAATATTGCCTTCGATGTAGCTTTGATCGTAATTAGGTTATCGGTTTTGTGGAATTGTGTTGAGGAAGTGGGAGCATATTGTTTCGAGATAAATTTCAAATGGTGCACTGAAGTTAGTCTCTCATACTTTTGTCGTTAACTGGGACAGTTGATGTAATATGTCATTATCCGACATCAAGATGGAGGTTATCAATTCGTATCGTTTTTTTTTCAGATTTGTGAAGTCTACCTGTACACTTATAATTTTATTGTGCACGCACTACGCCACTGTTTTTAAATATTCGCACATTTACGGTCCGTAGCAGATGTAGAATGTTACACTTCTACGAAAGTGCTACGCGCTACGCGGGCGGCCACATAATAATATGTAAGTTAAATCAAAATGGTAAATTTTTCATATGGTTGGATGGCCCATATGAAAAATTAAGTTTTTAAAATTTTACAACATACTATTATTTGTTACATACCTACATAAAACCACGCCTATTTTCCTTACGGGTTAGGCAGAGTATTAAAGCCCATTAGGCCGTTTGACGCCACATTTGACGGTAATTAGAGAATTAGTTGGGAGGAAAAGGGTATCAGAAGGTAGGATGTAATGTTGGTTGGTAAAGATTAAATTCATAATAATACATAGCATAAGCTTACGTAATTACTAGTGCAATATTTATAAATTGTCTAATTACTAGTTAAAATTAAAATTAAAAAACTTGGTAACAAAATAAAAAAAAAATATCTTAAGAAGACTTCTCATGACATTGTATTACTTTGAAAAAATATGTTTATTCTTGTCTAAATTGTCACAAAATATTGTAGTATAAATTTTTATTTAAAGAAAGACAGTATATTTTATCTAAGAATAAAACGTATCCTCTGACAATCTTTACGACTTGACACTCCAGAGACAAGGCCCGATCTAAAGACACTTTGCACTTCGTTTTCTTAACCTGTTTACATCAGAAGGGGATTAGACATGCATATGTATCTTTTACTTTTACCTATAAAACATTACTTTCCTTTGTGCCAGTTGGGTAGGTAAAGAAAGCAGTTTTTGGGAAATATTCTATTTTTTTTCTTGTGCATTAGCTAGATCTACTATTGATCACCAACTTGCCTGATGTTAAGCGATGGTGTGGTTTCACTTTACTTTAAACTATTTAATGAAATATTTTTTAACCCAAAAACAGGGGTGTTATAAGTTTGATTTTTGTATATCTGTAAAGGATGGACTGATTTTGTTCTAGTCTTCTTAGAGCATTTTATCGAGAGTGTTATTAGCTATGTGTCATCAAAATCGGTTCAGCCGTCTTTTTTTCTTAGGGTTTTTGAGTTTTCTAACTTATATTTGTTACATTTGGAATAGAAGCAGTCTTCATAAAATAAATAACTTATAATAAAGAAACACATTATTTTCAAAATTTAAAACCATCTTCAAAACGGCCTAGTTCTTTTGACTAACGATTTCCATCAAGCAAGTTCTTTGCAATGAAACCCAAAATCAAATCTTAATTAATAAAAAAATAACTAGATCAAAATAGGTCCATGCGTTTGAGAGCTAGGATGCCATAGACAAATACACATATACACCCGTAAAACTTATAAAACCCTATTTTTTGTGTCGGGGGTTACAGAAATCAAAATTCATTGATAAATAATAATTAAAACTTAGAGATCGCCTTAATCACAAAAATAGTGAAATTAATTTCCTAAAATAGTTTCACTCTAAGACAAAACAAAATCCTCAAAAATTACATAACCTATATCATCTATTTACTTGTATAAAGGCGACTTTTGACAATTTTCTTCACCGCGTACCTTTTGTTCGTGTACACGGGTCACTTTATACTTGTATCTTTGGCTTGTATTCTTTCCATTTTCTTGTCGAACATGTCATCGTGTTTTGTTTTGGAAACAATGCCGCCGGCGCCGTCACCCTTATTCTTTGTCTGTTAAGGCTGACATTTAAATGACATGAAAAGCGCACTGCGCATCCGTGACCTGAGCTTATTGTTTTTTTTTGCTTTTTCCTCAGAAAGAGGTTTAAATATTTAGGTGTATAAAATGTACATTTTTTCTATAAATTTATCTGTCATCTAGGTGGTGTTGTGTGAAATTTCCAGAAATATTTATATTTATTTATTTATTTATCTAAATGGTGTGTAAACGTGAAATACGCACATTCATTTTAACCGACTTTTTAAACAGAGGTTCTCAATTCGGTTGCATTTTTTTTATTTGTTACTCATAACTCCGTCATTTATGAACCGATTTCAAATAATCTTTCTTTATATGAAAAACATACTTTTAGATTGGTCCCATAGAAATTTCGTTGAAGTCGGTTAAGCAGTTTGAATTTTAAAATAAAATAGCTGAAAGAAATGTCGTCCAAGTAAAGTGGTATTCCTTGAAGTGTGTATTAGTGGTTTTTTGTTAGTGGTTTATTTTTTAATGGTAGTATTTGAAGTGGTTGTTTCAGTTTTTAACCCCCGACCCAAAAAAGGGGGCTTATAAGTTTAACGTGTATATCTGTGTATCTATATATTTATGTCTGTCTGTGGCATAGTACATCAAACGGATGGACCGATTCTGCTCCAGTTTTTTTTTTGTTGTATGAAAGAGGATTTCATCGGAACTGTTCTTAGCCATGTTTTATCAAAATCGGTTAAGCCGTTTTATGTCAGGAATTTTTGTGTTTTCTAAGCTTATACTTGTATTTTAAGAGTCCGTATCTGACCATAGGCCGTTTCGTTTTGCGCATACCCATATTTTTGAAGATATGAAATGACTGCATGAACTCGTAAAAACTAGAAAACAGCATCACAAATTAATATTCTACAAAATTTCTATTTGATCCAAGTTAATTTTCACACATAAAAATCATTTTTAGAAATTATTACCGCAAAAAATATTTTAATGTATGAAAATTGACTTGGATCAAATAAAAATTTTTGTCCAATATATTTGTGATGTTATTTTCTAGTTTTACAAACGACGAATCTTTTATAAGTTAATCCAGTTATTTCCAACGTGGCAATGCTGCCAGTATTCTTGCCACTTTTCCCACTACCAGTGGACTTTTTGAGTAAGTTTTTATTTTATCTGTTTTCTGTATATATATATATTTAAAAATTGTTTTTTTTTAATAGTCTTAATGTGTAGATAGTAATGTATAATTAATTTTTATGTTTATTACACTGTAAATATAAATGAAAAATAAAGTACCCGACTGCATTCAGTTATTTTATCTCTTCAAATATGTGGGTATGCGCGAACGACATGGATGAACGACAAATTACGGATTCCTAACAACTTTACAAACCATATTCATAACAAAACACATAACGATCTAATTGTCTCGAACACATCCAGCGATGCGTGAATACACAAACTAGTGTCTTACTAGTTTGGCTGTATTTCTCACTACTATGTACGTACACATGTTTCAAACTTTAGGGATGCCAGAAAATACGATTTGAAGTTTATTGTACACTCAGGTGGTAATACGAATTAATTATTATTCGGAGTTGTTGGTTACAAAGTAAATTATAGAGTTTCAGAACAGAGGTAGGAAAGAAATGTAATTTAAAATTATAAGTACTCGAATGAAGAGTGTAATTTGTAAATTAATTGCAATGTAAAGTGCATTTTAAACCGATTTCGATAAAGATGTCTATTGTGATGTGATTTCTATGTTTTTTTTTACGTTTGTTCAGCCAATTATGAATTGTTTTTGATGATTCTTTTTTGTTTGGTAGGTAATACCACAGAAATGGTCTCATATTATGGTTTTTATAACAAAACAACTGAAAAAATGTTATCCAAGTAAACTTAGATTTCGGTTTTTTTTACTTAGAAGTCGGTTTATTTCAGTTTTTTAAAGCATAATTATTGCAAATAGGTTAATTAAACTGTAAATTAAGGGCCAACAGCAGACAGGGGATTACAATACATTACACAATTATAAACGGGAATTACAAATTTGAAATGGTTTTTTTTTTGTCCTTGTAGTTAGCTCGGGTTATATTGATAACAATGTTTTCGACAATCTAAGATTATTTTTTTAATTATCTCGTTAATTTAACTATCAATAATGCGCTCCGTTGGTTACTTATCCCGAGAATATGATTGAATTCGTAAAAAAAAGGATTTCTAGATTAATACTACTTGTATTAATCTAGAAATCACACTATGACTAAAAATCTTAGTAATATTAATTGTTCTATTAAAAAACCGACTTCAAACGCAACTTACTAAATCCTTCACGATTGTAAACTTTTTAAAGAGACCTCTCTTCACTCGCTCTTTTTTTCTTTTGTCAAGAATGCGATTTGTCATTGAATGTCAAATGCTCGTCTTCGAAGATTAGAAAATGTGCAGATGTCTATACGATAATCCTTAATATTTGACACTTTTGCAAAGAAAAACGTGTAGGTGGAACTCTGTGATTCGATAATCTGACGCATTCACTCCGGAATACAATGAAAATATTTTAGTTTTAGAGATTATTCAAAAAGTAATAAAGCGATGTTTATAAATAATTATGGGACCAACTTGGGAGCTTTCTCTATACACAAATTCAGGAAACACAAAAATTGGTTCTCGAATGATGGAGTAATTCGTGTACATACATAAAAAAAATATACGGTACGAATTGATAACCTCCTCCTTTTTCGAAGTCGGTGAAAAAAATCTTAGATTGTTGTGAACATTATGATCATCCAAAATTAATTCCTGACTTGGCTACAGTGGCAAAATAACTGTTTGGAATTTGAATTTCCCGCCGTAAGCTTACCATAATCACTTTAATGCAGAATATCCGCTGTATCACTTTTTGTGGAGGTTTTTAGGAACATTTGGAAAAAAACAAGAAACACGGATTAAGTTTATGATAATACTAATATATATTAATAATAACCTAATTTTTAAAAATGTTAGATAAAATCAAATTGAAACATTAAGAAAGCATGAACAAAAATTTAATAAAAATTTATTTTTATTGCTCGGTGTCTCTCTACGAGATCGAATCAGATATGAAGAGATACGTAGACGTACAAAAGTCACCGATATAGCACAGCGGATTAGCAAGTTGAAGTGGCAGTGGGCAGGGCACATAGCACGTAGAACTGATGGCCGATGGGGCCGAAAGGTTCTCGAGTGGAGACCACGTACCGGCAAGCGCAGCGTAGGAAGACCAGCCACGAGATGGACAGATGACCTCATACAAGTGGCGGGAAGACGCTGGATGCAAGCCGCTTCCAATCGGTCTTTTTGGAAATCCATGGGGGAGGCCTATGTCCAACAGTGGAATTCTTATGGCTGAGATGATGATGATGATGATGAACAAAAATTTTGATAGATACAAAATTAGATAAGCCTGTAAAGCGCAAGTAAATTTAAACAAACAAACAAAATATACAACTGCGTATATTGTTTTTTCCATCGATTTTTATTCATGATATATATGTACAAAATCTGCAACACCACAACATTTTAAGAAACAGCTGCTCAGGTCATATTTATGTCTATTTTATTACCACACAAATGTCCATGACTCGACCGACCCCAGAAAATCTAAATTTCGCATCTCCGCTCCGTTCCTCAGCAAAATCAGATTTCTCCGCGAAGATCTCAAGACGCAGATTGTATTTTAAATATTTAAAATTTCCCTGCGCAAAGTTCCGCTTTCGTTGAATTATTTAGCGACAGAATGTTCGAGAACTTGCGCATATGTGTCTGTAATTATTCGGTATAATGGCGAATAGCGATGGCGAAAAGCGGAATACGGCGATGAATAGGGTAGCGAATATTCGCCGACACCTTTTATTTATTTATTTTTTATTCAGCGATAGGCTTGCGCTTGACCGTCAACTCACCTGGTGCTAAGCGACAGTTATGGTCTACGATGGAGCGCGCTTGCCTAGAAGAAACCTATTCACTGGCGATTTGAAGTCACTTTTTTTTTATCAGCCCTGTTTGTACAAACTGTCCCACTGCTGGGAACGGGCCATCTTCTCATTGTGAGAAGGGTTAGGCCATAGTCTGCCACGCTGGCCAAGTGCGGGTTGGCAGACTTCACACATCTTCAAGATCATTGAGAACTCTCAGACATGTAGGTTTCCTCACGATGTTTTCCTTCACCGTTTGAAGTTGGCGGCAATCAACAATACGCACATAACTTCGAAAAGACAGGGGTGCGTGCCGTGGGATTCGAACTCAGGACCTGCGGATCGCAAGTCAGACGGTCTCACCACTAAGCTGCCGGGAACTTCCACTTAGATCACTTAGATTATATCTATTCTGAAAGACCCATTCAGGAAATGCATTCCACATTTTGGCGGTACGCACAATGAAAGTGGAGTGAAGTGGAGTGGACCTTACCAGTAACCGATCGTCTTCGAGATTTCATGCGCGCCGATTTAAGGCGCTGTCAATAGTAAATCTTCCCTCTTGCTCACGCGTATTTACATTTTTGAATATATGTAATAACGGCATAGATTAAGGAATAGTGTATGCATAAAAGTAGAGATTGGAACTATTATCCTACAAATAATATAAATAACAATATTTTACTGAACAATATAATTTCGATACACTAATTCGTGTTATATGCAAAATGTAATTGAAAATAAAAAATCTAGAATCCATTTTAATTTAACATTTTGTTACTTTTATTTAGTTTTTTGAATAGCTTTTCAGCAGATTGCAGATTTTTCACAAATCTTTCCAGAAATGTTATATTATCGCAATTGTTGCTATACGCGAGCGAAATCGAGGATTTACTGCCGACATCGCCTTAATTGCGACGTCGATGTCTCATATTTCAATCGAATCCCAGTAATTGTTAATTGGCGAACGATTAATTAGCGTGGAAACGCTAATTAATCGTTGTTTTTTAGATTGAGAAGTTTGAGTGATTTGTTTACGTAAATACAAATGACTTGTATTGGACGATGAATAAGTTAAGGCACTATTGAAAAAAATATAAATAAACGTGTGTCAATTATCTTTATCACGACTTTTTCTCTAATTAATTATTTTTGACTAGCTGAGTCGGAAAGGTGTTGTCCTGGCAGTTAAGGACCAGTTCAGTCGCCGCCGCGCCGCGTCTACTCGTTGAAATATTAAAGACAATAATATATTTTTTTTAAACATTTATTTACATTTACATAATTTTCAATAAGTCTATTTAATATAAATAAAATACGTATTACAGATAAAAAACAGAACTCAGGTCACAGTCCAAAGGCAATGTTCCCAAAAGGCTGGCGACATTGCCTCGTTGTGATAGCAATGCTAATCCACTGACCGAGGTAAGCGCCTAAAAAAACAGAAAAACCGACTTTGTGTTTCGTTGCTTATATCAAATACGCAATTCATTTACTTGCATGACATTTTTGTAGCTATTTTGATAAAAACCAAAGTACTGAACTGAACCGATTTTGATAAAATGTATATGGGACTACTTCTGAGGCATTACTTACCAAACAAAAAAAAAATCATCAAAAACAATTAAACAATTGGCAGAGTAATCGCTGAACAAACATACAAAAAAACATACAGTCGAATTGAGAACCTAATTTTTTTGGAAGTCGGTTAAAAATTAATAAAATATCACGTTCTATTTTCCCCATATTCTGTTTATTAGCTCACGTTTGTATTTGTCTCCAGAAATGAAAACAAAGTCTAAGGCGAAACACGTTTGCCCTGAATAAACCTATTTAATCTTCGTTTAAAGGCTTCCAGACAAACTGTTACCAATATTTCATTGATCAATACGTTTTTATGGTAACCATGAGATTAATGCTATTTTCCTAAGCATGTGCAATTGGAGCATCTGTCGCTTGCAAATTACAACTATACAAATGTTCAAAATGCTATATCTAACTATACCTAGCTGTGTCCTAGTCCGCTTTGTAGCGGAAATGAACGTAGTTAGTCAGTGAAATAGTGCGATTTGTGGCCGATTAGTGTCGTTAGTCTTAATATAATGTTAATTTTGATAGGAATCGATTGGTAATTAAGGACGCAAATGAGTAATCAATTCAATGTTTTCTAAGGTTTTTCGCAATTATTACTCATTGAAATTAAACAAGTTTTAACTGATTTATCGCATATATTTTACATTACTTTATGACCTGAAGTTTTGAACAATGCACTTTTTCGTCAGGCCAAAAAATTATTTATTATTTATTTAAGTCCATCAACATTGTGTACATTAATATTAATATTTTAAAAGTCTAACATATTATAGAATAAATCCAAATGTCACAATAATTATAGATGGAGACGACATGCATTACTGGAGCTAAAAAATTATATAAAATTATACATTACACCAAAGATATTTAATTATGTTAAAGTAAAAGTATATATGTATTCTATCAGCCATCTAGTTCCATACTTAGTACAAGCTTTGCTTAGTTTGGGCTAGATGGTGTTGTGTGAAATGTCCACAAATATTTATTATTATTCTTCTTTATTCAATTTAAATCTCGGGTCGCAGCCCGGTCCTTTGAAGGGCATCAGTGGAGCCGAAGCCAACACTGAGAGGCCCTTTACAAAAAATAAAAAATACAGTGTTTTGGTATGTGGATGGATGATGGAACTATTGTACAATATGGAATTTGACAAATCGGGGCTATTGAAATGAAATGGTTATGATTTATAAAACTAGTTTATTGACTGATGCTCCCACACAGTGAGTAAGATAAGGTACTTCTGTGTGGGAGCATCAGAATGAGATATCGGCACCTGCCTATTTTGTCTCATTATCCAAAAAATATTATTATTATACACTTTATTCATTTTAAATCTTAAATCTAAGTTTTTTACAATAGAGATACAAAAATATAAATATTATAAAAAACTTAAACCTAGGGTGCCGCCGGCAGCGGGGCGAGGCTCAAGCTGCCGGTGGTAGGGACTACAGAGAGAGGAACCTCCTGACAATGCGTGCCGTGTCCAGGATGACTGCCTTCTGTATCAGACCCTTGACCCAACCATCGAGCGAGAGCCTCTGGAGATGTTGGTCGAGGCTCTTCGCTATGACACCGTTCACCGAAACGACTATCGGGACAATGATCGTCGAATCAACATCCCACATGGCGGTTATCTCGTTATTATTATTATTATTATTTATATATAAATCCGTTTAAAAATTTATTTAATTTCAATGACATGATAAATATGCCGAAAATCTGTTTTTATCAATGATTTTAATAAATTTCATTGATGTTTTTCAATATCTGACCTCGGCAGATATTTACGAGACGTTTAATTCATATTAAAATCCTACAGAAATAAAATGCTTATCAAAATTTCGGTATTTTCGGGATAACCTCTTCAATTTTAGTTTACCTAAAAAAAAAATGAATCTATTACAAACATTTCATAAAAATAACTAAATTGGTTCAACAGTTTTCAACTTTAGGTAATAAAATAGCTTGTCATTTATGAAAGATAAAGTAAATTTGTATTTTTTTCTCATTTTTACCTCTATGTGACATTTCATCATGCATAGTACCTATCCTACCTATATATTGAACACAAAAAAAGAAGAGGTTGGTTAAAAGCTTAAATTTTTTTTACAGAATGATGTATAAGTAAAAATAATTCACTGTTGTTCGTACACAACTTCTTGTCAGTTGGACAACCATC
Organism: Lycia hirtaria; assembly: GCA_947563715.1. Lineage (NCBI taxonomy): Eukaryota > Metazoa > Arthropoda > Insecta > Lepidoptera > Geometridae > Lycia > Lycia hirtaria. The sequence continues at coordinate 25,692,699 of OX387381.1, read as the reverse complement.
TGGATTTATTGGTATAACCATTATTGTTTGTACAGTATACAGCCTTCCTTCTTACCAGTTTGTTCCCAATACTCTCAAGAGAAGTCTTACTGCTCGAAACAATACTTCACCTGAACACTAAAACACCCTCACAGCTCGCTAGAACTTGAGAAAGCACTAAACTTCTGCGTGGTTTTAGTGGAAAATTTAAGTGCTTCAGAGCGCACGAGGAGACGGCGGGCGTCGATTCAAGAAATTCACGGAAGTATGCGGAGAAATCTGTTGTGGTGTACTTGGAGCTTTCATTAACTGGAGTGAAGTTAAATTGAATTTCGGCTAATAAAATATTAATAAATATGGGGCCAACTTGGGAGCTTTCTCTGTACATCAATTCAAGAAACACAAAAATTGGTTCACGAATGTCGGAGAAATTCGTGTACATAGCATGACAAAAATATACACTACGAGTTGATAACTTCCTCCTTTTTTTAAGTCTGTTACAAATAGAACATAAAATTGTATCTATGTTTATCTTTTGTGCCAAAACGAAATATGCAGTAAAAACAATCGGTATATACATAAAATTAAGCAACTCGAATCATGTAATTTTATTTATCGATTATATTTGACATTTTATTTATATGACCCTGTTAACGAACTTTTTAGTAATAAATGAGTGATTTTACTAGATTTACTCAAAAGAATGCGCGTTTATAGGCTTTTGAAGCGATTTTACGCATACTTTCTCACAAAAACAGGCAATCAACAGCGTATCAAGGGATAATTTTAAGAGCGTATTCTTAGCGATATTTAATCAAAATCAAAATCCGTTTTTTGTCGGGTATGTTTGACTTTTCTAAACTTATATTTGTGAAGCCGCTTCTAATCGGCCTTTTTGGAAGTCCATGAGGAAGGCTTATGTCCAGCACTTTTTATGGCTGAGATGATGATACTTGTAATAATCAACGCTAGGCTTTCGAAGATGCAAACTTTGGTAAGTTGCTGAATAAAATTAATTTAACTTTTTACCACCAACTCGCCTGATGTTAAGCGTCGGTTTGACCGAGGATGGAGTTCGTCGATCTAGAAGATATCTATTACCTTTAGTGAATAGAGAATACTAGAAGATATCTATATTATTATATTTTTTTAATAATAATAAAACTTCCACTAAAATAAAAAATGTGCTTTTTCAACGAGCTTTTTCGTAAGAAATAAGTTATTTTACTAGCATTATTCTAAAAACGCGGATTCGTAACCTTAAAAAGCGACTTTGAGTATACTTTCTCAAAAAACGTACACTCAACAGCATATCACGCGTAATGAAATCGTAAGTTAGAGAGCAAAACTCGCTTTTAGTTTTTTTTTATATGGATACTGGTACTTATTAATTATTGTTGTAGGTAGTTCAAAAAAGTGCCTATGAATAAATACATCGGTACCTATAATTCGTATTTAATTGTCTTAATAGTAATTCTTTGACACTAGCTACCTAAAGAAAATCTGTAATGCTTAGTAAGTAAAATGATATTATAGAATTAATACTAAAACCAAATAATTCAATTCTCTTATTATCTTCTCTAAATATAAGCAACGTAAGCAATTTATACTATATGCTTAAAGAAATAATCCAAATTCAGCTACTTAACAGATAATTTAGTTATTCAGCTAAAATATAAGCTATCCAAAATCACAAAAAGAAAGAAACTATTTTCTTTACGTGAATATTGGTAAAAGAAAACCTAGCAGACACGCAAAGCTAAATTCAATTAGGGGTAAAGCTTTTGAGAGCCAGATGTACTTAGTTTTTCAGGTTGAAAAAACAAGAGCGCTGTAAGTCTGATTCTGATGGAAACTTCCATAAGCGCAGGAAATTGCCTGGTATAAAAATATTAGGGAGAGTAGCGATTTTCTTCGATTTTACATAGGATTTTGCGGATATACCTTACCCTACCGTCAAAAAGGTAATGTTTTACGAGTGTCATCATCAATTTCTCTGTCACAAGAGGTCTACAGCTGGACATAGGCCTCTCACCATGTATTTATCTAAAAGACCTTTATTTACTTATCTATTTACCTTTATTTATTTATTTTTATATCATAATTACAAAGTTAAAATAAAATACACGTATTTAACACCTGAAAACCACAAATGGTTTATGGAGGATGGAGGTGCTCATTCATTGCAATAAACGCCTACTCAATAACAATCAATCTACCTACATATTTAAAAAAGTCAAATGAAGTGGCATACGAGTTGCACCATCCCGACCGCTTGCTGGCTGACGGTTTTGCTGGCTAGCGTAAAGAGCACTGATACGCAGAATGATGTTTTAACAATGATTTATGTAGTTCAAAAATATATATTTATAATAGTTAATATGTTTTATACGACTGCAAAAATATGTTTTGTATACACATTGGTAATTTTTATCATAGTCCTCATATGGTAAACTATTCAAAAGGGCAGGAACAATAAATCCTGGCGTTCTTCTTCCGTAAAAATGGTTTACTCGTGGAATGTTTAACATATTTTGAGTAATTTTACGAGTTATGATCTGTTAGAAGCGGTCTGGAACCTGAGTTTTCGTGCCATTTAGTCCGTCCACCATGTAGCTGACCATCATACGCTGCGCTTGTCAGGGTGGGAGTTGTCAGTCTCACTGACGTTTCGCTTAGGGTGTTTGTGCATTTCTCCCTATCAGCATCTACCCGAACAAGGGCGTCACCAGCCCATGGCCAAGGGGGGCAAGTTAATATTATGGAGGATGAGAAAAATATGAATTGTAGGTACAGGTACAATTGCACGGTCTTAGGACTTTGGTTGCTTTGCAGTTGGCTACATTTTTTTATCTCTAGGGGGGGGGCTGCCCCCTTAACCCCCCCCCCCTTGGTGGCCCTTATAACCGAAGTAACCCAGTGGTCTAATTTATATTTGTATCTTTATTGTAAATATAAATTCTCAATAGCATTAGGTCAAGCGTTGTCTTATTTTATTTTGTTTCTTAATAATTTATACCTGTAGAACGCTTTGTAACGATTGATGGATTGAATGACAATGTACGTGTAAACTGATGATTTTAGAGCCACCAAAATTTGGACGGTGCCTTCGTTGTGAAAAACTACCCAATTAAAAAAAAAAATTCCAATTACGAGTAAAATTTAGAGATTTGGCTAGCTTATTACACCATATTTTTATTATAAAACAATGTATCTGACTACGACATCAATATGGCGGGTCATGACCCACATTAATTGGGTTTATAGGCTAATTTTATGGCTAACGGCCGGCCTTTTAATTAGAATGTCTCCCGGTCATTAGACATCAAACTTCAAAATGAATTCCAGGCTGGAGTCGTCGATAACTCAAGTCGGCACCAGATGGCGTCGCCGTAAAACACTTGGATATCTATCTCCCGAGAAACGTAAATCTCGGAAGATGTAATCTGACGCTGTCTTCCTATTTCAATTAGGTAATATCTCAGGGATGAGGTGAGCTTGCCATCGGTATGGGATTGGAATTTGGTTAGAGGTCTGCCGAGCTTACCTCAGTTTCCTATTGGTTGACGTTTCCACGGACGTTTACGTACCTATATTGAATAATAAATTATGGCAAGGTAGTCTAATGGGTAGACGATGAGACGAGTGGAATTGTAATGAACGAATATGAGATAATTAGATTTTTTAAATCTGTAGCAACCGACTTCAAAATACGCAATCTTGTTTACTTGGATGTAATTTTTACAAATTTTCACATTTTCTTGGATGAAATTGTGACCCACCAAACAAAAAACAATGACCAATAACAATTCATAGTTGGTGAAGTAATCGCTAAACTAAACAAACATACCTACAAAAAACATACAGTTGAATTGAGAACTTCCTCTTTTTTGGAAGTCGATTAAAATACATTAAACAAATACAAATACAAAATTACTACAAACAAACCGAAGGAGCTGCTGCTCAAGCCCAATAGATAGAGAGAAAGATTATTTTTTCTGCGCTCAAACACTGGTTTGTAACGTATCACCAAAAGATTTTTCGTCGACATTACCCTCTAGTCAAACACACGATTCGATTACGCGTCTCAACATCAAAGTCTTAGATATATTTTTAGAAAATAACAGCTCCCCGTGGATGCCTACCAATATCTCTTATATATTGTGTAAATATACTAGGAATCCATCTAGTTGTATCAGACGGCTATCTGTCTTGAGCAAAGGTACATAAATCTGCTCTGGTTTAATACAGAACAGTCCGATCGAAGACAGACGCGTTTCGCCGATCAATCTTGGGAAATCACTTTAACGCTCTACATATGGGACCTAATTGTTACATAGTATTTAGACTTTGTGTAGGACACGTTTTTCTCGTCAGTTAGAGGCCGATTTTAGAGGGTAGATTATAGTTTAAGAGGCTCGTTGAGACCGCAATTTTCGCCAGTATTTGCATTTTTGAAGTTAAAACTTCTTTAGGTACGCTGAACAGTTATTTTGTGGGTATTGAATGAGACTAAGCCGTCACGCTCGGCTATGTAACTCGTTTGGGTAAAGTCAGCTCATGTCTACATAAGTGAGAAGATATTTATAGGTGTGAAGAAGTGAGAGATATATTTATAGTCAACGCGTCACTGCTATTTTGTATTATTAACGTCGTCAATTTGATGAAGTTTTCACTTCTGTTATGTTAACGAATGGGCCGATTTTATTTACTTTTTTTTGTTTAAATAGAATTTTGTCGAGTGTGTTTTAGCTATGTTTTATCAAAATCGGTTCAGCCGTTCTTTGGGTCGCAGCTTTTTGAGTTTTTTAAACTTATACCGAATTAACAATAAGTACTAATAGTATTGTTAATTACATACAACAGACATTAGATACGACAGGAAGAAAACTGTATTCTACCCCTAAATTATTACCGATTTAAATAACTTTTTATATGGTTTTAAACTATAATTTATAAGTATTCATTATTTTATGAAATTTTAATTTTTGTTTATTTTAATTTGTCAAGTCATGACAAAAAATATTAAAAGAAAGTAAACCGTAGAGACAGCAATTTATGTTTTAAACCAAAGAACCTACTAAAATTATCGAAACCGGATAATTTTTAGGGTTAAAATAAAGCGTTTTTCTTTTTATAAATAGAAGAGGGCGCGTTTGGTGAGCGTTAATTAATTCTGACCCATCATTAATTATTACCTCTTGTTTTTGTAACACAAAAGGTAATTTTGAAGAGTTGAACTGTTAACTTGTACGGCCTTTTGATTAGTGCTTAAGTTAGAATTTAGAAACTCTATAATACTTGGTAAGACGAGGTCAAAGCAGAATTACAAAGTATCCAATTTAGGTATTAAGATCCAATACAATTTAGATGAAAATTTCCGTTCTAAAATATTAGTATATGTAAATGAAACGAAGATGGGAATTATTTTCACCGCCCCAGTGAAACGTGTTTATTCGTTGAAGTGTTCTCGTCTGCATGTTCACGCTGTGTCAGGTCCAGCCTGGAGCATCAGGCGTATCCAACGACGTCATAATCCAATAGATACTACATAATTTATTGTATATATACTTTATTATAGGGAGGGAGGAAGGAGAACAAGCAACGTGGCAGTCCGTTTGATAGCAATGTTCATAGCTTTTGTGTATTGCAATAAAAGCGTAGTACAGGAGTAGCTGAATGTTTAGTGAGTCTAGTGAAGTATTTGGAGACACATATGTAGCTATAGCATAGAATTTATCAGTATCGTTATAGATAAAGCTATAGACGCGTAGAAAGTGATGGCACGGCGAGTGATATTGAACATGACTTTTGACAGTGATAGTCTCTTTGATAAATAATGCCAAGAATGTGTCTATACATCACGCAATTGTCTCTATTGTTTGATTATGGACTGTTGTATTTTTTTTTATCATGTTCTAGTATTTTAAGAACCAAAGAAGTTTTTTTAGTTTTTTAACTTTTATATACGAATTGTCACTACTTTATTTCAAGCAACTATACTCATCGAAAACTTTGGACAATTACTCAGTTAAAAAGTGGGAAAATGAAATATTCAACAGTAATAATGATTCAAATAACAGTATAATAACTTATTACTTGTCATCATTGTGGCTAATGCGTTGTCTGAAACTGTTCGCCTTATTTCATGTCCATGAGGTGGATAGTCGTTGACGGCAGGGCTCATTGGGCAGTCAGACCGTGATACCGTCTACCCCTCCCCCCTCACTGGATTGCGTCTAACTACTGCCAGTCACACATGACCGCTACCAGGCATGTTTTAAACATACTTGAATATAATTTATGATGTCTGAATCTGAGAGAGAGAGATTGCAGTTGGTTTTTGTAGCATACATATTTTTCTAGTTTAATATATTCTGCTAAATTTAGATTTGGAATATTATCAACATGGGCAAACCTCTAATTTATTAAGTTTTTAACTGACTTCGAAAAAGGAGGAGGTTATCAATTCGTACCGTTTTTTTATGTATGCACACGAATTACTCCGTCTTTCGAGAACCAATTTTTGTGTTTGCTGAACTGGTGTATAGAGAAAGCTCCCAAGTTGGTCCCATAAATATTTCATAAACATCGCTTTATTACTTTTTGAATAATCTCTAAAAATTAAAATATTTTTATTGTATTCCTGAGTAATACAATAAAAATATTATACTGCGTCAGATTATAGAATCGCAGAGTTCCGCCTACATGTTTTTCTTTGCAAGAGTGTCAAATATTAAGGGATTATCGTATAAACATCTGCACATTTTCTAATCTTCGAAGACAAGCATTTAACATTCAATGACAAATCGCATTCTTTGCAAAAGAAAAAAGAGTGAGTGAAGAGAGGTCTCTGTAAAAAGTTTACATAGTTTTATGACCCGACGCATGACGTTTCGAACACTGCAACTTAGGCTTAACTTAGCTCAGATGAGTCTCAGCAAATGAGTCAGGTCATAAAGTTATTTAATTTAAACGTGATAAATCCGTTAATAATGACCTAAACATACAACCTCGGTTCCAAGATCAAACATTTTGCTGTCTCACGTACACTTGCCATTACAGTGCAGGCCACCGGAGGGTACATTAAAAAGAAATATGACACAAACGAGCGCCATTCTCCCGCGCCGCGGTGTCTCACACAATGTCAGCTTGCACGGCAATAAAACACATTTATAGATTTCTATCAGACATTGAGCAGTAAAAAGTCCAATATTGAGGAGCTCAGTTGAGTTTGAGGTGAGTCTGAAGAGACAGCGACAAGACGACAAGCCACAGTTGTTCAAGCTATAATCTCCAAAGTCTGGAGTATTGTCCCAGTTGCTAGGTTTTTGGTTTTTTTACCCGACTGCGTAAGAAGTAGTTTATATTTTTCGAGTTTATATGTTTGTACATATGTATGTATGTGGATATGTGTGTAAGTTTCTATATTACTTTCAACAGCCTAAACGGCTTGAGCGATTTTGATAAGCGAGGTGTCCCTCGCAAAAAAAGAACGCTCTTTCGTAACCTCCAACAACCTTTTCTTATTAAATAAGTAATTTTACTACAATTATCTGGATAATCCGCAATTATTCCCCCTACCTTTTCTCTATCGGACGGCAATATTTAGACTCCTTGGTAGGGTCCTTTTTAAAATAGAAATAGGACAACGAGCAATTATGGTGTTATCAATCTATATTCTGATTTCTCTATAAATATTTTTTGAAAGACATTTTATATACTATGGGTAAGTAACTCGAAATGTGTTTAGGATTTGGTTGGCAATGACTAATTAACAATTTAATTGACCTCGAACGTCGTAGATTTTTAGTAGTTTTTTTAGACGAGTTTAAACTCAAGCGCAGGTCTACCACTGAATAAACTTAAAATTAAAATATACTTAGAATCATTGAGCTATATGCACCAGAGGAGCTATCTAATTTAGCTTCCTAAATTATTGTCCCATTTTTTGGTAAAGTAAACAAAACAGCGTTACGTGCTGTAACTTACTTGTTTACTTTACCAAAAAATTTAATAATAATTACATCGTTTATCTACGATTATACGATACTATTGATACTTGCAATGCAGAATTGCATCTACTTATGGTGTGTTTTCTCGCCAGCAAAACGTCGATATCCCTCACTTCACTAGTAAGCCACTGAGTGACGTGCGGCGCTCTCACCGCAGTTGAATGTAAAAAATTTGTTATGAGTGGTGTCTGCTCTCGTACTTAATTACATACAGCTCAATGCATAGAATCCAGAGTCTAACTATTTACGTTATAGGAGGTAGGAGGTAATAAAAAAGTTATAACATATCTTCGAGAAGCCGTTCACACTATATTAAACTCGCTAATTCTCTAGACCAACCTTTCTCAATGCACGTTGAAGTAAGAACAGAACTCTACGTTTTATTAATACATCCGTGTCGGATGCAAGACACGGCTGTAGGTCGAGGCTCTGCTTTGATTAGCCATTACAGTTTTATTGTTGTAAAACGGTGAAATGAAGAATTCGATCCAGTTTACGATGGAACTTCGCTATCTTGGTGTCATTTTGTACGTGACGCACGAAAATGAAGTCAATGTTGCTTTCTACTCAATTTGAAAGCCGTTTATTGGTTTTTTTTTAAATAGATTTTTTTTCTTCGAGCTTCTCATGAATACTATTTGCTAGTCCCTCTTAAATTGCAGAATAAATTTTATCGATAGTTTTTTCGTAGTTCACAAATTAAAAGTCACTCAGCGAGATATGGAATAAGGTATGCAGCAGTGAGCCAAAATGGGTAGATCAATTTGAACCAGAACATAATGTGAAAATTAAAGGTTTTGGTACAAATACATCACTCAAAAGTAAAATTGATCTATAAGTACCTACCTACGACACAATTCTGAAGTTTTATCGTATCTCGATGAACAAATACTGCTCAAGTATATAAGTATATAGTATTTATGCATATAGTATATAAGTATACAGTATATAAGTATACAGTATATAAATATATAAGTATATAAGTATATAGTATATAAGTATAAGTACTGTAGTAATCGCTAATTTTTGCAACCCTTCGCTCACGCTATTGGGTCTAGAAATTCCTGTCTCGGTCCGGAAGTGATTATTGCGTGTCAGAATGTATTACCTAAGCAACTTCTCAGGTATCTTGACTTGTATTATAATTGTTATTATTACTATCACAATTTTTACAGTCTTTAGTATTTTTATTACCCGACTGCGTAAGAAGGGTTCCGTTTTTCGAGTGTTTGTATGTATGTATGTTTCTATATGAGCGCCTACAGCTAAACGGCTTGATCGATTATGATATGCGAGGTGTCGTATGTTGTCTTCACTCCCCGAGTATCACAGGCTATATTTTTTTGTATTATTAATTCATTTCTCGCAAAAATAAAAATAAATGCAAAAACCTCTGCAGTCAGGTATTTTGTTTTCCTTTTAATATAGATACTTATATCACATATTTCTATACAACATGTTTCAAGAGATAACACTTCTCTCGCACACATGCACACAGTCTACACATGATCATTTTTCACGCGATAATTCCCAAGTCACCCGATGCGCTTCCTTCTAGTACATTCCATTAATATTTCGCAAGACATGCCGGTGAATGCACACATACAAAACACGCATTCATTAATATTGTATACCTACTTATAGCATAAGGTGCTTTAACTCTGTACTTGTGAACGGAAAATTCAATTACGCCGAAGAAGTATGTTGTAAAATGCATTATGAGTGCATACATAATATTGTAATTTTTGTTACGTCAAAACAATAATACCTTTTATTGATGATTGCCGGCCTCTTTTACTCTCGCCGAGTATTGAAGATATTGCTCAACCTCGTCTTTTACCCGACTGCGTAAGAAATTGGGTAATTTTTTCAAGTGTATGTATATTTGTATGTGGGTATGTATGAATTTTTCTATATTACCTATTATCATAAAGCATAAACTACTTATTTAACTGATTTTCATGTGCGAGGTGTTTTTAGATTTGTCTGCGCTCCCTGAGTGTTATTGAAAAAATAAAAAACTCGCGAAAATTATAAAATACATGACATTCCAACGAACTTTTTCGGAATAAATACATGATTTTACTACAATTATGTAAATAATGCGTATTTATAACGTTTTGTAGCATTTTATCCATACTTTCTTACAAAAAACGTGCACTCAACTGCGTATCAAAAGTTACTAAAGTAAAAGTTAGACTGCATGAAACGTTTTTCTGCAATTGTTTTTTTTTTCTGTTAATATAGATACTTGGTATATTGCGTAGCAAAAAAAAAAACTTTGTGTAAAATGGATTTAACATGTTGTTTTTACCTAGAAACGTGTACACTGTTGTATATTTATTGCCCCAGCAAAGTAAACCATGGGCGGAATGCATTGAATTATTCATCCAACGTCTCGGTTGGGAATAAGCAGTGTCATATAAAAATATTATTACACTTTACGCGATAGAGATTTGGAAAATGGTTAAGTGCTAGTGGACGCTATTGAAAATGTATGAGGGAATGCTGCTTGGATATTTATTTTGTTCTAAGAAAAACAATCGTCTCTGTTTTTACGAAACAGCTGAGTAGAAATTGGTTTCGTGAGGTAATAAAAATCTTAGAGCTCGAACTCGCTTTTATCATCATCAGCTAATCTAGTTCACTCAGTCGGATCTAAGGGTTACGTAAATTAATATCAAGGATTTTTATTATCTTACTAAGTTCGTAATTGCTTCCTATCAGGCGAGTTGACGGTCAAACGCGAATTATCAACGAATAAAAAAATAAGTATAGTTTCTTGAAAGAGATCAATTTTAGCGATAAAGCCGCCAGTTGTTGCACTAGTTAGTTTTAAGTCCTCTGTAATTACTTTTAAAGTATAAACAATAACGAGTTTAACTGTCTATCTAACACTATTTAAAATAGCAGAAAAGTAATAAAAAAAAAATGACTTCGTTTGGTTCTTCAGAGATGTATATTGATACTACGTATGAATTTTATCAAAATCGGTTGAGTACTTTGGTTTTTAAAACAAAATATGTGTTCCAAGTATAAGAAATTACGTATTTTGACGTCGGTTGTTACAGTTTTTATAAACTATAATTATTTTATATTTGTTACCGTATAACTCTGTCATTTATATCTAAGCCGATTTGGAAAATTCCCTTTTTTGTTTGAAAGTATATATAATATACTTTCAGGCTGGATTTCTATAGAAATTACAACAAAATTTGGTCCTACAACAAAATTGCCCACTTCAAAGTCAGCTGTTTCAGGTTTTAAGCTATAATGATATTTTATATAGTTACTCTTACAAAATAAATTACCATATCATTTCTCTGAATGCCTGAAATAAATTTAATGACACATAATGTTGAAGTCAATCCAACAGATTCAAGATCGTAACAAACCTCCATTATTATTAAAACCCTAAAAACCCCACAATTTAAATTATCTATTCTGTTCATCAAATAGAAAATATTTTACGGCCAAAATAAAACTTAGTCATAGTAATTTATTCAAAAGTTCCACTTATCTCGCAGTAGTTAAGTTATTAACCCATTTTCAGGCGCAAATAACACCCATTTAGATTAAAAACTTTATAATTCATTCTGCAACCCAAACTCATCATCGAAAACGTCCAAAGTAGCTATCTTGTGTTTAAAATATACAAGATCTTTTGCACTTCACAAAATCCTAAAAGGCTTTTTCGGCCCTTTCGCGTCTATAAAAGAGAACTTTTCTAATATTTTAAGTTAGCGCCTCATCTTTCTTTCATCCTTTTCAAAACCAACTTAAAGAATATAAAAGCAAAATAATTCTTTTGAATAAAATTTAAATGTATATTGATCCAAATGCGAGTAATACATATTATGCGTACTCTTACATAACAATATTTACCTTACCTCGGCTATGTCTATTGCTATGTTCATCTACCTGGTTCTTCAAAACTAAGCTAAAAACTTGTTTACAATTGAAACTGTTTTATGGTATAAGTATTATGTTAAATTGATATATTTTTACTGTCTCATTTCTTTTATTTATTTTCGCGATTCTTAATATTTGTTGCGGTAGGTATTTAGATACATATCCATAATATATTTGAAATGTAGCTTGCTATGATATTAAGATAGATCTATGTGTGAAGATGTTTTTTTTTTTATTACGTTCATGTTGTCCATCTGTTTATCTGTGTTTATTCGTCCGTTTGCCAGTGAATCAAGACTCTTTGTCTCAGGAAATCGTGGAAATATCAATATGAAATTAATATCAAATATAATTACTTATAAGCTTATGATCCCTGGAAAATAAGAAAACTTTATTGGGCTATTGTTAGTGATATTTACTCAAGTTTCATTTGGTATATGTAATTGATTTAAATTTGGGTGACCTAAACTCCAACACTAGAGAGAACTAATAACCATTCAACATGCATGGCGAGCCAGTCAAGTGGTTAATCGATGCGTGAAAGGTAGAGGTGTGACGACGAAATTGCATTCCACATCTTGTGTTCAAGTGTTGTGGATTAAAGGCTACAACGCACTACCTTGCAACATGACCTGCGACTCGACTTATGGTAGCTATGTAGAATATTATTGACCGAGCAAGCGAAGCAAGCAAATTTACATGAATTAGCTAGGTTAATAGACGTTTTAGCTTCACACCTCTTGCACTAAAGTGCGCAGAGTTTGGATTCGTGATCTAATTATTGTATAAATGATATTTACTGCGTCATTATATTCTCAGAGTACGTAATTATTATAGGTATAGCGTCAACAATACTAGCGCCATATTAACTTTCTTTTTCTTTTTAACTCAATTATACAGTATTAGAGTTTAATTACGGTGGATGATAAGCGTAGCGCAGCGTAGGAAGACCAGCCACGAGATGGACAGATGACCTCATACAAGTGGCGGGAAGACGCTGGATGCAAGCCGCTTCCAATCGGTCATTTTGGAAATCCATGGGGGAGGCCTATGTCCAGCAGTGGACTTCTTATGGCTGAGGTGGATGATAAGACAATCATCAAGAGGTAGCGATATGAAGTGAACAAGCTGAAAACGTACGTAAGTATACCTACTTACCTATATGTCAGTGTATGCTCGTGGTGTTTCGTGTAATAATATTTTTTATTTGGCATTATAATAAGAATTATCTACTAAATAAGTAGATAATTAATATCCAAACTAATCATACACATTATAAAGTACTTAGAATACAGTAAGTACGACTTGCGAGTACTCGTTTGTGCTTACAGATTCCTAAAGTCATAGGATGAAAGATAAATGAAATGATGCATGGTCTTACTTAAGCACTATCACTAAAATAATAAATAAATTACAGTTTAAAAACTAAAAAACACGCTACAAATTATTGTGGTCAAAGTTAATTACAAGACTTTTCTATAAAATCCAAACACAGCTATGATACGATGTTCCATCATGAAGTTCTAGTTAATATCTTCCGCCTCCATCATCAGATCAGTTCGACAATACCATATTATTGTATTGTCATCAGAACTACATACAGCTGCCAATCTTCATGACGCTACGATCCTTGGAAGATGGTTAAATTAGTTACCTTAGATTTCATTACATACAGGTCGACCTAATAAAAGCGTGTTAAAAATAAATGTAAGTAGTCTAGTGCAGTCTAACCCGCACAGAATCATTGTCGCAAGATGTCGCCGTGTTTCAATTGTTTTTGTGTCTCTGTGTGTCTCACCGTGTCTCTGTATGTCTCACCTCGTCTCGGTGTGTCTCCCGGGTATTGAATACAGGTGGGATCGCCGAGATCGGCCCCGATCCCAGGGTTTATTGGATTTCCGCGCTGTTTTTGGATGTGAATATTGTTGATACTCGTAGATAGAAGAGAGATTTATTGCATGAATTTCCAACGGAAGGGAATATTTCACACGCATGTAAACAAACACTTGCAGAATGGCACACCTACGCACACAAACACCTACGCCTGTGTGTTTAGGAGTGTTTGCGAAGTTGAAAACGTTGGCAAAGTGTTTTATTTTAAGATAAATTGAGCTAAACAGTTCAAGTAAAACATGAAAACAAAAATAACATCTTAACAATGTTCTTCAAACTCTTCTCACCTCGAGGACTACATTTCTCTTTCATTCTTATATCAAAGTTGATTGTAGGTTTCATGAATAATATATAAATAAACACCACAGATATTTTTTTTGTATCTTATTTTCTTTCTGTTCTTTGATTGACTTTATATTTTTTGTTAGTGTTTACAATAATAGAAAAACAATGTAACTAAATTCCACAATACTCGATTATAATTTTATTTATACTCATAAACACAAAGCGACTAGCCTCGTATCTCATTTGGTAATATATCTTACTAAGTTGTACATCGTGGGTTCGATTCCCAGACAAACATTTGTGATGTGCATGGATGTTTGTTTTGTGTCTGGGTATTTCTATGTATCATAATTATGTTTAAAAAAAAAAGTATACATGTATTCTGTCAGCCATTTAGTTCCCATAGTACAAGCCACCAAAATTTAGATCGTAGTTCCATCTGAGATAAGAAATGTTTTTCTGCGAAAAAAAATTTCAATGCACACGTTACTAACTTTATACGGTTCATCCCATGACTGACCCATCTGAGTTATATTTCGCAAGGTTGGTGTAAGTTTATTCGGCTCAATCAACCCTGGTGGCGTCCTATCATACGAAAGACATAATGAAATAGGCTGCTCATTACGAAATAAAATAGGTATCTTATTCGCCCGATATGGACGCGTAGAATGACAAGACGTTATAAATAGTGTGTTTGCTGCGTATGATGATTATGATGATGAAGTTTAAATAATTTAATTTAATCAAGTGATGTCACCAATTTTCTTTTTATTTCTTTTACTTTTGAAACTGAAAATCTTATTATTGTAATTGTAATTATAACATGTTCTGTATACATTTAAGGAATATAGTTTAGGTCCAAATTATGAATTGTACATTGTAAAAATTGTAATGACTGTATTCTGTTTCGTGTACCAATAAACTAAATAAATAAATAGAATGGCTCAATTGTGTCGCAGTGCTGAGGTCTTCCGTAGCTATGTATTCATTATGAGAAGCTGGAGTGTCCTCCGGTACCAAAGCTAGTGACCGACCGAGATGGTTTTAGTGGGTACAATCCCACGTAAGCCACCTAAAGATGCTGCGTTGCCGGTTGCATCCTTAACCTGCAACGCAGCCTGGTATCTTTAGAAAATATCCCTCTCGTCAAAAACTGGTACTACAGTCGAACAGTTAATCAGGAGTTTTGGTCAAGACTTCTTTCATTTCTTTACTTAGCGTCTTGAATTCTTGATTTTCAAACTGGAGAAACTTATTTTGTCTACTTGACCAAAGGACAAGCAGTTTGCTTATATTCCGCTTGAATTTAAAAAGAAAAACGTTATCTGTATTGGCTTATTAAACAGTTTTTGAAGTGGAAACTTATTTAAACGCGCTAAGCACTACATTATTTTGTGAGCATTGAATGAGACTGAGCCGTCACGCTCAGCTATGTAACGCTCGTTCGCGTAAAGTCGGCTCGAGTTAACTAGTGGAGCGAGAGAGATATATTATAGTCAACGCATCACTGCACTTACTGTACTGTTACTGTACTGCTATTTTGTATTATTAACGTCGCCTTTATGAAGTTTTCACTTCTGTCGTGTGGTATTAAGCACAAAGCTGCATTTCGATGACGGCGGATCTGCCGGTTAAATGCCGTAATGCGAAATGGTATACCCGTTCTGGGTAAAACAGTTTAAGAGGTTCAAACTCACACACATTTTTTTTTTGTTTTTAATGTAACTATTACTCACCGCCTCCGTGTGTACAGGATGTACCGCGAACAGCAGCGCAGCAAGTGTCGCGAACGGCCGCCGCAGTCGCGCGACAACGACGCCCGCGCGTGCGACTAGCGCGCAGCACGCCGCGTGCAGCACGACGTTGCATGCGTGCCACCACCACGGAGATAGGCCGCATAGTTTGTAGTTTAGTCTGGAACAACGGATACGTACATTGGCTTGACGCTTAAATTAGAGAGAAAGATAGATCTGGGGGCACGGCCGTGCCCCCTCCATGTGAGCGAGCGGGTTCGTACGGCCGGGACTACCTTTACACGAATATACTATACTCTCCAGAAGTAGAGAGTGAAGACAACTTTTATAATACTCGTACTTGCCTTTGAATATTAGCGTAAAAGAAGGAAGTGGTTAAGATTTCTGGACAAATATTCGATTTCTGGACAAATATTCATGCTCAAAGTATAAATTATGAGAAAATGCACGACCAGAGCAAGCATATTTTTTTTATTGAATAAAACGAAACAACTGGGGCGCTATAGGTACTCGACTTAGATGCAGACGCCAAAATAAGTGTTTGTGATGATTCTTTTTGCGATTGGGCGCCCCTAATATTTGGCCTACTAAACACGGGCGGGAAAGTCTGATAATGCTTCATACCGATGTTTTAGTTTACAAAATATTATTTTCTTTGTGTCCACTCGAAAAATAGTTCTAGTAAAACTAATACCATAAGAATCATCGAAAAGAAATAGTCCGATAGCAGAATAAAAATCACAATTGCAGACGTGGCTTCATTTTCAAACTGGCAACACTGAGAAGATTACTAATACCTTTAAAAATCTAGTCTCTAATAAGTATTCTGCGAGTTAGGCAGTTATAAGATCTAAACTGCCAACTAAGATATTTTTATTTTAATTCCCAAACCTAACGGGAGCTTACTAAAACGTCTAGACTGCTCCATCATTTTGAACCATTTGTAATCACATTGTATTTAGCTCCAAACACGATAAAAGGGAGTATTAATTTTCGCAGCTCATTTTGCTTTAAGTGTTGACTGTTTACTTAGAATAACTTTAGTACGCTTGGTAAACTTCATTAACAAAGGGTGTAAGAGTATTAATATATTTTGGTATTACGGCGCGGTTTTATTTGTGATTTTCTAGCATCTAATGCTCTTGGTTTTTAGAATGATTTTGAGGTGAATAAAGTTATGTTATAAGCCTTTGTGGTTGGTGGTTATCTCTACAGGTCATTTAGAGGCATTGTCTCTGATAGGTCATTTAGAGGTATTAATTAATTGTTTGAAAAACAAAAAAACCGACTTTAAAATACGCAATTCGTTTACATATTTGATGACATATTTTTCCAATTTTGTTATAAAAATCAAAATACTGAACCGATTTTGATAAAATTTCTATGAAGACCACCTGCAAAGTATACCCTTTCATACGAGACGGGGTTTCAACTTTCTTTAAAGCCACTCAATTACAGCGCGATGTAAAATTAAAATAACATAAAGATAAGTATTGATTAAAATTATCTTACCAAAGTTTTTGATCTATGTAAAACAAAATTTACTCATTTTTCTGTAGCTAATTCGTGTTTTTATTTTTACTTTCCTTGTATTCGTAATCGAACTATTGGCGCCCTCACTTCGTTCGAGGGACTAAATAAGTCTTTAACCCGAGGTAAACACTGTGCTTTTCATTACGAATACAAGGAAAGTAAAAATAAAAACACGAATTAGCTACAGAAAAATGAGTAAATTTTGTTTTACATAGATCAAAAACTTTGGTAAGATAATTTTAATCAATACTTATCTTTATGTTATTTTAATTTTACATCGCGCTGTAATTGAGTGGCTTTAAAGAAAGTTGGACATGGCTTAATAGAAACGTGAAAATAGAACTAGTTTTTTTTTATTTGACAGCTGGCAGTTCCCTAGGGCTGAAAGTTTTACTTTCAACCCGCTCTTCAGGCAACTTCAGACCTACTTTCAGAGTATGAGTAATGAAAAAGAATTTTTCAAATTGGTCCAGGTGTCTTTGAGTAATCGGGGAATAAACGTGGCAATTCGACGACGCACTAGGGTCGAAGACGTAAGCAATAGTAACACTAAGCTAAAGTGGAGGTGGGCAAGACACTTGGCTAGACAGGATGGCACAAGTGGACCAAAGCAGTGACCGAATGGCACCCGAGGATCGGACGACGACATCGGGGCAGACCACCGACTCGATGGTCAGATGACATCGCAAGGCACGTCGGATGTCAATGGATGAGACTCGCACAGGACCGGAAAGGATGGCGTGAATGGGAGGAGGCCTATGCCCAGCATTGGGTGGATACAGGCTGAATAGATAGAAAAAGTCCTATGTTCTTCTTTTTAACTAACTGACCTCGCAGCTCAGTTGGTAATATGGCTGCTTTGTAAGCTGTAGGGCGTGGGTTGATCCCTGTTGATAAATATTTGTGTGATGATCATGGATGTTTGTTCTGTGTCTATGTGTTTCTATTTATTCTATGTATGTATTTATAAAAAAAGTTAAGGATTCTATCAGCCATGTAGTTCCCATAGTACAAGCTTTGCTTAGTTTGGGCTAGATGGCGTTGTGTGAAAGGGTCATAAATATTTATTTAATTATTTTACAGATTATAATTTATTGTGTTGTAGGTTTAGGTACCTATTTGCAACACATTTTATGAAAAACAAACACGGCTTTGTTTTTAAGATTAATTCTTAAGATGTACTACCACACCTACTTTGAGAGTAGGTACTTATTTGTTCTAAAGAGCTCAGTTTTGATAAATTAATAGAGTTAATGTATCAAAATCGAGCTCTTTGATGATAAAAAGGCATTGCTATATGAACATTGCATTTTAAGTTCCCGTTAAAACATAAAACGCTCCATTTCAAACGTACATATACAAATGTTTATTATGGCAGGCTGCACACTTGGCTCGTTCCTCGTCATTTATCAAGGAGAAGTGCGCTTGCTAACCGCACGTCTGCCAAAGATACTGGCTATACATGCATAGTTATACATACATCGTAGGTACGTAATTAGTAGTCTAAGTTCACCAAAGACACAGAACATATATACCTACTACGTACCAAGAGAGAGAGAGAATCTAGTGTTCAGACATACAATTAGCCTCATTCGTTCTGGGTGGTATTTAACACAGCAGATCTCTATCTTATTAAAACACAAATTCAAATTCTTAGTAAAATTAATTCAAAAGATATTAAATCACAAGAATTGGCCGGCCTCATGGCTCAGTGGTAGTACGAATGATTCCTGAGCTGTAGATCATGGATGTTTGTTCTTGTGTCTGGGTGTTTCTATGTATCATAAGTATGTATTTAGGAAAAAAAAAATATATGTATTCTATCAACCATCTAGTTTCCATAGTAAGCTTTGCTTAGTTTGGGCTAGATGGCGTTGTGTGAAATGTCCACAAATATTTATTATTATATTTATATTATTGTATCAATTCAGCGCGGCACCGCTGCTAGCCTATTAGCCACTTTCCGTCAGGTTCGATGCGCGACGGATATATAAACATATAACAACAAGCGTATGAATACTTTAACACTATTTTAAAACAACTTATTAGACTCAAGATATTTCAATATAGGATGAAAAAAAAAAAAAAGGATGAAAGTGTTATTGATTGATCATTGGTACTTGTTTGCCTGATTTATAAGAAAAAATGTTGATGTTTTAGTTTTGATGACTTCAATTTGATAAGAAAAATTTATTCAATCTATCGACGCGTTTCCGGTAGATTCTTGTGTTGTGATAAACGGCGGTTTTTTTTTCTAGAAAAAATGTCAAACAAAGTGGTGTAACAAGATTTCTAGAAAAAAATTCAAACAAAGTGGTGTAAATCATTTATACCTAGTCTTGCCATAAATATTGTCACGAAGAAAAAAAAAATTTTTTATTGCAAATAATATTTATTACTTTTACAGTGTGTTAGTTTAATACATAAATATAAAACAATTTAAAATATAAAAGCTTATTCGAAGTGGTCTCCATTGGCTGCAATACAGTCCTTTAAACGTTGAGGCCAGTTATCAATAGAAGCACGCACTCTTTCCATGGGAAAATTCTTCACTGCCAATCGTATGGATTGTTTTAGGGACTCCAAATTATCATGGCGTTTAGAGCAAGCCATACTCTCTAAAACTGACCATAAATCATAATCCAGCGGATTAAGATCAGGACTAGACGACGGCCAGTCTTCAGCTCTGATGAAGTCCGAAACGTTCACTTCCAACCAAGACTGCGTGGACCGAGCTTTATGACCTGACGCCGAGTCTTGTTGGAAGGACCATACTTGGTTATTGAACATGGTGTTGTTAAGGGGCTTAACTACCTTCTCAAGAATGGTATTTTGATACACTTGTGCCGATGTTTTGATACCTTTTTCACAAAAATATGGCTCAGTCACTCCTTCATAGCTAACACCCCACCAAACCATCACTGAAGTCGGATAATGCCCACGTTGCACTCTGTCGACTAATTGGGAAGCTTCCTTAGAGCTTTGAGCATAAATACGGTAATTTTGTTTGTTAAAATGTTGCTCAATTGTAAAGATTTTCTCATCCGTAAACAAATTTTTTCTGTGACCTCCCTTTGCGTACCGCTTCAGTAGTTGTTTCGATTTTACCACCCTATTCTTTTTTAAATTATCAGTTAAAAAATGACCAGTGCGTCTCTTATAGGCTGCAAGTCCTAAGTCATCTTTTAAAATACGCGACATGGTTCTGGGTGCTATCTTCATCTCTCGAGATTACATCTTTTGCTTTCGGACAGGATTTCTTCGAATTCTTTCCCTTACTGCTTTGACCACCTTTTTCGTGCGAACACTACGTGGACGGCCAGATCTTTTTCTGTCACAAACAGAAGAGGTCTCATTGTACCTATTAATAGCCCGGCACACAAACATTTGACTAATACCAAGCGTATAGAGAGTTTTAAAAATTGCATTTGGCTCCATACCAACTTTGTGTAATGCAATCACAGCGATTCGGTTCTCTTTATCACCCCACTCCATTTTAATATCGCAAAATATTGTACAATGTATTGGCGCCAAAATTAGAAAACTCAATGAACAATCCTATAAAAATGACAGATTCCAAATTCAAATGTCTATCTTATTTTTAAATATCTTTCTTATTTTTAACTGTAACAGTATTTATGGCCAGACTAAGTATATCCACCTACCTACTTTATATAACAATACTTAGATAAGTTCATGACGTTCTAAGCTGATTAATTACGATTTTGAGTAATTTAGTGTCAACAGATTCGATTTTGCGAGTCTTGAACTATATGACGTCATAGTAAATCCAATAAGGTAGTTTTGATAACTTAATTTCACATTTATTTTATAAGGTAAATTTTAAACCATCACGCCACTATAAATATATATGTCTATCATCATCATCATCATCTCAGCCATAAGAAGTCCACTGCTGGACATAGGCCTCCCCCATGGATTTCCAAAAAAGACCGATTGGAAGCGGCTTGCATCCAGCGTCTTCCCGCCACTTGTATGAGGTCATCTGTCCATCTCGTGGCTGGTCTTCCTACGCTGCGCTTGCCGGTACGTGGTCTCCACTCGAGAACTAAAACTCAAACTCGAGTATGTCTATATATAAATTAAAATTGAATCAAAACAGAGGGCAAATCCCAAAATAAGTATAATGTAGGTATTATAATTATTAAAATACCTTTAAACGAGCAATTATTGTATATATATTATGTATATATTTATATAATCTGAATCACGGAAACGGCTCGAACGATTTAAATGAAATTTGGTTTGTAGGTAGATTAGGGGACAATAAATCGATCTTGCTAGGTTTAATTTTTAGTGAACCCGGGTTTGCTCGTATTTTCGGTCATAAAATATCCGAGTGGAGCTCGGTCACCCAGGTACAAATTATTAAAAATATGCCTTATTGTCATTAGTACCATTGATTTGTACCATTGATGGTACAAGTGACACAACTTTGTGTCCTTAGTACCATTAAAGAAAAATGAAGATATTCCTCCGTAATTGTTAACCGATACCTATGGAACTAGTGATACAAATATATGCAGTGGAGTACAAAAACATATACAGATTTCAATGTTTGACTATTTATCGTTAAATTTTTTGATTTGAGATTTTCACACGGGTTTTCACCATATCCTCCAATTAACCAGGCTCAGTATGTGATTACTAGCGATCAGTCAACGCAAAAATAAATAACGAGCAAGGTTTATCGGACCGCACAACAAAGGTCCACATTATTTTGTGACTTTTGTAACCATAGAGATGGGAACCTGGGAGCCTTTTCTTAAATCTGTTCTGTCTATTTACGTCTCACCCATAAACGGATGTACCTATCTTTTGAGCTGTAAGTAATAGATAATCAGAAAATGAATGTTTTGCTATTATGACCGATTAATCAAAATTTTTTTTTAATAAAACGAAAAAAATTAAAACTAATAATTAGGAGTGCACAAAGAAACAACTTTTTAAAATGTTTTTCTTTATTTCTAGCAGTTAAAACGGGATATTTACAAGTTTCAAAATTAGTATGTTTATCCTATCTGTGAAATGTGAAGTTCAATAACAATTATTTAAATAAGACTTGATAAAAAACTAAAATAAGGTTAACGATTTTTTTATTAATATTTATGAACACCCACAATTCACGTTCGCAATCTAGATCCAATCTAACTGTATGTAATTCTGAAAATACAAACATACATAGACATACTTTTTCCTTCGCTCTGTTAGCCCTTAGATCATACTTTACTTTACGAAGAAATACAGAAGCTATAATTTGCGAGTCAAACTACTGAACCAGTTTAATTTTACAAAAAAAAAAAAAAAACTTTTTCATCACAAAAAATTTTCTCCTTTTATCTGCAAACAAACACTTTACGTTGACATAAAAACCCTTTATCTCTGGGTATCTATGTCACGCATAGATCACATTTCTTCAAGCTAACGATATTAGATTCCCTCACCTCTATCCCAGACAAGGTTGGCTGTAAACAACCCCACTAGAGTACCGTTTACAAGAATCTACTAGGTATCTAAATACTGGAAAGAAATGTGGGTTAAACCCAGGATTCCTCTAAAGGGTAGTGAAAAATTGTAGTACAATTTTATTTGAATTTAGTAGGTTTTTATCAGACTGCGCAAGAAGGAGGGTTGTGTTTTTCGAGTGTATATCTATGTATGTTTTTATATTAGGCACATATTTATAGGCACGTGACTAACAAAAATTATCACTTCAAAGCTTAATATTTCGGAATCAAACATACCTAAATTAAAAAATGATTTTGGCACACGCCAAATATTTTTTAATTACCTATCCAACGATACCCCACACGATGGAGTAAGTGAGAAAAAATAATTCATTACTTTACGTAAAGCGGAAGTACCACATTTTTTTTTTTAAATTTTACTTTGGCATTATTAATAGGCATATCTCTACCAAATTACAGCTTTCTAGTACTTATAGTTTTTGAGCAAAGCCGCGGACAAACAGACAGACAGACAGACATGGCGAAACTTTAAGGGTTCCTTGTTTACTACGGAACCCTAAAAACATCAAACATGTTTTAGCAAAACTGATAGGTATCTATATTTTGAAAGCATAAAATGTTATGAAAAACGTAACCTCTCACCTCAGTACGAAAGGTTCAACAAATGAATCCTCTATCGTTAAGATAGTGATTTTGGAACTAAACTTGACACTAAAGTTTTATGTTTTCTGCCTCAGTAAGTAATATTATGGTACGCGGATTTTGGCTCACAGCCATTGAAGTAATAAATGCTCGCCGCTTGAGCATCGTGGCACGAACATAGACGCTACGGAACGTCTCATTCGTGAAACATTTTGCGCTGAATATATTTAAAACTGCTAGCATTTAGAAGGCTTAAAGAACTTAGGAAAAAAATAGGTCCAGGTATTTTAATCTTTCTTTAACGAAATAATTATGAAGTAAACAATCGCTAAGCACATGATGTTTGATAAAAGGAGTTTTGTACACATTTTTCCGAATATTCCGCACCATTGTCATTTAGAACTTATGTGTGTATTGTTGATTTGATTGCTGGTTACTTCAAAATATAAAGTTAACCAAAATAAAAACATTGTGAGGTAATTGGCATGTCTGAAAGTTCTTAGCGTTCTATGAGATATCTTATGAATTCTGTCAATCCGGCATGGCCTGGCCTTCTCGTCTCGTAAGTAAAAGACAGCCAATAATTTAGGATATTTTATAAAAACAGATCAGATTAGTTATTAAATTTAAACAAAATTAAATCATCTGTCGGTTTACTCCAGAAACTGAATAAGTAATTTAATTTTATAGCTTAGATGAAATATAGTTCCATTTATTAATACATGTCGTCATTTAATAAGTAGTACACTGAATAATAAATTGGATTTGTAGCTAAGCTACTTCTAGCGAGCTAAGACGTACAAAATACTAAATGCTGGAAACCACACGTTATTTTGCCACTAATAAGTAATTTGCCAGCCAGTTTTAAGCGTCGTACACTAATTCTCATTTTAATACTATACGCTAAACACTCTGTGCTACAAACCTTCTAGAATAAATCTTTTATATATTTCACGTGCAAACTAATTTACACGAGTTTCACAAGTCGAAGTAAATAATGCGCGAGCGAGTTCACCGTGGGCTTAATAATAAATCAGGCTTTGTACTACGTTCAGACAAATAAAGGAACGTTTTATGGAGATAGAGATCAAATACGGACCTTTTGAGGAAGTTATAAAATGTTTGACTTCAAAGACAGCTGAGAGACGAGTTGACGATCTGTCACCGAGCGCTCTTTGTCGAATCGCTTTCACATAGGAGTTTGTAATCTCCCATCTAGTCTTCTTGGGGGGGGGGGGGGGGGGGGTGACAATTTAGGTGGATGAAGCCTTCTATAGCTTCCTTTGAGTAAGTACTGCTTCAGATATTGTAATTATGAGCTTGACGTAGTAATTTTGGTGCTTACAATATTTTTATTCAAAACTAATACACATAAATTGCATTTTAGAATCCTACAATTCTATTCTAAATAAACGGGCCGAAATTTAAATAGCTTAATCCTTTTTTTTATTTTCATATATAATTACCACATTATATGCAAAGACGCAATAAGAAGCAAAGAAGCTGAACATTCCGAAGGAGTGTTAGATGCCAATAAAGTAATTTTCAATTTCAGGAAAGGGTTCATTACCATTTTCGACAACAACGTAACTTTTCATCACTGGTACTGCGGTCAAAACGCTCAACATGCTACGATTTCAGTCCATTTTGATGCGTATTGCATAGGAGTAGAACTTCCTACAGTACAGCCTACTGAGTCCTGAGACCTACAATCTTTGAATTATTTTCAAGGGTTTAAAATATTTTTTTTAGGTTGACCACACCATCAGTCGAGTTGGAGATCATTCGCAATATATTTTGTATAATATATATAATAGCGAGTTATGCAACTGTTAACAAATAAGTGATAATTTTTAACTTTTGATATTTTTTTGATACGGTGCTTTAGCCGTGTATCTGTATTCACTTATGTAGGTGTCTTATTGTCAAAACGAAAAGTTGACCTTCTCCAGATGATGTAATACAAACAGAATACGTCACAATATTTAAAAGCTCCTTCATACTGTTCGACTTTGTACAATATACTATCCCGTGATAACCCGTCAGAGCCGCCGGGGCGAGGGGCGCGAGGCGCGGGACGCGGGGCTCGGGGCACTGAGATAAAACAAAGCTACAGGACATGACACCTCCCATGTCACTACACAAGACGAAGAGACAAGACAAGACGTAGAGACACGAACAAGACAATCTGTTGAGGTCGCACAAAGGGAGCTTTTGATATTCCGCCATAAGGCATGTTTGGGCACTGGAGTAGAAAAGGCGATTAGTTTTTCCTCAGTTTTGTTATGGTATTTTTGTAAAAAAGGAAGTCGAATATCATTGCTTGTGTATAAATATTTATCTATAATTGCGATATTATGTACGTAAAATTTAAGTCCACCAAAACTATATGTACTACTGGATTGAAAGATTTTATTGTTGTTGTTGTTGTTTTGCTGTAGTGTATGGTGTATAAAAAATAAAATATTTTCTTTCTTTCTTTTTTCTTTTATTACAGATATAATTATAGTTTAAAAAACTGAAAAAATCGACTTCAAAATACGCAATACAATACATATTATGTACGCAACTTGCTGTTCACTTTTCTACAAGCACTTGGATGATATTTTACCAGTAATTTTGTTATAAAAACCAAAGTACTGCATCGATTTTTATAAAATTTATATGGGACCACCTTTGAAGTATGACCTACCAAATACCTATAGAATCATCAAAATCAATGCACAATTGTAATCGGTGAACAAACATACAAAACAAACATACAGACCGAATTGATACTTCTTTTTGGAAGTCAGTTAAAAATAGAAATTTCGGTTTGGCAGTCTTGGCAATTTATAAAATTTGGTAATAGTCCGGATTAGATATTTAGGCAAAGTAAAATTAGGAAAGTTTCAAATTTAATATAATTCCGAAAACTGAACGTCCTTTTCTCGAGTTATTTGTACAATTTCAGATAAAGTGTGTCGCGGCTGAGAGCCTATCTGAGTAGCAAATTATACTGTCATTAAACATATTTTGGTCGGATATTGTTTGTATACATACATGTTAATAACCTCCTCCTTTTTCGAAATCGGTTAAAATTACACCAGCAAATTATACTGTCATTAAACATAGTTTGGTCGGATATTGTTTGTATATATACATGTTAAAAATTACACCAGTGCCAACGTAGGCCAGGTGTCACAACTGTCTCAATCATTTTTATTACATTTATACATATAATAAATAGTGACTGAGCATTACATTGAATCTATTTTTGCCATTTTGCTGCTATTTTTTTAACCAGCCACATGTAAACAATATTTTAAATATCAAAACACATATTTTACTACAAAACGGTATCTATCAATAAACGTTCGTAAGTACGCAATAAATCACGTTTGGATATTTAAATTTATTTCGGTCACTTTAGATTTCAATATAAAATAGTTTCAGTAATCTAATAAAATAGTTTGCATAATTATCAAAACACATGCATGTTTGTAAGCAAATTCAATAAATGTCTAAAAAAAGTATTGCATAAAATTCGGCACCCATCTTGGCCCTTTAAAAATACGCTAAAGTTCTAAAAAATCTCTCCCGATGAGATAAAAACCTCCTCCCCCAAGGCCATCACAGACTACATGATCAGCATTGGACTTGGATAGGTGCTGTAAGAAACAAGGGATGTCACATCACAATAGATCTGAAAAGGTCGCAGTGGCTAGCCGGAATTGCCAAGACCCATTTGGCCCCCTAAGTTTCAAATAAAAAGCCAGAAGCTTTGGAAAGATACGCTAGCGCCTCCTCCCGACTTTCTAGCCCCTACCGAAGAACTCCCAGCAGGCTGTGACCTCCCATGGCCCACGTGGAAGTCGCTAAACCGACTCCGGACCCAAGTGGGCCGCTGCAGGGAGAACATGGTAAAGTGGCGCTACACTGAGAGAGCGCAGTGCAATTGTGGAGCCACTACGCAGACCATGCAGCACTTACTCTCGTGCCCTCAGTGTCCCCAGTCTTGCACACCACAGGACCTTTACAGTGCTTCTCCCTGCGGGGTCGCTGTAGCCAAATACTGGGAGGAAACAATATAAAAACCTCAAACAGGATCATCGATACGACGAAGAAGAAGAAAGTTATTTTATTTTACTGTTATTTTAATGCTGTTGTTTTAAAAGAGCTAATAAGTCTTATTATCAGATGCAAGGTTCCTGTGGCTGTGGCAAAGATGATGGCGAAGAGAAACATACGTTTTATTGTGAATTTGTCTCCGAGATATTGAATGTATTGCATTCCAGACAGCTGTGGCTGACGTGAGTGACGTGATAGGGCGTATATACACGATGCGAATACTTTGTTGGATTGTACGTCATGTTTCCACGTCACTTTGTGACACGTCCTGAACACGACTTGCTATTATTAAATATGTTTGCAATAGTATTATTTTGTAACAGCATTTTTTTACAGTCAGTGACTTTTTAACCTACATCCAAAAAGAAGGAGGCCCTGCCAAAAGCGATATATATCGCCGTTTGACCAAGATAAAATATCACTTATATTCTTTGCAGCCCAGCCATAGCTGTACATTGTTTTCCACGTGAATTCTCATCAAAACAAGGGTGACCTTGGTGCATGGTTCCTCTTAAAATTGCATAATTTTCACTAATTTCTATAAAACTAATTCTTGCTTGAGTATTTTGAACTGGTTGAACTTCAATTATTTATACAACTTCATCTATATTATATTGAGAAGAAGTTGCTGCCTCAACATCTCTGCACAATGGATTATTTGCAAGTAAGTATTCTAAGGCTGCTTAGAGTTTAGCAGGCTCTATTTGAAATCGGCGTTGTTTACGTATAGCCTCAAGACTTGCAGATACAATAATTAGGACAGTCTGATTCATAGGAAGTGGAAGTTGTACTGCAACTTCTAAAACATCCTGTACAAAAAGAACTAACTGGCCTTTAAGCCACTGTTGACTTAAGCGGCTGTGCATTTTAATTATTCGCAACAAAAAAAACTACACGAGAAAGCATTATTTTTTCTACATCAGAAAGAATTTGCAAACATGGTGAAATCTGTGCGACAATCATGTTATTCCAATAGGCTTGCGACGGAACTTTACCTTTATTTTTATTTTTGTTTACATCTTTGACAAGTTATTATCACACTGACCGTCTTGAATGTACTCAAGACAATGATATCAATGACGCACTTTGACGTTTTGTAGACGCCATAGCATATTGAAAGCCTAATGTTTCTTTGAAATAAATGAGCAAAGCATGACACTAGACCGTTTTAAATAATCTTTGTCTGGCACAAAATTTCTCTCTTGAATACAGTTTCTATTTTATTTGAATTCTCCTTTATAAAATGTTTTCTAAAGCTTAAAATATTAAAGTATTACAATCGTATAAAAGCAAAACTAAGAATGTAAAATATGTAGCCAAATTTTACTGAAATATTGAATTTAAAATCTGTCTACCTCTTTTGTTTAAATACAGACGTACCTAAACAAATATAACCAACGAACCAACCCTTTCTGACTGACGTAGGCCGGTTCAGAATTGATTATAAAATATACGAGGTGTTAAGTATCCCGATGAAAAGGCATGCTAAATTCCATATAAGTTAAACCTTTTTAGGGTTCCGTACCCAAAGGGTAAAAACGGGACCCTATTACTAAGACTTCGCTGTCTGTCTGTCTGTCTGTCTGTCTGTCTGTCTGTCTGTCTGTCTGTCTGTCTCCAGGCTGTATCTCATAAACCGTGATAGCTATAAAGCTGAAATTTTCACAAATGATGTATTTCCGTTGCCGCTATAACAACAAATACTAAAAATTAAAAAAAAAAAATATTAAGGGTATATACCCCCATACAATAAACGTGTTTTTTATGTATTTTTTTGCTCAATATTAAAAACGGTAACAGGTAGACGCTTCAAATGTTCACAGAATATTTACTTGTATAAATAATAAATTAAAATAAATAATTAAATAACAATAAATTAAATATTAAAGGGGGCTCCCATACAACAAACGTAATTTTTAACCAATTTTAACTCGATTTAATTAACAGGTAGAAACTTGAATATTTGTAAGTAAATATTTAGAAATATATTAACTATAAAAATAAATACCTAATCTAATACATAAAAACTCACAAAATTAAAATAATCCGTGCATCTAAACGCGGTGCGAACGCCGCGCCGCGGTGTGGTGGTGGCGCGAGCGCGAGGCGGATGTGTATCGAAAACCTACCTATAAGTTTGCAATTTACTACTTTGAATTTCGTTGATTTCTCGTTATTTTATAACAGAACTAAACTTTGTAGTATTATAGATGATAGTACGGAACCCTTCGTGCGCGAGTCCGACTCGCACTTGGCCGATTATTTTATAAGACATAGCTGTGAACCTAGAAAAATATATAAGCTACCTTTTATACGGTTTAAGCTATTTTATTTCATTTCAAATACAGATTCAGTTAACATGAAATAAACTAGTTTTAATAATATTGTAAAACAATAGCGAAAGGCGAGCAGGTAGATTGGTATTGAAAATAGCAAGTGTAACAAATAACTCGGCACTCATTACATATCGCGTAGGTACCTTATTCCTATCAACTTGTAAATACAAGTTGATAGGAACAATTTTTTTATAATTTTTTTATTATTAGGTATATATTTTTTATGAATGAAATTAAAAAGATTTATTATTTATTTTGTTTAGTTTTAGTTAGGGTCTTGTTTATTAAAAAACATTTAATATTTCTTCTGAAAAGTGGAAGTGATTGTATGTCTTTTATATCTTTTGGTAACTTATTGTAGATTTGAGCTCCTTCTTATACAAAATTTATGAGACCATATTCTTTAGTTCTTGGTATTTTCATAAAAGAGATGTTATTGCCGAATCTTAAGCATCTTGTTCGAATTTGAGATTTTATAGTAAAAGTAGTAAGTAATTGATGTGTGTATGTTTAGTTTAAAAAAAATCTTACAATATTTTCATTTTGTCATCATCATCACATTTTGATCGCTACGTGGGTAAAAGCACTAGATCACAGCTGGTAATTTAAACGGTCATACATTTAAAGTTTTCGAAAATTATTAAACATTACATTTCATAACCGAACATCATGTATATTCGATAAACAAGGCACATAAAATAATATTTCCGTGTTGAGCGTGGTTAAGCACCGTTTTCTCCTTACAGCTCTTGGCTTCCCACCGGCGAGCAAGCGTCCGCGTCGGGTCATAAAACTACCGTATTAATCTCCTAAACCTAACGAGGAAACAACGCCATTTTTCACTCCCCATAATTAATGCCCGGTATCCTATTCCAGCCGGTAATTAAAGCATGCAATCTTAGACCTTAGGGCTATTAATTTTGTAATTTTCTGCAGAAATTTTCCCTTGCAAGCGCTGTTTGTCCACATTATGGCTGAGATGAATTTATCTGAGGACAGCCAGGACAGCCGTGGACCATGGACCATTCGTTCCTATTACTAAGTGAAGCAAGACTTAAGAACGTGTTCACGTATTAATTCCTTGAGAAATTAATGTATGAAGACTGGTTTTAGCCATAGTCCATAGTCTTAGTTTTTCGCGAGGGATAGATAGATAGATAAACTCTTTATTGTACACCAATGAACAAATACAATATTACAAAAAACTAACAAAACCAGTGTGACAACAGGCGGCCTTATCGCTAAAAGCGATCTCTTCCACGCAATCGTGCGAGGGAGTGAAAAGTGCGATTGTAAGGTGTATTGCGTGAGTAGAAAAGACATAGCGATAAAGATAAAAATGAAACATTACGTTCATTATTTCAAATCCAAATGCAAAAATTCTGCAGATTTCTGATTCAAAGGGTTTCAGGAAATGTTCTTTCTTATTTTAGTAAGAATTGGTTTACAGCACAGAATTCTAGAATCTTCGATTTGATTTACAATATACGAACTTATTTGGTACATAACAGTTTTTTTTTTACATCTTCCTGTGTATGAGTTTGGTTTAGAGGCACGTCCGCATTAGTAGCGAAAGGTCATGAACTCGATTCCCAGGCAGTATATAAATAATAATTATGAACTAAAAAATTACATACATACACATACACATGATGCGTTCACTATATCTCTTTCGCTCCCTGTGTCGACTCGAGCCGACTTTACCCGAACAAGCGTTATATAGCCAAGAGTAACGGCTCTGTCTTATTCAATACTCATAAAATAAAGTACCTACTCAGTGCAGCTAAGGAATGGAATAAATTGCCGGCTTCTTTGTTCCATGAGAGATACAATTTGGGTACTTTAAGGTCAGAGTGAATAGGTATCTTATCACATATCTAATTACTACAAAACAAACACAATTTACAACAAACGAGCACATTTTTTTTATTTACACTTAAAAGTAAACACGAAAATCGGTTTATTTCTCTTATGAAGTGACTTTACGAGGCATTATTGCTTACTGCACAGAATCGTTGCTGCAACGGTGGCGAAGAATTATTCCGAGATTTCGAGATGCTAATACTTACTGCAAATGGTCCTAATTCGTTTCTGTTGGACTCGCACGATTAGCGCATTTGCAAGTGGCAAATAATTTTTACCCGACTACGGCAAAGAAAAATAAATAAATATAAATATTTGTGGACATTTCACGCAACACCATCTAGCCCAAACTAAGCAAAGCTTGTACTATGGAACTAGATGGCTGATAGAATACATATATACTTTTTTTTTTGTAAATATATACATATGATACATAGAAACACCCAGACACAGAACAAACATCCATGCTCATCACACAAATGTTTGCCCTGGGTGGGGATCGAACCCACGACCTTTCAGTTCAGCAGGTAGACGTAAACACACTACCAACTGAGCCAATAGACCAGTCAAATGGAGGGTTATGTTTTGACAAATAGATTTGGTCAAGTTTTGTACAATACAAGACATATTAGCACAATCTAGGCATAGTTTTATTTAAGTAAATCAGTCGTTTTCAAGTTCTAGATAAGGCGATGACTTTTTACATCGAATATGAAATTTTGCAATAGCTATGAAAAGGTATACTTATGAAGTTATAAACAGATATATCTATATACCTGTATGAATATTTGTAACCAAGTGACAATAATACCTACGTACAAAAAATATTTAAAAAGATTCACTTAATAGAAGACATTTGTTTGAAAACAGTTATATCTGTCAATGAGTCCCTAAACCACCAGTGATATCATGGCATGGTTGTCTGCAAGACCGTGTTGCCAGAAAGAAATCGCTTTTATAGATAAGGTCGCCCGATGTTATACTAAGTTTTGTTTTATTCTATTGTTATTCGTTTTTAGGGTATTAGTTTTAAGGTGTATAAATAATGAGTTTATCTATCTAGCAGGTCAACAGGAAATTAGCGCTCGTGGCGTAGCTTGACTAGGTGTTCCCGGACGATCACCAATGTTAAGCGACGGACGGACCGGTCAGTCCGTGAGCGAACTGAGCGACCGTGAATGGCGTTTCTTTCTGAGCGCTACCGTGGGTCGGATGACACGTTAAATTGTAGGTCCCGGTTGTTCAGCGATCGTCAAGCCAAGTCAGAGGCCTTTCGGCGGCTTAACAACTCTGATAATAGGGCTGGCCACTCAGTCTATACGAACTTACTTACTTACTTACTTACCGGGAAATTGAGGGAAATTGGCAATTATGTAGGCGATGGGCTGACCCCCTGTCACTTCATCCCAACAACACATCTTACCCTCTAACACCAACCTTCCCTCTCAACTAACCTTATAACCACGGTCAAATAAGGCGTCAAACAGCCTTGTGGTCTTTGATACTCTACCTAACCCGTACGTAAAATAGGCGTGATTTTATGTATGTACTAGCTGCGTCCAGCGGTTCCACCCGCGTGGTGATCGATTGTTGTTTAGTGTACTTATCCCACAGGAACCGTCAAATTTTTCGGGATATAAAGTATACCAGATCTATCTAAATAGTATAAGTAGTAATCCTGCCAAATTTCGTTCAAATCTGTCCAGTGGTTTCGGCGTCCATTGGACACACCGTACAGACAGACAGAGAGACATTTTTTTTGATAATTACTGTATTGGCTGTATCGACACGAGTAGTAATGCATACTCAAATCAAAAATTTTCAAAAATATTGTACAGATTTTGACCCGTTACAGTCTTATTAGAATAGATGTATAGATAGATATAGAAAATTAATGTACTTATAAAACGGGCAACACTTACCAAAATGTAACCCAGCTAAAATCATCACCGTCAAAGTTGTTGAACGCAAGTGAGGCATTAATTCGCGGCAGTAAATTACGCTCGCGAACAACCGTATTTCATAAAGGCCGGTATGTAGCCGATCGAAACTCACGCCGCTTTTGCGACTCTTACACGTGGAACGGGGGGGCTATTCTGGAACGTTAAGTTATATGCTAATTTGGCTCTATACGTATCAGCAATGGAGTTTTTGGTCACATACGAAAGAAGGCAATAACCCGAAAATTGATGGTGATGGAGAAAATTTACGGCAAACGCTCAAGAGGCCGCAGACTCCAAATCAATCAGAATCAGACTCACTCAATCAGACCATGCCTGATTTAAATCATGCATCATGATCATATCATGCATGCATTATACCTCAGTCTCCGCGAAGCGTACCTACTTATATGCTTGTAATACGCAATTTTGTATACATAGATGACATATTTTTTTCCAGTTAATTTGTTTAAAAAAAAAACTCCTAAACCGATTTTGATGAAACTATTAGAGACCGGTTTAAAAAATATTTTTCAAAAAAAAAACTAATTAGATTTATAAATGTCGGAGTTAACAGGTAGAAAACATAAAAAATACAATCGAATTGATAATCTCCTCTTGTTTGGAGTCAGTGAAAACTGAACTTAAAACCGAAATAATCAAGTTGCCAATTCCGACCACTTTTCGTTTCTATTCCGGAATTGTACCTATTTCAAATTCCTTTTAAAGCCAAATAAAATTACGTGAAAGTGCTCTGTTGCATTTTAATGCGAACATTTTATTTCTACAATGTCGCTCCGTTGTCCATTAAACCCAATTCGAAGTGACAACGCTTCGCTTCTGGAAAAATCTTGAAGGTTCTGAGCTGAAATTCAAACTGACATCGAGCCTTTCGAGCCTGAGACAAAATGACCTATACACATTTATGGATTTCACCAATGATGTACCTATTATACGTAGATAGGCTATCCCCGGCTTTGCGTGACAAGTCTCAAATAAGGTAATTGCCCGATTCGTCTGCAGTCGCGGCATGTCGGGCAACGCTGTTAGATGCGTGTCGTGATTTGTGAACAGTGACAATGCCATCCTGAATGCTTAGAAAGTGCTACATCAAGATATATAAGGCCAAGATACTAAAAGACCTTAAAGATGTGGTTTTATCCTCGAAAATGCTGAGAACTAAGATTTGCCATGCTTTTACTTCATATTCAATGATCCTCTCTATAGATAAAATCTCAACGGATTTCACTTGTTTACATTGTTATCTACTTTTTAAAAAGAATTTATATTGATATTAATGTTGTTGAAAAATTTATATCTATATGATATTATTATGATAGTTGAAAGCTTTTTTCAGTTTTTTTAGAGTTCTGTAGTCAATCAGGAATCCTTATAATTTTACCATTCCCGTCTGTCTAAACGTCTGCGTCTAAGATAATATGTAAATTGGTATGGTATGGTACATATTAATCACACCAATATAGTGATAAAATATAATCTAAAAAAAAAACTCAAATACCCTAATAAAAAATATAAAAAAAAGCGGTTAATAAAAAATAGAGCACGGTTGCTTGCAAGAGATCGCTTTTAGCGATAAGGCCGCCTGTTACCTCACTAGTTTTGTAAGTTGTTCTGTAATATTGTATTTGTTCAATGGTGTACATAACAATAAAGAGTTTATCCAGTGATATGTTAATACAAGATTCTAGAATCTCTTTGAGTTTATATTTATTTATCCGGTTTTTTGGTATGTTTTTTTACGCGATTACTTTGACAATTTTACTAAAAATAAATAAATAAATATTTGTGGACATTTCACACAACACCATCTAGCCCAAACTAAGCAAAGCTTGTACTATGGAACTAGATGGCTGATAGAATACATATATACTTTTCTTTTGTAAATATATACATATGATACATAAAAACACCCAGACAGAACAAACATCCATGCTCATCTCACAAATGTTTGCCCTGGGTGGGGATCGAACCCATGACCTTTCAGTTCAGCAGGTAAACACACTACCAACTGAGCCACAAGGCCAGTATTAATTTATTTTGATGAATCTCTTTTATTTAATATTTTTATCATACTTCAGAGGTGGTCCCAAATAAATATTATAAAAATCAGTTCAGTTCTTTTACTTTTTGAAACAAAATAACTGGAAAAAGTACCTTGTGAAAGTAAACGAAATTGCGTATAGGTATGAAGTCGGTTGTTTCAGTTTTCTAAGCTATTTGATAAGCACACGACAATACAGCTTGCACACCAAATTCAATTCTAAATTTGACATTGACAGCAATCCTACATTTAGGAGGCAGAGCTCCGTAACTTAACGAACACTCCGGAATACGCCCCCGTAGTGTTCGCAAATAAAATTTTATTACTGGAATTCGTGTTCGCATTGTAGTAAAGTACTTTCGCGCCGCTATTTCCTTTCGCATGAATTTGTTATGCCTCTGGCGGTGCTTATCCCTTTACCGTGGAAAGTGCGACTCACTCGGTGGCGGGCATTTGGCTCGGCGCGGAAATATTATATTGATTTTGTTATTCGTATATCTTTTGTTTATGAAACTTGCTACCGACTTGATGGAGGTCGACGAGACTTTTATAAAATAAGAAGAAAATATAATCTCACAAAGAAATATAAACGCGAAAGTTTGTTTGTGAGTGTCTTCGTTAACCCTTCACGATAAAACGATTAAATGGAAAAGAAATAAATTTGGAACAAACTAACTTAAGCCCTGGAATAGCACCTAAACAGTTTTGTCTTGAAAAAATAATGGGTTCTATAGGAAACGGGTGAAATCGCACGGCGCAGTTAGTAAGTTATGTCTATTCATGGATATCTATTGAGTTAATTCGTGACCACGGTCAATGAAACTAACTCGAAACGTCTAAAAAAAACATTTTTGTGGAAATTATATTCGATATTTCTAGTGTTACGTAGATCTGCCTTCCTTGAAAAGTGTAAATATCCAATTTCCCACAAGGTGTAACAGAGGAATGTACAAAAAAAAACAAAATCTGTGTAAAAAACTTCTAGTCATTATGGGATATTGAACAATTTTAAAATGATGATTTGTAAATAAATCGGTTTATGTATCTAATCTAATACCTTTAAATGTGCAATTCTTGTATATATGTATATATATATTATAATCTGAATCTCGGAAACGGCTCAAACGATTTTAATGAAATTTGTTTTGTAAGTAGATTAGGGGACGATAAATCGATCTTGCTAGGTTTCATTTTTAGTGAAACCAGGTTCGCTCGTATTTTCAGTCATAAAAATCCGAGTGGAGCTCGGTCGCGCAGATACTACTATATAGTTTGAAGCTGTATAGTTAATGTATTCTGGGGCCTATTTTAAAAAGTATAACGAAAATGGTTGGTATTTAGAAGGAAACAAATATTCTCTTGATTGACTTTGTTGATTGCCGACAACTTCAAACGGTGAAGCAAAACGTCGTGAGGAAACCTACATGTCTGAGAGTTCTCAATGATCTTGAAGATGTGTGAAGTCTGCCAACCCGCACTTGGCAAGCGTGGCAGACTATGGCCTAACCCTTCTCACAATGAGAAGATGGCCCGTTCCCAGCAGTGGGACAGTTTGTACAAACAGGGCTGATAAAAATATTCACTTACATGAAATCGAGGGCACTGCTGTTCTTTTTTCATTGTTTTGTTCGACTAGTAACACAATCGATACTTCAGTTACTATAATTTAAGGTAATATACTTTTAAGTTTTATAATATTGTAAATAATTTAAAAATAAACAACATCCGACCGTATTCAAACCTCCAACCTTCCTCACACAACTAATACTATTTCAATTATTAATAAGCTATGAACGCAAGTACGTCACTCACCGTAATACCAAAAGGTTAATTTCAGTTTAACTTCAAATTCCAATTACTTTTTATGTCTGTTTTTCACTAGTTCCGTAATTAACCCATTCCACACGTTCTATTCATAGGCGCGAATCACGGGGCCCACTTTAAGTACCACTTAATGGGCCTATTTCCATAGTCGTTACCAATTGTCCCGCACCGCCACACGCTGGACAATGTCCCCCGCAAGATTATGTAGCAGTTGTCACCGCTAACGGACACCGCAACGATGCTCTAACGGTCTGAATAGGGGTACTTTTATAATACAATTTAAATATTTTATAGTTTGATAAGATACTTAAGCTTGATGGTAAAAGATGAATAAGCGTAAGGTTTTAAGCAAAATTTCAGTGTTTCACTTTAAAAAATATGTCTGTGGTTTTACCGCGCGCCAGAAGATTTATGAGATAAATGTTTTCTGTAAGTATTTATACAGTTTTTTTTTTCTTTATTGCGTCGTAGCATAAGACGTAATTTATTTAAATGTGTTCGAGGAAAGATTCTTCTGTTCCTCTCGCCTCGTATTAATATTCAATGGTAGAGGTAACTTTGAATTAAAATTAAATATAGACAGCAGACATTAATAGTATTACATAGTATAAGTATAGCGTATGTATCTGTCTGTAACTAAGATAGCTCCGAAAAGGATTTTGGCTGATAGAATTTGACTGGTGTCTTGATCGAAAGCTATTGAAAAAAATTGTCTACTAAATTAAAAGGACATATTAACCAATTGATTGGCAAATAAAATAATTAAGCTCAAAAAATTTATCCCTGTGGATTTTACCGGAAAACATTATTCAAAATTGAGCAATGCTTAACATATTTGGTCAATTTTTCGCTGACCCTTAATGACACTTAAGAAAGAAGACAGATAATTTGACACGTTCATCAAAGTTACATAACGTTTTTCGGTAAGGCCGTTTGTGTATTATATTAATCCAGCAACCGAGCCGCAGATAAAGTGATGTACGTATTGCAATGCATTTTTTTTTGAAATATTAAAATTAAAATTCTGGGTGTAATCCAACTGTTAAAAGCAATTTTGCGCGTGAATTGTGTTTTACTAGGTTACATAATATGTAAAAATCAATTTTGAAACAAGTATCAATGTTAAAAGAAAAACAAAATACCCGACTGCAGAAAAGAGGTTTTAGCAGCCTAACTTATGATTTTTTTTAATTTTGACGTATCCAGTGTCACTCTCACAACTAAGACGAATCTATTGACACCACTCACATTAAAATCGGTCAAGCCGTTTAGGCTCTAGGGCGTGTCAAAGAAATACATACATACATACACTCGAAAAACATACGTATTCTTACGCAGTCGGGTAATAAATATATATTATGTAAAATGTTTTCATTATTTGCGTTTGAAGATTTAATAACATTTCTTTCAGCTAATTCATCTTTGCGACTTCATGCTCTCGAGTTCCAATATCCATTCACATAAAATATGAAATGAAAAGAAATCCCTCGAAGTTGGCAATCACATTACAGCTGCGAGCTTCATTACGGCTCTAGCCAGGGTGCAGTATTAAAAAGGCTTCTTTAGAATCCTCTTACCTGTACTCTAAGGATGTATTAAAAATCTCAAAGAACACATCGAACACTCTGTATATATTCATTAACTTTTCAACCAACTTCAAATAAGAAATAAAGAGGAGGTTCTCGATTCGACTGTGTTTTTTAGGGTTCCGTACCCAAAGGGTAAAAACGGGACCCTATTACTAAGACTTCGCTGTCTGTCTGTCTGTCTGTCTGTCTGTCTGTCTGTCTGTCTGTCTGTCTGTCTGTCTGTCTGTCTGTCTCCAGGCTGTATCTCATAAACCGTGATAGCTAGAAAGCTGAAATTTTCACAAATGATGTATTTCCGTTGCCGCTATAACAACAAATACTAAAAGTTAAAAAATATATAATATTAAGGGGGGTCCCCATACAATAAACGTGTTTTTTTCGTATTTTTTTGCTCAATATTAAAAATGGTAACAGGTAGACGCTTCAAATTTTCACAGAATATTTACTTGTATATTACCTTTCAAAATAAATAATTAAATAACAATAAAGTAAATATTAAAGGGGGGCTCCCATACAACAAACGTAATTTTTAAGCAATTTTTACTCGATCTTAATTAACAGGTAGAAACTTGAATATTTGTAAGTAAATATTTAGAAATATATTAATTATAAAAATAAATACCTAATCTAATACATAAAAACTCACAAAATGAAAATAATCCGTGCATCTAAACGCGGTGCGAGCGCCGCGCCGCGGTGTGGTGGTGGCGCGGGTAGCGGGGGAGGTAACATCACGGAGCGAGCCATAGCCGCACGTAATCGCGCGAGCGTCGTCATGCTGCCCGGATGTGTATCGAAAACCTACCTATAAGTTTGCAATTTACTACTTGGAATTTCGTTGATTTCTCGTTATTTTATAAACAGAACTAAACTTTGTAGTATTATAGATGATAGTACGGAACCCTTCGTGCGCGAGTCCAACTCGCACTTGGCCGATTATTTGTATGTTTGTTCAGCGATAACTCCACCAATTATGAATTGGTTTAGACTATTTTTTTTTTGTTTAGTAGGTAATACCATCCTACCTAATAATCTCAGAGGTTGCATGTATATTTTATCAAAATCAGTTCAATACTTCGGGGCTTATAATAAATATCATCCAAGTAAACGAATTGCA
The DNA here is from genome assembly GCA_947563715.1 of Lycia hirtaria. Taxonomy (NCBI): domain Eukaryota; kingdom Metazoa; phylum Arthropoda; class Insecta; order Lepidoptera; family Geometridae; genus Lycia; species Lycia hirtaria. The sequence continues at coordinate 25,652,356 of OX387381.1, read as the reverse complement.
TGTTTTGAAGTCGGTTTTTCCGGTTTTTTTTTAAACCTTTATTTATTGTTTTTAACTTTCAGATTATCTCATAAAAAAGAATCATTGAAATCGGTTCATATTTGGTGGAGAAATCGGTGAACATACATACATAAATAATAGACTGTAATTTATAGAACGTCCTCCTATTTTTGAGCCAGTTAAAAAATCAAATAACCTGACACACCCAAATTAAATAGGTACTATTTTTTAATCAATATAAGGTACGACATAATTTTGTTTTCGTTTCTACACGTAGTTAATTGATACTTGTGTCTGGATTCGGTTTCAACTTAATTAGCTGTCTTTAAATTGTTTAGAATTTAATTGGTGTCGCAAGACTTCATTTGTACGACGTGAATGTGGAATTTAATTAGCGTGTCAGATACAAATGATTTTGGGAAACTAATCATATGAAATAGTAGTTATTACAGTTTGAATGAAACTGATCAAAATCACCAAAATATCACAGTGGATTAGCAAGTTGAAGTGACATTGGGCAGAACACATCGTATAACCGATGGCCAATGGGTCCGATAAGTTCTCAACTGGAGACCACGCTCCGGCAAGCGCAGCGTAGGAAGACTAGCCTAAGGTGGACAGAAGACCTCATACGAGTAGCAGAAAGACGCTGTATGCAAGCTGATTCCAACCGGTATTTTTGGAAATCTATGGGAGAGGCCTACGTCCAGTGGACTTCTTTTAGCTGTAGCTGAGATGATGAATAAAGCCGACAAGGTACGAAATTGAATCGCAAACTAAGAGGAAGAGCTATACCAGCGACCTAAGGTTGTGCTCAGTTATTTTAAGGAGCTCGGTTGGTTTGAGTAGGCTGGCGGAAAAAATTCACAATAGGTGCATCCCAAACGGAAAGTTAATTCAGGACTTATCGCCCCTCTTTCAAATTATAATTAAACTTATGTACGCTCAAACGAGGTAAAAACTGACGCTAGGATTAATTTAATTACTAAATTGGAATGCATGAATAGCCTTATTTGTTAAGCTGTCTAAAGGAGAATAAAACCATGGAGCATATTCTATGACATTGTGAAGCCATAAGGGACCAACCTCAATCTCATCACTGCTTGTATCATCACTACAACAGCATGCCGCCTAGTTAACATTATTATCTGCATAGCATATTCGCCACCATAGTTGTCTCAGAAACATATAGCCACAAAAATGTAGATATATCAACTCTTTACTGTGCACCAAATTAATAAATGAAAAAAATTACAAAACATTTTACAAGACTAGTGTGATAATAGGTGGCCTTATTGCTGAAATGTAATAATACTCCAGAGCTTCTCTCCGGTGTTCCAAGGAGCTGGGTTAGCTTTGGTAGATGCTAGTAGATATACAAAAGAACGGGATGTCAACTGCAGGGCTCCTCGCTCGCACACTAAATATGAATAAAAACAAGTTTTTCCGATTTCCGATAAACCTTATGTCATTTTTATAATTTTTTGATAAATCCGCCGTAATATGCAAATGCGCAAAAAACTCAATCTAACTGAAAATCTTCTCTTTACTGAAATAGTAATAACAATCACCGTCACCGACCGAGAGTGACGTGTGCGCTGCTCCTTTGAAAAAGAACGTCGAATGCGGTTGAAACTATAGTCAGGTTTTTCGGCTCAAAACAGACGTGTGAGGGACCCGTAGTTTTTATATAAACTTGTTGTATTATAAAAGAAATATCATCTGATTAGACTCGAAACATGAACGTATTACTCTAGTTTGCCACAGCATAGCATTAAAGAATACCTTGAAAAACTCTAAATAAATCCTTCCCCGTGTTCAGTTAAAGTTCTTCGGACCGGGAGCTCATCTCATTTTCAAAAATTTATCTGAGCGCCTGATCGATGCGACGCGTGACCAAAATGCTGGCGCGTATCTGGCCCAACGCATAAGCATTGCCATTCAACGTGGCAATGCGGCCAGCATGCTGGGTACGCTGCCAACTGGTAATTCTTTTTGTGTAGTAGTTTAGTTAGTTGAGTCTGTATATTGTTGTGTTGTAGTTAATAAAGGCGCTTGCCATTAAAAAAAAAAAAGTTAAAATGAAGTCTTTTAACTACTTAACAGACACAAGAATAATTTTGACAACTCCATTCCTCGAAAACGTATTTACTTAAAGCAACTTCAGCACCCGCAGACAAGTCAAGAGAAGTCCAACTCACATCTTTAGTTAGACGAGTTCCATCGCATACCCAACGCCAGCACGAGACCGAGTAATTGCACAGATGTCTTAAATCTTAAGGGTTTTACACACTGTTTATTCCGCTCTAAGCCTGAACGTGCTAGTTCGGATTCCTTGGGGAGGAGGGTCTGAGGGATAAGTAGGTGATGAAACCACGAATCAACCTCAGATTTGATTCTGCTTTTCACGTTACACTCTTCATAATCAACCTCAGATTTGATTCTGCTTTTTAAGTTCATCACAGAGCATATCTATATCGCAAGTTAGGATTTCCGTCTTCATTACGAACGCCATCTAGTGTACAACTTAGTAACTGCGTTCGGTAGATGGTTCGAATAAAAGTAATACCTTATCATGTTGACAAATTAGTTCAACACTTTTATTACATAACGTTTTGGGATTTTTGACATGGTTTTTCGTGGTGGTTATAGCTCGTTATATGTTATATGCTATTTACCAGCACTCGCAGACTAGAGATCTACACCACACCGGCGCACTGCCACCGAGTACCTATTCTTTCCGCCGGAGCAATGCCAATTTAAAAAATTCGTATTTCAAAAATGACGTTTATGAACGCTATTTGCTCCTCAATTGGTATCAATTGGTGTTGCTTAGTAAAACAGCCAACCGTTGTTAGGTTCCACATGTGTTGAAGTTAATGTTGGAAGTTGGATGTTGGAACTCCGACTAGCGGTCAACAAGTCTGAAGAATTATGCTTTCTTGGATTTCGACGAGCCCAACTCGAGATTCCCTGTATATCTGATGTAGCGAGTAGGTATTAGAATAAGTCCTTTGAAATACTTAGGACTTCACCTGGACAAGAGACTTGTGCAAGTAAAGCTTCGTAGAGCATTTTTCCCGCTTGGCCAAACACGTGAGGCGTAACTAGTATAAATTAATAATATATGTGTTTCCTTTCATTCTCTTAAGTCTGTGTGCTTTATTTTGGACTATTGTTTCTTACCAACAAGCAAGGAACTGAACACTATATTAGACATAGACATGTTTTTTATTGTAACAAAAAACATACAACAGAAAAAAGAAACAAATGTCAACAACACATTGAATTACAAAATTAAATACGTCACAACCCGGCCCTAGCTAAGCATGATATTCGTATTCTAGGTAAAAATATTGAAAAACTGGTAAAATATTTCAAATCACGTTACCCGTTTGTCGTACATTTAATTATGTAAACTCACACAACAAAGGCGACGTAAGAACCGAGATGGTGTGCAAACGCCTTAATAGCACAAATGTCTTAAGTCATAATCAACTTTTATAAGTTCTACTTTGTGAAATGTGAATTTCATGAACTGCTCGAGAGGTCATATTTTTAATGAAGTTTGTCATCTTCCTTCAAGCTAGATTTAATTTTTAATTCAACTGCAGATTTTAATGCAATTCATAGAATGCATTCGTTTAGAAGTGAATTTCATGAATGACGTTCTTTCATTATATTTCTGGGATAAATTGTGACGGTAAATATGCTAGGTGTTTAACCATATCTCACTTGATGTTAAACGACGTGTAGCTTAAAATCAAACAAAGCATCAGATTTAAGAGAATCATCGATCAAACTATCGTACCTAACATAACAGTTTTTGATGGTTTTTTTTAACCCTCAATCCAAAAAGAGGGATCTCATCGGGGGGGGGGGGCTCTGTGGCATCGTAGCACTCAAACAGAAAGACCGATTTTTGATGTAGTTTTTTTTTTGTTTGAAAGAAGATTTGATCAAGGGCGGTTTTAGTTCATCAAATCGTTACAGCCGTTTTATATGTCGGCGGTTTTTAAGTTTTCTAAGCTTACTTGTTTTGTAGATTAATTAAAATCTTTTTTCTAGGATTAAAATTTAAAAAAGTATGGAATCAGGTCTCAAGGCTGATTGTACCAAACGAATAGAACTTGTAATATCGACAGTTCTACAATAACTAGAGTCGATGCTGAAATATTTATGAAAAATAAAAATGAGTTATATTGACGAAACAATCGAAAAGTCTCAGAATATTACAAAAGGCATCATTATTTTATACATTGAACAAGACCACGCTAAAAATAAAATGCACGCGGATCTTTCCCACATTTTCTTTGTCATTTTTTTGATTTTTACCATATTTGGTAAAAATACTTTTATAATATATGGAAATCGTAATTCCTTAATACATATACTTGTTATCTTATCTCTATACCTACCTACGTAAGACAGTCAAAAGGTACTTTCATAAGTCTAGTTACTAATCATACCTATCCTGTACAGAGGGTAACAAAGCTATATCATAAAATAACAAATTTGCCGCGACCTCACTAATTTGTAAGCCTTCAGGCGCACATACCGGCTCCTCTTGGATCCAGGTCAGGCAAAACTTACGCACCCGGAGTAATATAACATCCGTTCGTACGCACATTCATACTAGGGTCTAATTTAATCAACACGCCCATCTTACACGTACGAACCGGAGAGCTTGACCACGATGAGCTGTTCGCATTCTGTTGTATCAGGAAGTGTAACGAGGTAATACTAATAATGATATAATAATGCTGAAGTTTTGGCGGGAACATCATCGAAACATGTTGTTGGTTTGTTTTATTTTCCTAAACTTATGTTATTTTGAATATTAATTCGATAAAATGGTGGTGTTTTATTCATTAAGTGTTCGATCAAGTACATGAGTGTGGGCAAGTGAAATGAAGCAGTGAAACGTGTCATTTTACGTTGTCGACAAAACTCCATAGAAGCTTCTAGTAAAGTCGCCACCACTTTACTGAAGCAGGACGCGACTTATAAATTGACTGTATATGTGACATAGATTGTGACTAGAACATTTACAACTTTTTTATTCAAGAAACTTGAAAAAATCCTAATACTTGAAACTGTTAAATGCATTAATGCGGGTCCAATACAAAAAAGAAGAAGAATGCTCTTATTTATGCTTCTAATTTTATATTATTATGTTTTTATAAACAGTAGTTTGAGTTTTTGAGTGGACACAGAGTCTTGAACTGTTCAAGAAATCGTAAAGTTAAAATGGAAAATATTGAAATTATCCATTTTATCATAAAATAAGACACATTGTATTACAAATATATGTCTTTGTTTAAATATGATCAACCGTAAAATGGGACAACATTATAATTGATACCTATAGAGCATACCGATCTCAAAAGCCACAATTATAGACTTAGAAGTACAAAAGTTATAGCATAGCACAGCTGATGAAGTTGAAGTGTCAGTGGACTGAGTACAAAGCACGTAGAACTAGGCCGATGGGGCCGAAGTTTAAGAGTAAAACCAAACTAGAGACCACGCTACGACAAGCGCAGCGTAGAACAACCAGCAACAAGGTGCAAAGAGATCTCATAGAAGTAGCAGGAAGTTTACTGAATGCAAACTGCTTCTAACTCGTCTCTTTAAAAATCCCTAGGTGAAGCATATATAGGTATTATATGTCCAGTGGACTTTATGTGCTTGAAATTTTCCGATAATATACGGTCTTAAATAAATAAATAACCGATAAACGTGGTCTCACTGTATCTTACACACGGGCCATGAAAATTAATGCGGGCCCCGTACAAATAGTCATTTAGGTCCAATAACCTGCGGAATGATTATTTTCCCGGCAATTAGTTAGGCCGCCGCCGGTGGCTCCGCCCGTACCAACGATTAATGTAAACTTGCTCATTTATTCACGTGTTCCTAGCTTGAAATAGGCAGAAAATATGATTGTAATACAAATATCATTTAACTTATAATTTTATTTTGATTTTATTTAAAAAAACTGTATTTCACTATTTTATAGTTTTTTTATTTATTATACTCAAATAAAATTATTAAGAGAAACGTCGTACGTTTTCGAAGTCGTAATTTTTTTTTTCAAAATCTCTTTTCAAATTTTTCTAATTTTTGAAGTTCCGAATTGTAACGAAATTTGAAAAATACAACCATAGAGCCATTGATATTTAATCACAAAAATATCTAAAATATATTTTATCTTCTTTAATCTTTTAATTGAAATCATTCACATCAATCACATAAAAAAATTATTTAAAATAATAATTATTAATCAAAATTACACAAAATGCACAAAATTTCGGAAAGGCAGGCCTTGGGATTTGAACCTAGGACCTTCGGATCGCCACTCAGTATCGTAAAATAACTACTTAACTAAATTGCCATACATTTTCTATTTAACTTATAACATAGCTTATTATAGAGTGGTATTTATCGTATTAGTTTATCGTGGTAAATATTTTTGTGAGTTTTGCCCTTAATAATTTCCTGCAAATTATTATTATAGTCCTTATGTTAGTAAACGTGCCTAGGTCTGCTTACGTTTTATCTTTCACCACGTCGTATTCCAGACAATTGGCGGAAGAGTACCTAGATAGTATTTTTTGCATATATAAATAAATATTTGTGGATATTTCACCGCCGTGGAGACATATTTGTGGATATTTCGCCGCCGTTGCCGTAGAGACTGGCGTCTTTTGGTGTCGGAGGCCAAGACCCACTTTGGGATCGGCGCGCTATCTTAGTAAGTAAGGATATTTCACACAATACCATCTAGCCCAAACTAAGCAAAGCTTGTACTATGTAACTAGATGGCTTATAGAATACATATATGTTACTGTAAAAGCCCGAACATGGGTAAATCTTAGGTTTTACCAGTAAATCTTAGGGTTTACCAACACGAGTCGGTAAATGTAAGAATATGTAAAAAAGAAACGATTTTATCGGGCTTTTACCATTAGAATTAGTACATGCTAGGTTTTACCAGTGACGGTTGGTAAATGTTGGTTTTGGAAATAAAACAATGCATAATAGACCAGTTTAGGCTAGGGCAAACTAGTTGATCCTGGTATAGGTATAAGCAATAATAATCGTGTTAATATTTTTTAAGTTTTTGGCACAATAAAAATCTTGTCTATTGTCTATTTTTATTGTCAATAATTTCTTCAGAGATTAGGTTATGGTTTTTTTTTTTTTTTTTTAAAAAACATAACCTAACATATACATAATATGATACATAGAAACACCCAGACACAGAACAAACATATTTACGCTTTACTTCGCTTTTAGGATTATATCCAACCAACATATTATTAAAGTTATGTTTACTTGTACAAAGAGTTACGCTTATGATGTTCGCGATAATCCAATGTTTTCGCAATCCGTCGGTGTTTTCAGCGTTAACCTCGATCCCGCGGCGCGGCTACAATTTGTTTTTCGTAGCGTTTTTGTTGAGGTTGCCAGTAATGTTCTACTGAGGCATATTGTGGTTTTTATAAACAAACCACAGTTTGGAAATTTGAGCTTTGGTGGGTGGTAATAGTGGTCAAGTTTGTTTGTTAGAGATGGTCGGTCAAAGATTTCAGCTATTTGCGATGGTTTTTGTATTTTTATCAGACGGTTAAGAAGTTTTTTTTTTAAACAATTAAAGTGTGATTAATGTCGGTTTATTTTCACTAGGAATGATTAAACATACATACATATTGCATTACATGCGTTACAATCACGCTTATTTTCCATTACGGGGTAGGCAGAACATCAAAGAACATAAAGCCGCTTGACGCCACATTTGATCGTGGTTAGAGGGTTAGATGAGATGATACTAGAGGGATAGATGGCACTAGAGGGTTGGAAGGTATTAGAGGGTAAGATATATAGATTAACTAAAGTCGGTTCATTTTCACCAGGATTGACTAATGACTGTTTATAGTCGGTTTATTATCTGCACCAACTGACTAAAGATTCATTAAAGTCGGTTTATTTTCACCATCACTGACTAAAGGTTGATTAAAGTTGGTTTATTTTCACCATCACTGACTAAAGATTGATTAAAGTTGTTTTTTTTTCACTAGGACTAATTAAAATGGATTAAAGTTGGTTTATTTTTACTAGTCCAGAAGCGGTATGCAGTTTAGGTATAATTCTACATGTACATTAGATCTGCTAACTCGACAAGAGATAAGAGTTACACCACAAACGAGATGCATTCTGTAAGTGTCTGTAGGTTAATGTAAGAGTAGCCCTTAGCGCTTGTGCAAGGTGACCTGCGTTTTATTGCTTCGTAGCACGAAGTATACATAATGTATATGCAGAGTGAGGTTTTGAGCTATAGCTACTTACTATTACGTATTCTGTGTTATCACCGAGCAATTTACGCATATATTAAGTCAGCTAGTACATAAACATAAACTCTAAAAATATATAAATTAAATACGGAATAAACTAGCAGATTTCCTGCCACGAATGTAGTAGCATCTTCTTTATTCCCAAAGGCAAGTCGAATCTGAGACCTGCCATTCTCATTTCATAAGTAATTCTATTATCTCCAGAGTTATCCAAACAGTTAGTAATGCTCACGGTAAAGTGGTTGTTTTTCCAACAATTAACATGAACCGCTGCAGATTGCGAAATCGAAATATTCATTTTGTATGAGGATAACGCTTGGACAAATAAAAATGGACGTGAAACCGTTGCAAAAAAAGGCTTTATCTAGTTAAGTTGTAACAAAGTGAATACATGAGCTATTTCGGAATCAGACGTACTGAGTATCAGCAAGGAAACCTAGTCGGTTTTAGGGTTCTGTAGTCAATAAGAATTTTGATTGTATTCGAAATGATTTTGTCGCGCTTTGCGTGCCACAGAGAAATAACTATGTAAGTAAATACATTAAATCAATTTATATCTTGAAAATTTTTGTAATGTGTGAGTGTGAGCAAGATAGCAAACTCTATCAGTATAGGCTCTATCTTTATTTGTATTCTTATCTATCATAGCATAAAACTGTCACGGGAAAAAAACTGTACATTAAATATGTTTTGAAAATTTTAATTGCAGAAGGCATTGATACAAGAGGCAATAGTGCGTTTAATTTACTGTCTGTCTGTTTGGTGTTCTCGATGTATACCGAAACTACTGGGCATGTTTGATCCAAATTTAGCAGGATGACTTATACAATATGTTAATATGTATAACCTTTGATAAAATTCGTGAAATTTATTTGAGATTCAAACGGACTTACCAAATTAAGTTTGGTGAATCAGGTTTTTAGGTTAATGCACGACGCGCGATGACGTCGAAATGGTACAACCGAGAACGATGGACTGACGTCACACGCCGGTCACTCCATATAACGGCGCGCTAATCAGTGACACTAACACACACACATATCGTCGCTCGCATGACAAACTGTCCTGTCTCATTTCAGCTACATATTCAGAACAAACGTTTTTCGGTTCTGAGATTAGGTTGTATTTGTCAAATATATTCAAAATCAGATGTTTTGCATACATTATGATATTAGCTTTCATAGAGGTTACTTATATTTTAATTTCACATTGATAATTTTAATGTATTTGCGTTCTAAATACCTGTTTTTATTATTTGAAAAATGAGATAAGACAATTAGTCATGCGAGCGACGATATGTGAAGTTATGGTTGTCATTTTATTGCCGCTCTCTCTTACGTCCATAGGAATTTTTGAAGCTTGCAAAGATTATATTGTCTCGACTTAACAACCGCGCCGCGAACTCCGGCAAACAACAGTGTAAGCGCAGGGAGCGGGTGAGGAAGAGAAGATTGGGGAGAGGCAGAGAGTATCAGTTCTGTAATACTGTGAATGTCTTCAGTGCTGACGTGTCCATCAGTTCATCAGTCCATGTCTTGATGATATTGCTGGTTCGTCGGATCCATATTAGGGTGGGTTGAGTAAACGCATGCTCTGGGGACGCTCTCACATGACGAAATATTGCCGACCTGCTATTTTGGTGGTGATCCAATCTCACCACGCTTGTTTTTGTTTTTATGACCTGATTCTTTTTTTTCCAGTAAAAATGTAAACAACGTGAAAATATGTAAGCAATTTTGTTTTTAGTTGACGTTGTCGGTAAAATCAATTGATTTTGTAAAAAATCACGTTTACACGTTTTCGTGTGTTTACACAAAAACGTGTTTAACGTTTATTGGTAGCAAATGATAATTTTACTCGATATGAGAAAGTTGTCAAATCTGTGACTAAAATATTTTTTAATGTTTCTTTAAATTTTATCGCGTATATCGTTTTTTTTGAGAAAAGCGAAAAGCCTTTAATTATACATACATACATATATACAATCACGCCTTTTTCCCATGGGGGTAGGCAATAGACTATATCTCTCCACTTTCTACGATCCTTGCACACGTCTTTCGCTTCTTCCACTTCATCAACATTTTCATACATGCTCGTCGGTTTCGGGTACTTTTTCCTGATCTTTCTACAAAACGTATATAATCCTTCATGTATATTAATAAATAAATATTAAAAGGAACAAATTAAGAAATTATAATTTATTTCGTTATTTTTTAAATCTTTTACTTTTGATGCATATATTCCGGGACAAGATATGGGTAATTAACCATTACTTGCAATAATATTGACGTTTAGTTCTGACAATATTTAGCAAAATGGTAGCGATAATTCAATAATTTACACCTAAAATAAACTGTGCAGTTCTGACAATATTACATACATACAAGTCGAATTGATACCTAACCTTCTTTTTTGAAGTTGGTTAAAAAAGGTGTCGAGCTATCGACTCCGTACCTACTTTAAGTTGGCATCATGTAATATGTCATCTCTGTCATGCTTCAAATGAAACTTACTAATAAAGAAGTAAAGTTTCAAAAAGTCTCAATCATATATGTATATCCGGTCTAACTACACAAAATCATATCTCTTTTGACTAAGCTAAAAGTCTATCCGTAACTTGCTAATAGGATTGCCTTTGACAAACCTAAGGTAGGATATTCATAACCAGGGCCAGAGTTACCGAGGGAGTAAAACGAAAGTTATTTCAACTTGTACCAACTTCCCTTTAATTGAGAGTGGGTGTAGCCCACAACTTTTCAGAAAAGTTTCCTGAAATATCCGGTGAAATTAATTCGAAAGGCGTTACGGTCGAAAGGGGGCGACCTTGGCGCAAAGCTGGCGGTTTAGTTGCCTTTTCAAATATTAGCCTTTCTGACCACGGCTTTTTTGAGAAAATTCTTGCATAATTTAGGCCCGTTTTCCTAGAATTGGTTGAAATGTGAAAGAATATTTTATTTGAGCTTGATTTCTGACATTATTTCTGCTTGCGAAGGTTTGTTTGAAGTTGTTTAATGTCGAGTCTTAGCAACAAATATGCGTGTTTTTTGATGAATGCTTTGAAGAACAAGATGGCAGGAAGATAAAGAAATTAGTTTTCAGACATTTATACTGATAAATCATGTTTTCATCTATTCATCATATTTTTCTTTGTTTTAGTTGTATGCAAATAAATCTTTATCTTTATTTTCAGCTTGCTTACGCCAACTGTCCTCTCTTCTTGTACTCAACTCAACTGTCTCTTCTTGTACTCAACTCAACTGTGTGCCAATTTTGTCCAAGTCCCCACGTTTGTGAACCCAACGAGGTTTTGTTTCTCAAATTGTTGTTCATGTTTAACTCCGAGTAAGTATATTATCGAGCTCACACTCTGTTACTATACTCAAGTACATACTTACTTCGTTATATTTTGTATTGTTTATGGCAGGACTCAAAGTTGACTTGTAGAAGAGCTGTATCTTTCAAGGGCGTCGTCAGCCCATGGCCCAGGGGGGGTGCCCTTGGCAACGCCCTTGGTATCTTTACCAGTTATTTACAACCACCAAGCAATATTGCGCAAATATTACTGTGTACTCCGACATATCACAGCGAATCAGCAAGTTGAAGTGGCAGTGGGCGGGCATATAGCACAAAAACTCATGGTCTATCGGGCTGGAAAGTGCTTGAGTGAAAACCACGCACGCACGCACATGTGCAGTGTGCGAAGACCAGCAAAGAGGTGAACATAGTACGACCTCACACAAGTGGCAGGAAGATGCTAAATACAAGCCGCCTTTATAAATTCATGGAGGAAGCGTATGCCCAGCAAGTGAACAGTTGCTGCTTGTTGCTGAGATGATGATGATGAATAGTGTGTTCCGGATTAAAATATCAAATTACGTCTAATATTCTAGAGTGACGAGTGCAGTGGATTGACCGTAGGATTATAAAAAAAAATCTGTAAAACATTAATTCATACTGAGACTCACGGAAAAAAAAATGAACAACTTTTTCTACGAAATACAAGAAACGTGAGTTTTTAATAGACTGAGATCATTTCCGGTATGTTAACTGCAAATTTCAATTTGTTATACTTAACTCTAACGAAATCGTTGAATTCGAAGAGTACCTATAATAAAACATTTTCCTAATTAACCCCTATTAATTAACCAAGCCCCTTATTCAAATTATTCCCCTGAACAAGTTACCCCCAGGTATACATTTTTAATACCCTCTGTAGGCAACACACAGATTAAACATAGTTTCTATGAGGCATGCGGTCCGCCTTCACAAAACAATTATTGGGTAGCCAATTAATCCTTTCTGAAAATGTTCAGTCTTGTTTCAAAACTTTAAATTGAAATGGAAAAAGTAAGCTCTTATATTGAAAAGGTCTAAAATTTCAGAGCGATGTGAAAACTATTTGAATAGTATAGCAAGCATAACTGATGGCCGATGGGGCCGAAAAGTTCTCGAGTGGAGACCATGTACTGGCAAGAGGGACGGAAGACCTCATATAAGTGGCAGGAAGACGCTGGATGCAAGTTGCTTCCAATCGGTATTTTTTAGGGTTCCATACCTCAAAAAGAAAAAACGGAACCCTTATGGTATCACTTTGTTGTCCGTCTGTCTGTCCGTCTGTCCGTCTGTCCGTCCGTCCGTTTGTCCGTCCGTCCGGGTGTCAAGACCTTTATCTCGGGAACGCGTGAAGGTCTCGTGTTGAAATTAAAAGCATATACGCAGATTCATAGTCTTTTGCTGCAGAAAGAAAAATAAAATTTCTCAGCTTTCTTTAAAAAAATTACAGCCGAATATGTCGAAAAAAACGCACATATCGATACTCACAAGGGAATCAAAACCTATGGGGTACTTCCCGTTTACCTAGAACTTTGAAATTTGGCAAGAAGCATTGCGTTAGAGTACACACATAGGAAAAAATCCGAAAACTAGACATTTTTAATTTAATCACAAAAAAATAATGTCGTTATGCAAGGAATGAGGGGCCAAATTTTAATGTGAATTAACCATATCATGTAAAAGAGCTTCATTAGCTTATGCTAAAACAGGTTTTAAAATATTTTTACGATGTAAATTTTTCGGTTTATGAAGGAAAATATGAAAAAAATATATGATTTCCCCCTTTTATCTACTAATTTGTACGGAACCCTCGGTGGGCGAGTCTAACTCGCACTTGTCCGGTTTTATTTTAAATCCAATTCCACTTCTTGTGGCTGAGAAAATAATGATGATTATTATGCAAACTTATTAGTGATTTATGTTAATGGTTTTACTTTGTATATAATTTTATCGAAGGATATTATAATGTTCGTAGACTCATCATAAACTATGGTCATTAAACGATGAGCTTGAACTTACCTATATCCGGGAGTTAGATAAGTAGCATTCTAATTTTGTAAACGCCAGTAGAATAAACAAGTATCAATGTTAAAAGAAAACAAAATACCCGACTGCAGAAAAGAGGTTTTTGCAGCCTAACTTATGATTTTTTTAAATTTTGATGTACCCAGTGTCATTCTCACAACTAAGACGAATTATTGACACCACTCACATCAAAATCGGTCAAGCCGTTTAGGCTCTAGGGCGTGTCAAAGAAATATACATACATACATACACTCGAAAAACATAACCCTCCTTCTTACGCAGTCGGGTAAAAAGTATATTAGGTAACGAAATGTCACGATACGGCACGTCACTGTTTCTTAGCGTTTCACAGCGTAAGCGTTTGTAGAAATAGAAACGTTTACCACTTGCCAGGTACAATCAATCTATCAATCAAATTTCAATTTCATAAGATCTTTATTTGACATAGAAAAAAAAAAGTATTAATTAGTTGATACAACGCCTGTGTACATAAAATTAATCCTAGCGGTACCACCATAGAAGAATGTACCTAATAAAGGTCTTGCCTGCAGGTAGAATAAATCTATCAATCAATTTCAAAAGATCTTTATTTGACATAGAAAAAAAGTACAATTTTTTGATACAACACCATTGTATATAGAATTATAAATCTTAGCGGTACAACCATAGAAGAATGTAATAAAGATTTTTTTCAAGCTCAAGTGGCTTATTTAAACCTTATAACACGAAGATTAATAGTCCGTATTATCTGTTGAAGGCTTATATGGACTAATGTTTAAAAATTATGATCTTGACATAAGTAGGCACGTAAGCTTTTGTAATTTGCATTACACATTGTAAAAAAAAAACCGGCCAAGTGTGAGTCGGACTTGCGCACGAAGGGTTCCGTACCATTATCTATAAAAATTGCAAAAAATCACGTTTGTTGTATGAGAGCCCCCCTTAAATATTAATTTTATTTTAATTTAGTTATTTATTTTTAAACTAATTAATATAACTCAATATTCTGTCTACCTGTTGCCGTTATCAATATCGAGCAAAAACGAGCCAAAAAATCACATTTGTTGTATGGGAGCCCCCTTAAATATTTATTTTATTCTGTTTTTTTTTTGTATTTGTTATTATAGCGGCAACAGAAATACATCATCTGTGAAAATTTCAACTATCTAACTATCACGGTTCATGAACTACAGCCTGGTGACAGACGGACGGGCGGACGGTCGGACGGACAGACGGACGGATGGACGGACGGACGGACGGACGGACGGACAGACAGCGAAGTCATGGGCGAAGCATCACACAGCGAAGAATAGGGACCCGTTTTTACCCTTTGGGTACCGAACCCTATAAAAACAATCTATCACATCACATAAAAACACTTTATTAACACCATATAAAGTAACAAAATAAAATGGCACAAAAGGCGGTCTTGTCGTTGAAAACGATCAGTTCCAGGCAACCTTGAAATGTGTGGAAAAATACATATATTTATACCTAAAGGTGGGCGGTGGTATTGATCAGGTACCTACACTTTTCAAGATATTCTTCTTTTGTTGATTTTCAATTCTTCAAAATATTATTTCCTGGGATATATACCTTAAAATGTTATTTCATTTAACTTGCATGACATGATTTGCATATTATGTTTTGATAGGGCCCGATTCTACGATCAAATGTGACATTTATACCAGTAAATATAGTAAAACAAAAATTATCCTATCAAATTATATAACTTACTGTAACTATGCTGTATGTATCAACATGAAACGAAATCAAACTACCTGCTAAGTCAAAGTTCCTCGATCAAAAGCTTTTGAGTAGCTCAGCTTCACAGGAAGCACAAAAAATAATAAAACTATAAAGTCACTTTACGCCAACGAAAATCTAGTTTTCTCTGCCAAAGGAGAATTTAAAACTCAAATGAAAATGCTGCACATTCACCAGCGTAATATGTTCAGCAAAAATGTCACCTAAATACTAACACTGTGTATCTAAAAGTAGTTTTGTAAAAGAGTTTTTTTTTTGTCGAGGACAGCATTAAAAAAAAAATTACAATACTTAGAATTGTATTGGGATGCAATTGGGTTATTTCAGATTAGGATATACGTAAATCTCGTGGTGCCCAGGTTCTGACCCATGATGAAAAGCATCGGGACCGCACCGGTGCCTCCTTTGCCCGTGGTAGCACTGCCGGTATACTATATGACAAGTCAAAACTTGTATACATATTTGTATTATATGATTACAGACAGGACAATTGAAACAAAATAAAAGCTAGTAAACCTAGTAAAGACGCTGGATGCAAGCTGCTTTCAATCGGTCTTTTTGGAAATCCATGGGGGAGGCCTATGTCCAGCAGTGGACTTCTTATGGCTGAGATGATGATGATGAAACCTAGTAAGCTAATAAAGGAAAAAGAAAATACTGCTTGTAGTTGTTAGAAATATGACTGATTCATAGTTCTTAACTTCGCTGAAGTACCTATTCAAAGAATATAGCCGTCAGCGACAGTTTTCGAGTACTCGCAATGAGAAGCTCTCAGAAATTATTGCTACAATGTAGCTTTGAATGCTTCTCTAGTCTGATATTCAAGGAAACGTTTCTGAGATCCTAGACTATACAGTTGTTTGGAATATACCAACAGTATTTTCTGTGTAAGTAATGGCTTTCTAAACAATTTAACAATGCGCGCAGCTACGAGTATCTCTCTCGCTCACAATATTTTTATAGACATAATTTTTTTGTTAAAAAAAAAAAAAAAAAAACATTGGTTAGGGATATTAGGAAAGTGAGAGATGAATTTGTTTATTTTGATTTACTTATCTATGTAGGTAAGTTTTACATATTTTTTTAGATTAGGTAGGTATGATAATAAGAAGTTGTCAGACTCGCCCACCGATGGTTCCGTACAAACTAAATTAAAGAACTACCGGGTGAAGGTCCTGGTCAATGATACAATTGAAAAAATATGTTTTCTTTTTTACAGTTTTGTTATCGTTACCATATCATTATGACCTTATTATAATTAATTATAACCATATTATGGTTAATTCACCTTAACATTTCGACCCTCATTCCTTGCATAAAGTCTTTTCCGTTCCGTTTTTTCCTTTTAAGATACGGAACCCTAAAAATAGTCTGCGAAATTATGCCTGTGTCAAATCAGGTTTATTTCTCTTCTTTTTTTATGGTTCCGTACCTCAAAAGAAAAAAACGGAACCCTTATACCACTTAGTTGTCCGTCTGTCTGTCTGCCTGTCTGTCTTTCCGACCGTCCGGGTGTCAAGATCTGTATTTCGGGAACGCGTGAAGGTATCGTGTTGAAATTAAAATCATATTCGCAGATCCATAGTATCTTGCTGCAGAAAGAAAAATCAAATTTCTCCGTTTTCGTAAAAAAAAGTTACAGCCGAATATGTCGTAAAAACGCACATTTCGACACTCACAAGGGAATCAAAACCTATGGGGTACTTACCGTTGACCTAGAACTATGAAATTTGGCAAGAAGCATTGTTTTAGAGAACACATTTAAGAAAACATCCGTAAACTGGACATTTTTAATTTAATCACAAAAAAAATGTGTCTTTACGCAAGGAATGAGGGTCAAAATTTTAAAGTTCCTTAACCATATCATGTTGGGTATCATAATTATGAAAGAGCTTAATTAGCATAAGTTAAAACAGGTTTTTAAATATTTTTACGATGTAATTTTTCGGTATAAGAAGGAAAATAAAAATAAAAAAGATAACACCCTTTTATCTACTATTTTGTACAGAACCCTCGGTGCGAGTCTGACTAGCACTTGTCCGGTTTTATTTTTTAAATATATTTTTGAATATATTATTAACAATAGCTATGTTTTCACAAAATGTTAATCCCAAAAGTATAAAAGTAATTTGATATAATGAATGTCTCAAGATAAATATTCTCGTGTTCTATAATTAGACTTTTCCATTGTTCATAAGTTCGAAACGTACAAATTGAATAGAAAATAATAAACTTTGTTGAGATCAAGAGATTTCTAATGAAATTAATCGGCCTTTTAATCAAAGTAAAATCGCGTACAGGAGGAATGCGTCGGATCTTGGCAATAAGTAAGGGATAATTCGATTTAGGAAGAATATGCGCTCAAATTTCGAATTTATGAACATAACTTGATAATAAAGAATTTATTAATGAATTTCTCGGATCATAAATAAATTTAAGATGATTTATTTTTGATTATGATTTTATTTATAAAGTAATTTGTATTAAGGCTTTGACACTAGAAAGTTTAAGTGAGAAAGCATTTCTACGCACAGGTACACGAATATATCACACGCGTGTACTTGGTTTCATGATGTACGACAGTTATAGATTACCTA
Source organism: Lycia hirtaria (assembly GCA_947563715.1). NCBI lineage: Eukaryota > Metazoa > Arthropoda > Insecta > Lepidoptera > Geometridae > Lycia > Lycia hirtaria. The sequence goes on along the minus strand of OX387381.1, from coordinate 25,634,277 downwards.
TAGATGGGCCTTAAAGCGCATAGCTATCTCTCTCGCACACCACGACTTTTCTTAAACATATAATCATTGAGTAGGGATAGTAAAAAAGTGAGATATTAATTTTGTTTATTTAGATATGAAAAATATTTAAAAAAAGGTTTTATTCAGTTAGCATTTATACTAGCGACGGAGTAATGAAAAAACATACAAAACATTCTCAGTCAATTTGAGAGTATTTTTCTGTGTTCTGATGTTTATCTGCAATCAGTAGCACTATAATCAGATTTTTGTGTGCAGATTTGTCGTGAAAGGTAGATAGATAAACTCTTTATTGGCACACCATTAAAATTAACAAAAGCAAGTACAAAAAAGAAATAATTTTACACAAGTGTTGTTACACTTATCGATATGGGTGGCCTTATCGATAAAAGCGATCTCTTCCAGGCAACCAAGGAATGGAGTGAAATTCGGAAAGAAATTAGACGGGGCGTGCAAAAGATGAGAAAGCAATATAATACTCAAAACTATAGATATGGTTAACAAACAAACAACAAATTATATATATTAAATAAAAAGGTGTGCTCTCCATTGAGTGCATCTCTGTTAAATGTGTCTTTTGACTCCAGTTCGTTGCTAAGTACGCTTTCCTTTTCAGCCTGGGTGTGTACCCTTGTTCAGTGAGCAAAATAGAAAGATAAAGAAGAATAACTTTTCAAAAACATTTCCCGTATCTAAATAAACCAAATCATGTCACATTTTTCTAATATCCCTATTCAATAATTTTATATATTTAAAAATGTTTAGATGGGCGAGAGAGATATCTGCGCGCTTTGGGCCCATCCTTAGAAAAATCAAATACCCGACTTCATAAGAACGATTTTCGTAGTGCAACATGATGTGTACGCCTTTGTGAGAAAGTATGCACAAAACTACTGCATAATTTATTTAGAGTACGTTTTTTAGAATAGATTTTGTGAAATTACTTATTTTTAAGAAAAATTCGTTGGAGATTAAGGGTTTCTTGTAATTAGCTAAGGCACTTGTTATCTATTGGTTTACATTATACAATTATTCAAATTCAAATTCAGATTGTTTATTTTACAAAACATGGGGTGTTTTAAAACTTTTAGTTACATTGTAGAATCACCATGTTTTAACCTTCAGGTAGGTATGCAAAATGTATAAAAGGTGATTATTATTAAACAAAACACAGATACCAATATTGCCGAATGCGGTTGAAACTATAGTCGGATATTTCGGCTCAAAACAGACGTGAGTGACCCGTAGTTTTTATTTAAAAATGTGTGAAAACCACGTTAATTTCCATAGTAAAATTATAGAACAATTTAAAATAGGCATCTCATAATCTCACAGAAGTCAATTATTATAATTATTATCAGCCTGATATGTCCCACTGCTGGGCAAAGGCCTCCCTATCCTCCTTCCACTCTTCACGGTCTTTAGCTTTTTGTCTCCAGTTGTTTCAAAAGGAGTCCAGTTCGTCTCGCCATCTCCGCCTGGGCCTACCGAGTGGTCTGACGACCTGCGGAACCCACTTTGTGGTGATCTTGGCCCACAAATCGTCGTGCATGCGACAGATATGTCCAGCCCAGTTCAATCTCACAGAAGTCAAATAAAAAAAAATATAAAAATAAAAATTACTTAATTATGATGGGTCCAAACGCAACAATACGGCAAAATCAGCTAAAATGATCGCATAGATTCATTTTAAATATATTGCACGTATCGTGTCGCACCTTATCGCTGCCGTCACCCACCTAGGACAATGGGCGCTCAAAACGCAGCGTCACATGATTGACGCGCCTCCCCTAGGGGAAAGAGGGGGGAGGGGCTTTGATTAATTCCTTTAATTAAACCAGAGGGAACGTGTGTTCGTATTTATAATAAAAAAATATTTCTCTCGGTCTCTCTCGACGCGTTATTAATGACTCGCGAGTGGCGATAATTAGCGGCCGTTTGCTACAATTATAGGTACCTACGATAAAAAGATACTGAAACTTTTGTACGTCTAGTTTTTTTTTTTGAGGTTCTTTGAAGAGGTTTTTGCCTGCTTTGGGAATCAGGCTTATCGCATTTCATGACACCGTCAAAATCCCCATATAAATTAAATTATTTTGCACAGCTGAAATGCTACAGAGACTGGTTCTTCTACTTCTTTCTTAAACAGATCAGTAAAACGCGGAATATAATTGCTCCGAAGGTCTTCCCGTCGTGTTTCAAGAATGAGTATTTTTAAAGCTTTGGTGAAACTACTAGTGTTGTATAGTGTTATAGTTATATAATTAATAAATTACAGTTTAAAAAACTAAAAACACGCTACAAATTATTGTGGTCAAAGTTCATTACAAGACTTAACAAATCCAAACACAGTTATGATACGATGTTCCATCATGAAGTTCTAGTTCATATCTTCCGGCTCCATCATCAGATCAGTTTGACAGTACCATATTATTGTATTGTCATCAGAACTACATACACCTGCCAATTTTCATGACGCTACGATCCTTGGAAGATGGTTAAATTAGTTACCTTAGATTTCATTACATACAGGTCGAGCTAATAAAAGCGTGTTAAAAAGTATATCATAACTATGTACTTAATCTTTGATTATTATTTTTAGAACGATGGGCATCATATTATAATGGCCGCATGCCGGAAAAGCTTTAGGCCAAGAAAATCAGTAAGTAGAAACGAGAAGTATGAGATGGCGCGATGAAATTAACACCGACAAAAATTGGTGCACCAATGCATAAAACCGGCACCAATCCAAACGTTGAGATAGTTTTGTCCAGCTGTGGGACACTGCTGCCTGGAAACAATAACATTAAGCTTCATAATAAATAAGGTGATATAGGTCGTTGACTGAACCCTCCGATGCTAAGTGAGTTTTTTAAAACACAAGCATTTAAACATTCGATGATAACTCGCTAGATACTAGAATCGTTGAGTAATAAAATTCTAAGTTATTTCATTTTTTCGCACAAGAAGAGACGTTTTTAGTAATAATATCTACCCATATTATTATTGTTATTATACCCATTTCACTACAGGACTAGCTAGCAGAAAGTCGGCGAATTACCACCCATTTCTCGTTGAAATGCCAAAAATCCGTACACAGCGATATCGATCCACATTCTCGATGCATACTGCACAGGAATGGAATTCTTTGTCGCCATCTCTGTTTCCTGAGACCTACAATCTTGGAATTTTCAAGGCTAGAGTGAATAGATATCTTCTAGATCGACGAGCTCCTTCCTCGGCCACACCGTCGCTTAACATCAGGCGAGTTGGTGGTCAATCGTAGATCTATCTTGTTAAAAAAAATATATACATATATATTATTTTGTCCATGAAAATACGTCTACCACAACAGAACAAATCAGATTCACCCAAATTTTTCTTCAAACATTTTTATTAACAAAAACTTTCACCTTAGAAATCCCATCAATCCAACTTTCCAACCACAAAATGAGCGTCTAACTGCCAACTACAGTTCCGTCCCGTATTGATGATACCTACCACACGTCGCGCGTCGGCTCCAAACTTGGAACTAAAGTCCTCTTTTAGCAAACTTTATTTATTTTACCCTCGCAATTGACCCCCGAGATTTGTTATAGGTCGCTGTGAAAATATAACCTGAAACTTTTTGTTTAGACAGAATGGAAGGTCGGTGTGCTTCAGTGAATCTAGAATTTGTGTTTTCTTTTTGGTACTTCATGTTCTTACAGTAATTGCTGGGCAAATAAAATCATTGTATTTCTTTTTCTATATTTGTGGTCTTTTAATAAAGAGTTATCTATCTATCAATTCTACTATACATTGGATAATGTATGTTTGTGAGAGGAATTCGATGAAACTTCGATTCGATAAATTTCTTATACTGATATTAACAATATTAATTTGGAGCCTTTTACCAAGAAAAATAAATAGATAGATTGGTGGGAAAATAGTCAATATTTTATTATACGATTACAAAACGAGTAGGTACTCTAGTAAGTATCTTTTTTTACGTAAATTCACCGATATCTCCATTAGTTGTAGGCTGATTATAAAAATTCTTTATACATTGTATTCAGTATGTTTCGCTTCCTGCTAAAAATGTAATACTCAACTAAAGGTTACATAAAATGATATAAAATTTGTAATACTAGCAACACAAAGATCTAAATTATATATAGGTAATCTTTTACATGCTATAAGTTTGTATACCTAAGTGTTTAACTTGATAACAGAATATTTTTTTTAAATATTTCTTGTACCCTCTAGGATTTATAATGTACACTAGAGAAGTGCGATGTTTAGTAAGTTATGTTTAATAATAAAGATATTTTGCAATTGAAATTTAAGTATGTTTCGAAGACGCCATATATTTTTCATTGATTAATTTAGCAATTTTGTTCATAAATAAGCTTGCGCTTGACCGCTAACTCACTTGATGTTAAAAACGATTAATGCAGTCTACGATGTAACGCGCAATAATTTTATTTCAGTAATTTAGTAGGTAGACATCTCTGATTTATTCATTTGACTATTTTACTTGAGAGTGTGCCGAAACCAAATGAATATATTTTTGAACTATAATTATTATTATTTATTATATATATTTATTACTTCAACAGTCTTATTTATTAGTCAACCATACCCATTCAACATAAGTCAAAATTACTAGTTAGAAATCCAACAACACGATTAAACTTACATCACTGAACATTGGTATTGAAATATATATAAATATATATATATAAAAGTAACATAAAATAATTCTCCATTTCTTCAGCGATTCAAACCTAACTCTTCACAAGAAAATAAACATCTTTCATCTACCTTTAACAAGTACCTAAAGTTTGTATTAAAGAAAACATAAAAGTACCAACGCCTATTAAGATCTTACAAGATCATAATAAATATATATCCAACTCACTCAAAAGGCTTTCCAGCGAATGAAAATCGCCTGCAAATATCTACGGGACTATAAAACGTACATTAACGGAGAAGAAATTTACGTATTTTACGTATTTTCCGACGATAAATAACAGTTTCCGAACGCAATATTTCGCTTTTAACGATGATTTTAAAAATTGATAAGCTAATGGAAATGGACTATAAACATTTAGGTATTTAATTTCGAGGGTTATCTAAGTAATGTTTGTTTGCGTATTTAAGTAATGCCATTCTTACTTTTACGATGAGTTTTACCGTTTAATTTAGTTCCTTCTTCGTATTATTTTGAAATGAAATGAGCTCTTTGGAATAGGTTCGTTCACCGAGTGAGTGAATTAGACATTTCACTCAGACTGAAGGAGATGAATATTCATTCCAGAGGGCCTAGTGCGAATTTTTCGACCCAGTGAACGAAGAAAACAAAGGACTTATCATCTAGCAAGTTTTTCGTTCTTCTGACTTCTGACTTCTGTTTTTTGGCACTTACGTTTGTATTTTTCAAACAATCTTGACAAAACTTGGTTCTTATACAGATTGCTTTGGCGCCATTTACTGGTCGATTTTCATTATACTTCCTACAAATGTTTGGTAGCTAGTTAATTTTAAACAAGAATATTAAGAAGCTTTCTACAAAACTATTTTGTAGCCCGATTTTAATATTATTTGACAGAAACATTGTATACTCAATTCTGAACAAGATTTTCGAATATAAGCGGTAGATATCACGAGTACAGACTTTGTGTTCGCTGGGTTTACTGTTCATATAAATCCTAGTGTATTGTTTTCTAAACTAAATCGAGTTATCATTAATATACTTATCAATATTTAATAAATAACTTTTGCCAAAGATATAAATATTATGTTGACCCTCGACAAAATAATATGGTATATATACAGACTCTCTATAAAATATATGGTTTAATCAATTTATTTTCGCTAAGGTTTATGAATATTGTCTGTTGTCGCCTGTTGTTGCACTAGTCTATTTAAGTACTTTGTTATTACTTTTAAGGTGTGTACAATAAAGAGTTTATATATCTATTGTGCAATATTTTTAACACAATATTAAAGTGAATAATTTTACTATGGAAACTAACGTATGGTTTTAACATATTTTTAAATAAAACTACGTACTACTATGTTTTTTAATTTTTAATTAATCTAGTCGGATATTTTGACTCAAAACAGACGTGAGTGACCCGTAGTTTTATTTAAAAAAGTAAAATATATTTATTTTTGAAGCTAAATTACACCCAAACGTAAAATATCAATATCTCTCTTTGCAAGATATTGCATATCTTGCAAAGATCGATATGCGGCGCTCGCACCGCGTTTAGATGCACGGATTATTTTCATTTTGTGAGTTTTTATGTATTAGATTAGGTATTTATTTATATAGTTAATATATTTCTAAATATTTACTTACAAATATTCAAGTTTCTACCTGTTAATTAAGATCGAGTAAAAATTGCTTAAAAATTACGTTTGTTGTATGTGAGCCCCCCTTTAATATTTACTTTATTGTTATTTAATTATTTATTTTGAAAGGTAATATACAAATAAATATTCTGTGAAAATTTGAAGAGTCTACCTGTTACCGTTTATAATATTGAGCAAAAAAATACGAAAAAAACACGTTTATTGTATGGGGACCCCCCTTAATATTTTTATTTTTTTTATTTTCAGTATTTGTTGTTATAGCGGCAACGGAAATACATCATTTGTGAAAATTTCAGCTTTCTAGCTATCACGGTTTATGAGATACAGCCTGGAGACAGACAGACAGACAGACAGACAGACAGACAGACAGACAGCGAAGTCTTAGTAATAGGGTCCCGTTTTTACCCTTTGGGTACGGAACCCTAAAAAATACAGTTCCTCGGCTTGATGAACGTGGGCGGAAAGATCGTTCCTGATAAATAAGTTTTATTAAATTCCAAAAAGTTGAGTTTGAGTTTCCGGCAGCCTAGTGGTGAGACCGTCTGACTTGCGATCCGCAGGTCCTGGGTTCGAATCCCACGGCACGCACTTCTGTCTTTTCGAAGTTATGTGCGTATTGTTGATTGCCGCCAACTTCAAACGGCGAAGGAAAACATCGTGAGGAGACCTACATGTCTGAGAGTTCTCAATGATCTTGAAGATGTGTGAAGTCTGCCAACCCGCACTTGGCCAGCGTGGCAGACTATGGCTTAACCCTTCTCACAATGAGAAGATGGCCCGTTCCCAGCAGTGGGACAGTTTGTACAAACAGGGCTGATAAAAAAAAAAAAGTAACAAGTGTATAGTTTGACTTTAGTGCCAAGAATGTAGTATTTTTTCTAAGATAAATATTTTCATCTCGACAACAAAAGGAAGTCAAAACAAAAAAAAAAAACAAAATTCACTCGTACACATATCGTACCTGATAAATAAATACACTTTATTAAATTCCAAAAAAAAATACACGTGTCTGTGAATTCTGTATTTTATCTAAGAGAAACAATTTGCGTTTCGACAACAAAAGGGAATTTGAAATAAAAATTAATAAATATATATATTAATAATTTTTTTCGGTTTGTTGAACGTGGGTGTTAATATCGTACCTGATAAATAAAGACACTTTATTAAATACCAAAAAAGAAACACGTGTACTTTAACACATACACGGCTTCCCCTTAAACGCGTGAAAGAACATCATAACGTTTTACGAGCGGCTGTCGCCGTGTTCGCATGAATTACGACACCATATCTTATTTCCTTGCCATGTAATTATCTTAAATGATGTCTTTATCTACACATCGTCTCACCCTTTGCCGTCGAGATGTTGGAAGAGATTCGGCTTGTGTACACTGGCGAGATATTTATGATTTGCTATGAATTATGGTTTTCGAGTGTATGTATGTATATTTCTTTGACACGCCCTAGAGCCTAAACGGCTTGACCGATTTTGATGTGAGTGGTGTCACAATATATTCGTCTTAGTTGCGAGAGTGACACTGGGTACATCAAAATTAAAAAAAATCATAAGTTAGGCTGCAAAAACCTCTTTTCTGCAGTCGGGTATTTTGTTTTTCTTTTAACGTTGATACTTGTTATGTTTGTTACCTCATAACTTTCGACTGGGTGAACCGATTTTGATGATTCATCTTTTAATTTGGTCCAGTTCTGACAATGGCATCCATGAGAAGTCGGTTGCATCAGTTTTTTAAACTATAATTATCAAGGCTAGAGAGAATAGATATCTTCTAGATCGACGAGCTCCATCCTCGGCCACACCGTCGCTTAACATCAGGCGAGTTGGTGGTCAATCGTAGATCTATATTGAATATTTAAAAAAAAGATGGCAATAAGTACAAAAGTCGCTATGAAAGGTGTGTTCCAAACGTTAAATTTTTTTCTAATATTACATGATGAAAAATTTGTTACTGCAAACTTCTGTCTTCAAAAAATTACTCTGAAGAGTTTATCATTTATGTTAGCAAAATTCATCTTATTCTTTTGACAACGTATTAGAATGGACGTTTCCGAACGCAATCAACAAAAGTGTGCGAACCTTGTGAACTACGTAAAAAGTAAGAATCTTTTAAGCCCCTCATTTAAATCATGTCAATTGTGGACCGTTTTTTTTTTTGTATTCATTATAGTTTCAAGGACTCATAATTATTTTATTAGCTTAGTGATTTTGTTCGAGGTAACTAGGACGACCCCTTGTAGTTTCACTGTTACAACCCATATAGTGCAGTATTAATAGTAATGGACTAATCTTTCCTGAGTGGTTCCACACCCTCATGTTATCATCACAAGACATTTGTTTGCAGTGCCAATAACGTGATGTCGCACGACGTTATACGTCATTTGTCACGCGTTCGAGTGAAACGCGCGACACTCAGTATCCTATCCTCAGCAAGGAGTAGAAAATCTAGAAAGTAGCAAATTTATAGCAATAATTTTAACTAATTTTTTACGTCAACGGTATAGTTCTGCAAATAGCAGACCTTGCGAGCACATATTTTTATGTAGGTATTCAAAATTCTTGTTTATAATTGAGTGGCGAATATTTCAAATAAAACAAAATAGGACGATAATTTCTAAAGCTTAAAGAAATTTGCTAAAAGTCCATTTAGCAAATTTCTTCGTCCTTACCGATACTTTATGTGTCTCGATCATCTCTTAACCAATTATGGGTACAGGTATGTGACAAATTGTAGAAACTAAAGTATAAGTAAGCAGTTTGAAATAAAACTTTTAATAGATTTATCACTTATAATATATTTATTATTTTAATGATGATGATGATGATGTTTCTGATGTTTGGATCTTTACGCAGCGTCTATTTATTTATTAAACTAAAAAAGTATTTACCAATTACATTAGTTAATAAACCATACATATTATTTCATAATTATTAATAAATTTAGTAAAATGAAATCTATATACAATTAATTATTAAAACGTAATCACAGACGAGACGTGATCACAGAAAAAACGTTGTTTAATTTTAATGAAAAACAATCCCAATAATGTAAGAAAAATTATAACTTTTGGCAGAGCCAAAAATTCAGAACACAATGGGCAGTTTTTATACATTTATTCCTTTTCGAACATCAATGAAGTAAATCCATAGCCATATTTCAATCCAAAATTATACACTTACAGCTTATATCGCAATATTGTTTCAAATTAGACAATGTCATAGCCTTGAGGTTTATCAACATCTTGCTATTTTTTTAGTTAAATCCGGAATGGCGTTCCTGCCTCCGAAACCATAGCCCTCGAGATTTTTCGGAAGTTCCAATATTGAAACATTATTACAATTCATAAAAGTCAATTAATTATCTTTATGTTAAATCAAGACAATATTTATAAATTAAATTATGCGCTAAACATAATTGCAAATTTTACAACGTTTTCCAAATAAAAATACAAGCGACCAGAAACTGAATAACTATAAATCAATTACATTTTACACAAAAACAATTAGTCTATAGTTGTCCTATTATGCTATAACCTAACATAACGATCGCTTAATTTAAATGGCCTATTTGTAAATAGACCTATTGGCAGATTGTCTTGATAATGGAACGACAATATAGTAAAGTTTGGAGATCATCTTCTGTAGAATGTTCTACTCCCAATTGATACGTCATGAAGCCGCATGATGTCAGATTGTGACATTACGTCGCAAGCTTGTACGAGTAATGATGGTTTGGAATTGAGTCGCGAATAATGTTGTTTGTTTTCCGACTACATTACCGGCTAATGAGGATAAATTGGTTTCATAGTTTCCATTAAATAGAGTACGCTTTTGTGTCTAAATTAAATAAATAATAAATAATAATAAATATTTGTGGACATTTCACACAACGCCATCTAGCCCAAACTAAGCAAAGCTTGTACTATGGAACTAGATGGCTGATAGAATGCATATAAACTTTATTTTTTTGTAAATTTAAACATATGATACATAGAAACACCCAGACACAGAACAAACATCCATGCTCATCACACAAATGTTTGCCCTGGGTGGGGATCGAACCCACGACCTTTCAGTTCAGCAGGTAGACGCAAACACACTACCGACTGAGCCACAAGGCCAGTCGAATTATCCTAGCACTATTAATAAGTAAGTATATAATAAATCTACTTGCTAGGTATCTAAACGTTTTAATTCAAGACTAATAATTTAAAAAGTCTCTAGAGTAACTTTGTTACTTTTTTATGTTTTATTACTTTCGGGGATGGAGACGTATTGAATTTGCATTACTTTTTGGACTTGCATTGGACCTGTCTTTTCTTCCAAGCTTGGCTCCAATTTCAGATAATTATATTGCACTGCACCACACATTGGCTTCAATACCAACTTTGTAGCTAATAACTGGAAATTGAAAAGCGCGTTGGACCAGTCCTATTTGCGACCGCAAAGTGAAATACAATGTACAATAATGTATTAGCACTGGCGATTCTTGCATAATTATAGTTTAGGTAAGGAAAAATGTTTTTTATTGGCCTCATTTATACATTGCATATTATTTACTATAAATTTTAAAATCTTATTTACCCATGCGGTCCCCACTCATACCTATTTGTAATTAGCATCCGATTAATTACTAATCTCTCAAAGGTTTATAAAACAACCGAATTCATTAAGCAAGTGACTCATAATAATTTTAATTCCAGTTTTCCGAGCGTAAACTCAAAGCGCTCTGTTATTCGTAAACAAAGAGAAGAAGGGGGAAGTGAAAAATTATTTAACGCGAGACGCCTCGAATCATATTTCACGTGAAATATAATTGTGGGAAATGCGCGAGAACCATTTTATTTGTACTTTCTCACCATTTCCACCATTGTTAATAACGCGGAAGTGTGTGTAGATTACTTTTTTAACCAACTGGGTAAGAAGAAAGGTAGTTTTTCAGATGTAGCAGCAAATATAGAGCCTGTGAAGATGCGGAAGAGTCGATGAAGCACATTTGACGAGGCTGCTACTCAATGGCTAGTAACTAACTGGAACCCAATTTTTGAATCGGTAATGGAAATAACTTTCTATTGAATGATATTCAGAAAGGTAGTTTGCTCGAAATAATTCTTATACTTGCTAATATATATCATCATTATCTCAGCCACAAGAAGTGTACTGCTGGACATAGGCCTCCCCCATGGATTTCCAAAAGATCGGTTGGAAGCGGCTTGCATCCAGCGTCTTCCTGCCACTTGTATGATATCTTCTGTCCACCTTGTGTCTGGTCTTCCTACGCTGCGCTTGCCGGTTCGTGGTCTCCATTCGAGAACTTTTTGGCCCCATTATTTATTTATAGTACTTTTAACTTAGAGTACTAAAAATAAGTATTTGTGGTATTTTAATATGTTTTAGAAACTTTAAAACAGGTTCAAATCCTGATACGATTAACCTTAAGAGAACATACGATGTAATTTAAAAAAATAAACTTTATAAACTTATTTTACACACCTACATGCCGAATGAAAATTAGACTAAATGAGGTAATGATACTAAGTGTATCAAACTTAACTAGCGTAACTTGAGATTAATGCTGCATTTAATTTTAGTTGCTTAGTTAAGTACAAGTTAATGAGAACGTTAGTTTCGAGTGAAGCTTACGTTCCCTACTACTTAATTAACTTTTGCAGAGATAATCTCATTACTTCAGTTAGACGTTCCACACCGGTTTAAACGTGAGTGAAATACTTTATTGCGTCGCGTAATTTTATGATATTACCTACTAGTAACATTGTTTAACAAAATGTACCTACAGAGATACTGTACACACATTATCGTGTAACTTAATCTTAATAGCTCTAAGATAAGGCGCTATCCACACATTAGGAATTAAGCATTCATCTCGGACGAGAAGAAATGCATTTCTATAATATTTTGTACGAGTTTGTCCACAAAACGCGCGTGCATGACATAACCAGCCGGTCCCAACGGAAAATCAGCACTAATTAATTCAACCAACTAAAGCTGAGGCCAAACTTATGCCCAATCGCGTTTCTCGTTGTTTTACTCGTGCACCACATGCAACCTTGCCCACCACCGTAAAACGCATTGTAAAATATGCTACTTATTAATATTTATTTTCTAAACCGTTCTTTTGCAGGTAGATGTAAGTAAGTCTGGATTGAGGGAAATTTTACGGCAAATCAGGACAGCGTTTGGCAATCAATGACTTGGCTTCTGGAAGTGGAAGTCTACTTAAGGAACTACGCTTGTTCCTTAAAACGTTGAATCAATTAGCTGAGTAATCAATGAACAAACATACAAAAAAAAACATACAGACCGAATTGATAACCTCCTTCTTTTTGGAAGTCGGTTAAAAAGTGCCTTCTTTACTACGGAACCCTAAAAACGCTTCGTTTCTTTTCAGTGACTCATAAAACGGTCAAACGGTCGCTTACGTTATTAGGGTTTCTGGACGTTCCTGATTGTGATATGTGTGGACAGCACCTAACATTAGCACTTCCACTTTTATATTATATACCCGTTCTTAGACAGTGCTTTCTAACTATAGATGAACTTTTAACTATGAAACGCTGTGGAGGATACTTTATGCCAAAGTAATTAATATTTGTTACAATAAATTTACGAATACTACTCGCAAATTTTCACTAAAATCGTTAAAACCGTTAAAGATTGTTTTTAGGGTTCCGTACCCAAAGGGTAAAAACGGGACCCTATTACTAAGACTTCGCTGTCTGTCTGTCTGTCTATCTGTCTGTCTCCAGGCTGTATCTCATAAACCGTGATAGCTAGAAAGCTAAAATTTTCACAAATGATGTATTTCCGTTGCCGCTATAACAAGAAATACTAAAACTTAAAAGAAATAAAATATTTAGGGGGGTCCCCATACAATAAACGTGTTTTTTTCGTATTTTTTTGCTCAATATTAAAAACGGTAACAGGTAGACGCTTCAAATTTTCACAGAATATTTACTTGTATATTACCTTTCTAAATAAATAATTAAATAACAATAAAGTAAATATTAAAGGGGGGCTCCCATACAACAAACGTAATTTTTAAGCAATTTTTACTCTATCTTAATTAACAGGTAGAAACTTGAATATTTGTAAGTAAATATTTAGAAATATATTAACTATAAAAATAAATACCTAATCTAATACATAAAAACTCACAAAATGAAAATAATCCGTGCATCTAAACGCCGTGCGAGCGCCGCGCCGCGGTGTGGTGGTGGCGCGAGCGCGAGGCGGTTGCTAAGCAACGGCCGCGCGGGTAGCGGGGGAGGTAACATCACGGAGCGAGCCATAGCCGAGCGTATTCGCGCGAGCATCGTTATGCTGCCCGGATGTGTATCGAAAACCTACCTATAAGTTTGCAATTTACTACTTGGAATTTCGTTGATTTCTCGTTATTTTATAAACAGAACTAAACTTTGTAGTATTATAGATGATAGTACGGAACCCTTCGTGCGCGAGTCCGACTCGCACTTGACTGTTCTTTTGTTGTTTTGTACGACAGCTACTTTTCAATGGTAACTTGGAGAGAAACAACTCGTAATTTATTGATGTACCTAACTTACATAGAAACAACTCCTAATTATTGATAAATAATCCTACAACATTTTTTTTTTTTTTAGCGGTCGGATATTAGTTAAGTAGCGACTAAGAAAAATATGATCGACAGACTGAGCCAACCATCGGTCTACGGGACATACGGATGTTGAAAAACAAGTTTTTAAGAACAATAGAGAACATGTTTCTAATAAAATGAAAAAAAAAAAAAAACATTTTTACAACGACAACAGACTTCAAAATATAGAAAGAATACAATTTTCGAAATGGTTGTTCATTAAAACAACTGGAAAATTAAAATAGAATTAAGTGTACCAATTAAATCCGCAATTATGCACGAAAGGGCCCTGAAATGGCTAATTATAAAGTTTAGTCACACTTCAGCGCCTAATTTCATCCAGCGAACCCTAGACTAAGTGCGGAATAAGAAGTACCTAATTGACTGAACGAAGCAACGTCTCGTAGTAGACTAAATAAATTTATAAGTTCTTAATGGCCAAATGGATAGTCCTGCTGACAGTATTTTTGTAGCCGCACGAAGGACAGACAGAGACAGCTGCATCAGTTTATGATAAATAGTATGTTTGGCTGGCAAAATAGGACAAGTTATAGTGGGTTCTTTCTTACGGTGGCGGCATGAGGTGGCTCGCCCTCTTCTCTAACACATGGTTGAGGAGGGCGATGGCATGTACATGCGTCACACTCGTGATCGGGTGCTGCTTAGGGGTCTACTCGTGCTTATTTAGATAATTTATATTATCTCTATATATATAATAATTTTAAAGTTTAATAATCTGAAACAACCGACTTCAAAGTACGTTATTTTGTTTACTTGTAATACATAATATGTGTAAGGATCATAATTAAACAAGGCGCTCAAACGTTGAAGTAACTCTATTTACTCCAAATACACATTGGATGAGGAGTAAGTAGGTTTAACTTTTCAAGCTCAATAAATCTCTCACGTTTGTAAACTTTTTAAAAGACCTCTATTCACCCGCTCGTTTTTTTTTTTACCAAGAATGACATTTGTCACTGAATGTCAAATGCTGATTAGAAAATGTGCAGATACGAAAAACCTCAACATTCGACATTTTTGCAAAGAAAAACGTGTCAGTGGAACTCTGCGATTCTATAATCTGACGCACTCACTCAGGAATACAATGAAAATATTTTTACTTTTAGAGATTATTCAAAAAGTAATAAAGCAATGTTTCTTTAATAATTATGGGACCAACTTGGGAGATTTCTCTATACATCAACTTAAGAAATATAAAAATTGGTTCACGAATGACGGAGTAATTCGTGGTCAAACATTAAAAAAAAATACGATACGAATTGATAACCTCCTCCTTTTTCGAAGTCTGGGCCGATTTAGCTGATTTTGGTTTTGAAATGTTTCTCGTAGTCCAGGGAAGATTTAAACGTTGAGAAAATATCGGGTCCACTCATTGATAAGTGATACGAAGTACGCCGGCTCATTTAGTTTCTAATAAAGTTATTACTATGTCAAGGATTACGTAAAAGTATTATTTTTAATTTAAGCGGCAGTTGTATTATTATTGTTAAAAAAATATATTCAATGACACTCAGAAAAGTAAAGACACATCGAACGACACCTCGCACATAAAGATCGGTGAAGCTGTTACCGTTTAATACTAAGTAGATCTACATGTGATCACCAACTTTAACATTAGAGAGTAAGTTGGTGATCAATCGTATATCTATCTCAAATGAAAAAGAAAAAACTCCTTTAATGGGAATCGACTGTTTGGCCGAGGGTGAAGATTAAGATTGAGTCAAATTACCCGTCAAATTAACCGTCCATTTCTCATTGAAATGGCAAAAAACTGTACACAGCGCTATCGGTCCACGTTCTTGATGCATACATACTGCACAAGAATTGAATTTTTTGCCGCCATCTCTGTTTCCTGAGATTTACAATCTTGGAATCTTCAAGGCTAGAGTAAATAGATCTTTTCTAAATCTCCTCGGCCCCACTGTCGCTTAACATCAGGCGAGTTGGTGGTCAATCGTAGATATTGTCACTATCGTAAAAAAAAAAAAAAAAACAGAAAACAGAGAAGAGCTCCACTCCTGTGCATTACGCATCAAAAATGTGGACCTAACTCTTCACTGGTCGCCTGGTCGCCTTCTTTCGCAATCGGGTAGAAATGACTTCATCTCATCCAATGTACTCCTTCCCTAACCCGGCGTTAGAAATGTAAATGTATTCCTCGGCGGAATTCGGCGCTGTAATGGGATTTCCGTCTACTTCCGTTCGGCGGCCGCTCATTGGGTTTGTCGCCTTACAATCGAATCCCAATCGATTCTAATCATTATACCCTGATATATTACAACTGGAGTAAATTACATCACAACATTTGAAAATATAAGATTAGTGAAATTACAAACGAAAAATCTACTAGGTATGCAGAAAACTAGATTAAAATGTGACAAACACTTAAAAATTCATTTTTATTCAATTGCGATTTGACTTTTGACTTAGAAAATGGATTCAAATACTTTTTTTTTTTCAATTATATATTACTTACATGTGGTTTGTACGTATAAGAATAAGATATAGTATATCATAGTTATAGTTTAGAAAACTGAAAAAACCTACTTCAAAATACAAAATTAGTTTACTTGGATGATATTTTTAAGTTATTTTGTTACAAAAACAAAAGTACAGAACTGATTTTGATAAAATTTATATGGGACCACTTATGAAGTATGACCTACCAAACAAAAAAGAATCATCAAAAACAAATCATAATTGGTGGAGTGAGCGATGAACAAACATGCAAAAAAACATACAGTCGAATTGGGACCTTTTTTTTGTAAGTCGGTTAAAAATGATTTTATTTGATGAATTGTTATAATGTTAGTATCTAGTTTTAGGCATACTCGATTTTCCGTGTGATTTTTCGTATCTTCAAAAAAGTTGGTTCTTACTTTGAGCGCGACGGAGGATTTATTACTGCAAGCTTAATCAACCCTCGCTTTGAATAATTATTATGAATTTAGTATCCAAATACCAAATCATATGAAAATAATAAGCTAACAAGTTTAAACAAGCCCATTACAAAACAAAAACATGACTCGTTTGGAAAATTTCCCTCATTTCTTTCGGCTCATTGGTACGATTCCAGAGCTTAGCATCTTCCAAGAAAAACAATTTCCACGTAACGAAATTCGCTGTTTCACGTCTGTCAGTTAAAATTAAGTTATGCAACCTTCTTACCCTACTTATCTTGCCTTCTTTAAGGTTTACCTCGTTGTTTATTCAGACGCCCGCGCCGCCAGGGAGCGACGTCCATTGTTGAAAGAAACGAAACCTTGCCTCATTCAATTTTGAAAATTATATTTTTTTTGGCGAGAAATCTTGACGCAACCATCCATCATTGGATTTAGGCTGGGAGGCGGCGGGTGGTTTAATTACGGGAGCGCTAATGAGCTTAGATTCTCGCTTCGCTTATTTTCCAACGACTGGCGATTACAATATTTATGGTAAATT
The DNA here is from genome assembly GCA_947563715.1 of Lycia hirtaria. Lineage (NCBI taxonomy): Eukaryota > Metazoa > Arthropoda > Insecta > Lepidoptera > Geometridae > Lycia > Lycia hirtaria. The sequence continues at coordinate 25,616,788 of OX387381.1, read as the reverse complement.
AAACATAGCCTGTTCCTGAAAGTGGTTGAATTGAGATTCTTGATTTATTTCTAGGCTGTAAATATATTCTAAGAATTGAATCTAAATTAGGTTTATTGAGTCGTAAAAATATAGCACAAATAATGTTTATGGTTTGATTAATTTTCCTAGAAATTGTTGGTAAGATAATCTTTACTTATTTCTTTTTGTAATTCGACAGACGTTTATTTTCAACCGACTTCCAACAAGAAGGAGGTTATCAATTCGGTCAGTATGTTTTTTTTTTGTATGTTTGTTCACCAATTACTCAGCCAATTGTGCACTGATTTTTATTATTATTTTTGAATTTGGTTGATCATACTTCAGAAGTGGTTCCATATAAATTTTATCAAAATGGATGCGCAATAATTATAACGATTGATATATTGTGTATTATGAAGTCGTTTTTTTTTCAGTTTTGTTTAATTATAATTATTACTGTGTATAATCCTTTCTCAATCATAATTAACAAGTTGTTTCGGTTACTTTGATTCTCTTTTTTAGGGTACCATAGTCAACTACGAACCCTTACAGTTACCATCCATCCATGTCCATCCGTCCGTCCGTTTCTCCGCGGCTTAGCGCAAAAACTCTAAGTACTAGAAAGCTGTAATTTCGCATGATTATACATAATTGTAACGGTAGAATAAAATCTTGATTTTTTTTTTTCTGAGGTACGTCCCCTAAACGTCAATTGGGAATGATTTTGTTTTTTCTCATTTGCCCTGTCGAGTGGGATATCTTTAAATAGGTAATCAAAAAATATTGGGGGTGTGCAAAAACTATTTTTCAATTCAGGGATCCTTTTGCGAAATATTAAGCTTTAAAGTAATATTTTCGGCTAAACTAATAATCTTAGAGATATAAAAAAATTCAGGCTAGTAGCATATAATTGATGAAATTAAAAGGAAAACTATCACAGCTAAGTAAGGCTCACTAGTTATCGAGTTGTAGTCGATCAACTTAAAATAATTACTTAGACAAGTTAAAAATGAATATTTCATTTAAATTAACATAAGTTAATTCATATGTTCGTAGTATCAAACAAGATACCCTGCTTTAAGTTCACATAAATTATGCTAAGTAACTACGGAACTCGACATTGCGCGTGGCGCGACACGCACTTGGCCATTTATTCATTATTTTGATCTCGCAGAGAAACTCAGTAGGTATAGCCATTTTCCTCTGAATTACTTTGAGTGTTTTAGAGTGAGCGATCACACGTCTCAGTGGTAAACGTACCTACGAGTACTTGTAAAATAATTGTCTTGAGATGCTAGTGTGTATAGGATGAAAAAGTCTTACATAGTTTTTTTTTTTGTAACGCAGCCGAGTTATAATCGACAATTGACCTCTATTTCAAAAATGGATTTAGATGGTCAGTTTGTTCAATAAACATAATCATTTATAAAGACCTGTAAATTCCCGTAGTTTTTTTAGACGTCAGATAGAAGAATCTTAACTTATGTAAAATGAACACAGCAAAATTAACAACCAGATACCTTAAAATTATTACTTTTATAATTTACTATTATTAATGTTAATATTTTTTATTTATTTTTATTTGTATATAAAATTTCAGTAATAAATGCTTATGTTTAGTAACTAACCCCTGCGATATCTCCCAGCCCACATGCTTTTAATTTACACCGAGGTATTTTTCAGCCACTCACTCAGCCGTCGTTTATCACATCTTGCGGCGCGGTGCCATTGTCTCGGGTTCCCGATGCCGTGACCTGATTCAGAGTGAACCGAGCTTTACGGTGTAGTGTGAAAAGGCTTTATTTTGATGAGTTCGGATCACGCGCTTTAAGTGCTTTGCTGTGTTGGATTTAGGAGTCAATTAGATGTTTATTGAAATTCATATATTTCTTCTCCTGTTGACCTTATATTTTGCAAAAGCATCTTGTCAACATCTGATGAGCTGACGAGATAACACATTAGATGAAAAAAAAACCGGACAAGTGCGAGTCAGACTCGCCCACCGAGGGTTCCGTATAAACTAAATAAAAGGGGGAAATCATATATTTTTTATATTTTCCTTCATAAACCGAAAAATATATCATAGTAAAAATATTTAACACATTCCTTGCTCACCACTCGGATCCGAGTAGGGCGGGGCTATAGTAGCGGCGCCCACTCGGATCCGAGCGAGCGTTCCTTTCATTTTGTAGTAGTCAGTAAGCCGCCGGCGTTTGATTGATCAAAATTCGCCTAAAAAGTTTTGATTCCCAGTGAAGGGTCTGCAGGGGGCGAAGAACGTGTTAAAAACCTGTTTTAGCTTATGCAAATGAGGCTCTTTATCTCGGGAACCCGTGAAGGTATTGAGTTGAAATTAAAACCATATACGCAGATCTATAGTATCTTGCTCCAGAAAGAAAAATCAAATTTCTCAGTTTTCGTAAAAAAAAGTTACAGCTGAATATGTCGTAAAAAACGCACATTTCGACACTCACAAAGGAATCAAAATCTATGGGGTACTTCCCGTTGACCTAGAACTATGAAATTTGGCAAGAAGCATTGTGTTAGCGTACACATTCTTATAGTAAAAAAACCGAAAACTGGAGATTTTTAATTTAATCACAAAAATATAGTGTCTTTATGCTAGGAATCGTTTATTCCCAGTAGTACGGTTGCCTGTCCGGTTGATTGTACTACTGAGACTTTTAATTCCCAGTAGTTCAATTAATGGCGGCTGATTGCACTGTTGAGACATCTACATTCTACAAGTCTTAGTAGTACAATTATTAACAGTTTAATCAGGGCCCAAATTTTAAAGTGAATTAACCGTATCATGTGGGATGTCATATGAAAGAGCTTCATTAGCATAAGCTAAAACAGGTTTTTAAATATTTTTTGATGTATTTTTTTCGGTTTATGAAGGAAAATAAAAAAAAAAAAAATATGATTTCCCTCTTTTATTTAGTTTGTACGGAACCCTCGGTGGGCGAGTCTGACTCGCACTTGTCCGGTTTTTTTCATACTGCGTCCACTGTATCGGCAGCGATCGGATTGCCGACGCAAGTACCAGCAATCGGATTGCCGATGCCAGTAACATTCGGATTTTCTTAGTGATCGTGCTTGTGTTTGTGAGAATGGAGGAAAGCGAAGAAGAATAATTTGTCATTACTGCTTGTTTGTTAGCAGAAGAGGAAGAAAATACAAAAAAAAATCGAAAAAAAGGAAACAAAATATCTGGTTACACAACACGTGCGCGGGGCGCGTCCACTGATCAGCATTCCGTATGACGTCATCGGCACGCAATCGCAAAAGTTGCCTCTCGGAACATCGGTGTCGGCATTGCCGATATGCGGTCCGTACAATACGGATCAGTGGACGCTTAGCTTAAGTCGCACTTCGACCATTGCCGTGAGAGATCAGTTATTACGTTAATTACCTTTTACTGCCTTACCGAAAAACGTTACTTAACTTTAATCAATGCTTAACATATTTTGTCAACTTCTGGCTGACACGTAATGACACTTGCGGAAAGAAGACAGAGAACTTAAGACATTGGTTAAAGTTAAGTAACGTTTTTCGGTAAGGCCCTTACTGTTTACCTAACTTTTTACCTTTGTCTACATGTTGTTTGTTGTTTGATAAACGCAATATCCGCAAGGCAGAAAACGTATATTCTGTCAAACAATTGTCAGGATCATCACCTCACGATGGAACTCTTCAATTAAGTATATTAATAGCACGAACAAATAATTATAGTTTAAAAAACTGAAGCAACCGACTTCTTGTGGATCCCATTGTCAGAACTGGACCAAATTGAAATGGGACCACACAGGAATCATCAGCTTTCAAATAAAAAAGAATCATCAAAATCGGTTCACCCAGTCGAAAGTTACAAACATAAAAAAAACAGCTGAATTGATATCCTCCTCCTTTTTTGAAGTCGGTTGAAAAAATACACATTACGTCCATATTTATTCAGTTCATGGCGTTACTAAAAGCTTTCTCTGATTTTATCGACTTATATATTTATTTATACAGAGCTATTAAAAAACTTCATGAAATCGTGTCGTATTTACCCCAATGGCTTGTTAGATGCGGGACGCGAGATGCGAGACGCGAGATGCGGGATGCGGGATGTGGCGATGATAAATAACGTGAAACCGAGACAAGCGCGACATCGGGGGAAATCCGCTTAGTGGTCGGGGTAATTGCGACTAATTACAACTTTGATGGGGATTCGATTAATGCTGACTGCGATTAACTGTGTAGTTACGTTGAAGTTGTTTTGTGTGATTACATCTTGTAATTTGCACTGAGAGGGGTTAAATGAGACAAATATAAAAAAAAAATGCCTAATACATAAAATTGTCTAACATGTATTTTTGCAGAATTAGCCTGTCATTCGAGCAAATCAAAATATAGAAGGGTTTGTACTAAAGTAAGTAAGTTCGTAAAGACTGAGTGACCAGAGTTATTAAGCCGCCGAAAGGCCTCTGACCTGGCTTGACGATTGCTGTTTTTAAGAACATACAACCGGAACCTACAATTTAACGTGTCATCCGACCCATGGTTGCGCTCAGAAAGAAATACCACTCACGATCAACCATCCAAAGACTGACCGATCCATCCATTGTTTGACATTGGTGATCTTTCGAGAATACCTATTACTTTGAGAATTATATAGCCTATATTTTATCATCATCACCATCATCGCTCCTTTTCAACACTTCGCGGGAGAAACCGCGAAGCCAGTAATTATATAAGCTTTTCGAAATGCTAGAGCTCGTTTTGTTAAATAATCATAACGTTTTATATTCCGCGTTCCTGGAACGAAGTTGAAATTTTTCAACCTTCATCTTCATACTAAACGTAGTTGCGCAAAAATTACTTGGGTACTTATTTTATGAAAACTTTACCAAGTTACGAGAATACTTAATATTAAACTTTATTTGCCAGTTTTAGAATTATGTAAATTTTTTAAGGGTTCTTTGAAACGAAAATCGAAAAGAGCTCATAGCTTTCGTACTCGTGTACTCACGAGAACTTAAATCGGGAATGATTTCTGAAAATGTAAAAATTAGCTGTTTCATAAAATGATAATATACACCCTAGGAATAGTAGATACTAGTATAATTATTAACAAAGATAATCCAAAATAATAGATAGAACATTCCTTATCGGTTTTATAAATGACAGAGTTATGAGGAAACAAACAAAAAATGTACAAGCGAATCTCCTCCTTTTTATGAAGTCTGTTTAAAAAGGAGACAACTCAACAGTGAGTAGATAATGATTGAAGGTGATGATGATGATGATGATTATACAGTTTCAGTGTAACCCAGCATAATCCTGCAAAGTGTAATATGTAATGTAAGCATAGCGCGTCTACGTAGTTTACTCGTAGTTCTCACTTTGAATGTTAACGAAGTTTGTTTATTGCCAACTTGTACAATGAACTTAACAAGACATTTTCTTTTTAACACGAGTCTTATTTCTTCTTCTATTCTTATTTTAAAAAAACAAATGTAAATTGTGGAAGTAGACTACTATTTTCTTAGAATTAAATATAAGGAATGCGTAAGCTATATATTCAGTGTAACAATGTCTCCGACTTGGGTCGGAGGAAGTATTGACAAACAAAAAAAACTAAAACAAAATAATGATAATAAACGAATACACGATTATGATGGAGATGTCAGTACTTAATCATAATGATTCTTACATAAAACTTAAACTAGACTTAATACCTAATTCTATTTTCAATAAGTATGCCATAATGTGATCTACCTACTCTTAATTGTGTTTAACAGGTGTTTGTTTATTTATTTATGCATAAACACACAATATGGTGCTTAATTCTAAACCTCAATTAAATTACATAATTATGTGTAGCCCGTTAATTTAAGATGATTTTAAGGCCTAGAGTAGGTGCCGTTGTCTTGCTCGCACGTGGCAGGTTATTTTAGATATAAATTTATTTAAATTTCTTTTGATGTAAATGACGCCGCCAAGCGTATATTATGTATACCCAAGGCCCGAAATAAATGAATTGAATTGAAATTTGATAAACATTCTTACCAGGGACCGACAGAAATCATTGGGGGAGACCTTTACCCAGCAGTGGGACAGTACAGGTTAATAAAAAAAAAAAAATACTCGAAAAATAAACGTAATTTTGTCGTTTGGGCGTTTACTTCGTCTTTTTGTTGAAGTTTGTTTGAAGTGGCAGTGGGGAGGGCACATAGCACGTTGAACTGATGGCCAACGGGGCCGAATAGTGCTCGAGTGGAGATCACGCACCGGCAAGCGCAGCGTAGGAAGACCAGTCACGAGATGGACTGATGGCCTCAAACAAGCGGCGGGAAAACGCTGGTTGCAAGCCGCTTCCAATTGGTATTTTTGGAAGTCCATGTGGGAGGCCTATGTCCAGCAGTGGACTTCTTATGGCTGGATTTCATGACGATACAAAGCAACGAATACTATTAACGTTGATTACCTTAAATTGTTCAAGAACGCTGAACATGTTATTTCCGGATCTAATAGGCATAATAGCCCATCATTACACGTCCAATCGAAACTAAAATTTCCAATTTAACTTTGTACACTTAATGATACCTACACTTTCTATGCTTTCTTCAGCCCCGCTGCACACTCTCGATATAACATACAGACACATTGTTTAAAAAAATATAGTTTAAAAAACTGAAGAAAAAAAACAGAGTTCAAAATACGCAATTCGTTTACTTGGATGACACATTTTTCCCAGTTATTTTGTTATAAAAACTAAAATATTAGAGCGATCAATTCACAACTTACAAAGTAACGTTAAAAAAGTCACACAAAAAACATGTAATCGAATTGAGAATCTCCTCTTTTTTGGAAGTTGGTTAATAAAAACAATGATAATAATAAGACACAGGCTTCTTTGCCTAGTTGGGGGTCCAAAGTTAACTCATCAATCCATATCCATAATTTTCCAGTTTTGTTATTATAATTTTATGATACATCATATAATATTATATAATTCATATATTTCTATTTTTTAAATAAATTTCTAATTTATTGCATAACTATGTTTACAGAGATGTTAGTAATTACAATAATTTTTAATGCTAACTTATATTATAAATACATACATGATTACAACTACTTAAGTGTCAAATAGCCCCCCACGTAATGCTCCCTGGCCAAACGTGCCCATTACACTGGCGGCGTTACCACGTTGGATTGCAAGGGAGACGTGTTGCATCAAAAACCACCCAGACCGAGGGTCGCATCCCTTCTCCTTCAGGCGCTGTCCCAGGTTTTGAATCAGTTTTTTGGCCTCATCACTCCACGGTCCCGCCGTTTCCACGGCGAACGCGACAAATTCGTACGCTGGGCCCAGACCAGCGTACTTGAGATGCTTGGCCTTCGCTGCTATCTCAGCTCCTGCACCGGCGGTCTGTTGCTCGGATGTGGCACGACGCGAATGTGCTCACGCATGTGGCGTCCCAGACGAGACATCTGCCCTTTTGCCAGGGTACTAGTGTGAGTCCGTCCGGTCGCTTACCATCCGAGCGAGACAAGCCTCTTTCTATTTATGTAAAATTGGCTGTTTTACTCACTTTATGCGGGAGGGCGCTGCATGCTGTTTTACAGGCACTAAGCCTAGCTCTACAGCAGTCTACATTTAAATGATAAATAATATAATAATGTTGTTGTTGTTTATTGGTCGCATCTTGCTAACAGCGAGTATTTGCACAGATATAATCAAGTAGCCAGAGGATCATCCACCAGCAGCTTGCTCTTCAATACGGCCTTATCGAGTCCGAGGTGCCGTACTATCAGAACGCACCAGCCCCAGTTCTTCAGAATGGCAGTGCTTTGCTCTATTATCACGGATAGGACTATTGCTGCCAATAAGCTTGATATCGTGATCGTAGATCGTTCCCAACGCCGGGCAGTGCTTGTTGACGTCACTATTCCACATGATGAGAATCTCGTGAAAGCTAAGGTGGACAAGCTCAGCAAGTACCTTGACTTGGTTCACGAGATAACCGCCATGTGGGATGTTGACTCGAAGGTCATTGTTCCGATAGTCGTATCGGCAAACGGTTTAATAGCGAAGAACCAACATCTCAAGAGGCTCTCGCTCGATGGTTGGGTCACGGGTCGATTCAGAAGGCAGTCGTCCTAGACACGGCATGAATTTTCAGGAGGTGTCTGAGTCTGTAGCTCCTCCTGCCAGCTGCTTACGCCCTACCCCGCTGCTGCCGGCATCCTAGTTTTAAGTTTTTTACAATATTTATGTTCTTTTTGATATATTTATAATTCTATTGTAAAAAAACTAAAATTAAGAATTTTAATAAATAACGAGATAGTAATATACCTATATAATATACAATAATATAGTTTCATATGTATAAATCTTTCTCTGTAGTCACTAAATAATGTAATATTGCTATCTGTATGGCTATTTCTATGCTAATTATGTTGGGCTGTCGTTGAGGATGCAAAAAGAACCGAATTAATTGTAAAGATATTTTAATTACATAATATAAATTTAATTCTAATTACAATCTGTTTACGTGTGACTGATGTCAATGTAAGAATTAAAGTAACTAAGTATGTTACTTTTGTTTGGCCTAATTTAAAAGTTAATTCATCTGGGTTCACATGGGAGTCCGTTTCTCAGTATCTTGCGGCGATCGAACATTATTGTGAAACAGCGGCGACTTTCCGGCACGTATTGCTATGTGTCATCAAATCACGCGATGTCTGCTTACTTTACATGCTAATAAACATATTATTATTAGTATTTTATGTAAGTAAATCGTCAGGTAGCCATGAAAGCAGGTAGTATTCCAGTTAGTAAACTGCCTGACTGAAAACGAGTGCAATATACGCTCCCCTATCGTTATCGCCGAAGACAGCAAATCGATTCGGCCCCATTAAACCACAATACGGTACTACAATAATAACTGTAATCCGGCAAATCTACATATCACACGTTTCATTTCCCCCTTTCAGACACACGAGGGCTCGCCAACGCAGTAACCATACTCAAATAAAACTATCAAGACCTTAACCCTTCTAAATACGATCGAATTTTCCCCAACAAAAACTTTTTCACTCGCAAATGAAAATGCTAAGTGAACACGCCTTCAGATAGAAGACATGGCAGTAAAAAAAGGGACAAGGATCGAGCCGGTGGAATGACGTCGAATGCAAAAAATCGTACGGACTTGTAATATCTTGTCAGACGGATCGGGATTAGATATTGAGGTCTAGGGTTCAAATATAAATTGTTGGCTGAGAATTGTTGGTGTCTCCAAGATTACTTTTATTATGCATTTAAAATTTTAAGCAGTTTTTAGAATCACAAATACAAAAGGAACCGGTCCTATGGCGCCAACTCTGTTGGTGTACTAAGCACGTGTGGTCTAGCTGACTGACATTCAAAACGTTTTATATCCATTTTAATATAAAATTTTATATTAACTTAATAATTTATATGAGTACCGAGTAGCTGCAAAGTAAATACAAAATTAAAATGTTGCTCAAGCTAGAAAATAATTATGAGTATATATTTTTTTTTATTTCATTTATTTGCCAAACATATGTACAAAATAATTAATTAAGAAAAATATTTTTCGTAACGTATTAATCAGTTGCAGTTACATAAACAAACCGTTGAATATATAACCGTGTGTTTTATAAAAAAAACTTGGCTTCATTTTCAAGTTCTGTTCACTACTTCTGCATTTTCCCTCGTCGACCTTGTTGACTGAGAAACGCGGCAAGGTGACTCGATACGACGCTGACGTCAAAATAGCAAACAGTAGAAATACCTGTCAGAGAGATACCACACAACTTACGTTATCGCGTAGATTAGTGACCGACAAATGCAGCAAAGCGACGCACACAGCGATATTTAGCAAACAGTATCAAAACCACTTTGGCTATAGCATTGTTATGACTTACGTTGTGACGTACATTAGTGTCTTACAAAATATAGGAAGCTAATAACCTAAATAAGTGACAAATAACGACACCCAATCTAGAAAACATCAAACAGTAACTAAAATTTGCAATAACCTTCCTTTTCGCGTAAATTAGTGTTCATAGCTTTCATGGCAGTATGATGCATAAGATCATAATTATCAACACTTGTTGATTTTGGTCATTCAGATACGACAACAAAAAAGTGAATAGTCTCATCGCGTCGTTTTGCAACGCGTAATAAAATTCCTTTACGCTTTCTGTTGCTCACCTACGACAACACATAAATAAATAAATAAATATTGGTAGACATTTCACACAACACTATCTAGCCCAAACTAAGCAAAGCTTGTACTATGGAACCGAGTTGGTTCATAGAATACAGATACGAGTATACTTTTTTTTTTGTAAATACATACCTATTAACGTACCATACATAGAAACACCCAGACACAGAACAAAAATCCATGCTCAACACACAAATGTTTGCCCTGGGTGGGGATCGAACCCAAGACCTATGACCCTACCTAGTCATGAGGCCCGTCATATTTCAATATTACGTTCAATTCTTACAAAATTATATAACACAATAAGCACTCGTAGTTTTAGTCAATTATATGCCTTTTTAATTCTAAAAATAATGTAAAAGCCTAGCTTTTATATTACAAAATCGATAAACATTAGAAACTGTACAAACTTTGGTACAAAACAAACTGTCGATTTAAATAATGATAGAACAAGCCTCATTATTAATTTCTACGAGTCCTTGAGACTATTCAGTTTCACATCGGCTAAGTTAGGCTCAACTTCGGGGCTTTGTCTGTTATTGAAAGTGCGTTAAGTTTTGGTAGAAACTGTGTTCAAAGTATTTGTATTAATTTTCAAACTCTAATTAAAGGAACTACTTTAACCAAAACGGAACCATCGTTATCTTAAACCATAACATTTTTTGCTCGTAAGCTAAAGCGGGAATACCTAATATTCTGCCCTTTCTTCTATCGGTTGAAAATTCGAAAAATATACTATTTTCATAATCGGTATTTCAGATATTCAAAAAAGTAATACCCCGATAAATATGTCCATCGTAGACTGCAGCGTCGCTGAACGTTTCTATGTATTTCTACAACGCTTACGCTTTCTGACGTAAGAAAATACGACGAGACGTCATATGACATTTCGTTAGCTAATGTCAGTCCCATACATTTACTTTTCTGTTCTACTGGTGTTCACGAAATTTAAAGCCCCTTGCCTAAACCCCCAACTAACTTGGCGGTTAAGCGCACAAGCCTATCAATGATAAAAAAAATGAGCTGCATAAAGAACTCAAAGAACTAGTATGAATTTATAAAAAAAAACTAAACAACGATAACAATTGTAATATTTTTAGATAATGTAACGTCTTACCATCTGTGTATATCTACTTTATATTATAGAAATGCAATAGAGGCGCTTGATGCGCAGAGTGGCTCAATTTATACCTAAACAAACTTTAGCTTATATTTCAGACTCTATATTATTTCACCATCATCATCATCATCATCATCATAGATATGCATTCTCCTTAGCTTGATCACTTCTTTTTACTGAATAGTACTTATAACCTGTAATTCAATAGTCAATGGCTTGCTACTGTACCAAAATATGGTTGAAATCCATCCAACAATGCTACAAACATTATCGTCCACGAGGGATGGCGTTATTCGTGATGGGTTCATTTTTCATGTCAGCCGACCCACATACGGATGCTAATGATTCAGATGACAGTTGCATAGCGTGCCTGCGGATTAGCTTGCATGTTTGGGAAATTCGGAACTGTTATTTTCCGCATTTTTACAGACAATTTCTGTGGTTTCCTATATTTTTAGCGGAAGGGTATACCAATTACGAGGATTACATGAAAGTACCAATGAGTGGGATAACAAGGTTGTCCCACAGGTGGGATATAAAGTCGTATTAAACAACCACGGGATATATGAGATAATAGACCGATCTTATAATACTGAGCAGCTGAGTTTAATATGATACAATCTGGTTAATGCCTTATTGTTTGAAAATCTGTCAACATGGAAATGGGATATGAGGGGAAAACTGATTCGAATTCCACAAAGAAACTAAAAGACAACATTTTTACCTCAAATATGGTCAGCTAAAAACCCTTTTAGCTGAAAAAAAATTGTGGTGAAATGTGAACGACCCAGTTAATATTCGATATTTTTGAGTGTTTTACAAATTTATAGACAGTTCAAAAATTACACACATACGACGGGATGTGAACCCGCTTTTCCCAATCTGTACTTTGTAGCCTTTACCATTTTTTGTTACAGGTGGCGCCACCAACGCTTGTTTGGTTTAAGCAAAAAAGACTGTTCGAATGTTTGGACCATCCCACGTGACACCTCCGTGGTCAAAATGCTTGGACCCGCACATCTATGTACCTGGGTACAGATCGGGATATGTGGGTCCAAGTCGCGTCGGATGTGTGTTATTTTGGAACTTTCTATAAATTTGTAGACTCTGTTAATGTCATAGACAATTCAAAAACTTCAATTCCAAGGAGGTTAACTTCTTCCTTTTTTATCCATCATTTAAATATATAGCTCTTTAGATTCGAACAAATACACTTTAATAACTTCAAATCTAGATGTATCTTAAAAGGAACATACGTAACAACCCACCTTCTTAGAATATATCCAAGAAATACCAATCTCAAGCTCATTATTCCAGTACACGACCAATTTCCCCGCAAAAGGTTTCTTGTATCAAAATCGTCAAAGGTAAAGAAAAGACCAATTTGTCTCCGTATATTTTCTTTTACCTAACCTTAGGGCTAGCTTTTGTTATGACAATTTAGCATTTATCTAGACTGAGATTGGATAGGGAGGGTCAATGCTTTCAAGGGTTAAGCTTGGGTTTGATTTAAAAGAGAAAAATATTTTTCGAAAGATTTATTTCTTTACCTAAGATTTTTTTCAGGCATTGTCCCGTGAGATTACGGTAAAACGCGATAAGGTGAAAGTCTCAGTTGTGATTTTTTTTCCTAATAAACTAAAAAAAACTTTTCGATTCATGTTTTTTACACTTTATAATATAATAATATTAAACTTAAGCAATGTTTTTAATATTATCTTCAAAATTTCTTCTAACCACTTTTTTCCTAAACTACATCTAGGTAAGAAGTCGTACATTTTATTTTGTATAATTTTTATATATATGAACAAATGGTGGTTGGATCCTATATAATGTTTTTTTTTATGTAGTAATTGCGCTTGACTACCAACTCGTCTGATGTTAAGCGACGTTGTGGTCTACAATTGAGTGCGCTTACTTAGAAGAAACCATTTCACTCGCGATTTAAAGACACCCAGATTATATCTATCGAGAAAGACCCTCTCAGGAAGTCTGTCCCACTGCTGTGAAGGGTTAGGCCATAGTCTGCTACGCTGACCAAGTGCGAGTTGACAGACTTCAAACTTCTAAAATGTCAAGGCTAATCAAACATACGAAAATAAACATAGAAACAATTACATATAATAAAACTGAAGCCAATCACCATTTCACCTTCTTTAAATAAGTACAACTGAAGCCAAGCACCATTCCACCTTCTATAAATAAGTACAACTGAAGCCAATGCTCTGCGGAAACCTTTCATAATTACCTCAAACATAAGCCATGATATATTTGAAGCTTTTTGCTAAAAATAATCATAATCAACAATTTCCCCGAGAGCGCAGAACATTAGAGTTCAGACAAAAAGCGCTCCGGCCTCACAAGTAACGATGATGAATGACACCAGTCAGAGGCCGGAATGGAGGACTCTCTTCATGGAATAATAATGTTTTTTTCCTATAATGATATGAAATATCGAGCAGAATGTATACTTTTAACGTAAGGAAGATATTTGGGCGGAAAACGCGATTGACGTGGATTTTTCTTCGTATATTTTTGATGTGGACATTTTTCGTAAGCGTAAATGTATTTCAATTAGACTCACTGAACAATGAAAATGAAGCAATAATGTAATTTTTTTATTTTTTTATTATTTTTGAGATAAATTGCGAAACGTGATTTGTAAATAACACAACGAGACGCTACTTTCTATTTTGAATTGGGGTTTAAAAATTGTATTTATTTATTATTTTAGTGATGACTTTATTGTTTTTAAAGTTTTGTCAATTGTCATGGTCAAGTTTTTTTCAATGACGAACGAATTGGTTCCTTCTAGACAAGCGTGACCACCCTCGATCAGGTAGGGTGAGTTGGTGGTCAAGCCCAAACTTGTCACAGAATAAAAAAAAACTAAAATAATAAGGTCTCAAATATGTAGGAAAATTATGTTAAAATAAGGCAAAGTATAGTATATTGTAGGTACCTGAAATCTATGGATAACGATTCAATGAAATTTTATGGACTAAACAAGCTTTTGACCCTCGTGATAGTCCTCGTTTAAATGTTGAATGACTAATTAATTTTTAATTTAAAAGATACTAGGCAAGTTTAGAAAGTCAAGGAATTTAAATTAAATCTATGAGCAAAATGTTAAGTAAAATCTCGAATGTAGCAATCGATTCAAGAAAATAACCACATATTTATTGTACTAGATTGGAAAGTTGTATTGGAAAGTTGTATTTTACCGTTGAGTGCTTAACAACTCATTCCTGAGCAAGAAAAGATTCTAGGTATGAAACATTAGCAAATCGAGTGGTTCTAGAGTAAAATATTAATAACTGACCCTAGAAGTCACGAGAAAAAATAACAGCCGACTGTTCTCGAATTTCGTCATCATTGCGTGAGTTACAATATATAAAATTAATCACTCACCTGAAAGACAGCGTAGTCAGCGGCCGATACGACTTGTGGCTACTGGCATCCGCCATCGGCGTGCCCCAGAAATCGTTCTTGAAAACTCTGTGCAGGCTGTTCTTTCCATTCACATCACTGTTCGACACTATAGCCGGGATGTCGTCATGCACGAACTCGCCATTCAAGCTATTCGCGTAAGTTAGCGCGCCTACTGATGCCACTAGGGTATACATCATCCAGTCATTCTCGCACAACGCTCTCCATGGCTTTTGGTTCACTTCTTCACGCACCGGTGGTAGGGGACGCCGTCGCATTTTGGCACTAACCACTTATTTTAATATTACAGTCACAATATTTTAGCTGTTTCTTATAGTAATCGCTAATATATTTTATTATTTGTAGACTAAAATTAAAGACTTAATATATAAATAGTTCGAGTTCAGTAAATTTTATTATGTTTTGAGCCACAGATTTAAGATTAATTAATTAAGTACTATTTTTTTAGCTGCCACATAAGATAGATTTATTTTTATAGTAATAAATTCATTTTAAAGTTATCTTCAAATCAATCTTGAACTACAAAACAAAAAGCTCTGATATATTCATGATTGAAAATACAGCGAGTCACGCGAACAAAGCAATCTTCGCGGAAGGCAAACAGAATACCTCATCGATTTAATAAATCACCACTCTGAGCTTCATGCATACGCAATTGGCAAACAACTACGTCTGAGCACAAAAGGCTGTCTAGCCGATGTCACAGCGAGCAAAACTGGGCCTTGTTGGATCGGAGCGGTTATAACCGGCTCGAACCGGCACGAACCGACGCGCGGCGGTACGCGCTTGATGGATCGCCGTCGTCGAATAAATCAACATGGTAGGTCAGCGGAGACCGCTGATGTCATATTCATGAGTGTCCGCGCGCCACCGGGCGACCGCAGCCCGCCCCGGGTAAACGATACCCGGACTCTTTTTATCCGAGCCTTTTCCTTATTTCATTTTTTTCTTAATTCTTGGCTCAGTGCGGGATGAACGCGACGCTACTTTTTTAAACGTATGATTTATGGTGGCGCAGGATGTAACCTGAAACAAAGAACGAAATGATTTATAAACATTGTATTGTCGTTTTCTTATTACGTAAGGGTTTTTATATTAAAGGTCGCGCTTGGCTGGAAAGGATTTCGTTTCCATTTTATGTGAAAGCAAAATATACATTCGCGGTAAGTATGATTACATTAATCAATTTAGGAATGATAAAATGTTTTGCTCAACACCGCCGCCGAGTAACACGAGTTTTATACCTATGTGAGAACAGTCTCAAAAATATCTACTTTGAATGTACTGCTTCGATACATACTTTGAAAAAAACTACTTTTTTTTTAGAATTGTGTGAAAATATGTTTTAGGCATTTGTCATATATATTTTCTTCTATTCAAAGCTTTGAACTATTTATTAAGAAATTAATATCAATATCTTAACGTTTTTGATTATTTTCTGAAGTCTCGTGGTAGGGACCCGACGTACGTCAAAGCTACGCCTTGTCCCTTTGACCGGTTTTTAAAATAAAATAAAAATATACAGGAATTGAAAGCAAAGAATGAAACATTTATTAGATAGATACTTCCTTGTTCATTTGACATGTAACATATTGTTTGTTATGAATATTAATATGAATAAGGTATTGTGTTTTATTTACTTTAAAATAGGTTTATTTTTTGTACAATGGAAACAATCGAAAATTAAAGGAATTGTTTGGCACATTACTGTTGTGCCAATCAATGATGTTTTAAAAGGTTTAATGGCAATCGGATACTAATCCTTTAAGGCATTTCTTCTATTCTCTTTTTTTCGCCAACAGAGTCCTAGTCACAGTCAAAGTCAAGTAATAGAAGTCGTGATCAAAACTGTGTCACCTTTCAGTAAAGAGCGGTGTGGTGACTTCATTGGAAGCTTCTATGGAGTTTTAGCTACACCGTGAAAAGACACACTTCACCGCTTTATTTCACTTGCCCACATTCACATACTTTTTCTAACATTAAATGAATTAACACCACCATTTTTACACCAATAACATTCGAAATAAGCGGAGTTTAAGAAAATAAAACAAAGCGATAACATGTTTCCATGGCGTTCCAGCCAAAACTCGATCAGTTAAATAAATTTATTGGCATACCTATACATACATTCTGGATTTTCCTATAGTTCAATTACGGAATGGCTTTAATAAAAATCCACCGATAATTACTATTTCACCAGTAGTGCAGCCATTTTAGATTGAAATCTCGTAAAAAAATATCAAAACAATGATTAGACTTCTAATTTACATAAATTAAACAGCACATGAAAAGACAGGACATGACAATCTGTTTTTTTTTAAAGTTCCAGCAGCTATATGTAGACCCTTGAGGCCAATAAAGAAATTACGAACTTGATAAACTATACTCCTCGTAAGTCAAAGCTTTATAATCCATCGACTTAGCACAGAGAACATCTTCCCGCGTGTAGAATAAGTAAATCTAGCTGCAACCCCCCTCCATTTGAAATGCTAATGCTATGTTTCCTCGATTCACTCCATACTCGGAATTAAAACCGATGGCTTAATACCATTATCTTGGTCCTATTTGCGCCGGGACGTTGAGAAATTCACTGACATTTCATTTCCTATTCGAGCAATTTATTTTGGGAGTTCGCTAAACGTGTGACTTGAAATTTTGCTAAATCTTGTTAAGAGTCTCGCAGACAAAGTGTGACTTCGAGATTTGACTCCGTTCTTATCCGACGAGTTAATGGGCTCTAACTTCTGATTGTTGTCAGATTTTACATATTATGTAAGATAATATCAGTCTTTCAGTACGAGTTTTATCCTATTTTAAGGCGTTGGGTGAGTGTCGGGAAAATAGTTTTGATAAATATGCGATTTTTTGAAATAGTTATTGTATAGCGAGCTAAGTAGCAAGAGAAAGAGTAAATATAATAATATTCTTAAGTAAATACACTTCATAATCATCATCTTTGCCATAAGAAGTCTACTGCTGGACATAGGCCTCACCCATAGATTTCCAAAAAGACCAATTGGAAGGGGCTTGCATCCAGGGTGTTCCCGCTACTTGTATGAGGTAAGTAAACTTATGTAATAATATTAGGATTGTATAGTGTACACGCCACGCAATGTAAGAATTACAAACTAAGAAATCAATTGACAATTCAAGAGATTTATTAGTTTGTAATTCTTATCGCCAGCAACTTTGGTCCTATTTCGCGGCTGGCGGTTATATTATAGGTTTAGGTTTTTATTATATATTTTTTACCCGACTGCACAGGAAGTTATATTGAGTTAAGTGGTAGGTATATTGTTTTTCTTATAATATAGATACTTGTTGATAGTGTAAAAGTCACTCTTATGCAGTCGGGTATTTTGTTTTTCTTTTAACACATATAGGTAGATGTTAAAAATAGAAAATATTAAACTTAGATATAAATGAATAAAGAAATATGTTTGCTTAGAATTACTACATATAATGGTTCGAGTTAGTATCGCAGCTGTCTTACTCGAGCAAGACGTCTTTGTTTTAGACAGGCTAGCTTAGGCCGTGGCCCCATGTCATCCGGCACGGCGCGGGATCAGAAAAAAAGCCGGCGCGGCGCCCGTATCCGACATTTTCGCCAGCAAAACGCAGGATTCCGGCATCGCGCCATGAAATTGTCGGATGACATGGGGCCGGGCCCTTAGGCAGGTATAAATATATTATTGAATGTGTTTTTGAAATCTGCGAATGTCAACCTCTTAGAAGCAGTGTTACAAATTATAAAATATTCAAAATATTTTTATGATTACTAGGACATAAAAGTAATACATAATATTTACTTTTAAGCGTTTATATTAGTTTAAATAACAGTTTCAAATTTAAAAAAAAATATTCTAAAATAAATTCAACAGTTTTGTTTGTGAGACTGATGTTTGAATTTTACAAAAAAAAAAACAATGAAATTAAGTAATAATTTTATATCTTAAAAATTGACACGCGAGCCAAATATCCACGAAACCGTCGGTGTCAATACTAGCGATAGAGATCTTTGCGTACATGCTTTTTAATTTTATAAACGAAATAATTTTTGAGACTTAAAAAACCTTTAGACTCAACATTTTAGTACGTTTAACAACAGTAAATACTTTGATTTCATCGCGCACTCTCACTCAATCAATCTCAAATCAACCAGAACCAGAACCAGAAACTCTGGCAATAAAGCTTGTTTTTACCACGAGTTTTATCGTCACAGACGACAATCAAACGGCATTCACCGTCGACAATCGCAAACAACCAACTTAATTACCTTTAAGCACGTTACGACAAACGTCGGCCAACGACAACCGACAACTGTCGAGTCATTAATAACCACCAATTACGCGGCCTCGGACACGTTGGACAAATATTGGATTATGTATGATTGATTGGCGCCAAGTTTTGTCCAACTAACAGCTCTGATCAATACATGTACCTATGTTGGGAGCTTAGCGCCAATGATTGACGAGAGTTGGTCCTCTGTTGGACGCTTTGTAAGCTTTAAGGGATATGGGATTAGTCGTGCTTATTAATATTTGTAGGAGGTTTATGTCTCATTGGGGGTTAAGTTGTTTTCTTCGTGTAAAGACAATGACATTAGGGGATTATTGCTGAGTTACGAGTCAGAAGTCGCGCGTAACGTTGGTTTTATATATCCTTGTTGCTAAAGTGGCTGATACGACGCTGGGTTATTTGGATTTGTTATGTTACGCTGAAAGGGGCTCGTAGCAGTCATCGTAATAAATATGCTGTTACCAATATTAGAAAAATATTTTCTGTAATGTAAACAAACTAGAATACACTCCGAATTGTATATGTAAAATTTTGATATTTTTAAATGAGGGAATTAAATTTTCGTAGGTAAGCAGCTGCTTAGACACAACATATTATAAAACAGCTGCTTAGTTACAACTTATTATAAAACAGCTGTTTTCTGTATTTATCATGTACCAACTTCATAAAGTGGAACCAAAAAAAATCATTTTTAGGGTTCCGTACCTCAATAGGAAAAAAACGGAACCCTTATAGGATCACTTTGTTGCCGGTCTGTCCGTCTGTCCGTCTGTACGTCCGTCCGGGTGTCAAAACCTTTATCTCGGAAACCCGTGAAGGTATCGAGTTGAAATTAAAACCATTTACGCAGATCCATAGTATCTTGCTGCAGAAGGAAAAATTAAATTTCTCAGTTTTCGTAAAAAAAAGTTACAGCTGAATATGTCGTAAAAAACGCGCATTTTGACACTCACAGAGGAATCAAAACCTATGGGGTACTTCCCGTTTACCTAGAACTCTGAAATTTGGCAAGAAGCATTGTGTTAGAGTACACATATAGGAAAAAATCCGAAAACCGGACATTTTTAATTTAATCACAAAAAAATAGTGTCGTTATGCAAGGAATGAGGGTCGAAATTTTAAGGTGAATTAACCGTATCACGTGGGGTATCATATGAAAGAGCTTAATTAGCATTAATTAAAACAGGTTTTTAAATATTTTTACGATGTATATTTTTCGGTATAAAAGAAAAAAATATGATTTACTAGTTTGTACGGAAAAATGATTTACTAGTTTGAACCTTTTATTTACTAGTTTGTACGGAACCCTCGGTGGGCGAGTCTGACTCGCACTTGTCCGGTTTTTTTATACAATATCTGATTTTGGGACGGTATTGTTTTTTTGAAAATCTAATAATAATAAGTTCCCGGCAGCTTAGTGGTGAGACCGTCTGACTTGCGATCCGCAGGTCTTGAGTTCGAATCCCACGGCACGCACCTCTGTCTCTTCGAAGTTATGTGCGTATTGTTGATTGCCGCCAACTTCAAACGGTGAAGGAAAACATCGTGAGGAAACCTACATGTCTGAGAGTTCTCAATGATCTTGAAGATGTGTGAAGTCTGCCAACCCGCACTTGGCCAGCGTGGCAGACTATGGCCTAACCCTTCTCACAATGAGAAGATGGCCCGTTCCCAGCAGTGGGACAGTTTGTACAAACAGGGCTGATAAAAAAAAAAAAAAAAAAAATAGTAAAAAAAATTAAATGGCTGATTTTTATTGTTATTTCTGGCTATACATAGTATTCCAAAAAATATATTTATTAAAATATATTTTAAACGGGTATTGCAACCTCCTTTCAGCGTAAAGTAGCCTTATACATACGACCTTATACAAATACATGTAATGTAAGAGTAATCCGATTAATGGTCTAGATATGGGGCGGATAATCTTCTTAAGTATGTGTAATACCTTGTTAATACCTAATCTAATTGATACTGATCCGTCGCTCAACATTAGCTCAAATCATGTAGAATTTATTTATTTATTTATTTAGAATCAATTAAATACATTGAATTGAATTTATTATTGAGTTGCAGCAATAGAAAATACTGAAAACGAATTGAGAACTTATCTAAGAGTTTTTACTCTGGCTTCATTTATGTAGTACGGAGAAATAATACAGGAATGTAAGCTGGACTGGGAAAAAAAAACAGAATGCTGCTTTACTATGGAAACTAACGTGGTTTTCACACATTTTTAAATAAAAACTACTATGTAAACTAGTACTTTTTTTATTTAAAAAAGAAGCTGCTTCTCGCCCGGATATACTGTAAAAGTTAGTTAAGAGACTGGAGGGAATTTGACGCTTATTTAGGCTATGGGTTAACCCCCTGTCACTTCGAGTCAACATTTTATCGCTTTGATTGCCGGCAAAAGTTATCCAATAGCAGTATTTGATTTAAAAATAGAAAACAATAAAAAGCTGCTAAGTATTGGACAACATTTATCAGCCTTTGAAGATGGATTACTCGTTGAAAAAGTAGCCTCAATATCCTGGTTTATTCAATCTCATTTTATTAATTTTTTAAGTAGTGTTGAGTAGTGTAGAAATGAAATGAAAATTTCGACGTCGTCAATATAGAGGAAACATACGAATACAAGTAAAGTTAATATTAAACTTGTGAATATTATATAGCATTTTTGATGCAACAGTTTGCGTAAATGAAACATCCGAAGTTTAATACGTTAGAATACTAGATTTTTTATGGACAGACAACTGTTTTCTTGTGTTTGGACAAGTGTACGGCACCATTACTCTTAAAAGACTAGCCACTTTATAATCCATGAAGAACACCTCCCCTAATTCTTAAATTAGTGTCCGTAGATACCAGCAGGTGAGGGTCCCGAAACTTACTCAATTTATTATTCCCTTACGCAAAACTTGTTCTTGTATCTCGGTCGACTTATTCCCGCAAATTGTTTTTAAAATATCGCTTATCAAGATAAGGTCGGAGCTTGGGAACTTTCGTGGTGGATGGAAAAACTTTCCTCCCGGAGGAATCGCTGTCCTTGTACTCCTTGTACGGCAGGCTTGCGTCCGAAAGATTTTTGTAATGTTATTTACGTTTTTTTAATTTAAAATGTGTTTATTTAATTTTGTAGATAACAACAGTATTTGAGGCTTTACTCACGAGCAAGAGAGAGAGAGAGATATTATTTTTTTCTCAGTACACTTCACGGAAGACAATCTGCAATTTTTATGCCTTTATGAACAGCGGCTTATTGCTGCCAATCAGTTAGGTCCGCAAGAGACAACAAAATAAAAAAAAAAGCTTACATAATAAAAATTGATAATGTTGTTAGCATGTTGTGTCCCACTGCTGGACAAAAGCCTCTCCGCAACCTTCCCCGTGTTGACGGTTGTGTGCATTGGTGTGCCAGTTCACAATGTGTCAAAACAAAAGTATCTTTTACGGGGCCTGCCGAGTGGCCGCACCGAGTTAGGATGCCGCCCCTTGGTAATCAGCTTTACAGATTTTAGAAATACATCTATCTATAATATGCATTCTAGAACGTAGTTTGTTTTTGTATTATCTATGATATGCTGCGTTCCATGGCTCTCTGACAAACTTTGAGCTTGGTTTTGTGGATTTAAGTCAAAGACCAAGTTTGTGCACCGTAAGTCAATAAGGAAAGAATTCACATGTAATTTATTTTAGGGTTCCGTACCTAAAGGGTAAAAACGGGACCCTATTACTGACTTCGCTGTCTGTCCATCCGTCCGTCCGTCACCAGGCTGTATCTCATGAGCTATATCTCATGTTAGACAGTTGAAATTTTCACAGATAATGTATTTCTGTTGCCGCTATAACAACAAATACTAAAAAAAAACAGAATAATAAAATAAATATTTAAGGAGGCTCCCATACAACAAACGTGATTTTTTGCTCGTTTTTGCTCGATATTGATAACGGCAACAGGTAGAAGTTTGAAATATTCACAGATTATTGAGTAATACATCTATAAGTATTTATTCACTCTAAAAATAAATAATTAAATTAAAATAAAATTAATATTCAAGGAACCCAAACAACAAACGTAACAAAGTAACGTTTTTCGGTAAGGCAGTTAGCGTCTAACAGCGTTGCTCAACTTGTCGCGACTGAAGACGCAAGTCGGGCGATTACCTTACGAGATTTGCCATGCAGAGCCGGGGAAAACCTATCAACGTATACATCATAAATAATAAATAAATAAATCATTGGCTCTTATATCTAGAGTATGCAGCTTTTCTACAAGTCTTAGACCATATCTGCTCACTTCTTTTGTTTTCCCCAAAAATACAAAAAAAATACTGCTTCAAACTCCCAATAAAACTGTTTAAACTTTTTGCAACAGCACCGAACGCCACAATTAAACTAGCGGTTGCTTCTTGCAGGCTATCAATAAAAGTTAGAATTCCTTGGTCTCGTCTTCGAGGAGGGAGGAAGCCGCACGGGGTGAGTTAATCTTCGCCGCCTCATGATTCGATTAAACCAGGGAACTTGGAGTCTTAATTATGTTTTTGGATGAACCGTCACGCGAGCTTTCCAGCAGTTACACGAAGGGCTTAACAGCGCGATTTCAGCTATGTAAATGTTATTATACTAATTTTTTTACTGATTGTTCGAGATGGTGTTTTTTCGATGGAGTTTAAGTAGGTAAAGATAAGTGTATTTTACGTAAAATATTATATCTACGTTATAGGAAGTTTCCGGCAGCCTAGTGGTGAGACCGTCTGACTTGCGATCCGCAGGTCCTGGGTTCGAATCCCACGGCACGCACCTCTGTCTTTTCGAAGTTATGTGTGTATTGTTGATTGCCGCCAACTTGAAACGGTGAAGGAAAACATCGTGAGGAAACCTACATGTCTGAGAGTTCTCAATGATCTTGAAGATGTGTGATGTCTGCCAACCCGCACTTGGCCAGCGTGGCAGACTATGGCCTAACCCTTCTCACAATGAGAAGATGGCCCGTTCCCAGCAGTGGGACAGTTTGTACAAACAGGGCTGATAAAAAAAAATATTATCTACGATTGACCACCAACGCGACGGTAATATGGTACCTATTCCGCAGCCTGAACGGTTTTACTGATTTTAGTTTTTTATGCGTGGTGTTACAATTTTTTTTTATGAAACAGCCAAATGTCATCTAAGGTAGTAAGTTCGTTATCACGAAAATTAATTATATATATTTGAAAATAATCATCATCATCTTAGTCATAAGAAGTGCACTGATGGGCACGGGTCTCCCCACGTATTTTCAAAAAGATCGATTGGAAGCGCCTATGGATTTATCCTAAATAGAGGAACGTATTGCGACAAACTCGCCTGACGGTAGGCGCGCTGTGGTCGAAGATGGAAGCACTTAGGTTACACAATAGATATGTAACTTATTCACTCAAACCTTGAAAATTCTTTAACCGTACTTCTGAAGACTCGGGGAGGGCGGGAGTTTCATTCATGTGCTTTACGCATCAAGAATGTAGAGCAAAATAGTTGCATACGGCTTTTGACAAATAAGTGATAGTGTGACGACTTTCTGTATGTTAGTCCTATAGTCAAAGGGGAGGCTAGATAAATAAATAAATGTAAAAAAAAAAAAAAAATTACTAGTATAAGTATCTAAAACTCAAAAACCCCCGATAAAAAATGCTGAACTGATTTTGATGAAACGTATTTAGTAAGAACACTCTCGATGATATCCACATTTAAATAAAAATGGTCGTCTGTAAAGTCGGCTTACGGACGATAATTTTACGTGATAACGCCATGTTAAGTGCATGCGTCACACGCCGAACGCTTAGGCCTATCGTGCTCTCTATCGCTTGTTCCGCGCTCTCGCTTTCACGCTCGGCTCAGGCGGAACGTGACAATGAGTTGAGTGACAAAAAAGATTGGATCAAAATCGGTCCATCCGTTTGAGAACTACGATGCCACAGACATACACACACACACACACGTCAAATTTATAACACCCCTCTTTTTGCGTCGGGAGTTAAAAAGGCTACTTCACAGTTCATTGTATAATATCCACCAATAATATCACGTAATAAGTAATTATTGTACTAATGCAATCATCAGTATC
Source organism: Lycia hirtaria (assembly GCA_947563715.1). Classification (NCBI taxonomy): domain Eukaryota; kingdom Metazoa; phylum Arthropoda; class Insecta; order Lepidoptera; family Geometridae; genus Lycia; species Lycia hirtaria. Next base: position 25,591,563 of record OX387381.1, on the reverse strand, counting down.
ATCGCTAACTTTATAATAAGCCACACAGTCATTATTATTAATCAAACTAATTTGCAGATGCGAACATTCATGTGTTTAGTAAATTAAGTAATTAGGTATGAAGTGAAACTGTTTGTTTTCTCTCAATTAAGCTGGGATAGATTATATTTCTTATTTAGGGGTATAACTCTAAATATCCTGTTCAAATTGTCTATCTCTGGTTTAGTTTGTTCTAGGAGTTAATGTCTTCTGTGCTTTTAGGTGTAAGAATGGCTTTTGTGACGATGTTTCACAACTCCGCCAATGTCACATAAAATAGATCATCAAATTTTAATGCTGAGAGTGTGCTCTTACTCTATTTTAAAATTTGTATAGCAGGTTTTATAAAGATTGTTTGGAAAATACTACAGAAACATTCTACAAATACAGATGATTTTACTTTCCAAGTTGATGCGAACAAGGGTTTCTTTGTTCGCTTCGCTCACTCAGTCAATAAAGCCGCATACCGAAATTAGTTGATAATTAATGATAAATAGTATATAATTGGAGTAATTATGGAAAACATGATATTGGAGTGTTTGGTTACTGAAATAGACATCGGCTGTTGTTCACAAATACACAATGGATATTTAATATTCTGTTTGTTTCATATTACGCTTAGGTATATAAGTATAGGTTAGAGGAAAAAATAGTACCTTTATATAGATAGATAGATAAACTCTTTATTGCACACACCTTAGAACATACAATCATGAGAAATTATTTAAAAACTAGTATAACAACTGGCAGCCTTAGGCCTTATCGCTAATAGCGATCTCTTCCAGGCAACCTTAGGATGGAGAGGAATGAAACGAAAGTAATATGACGGGGCATGCAGTAATAGAGAGGGGAGAAAATTATGTATATATGTATATATATATTAATCTGAATATTTACCTACCTGTGTTACCTGAGTATTATACCTATGATAAGTACATATTACTCAGAAGTATGTTAAACTATTTTTTTATTTTATTTAATAAATTATCGTTTACCTATACCCAATTTTTTTTGTTGTAAAAGAAGAAATTTTGTGAGAGTTGTATTATTACAAAAAAAAATAATCTATAACATTATAAATTAAAGACGAATCTAACGACACCAAGATCATCAAAATCGGTCAAGCTGTTTTTGCTCGAAATACACTCGAAAAACATAACCCACCTTCGTGCATTGTCTGGTAAGAACACAGTTCAATACAATAACACAGCCATTTCAAAATAAAAGAGCATTCTCTATTCTCGACGTGCCAACACGAATCGTCTCCGATCCCGACTCACTGTTTTATGTAAATTAGAATACCTACGATATTCAAATCCAATCTTACGAACAACTGGATGTACATTATGTGATCTACTATTAAAATTGCTTCAGACGAATCAAAATAGAAACTCGTTTTAGAAATTAAGGTTATAGGATAGAGTGTCACCGCTGTCTCGTTCACACGCTAGAGGTTACAGGATAGAGTGACACCGCTGTCTCGTTCACACGCTAGAGGTTACAGGATAGAGTGACACCGCTGTCTCGTTCACACGCGATACCAATATTTCTTTTAGATACGAAATTGTTGTATGTACTTTTCATGATACTTAATTCGTAATTTAGTTTCTTAGGAACACTATTACAATGTATTATCAATAGCAGTTATTTTTACATCTCTGGATATTAGGGAAATACTAAAAAAACAGGCAAATGCGTGTCAGACTCGCCCGCCGAGGGTCTCGTACTAACCAGTAGGTATGATGAATATTTCAGAAATCGAGTGTTGAAGTTTTTTTTTTAATGAATATAGCTTATTTTATCCCGGAAACATCACGAAATCGGGAACTAAGGTGTTAAAACTTTAGGGTGAAGATAATCATTGACGAAGAGGGGAAATTATATATATATATATATATATATATATATATATATACATATATATATATATATTATATATATATATATATTCAAATTTTTCGTCATAAACCTAAAATTACACATCGTAAAAATAATTAAAAATCTGTTCTAGCATGTAATAATGAATTTCTTTCATATGATACCCTACATGATACGGTTAACTAACTTTAAAATTTGGTCCCTCATCCTCTGCATAAATACCCTATTTTTAGTAATAAAAAAAATGTACAGTTTTCAGATTGTTTTATATGTACTATAAGACAATGCTTCTTGCCAAATTTCATAGTTCTAGGTCAACGAGAAGTACCATATAGGTTTTGATTCCCTTGCAAGTGTCTAAATATGCGGTTTTTTGCGACATAAACGGCTATAACTTTTGTACGATAACTGAAAAGTTTGAAATTTACAGCTGCAACGGACTACAGATCTGCGTATATGGTTTTAATTTCAAATCGATACCTCTACAGATCTGCGTACTTATATACTTTTAATTTCAAATCGATACCTCCTCGCGTTCCAGAGACATCAAGAAGAGAAGATAACTACTTATCAAATTATCAGCTCAGTATTAAAATAAATATGAAATTAATTTTAAAATAATATAAAGGGTAGAGCTTGCAAGGTCAGGACTCAGACGTAGGGTGGAGATTTGAAATGCTAATCCCAGACGGAATTCCACTGAGACAAGACCGAGTTAATGGAACGAGCCTATCTCAACGACAATAGGAATTCTCAGATATAACTTCTTCGGTATTTATGTAATAGAAATGTTAGAGCTAAATGGATACCACTAAATTAGGATGTAACACTGAACCGTCCAAATACGTCCTGTACATTAAGTATATTTATGAATAAACTTTTTTTTTTATTAGGTAATAGGCTTGCGCTAGACCGCTAACTCCGGATTGGCAAGTTGAAGTAACAGTGGGCAGGGCACATAGCACGTAGAACTGGCGGCTGATGGGGCCGAAAAGTTCTCGAATGGAAACGACGAACCGGCAAGCGCAGCGTAGGAAGACCACCCACAAGGTGGACAAAAGATATCAGAAAAACGCTGGATGCAGGTTGCTTCCAATCGGTCTTTTTGGAAATCTATGGGGGAGGTCTATCTCCAGCAGTGGACTTATTGTGGCTGAGATGTTGATGATTAAGGTTTTCGCAATTGTTACTCATTGAAATGAAACAAATTCACTGACCACGAACGCTACAGTGTTCAAAACGTTAGGTCATAAAATTATGTAAAACATACGTGATAAATCCGTTAAAACTTGTTTCATTTCAATAAACTCGAGAAGATGTCCTTGAACTTTCAAAATAGGACTTTTCAGGAATCAATGAAATCGACAGTGAGTTTAAAGGTTGTCCCAAGTTCTCGATTTCACAATGTTTGACAAATTGACGAAAGCCGAAAGCCAGTCCTAATCTCAACAGACCTTGAGTTGACAGACCTCATGGCTTAGTGGTAGTACGTCAGCCTTATCACCTCGTGGGTTGGATCCCCATCCAGTAAAAACAATTCTGCTGAGCATGTTTGTTCTGTGTCTGGGTGTTTATATGTATTATACGTATGTTATAAAATGTATATAATTATATGCATTATATCAGCTATCTGGGTCTCATAGTACAAGCTTTGCTTAGTTTGAGGCTAAGATGGTGTTGTATGAAAATGGATAACTCTTTATTAAAAGACCACATTGTACAAACATATTAAAAGAAGACACTATGGCTAATCTTTCAATAGGCAGCCTTATCGCTTAGAGCGATCTCTTCCAGACAACCATGTACGGAGTAGGATAGGTAGCACTGATAGTCGCTTTTATAACTAGAATATATAAAAAAAAATGCATACGCAAAAGTGAAAATAGTACAGAAATAACTTATATCTATATAGTATTATTATATGCATACATATGTCTAAGAAAAAGAAAGGAAAAGTAGTTATTTACTCATTTAAATAGTGTGCTTTCACAAGGCTTTTAAAAACATTTAAAGAGGGAAGCACGCTTGAAATCCACTGGCAACTCGTTCCACAGTCTGACTGTAAATACTCGTAGATGGTGTTGTGTTGTTGCTCTCCAATCTTATTTTAATCACTTTGTATGCTTATACTCGTAGTTGATGATTAATCTAACGTCCGCAAAACGTCAGATCCCAAAAGTTACCAAAACAATTTCAGTGTGTTTATAAAACAATTTTTCCTCAGGATTACGATGGTGCCTGAGGAAATCCTAAATGGACCGTGGGTTAAGTAAATGAGCTCGTCGCTTCCCCGAATTCGTATTAACTTTTTATGATTTCCCGTGAACTCACCCAAATTATTTTTCGTGAACTTTGGCTGGGCTTTCCATCAAATCGTTCTGCTTAAGGCGCCGGGACATATACTGCACCTGTCTCGTTCGCGTGCGACATAATTATCTTTTTCAAGTCAGTGCCAAAGAAGGGTTATGTTGTCGAGAGTATCTTTGTATGAATATATCTTCTTTGGCAAGCGGTGTCACTGATTCGTCTTGCTTATATATACATAGGGTTTATTATTTACCCAACTGACTGACTGAGTTTTATTTTCACAGTGTTTAGATATACAAAATGACTAGTAATTGAGAAAACTTTCGTTATCGCATACCGATACTATCGCTGGTTAAATGCGTCTATTGGCCTCTTGCGTTCTTGGTCATATGCGTCGATCCCTCGTATACTTCATAGGATAGGCACTATCCGAATTTCCTAGGACTAGTAATCGTTGTGGAGATGCAAATTGACGCTGTACGTTGTCTGTCGGTCATTTAAGATTATTATAGTGCCTTTAAAGGTTAATTTTAGTGTATTTTTAATGTACTTGCGAATTTATTTAACCACTTAATTCATAAGTTTTGATCTAATAAGTAGTGTCATATGCAAATAACAAACGTCAAACATACCTTTGCGCCTTAAGCTATCTTCGAACTCACTTTTTTAATAAAAAGTGTAACATATAAATTTTATACACGTTTTGATTTCAAAATTCTCTTTTTGAATGTTTTACTTTTTATTTTAATCACGTTTATTTGCAAATTCATACTTTGTGGCAAGTAATTAAGTATATTTTCACTCTAATTACTTGCAATAAATCCGGGTGAAGTTTTAGTTATTTCAAAATTATAAAAATTTATAAATAAAAAGGTTTGACATTTTTCACAATAATGGTTTTCATTGAAATGAAACAACATTTAACGGATTTATCGCATATACATATTTACTTAATTAACAATCGTGAAAACTGTAGAAAACATTAATAATGGTATTGGTTCTGATAGCTATTTCTGATAACCTATTTCTACATTTAAAAAAAAGCTGTATAAAAAAGGATTATTTTCATCTCCACACCTTCGTGGGGGGTATCGTTCAATTGGTCTCCCAAAATAAGACTAATGTGTGAAAAATTATAATTATATAATTTTCTTCTCAAATGTGATTTGTCCAGATAACAGAGACTAAGGTGAAAAAATTACGTCTCATCTGTCATTTCCAAATTATTGATATTCGTGATAATCCATTGGTACCATTAAAAACTTTCATTTTTTGAACACTCTGTGATTGTAACTTTTCGAAATTTATACTATAAATAAAATACTTTATTCGTTATGGTAGAGAGATTATTTATCTTTTTGCAAAGTTGTCTTAACAAACAATACTCGCTCGCTGCATGATCTTCATTTAGATTTTGTTTTTATCTGCTAAACCCAACGAGATACGTGTCTCAACATAGTATTGGTAATTCTTGTTATTGGAGAATCACAGCGGATCTCATGGCACCCTAAAACAGTTCATCGCAGTTGGATCTCATAGCCTGCTCTAATTATTTATTTAATGGTGTGTTTGTGCCGACCACATAAGATTGGTGGCGCTTGCAATTTAGTTTTACCCTGCTCTACTCAGAAAGTTATCTATTACTTTACTGGCAGTGAAAGCGTAAAAATTATAGTAAATAATAGCGTAAATAAAAAAGAAATTATTTAATATTTTTGACTAAAATTTTCGTTCAGAAAACATAAACTTGCCACAAATAGTAGTCTCGTCCTAAGCTAGTATATATTCTATATCTGAATTCACCACCGGCAGCGTGGCGGAAAGATTCATCGCAATCTTTAACGGCGACCCTTCTCCGAAATTTAACGCCACGAAAAACATTACCATCTGATTTAAATTCATGTTTCTCGTTGTCATTAACTGGTAATAGGCTCTCCATCAGTCAGAGAGGCCTTGAGAGATCACAACACACCGAGATCTGTAAGATCTGTTTGATTTTAGATAACAGAAAGCGTCCTCCGGAAAAAAAACGAAATTGTTAGGTGCAGTGAAGGCGTTTGAATAATTGTTAGTTGCAGTGAACGTGGTGAAATAATTGTTGATTAGCGCATATAAAAAGTAGAAATGATTGTTTGAAGTGATTGTTTTATCTGTGTTGTTGATGCAGTAAAGAAGATTAAATAATTATTTTTAAGCGTAATGAAGACGTTGAAATAATTATTGTTAAGAGCACAGCAGTGATGGCGTTGAAATAGCTGTTGTTAGGCGCAGTGAAGGCTTTTAAAGAATTGTTAGGTGCAGAGTAGACGTATAAAAGATTTCTGTTCTCTTCGGTGACGACATGATGAGTATTCTGTAGTATTAGGTCTCATTTGTAAATTCCGCAAGGAGACGTGGTCCATTGCATTCTAACCACACTACAAAATTCGCGACGCTACAGAGCCCAGCGCGTAGCAACCCTCATTCATCGCCATCCCCGAGTACTGTAATCCAGTGCTATAAATAATTTAAACAAAGCCTCCTGCTGATTGTTGTTGACAAAGATCTCCGTATAAATGGGAGTAGATTAGTTTCCGCGCTTCGGATGTCGCGGGCGGCGCGGCGCTTGGCTTCTATCGAGTACTTATTTGTTTAAACAAGCCTGTTTATTGGATCCTGTAGCTTCGTGATTAATATTTGACTGTATATAGTTATATCTCACTCTGCGTACAGTTAATTAACTGCTATGTACCTATGGTTTCGCAAGTGGCTTTGCGTTTCTGAGTGAAATATGGAAACCGTATGATCGTACTGTACGACTTTTCTACTTAGTGTGTTCGTATTTTTAAAATAATAATAGTTTTTTTTTATTTCATACTATAGGTACCCTAACCAAACAAAATTGTTCGATCCAAACAAATTATAATTTGTTTGAATCGAACAAACAAAATGTAGATATAAATTTAATTTAAAAGAAACAAAATTTTTCAACATACATATTTATTCAAATTCAAAGTATTTATTTGCACAGACCAGTCTTTTTGAAAATCCGTGGGGGAGCCCTTTATCCAGCAGTGGACTTCTTGTGACTGAGATGATGATGATGATAATTTTCACAGACATAGGTAAAATGCAGATGTAAAGTACATAATAGTGACCACCATGCTCTAGCACCATGGCATGCAAAATATATGGTTGATATTAAAAAACATTACAATATTTTAATTATAAATATAAATAAGTGCTAGCTTATAGGCGCCGTAATTCAAACCGGACGTGATATGTAACTATTTTTATTTTAGTATTACGGATACAGCGCCAAAATAGTGATTTAAATAAACATAATGAACATTATTTTCCAACCACCAGTGCTATATAAATGTTGGAGATAGAAAGTGGCTATTATTATTAAGCATTTAGAATGTAATTACAAATCGATGTGACCTTTGTGCCTACGCCAAAATTATAATAAATCATGTGCAATCTACACTATTAATATAATAATAATATTATAAAGAGGAAAGATTAGTATTTTTGTATGTTTGACATGAAATAACTCAAAAACTACTGGACCGATTTAAAAAATACTTTCACTACTAGAATACTACGTTATTCCCAAGTAACATAGGTTATATTTAATACTAGGAAAAAAAGGGATCCTTACTGTTTGTCTTACGCGTACGAAGTCGCGGCGGGCATTAATTATACATTAATTAATTAATTATACATAATTAAATGATATTACCTACCGACTAATAGTCAAGCAAATGAAATTTCAAGTCCCAGAAACCAGTTATCCGGTATATAATCTGGTGCCGACGCGCCACCGAAAAACGGAATCTGAGTTGACACAGTCACATGGTTGGAGTTAAAATGGTTTTCTACGGCGCTATTAGTACGACGCCGGAAACCAGCGACGGCACTGCATCACGCGGCCAATCTACGGCCACATCGGTGCTATCCAGCTGCGCAATGCCGTATAGCACGGCATAGACATTGGATTGGTCTTTACATCGAATGTGTGTTAATAACTTATTACTGGAAGATTTCTTTTATACATACACGAATAAATAGTACGTAAGACGTAGATAAAATTTATCACCCAAATTTTTCAGACAAAATACCCAGTATTGTCATTATTTTTGCTTCATATAATCCCATTAAAATAATTATACCATCTCTTAATATCACCGAGCTCCCAAAAAATATTGCTAACAGGAAAAGCCCCAATGAATAATCAACGCTTCTAATTTCATTTCCTCGGACAACTTTCCGCGAACTCGTAAAAATAAGCTTTCCCGTAAAAGAGAAATCATGAACAATGAATAATTCAGCTCGCTTGAATAGTTGTCTGTTACGATTCAGACATAAAATCTTGTAAGCGGATGATTTTTTCAAAACTAGCGAGATTTCACTGGGCATTATCGCCGCTAGCGATTGTCAACTTTACGAGTTTTATGTTAGAGTTGGTTTTTGGTCAGCGGTCGTGTCCCTCGGGAAGTGAAAGGCGGTGTGATCGATTGCGAGCCGAGGCGGCTCGACACTTGTAATTTCCGAAGTGTTGCCCGTCGAATTATTGTATTTGTTCTAGTTTTGTTGGCTCTCGGTTAATAGCCGGCGACGGTTGCGATATTTGCTGCTCTTGGATTTGATTGGTTTTGTTTGTTTTTGGCTGCAATAAGAACGCGATAACTTGGCGAAGAATGCCATAACGTAAGCATTTATGAGGAAACTCCATTTTACTAGAAGAGTTTGTGCGGTATTTTATTATGAGTTAAGTTTTAACTTTTTTTACGATGAGTTAAGTAAAGTTAATTAACCAAGAGCCAGTTAAAGCAATCGTCATAGCTAGATAAATAAATATACTCTTCATTGTTTACACCTTAACTAAAACCCAAATTGCATAGCGAAAAGAGCTTACATGCTAGTTAAACAACAGGATCAAAAATCTCTGTTTAATATATTTTTTGTAGCAGACGTCTAATTTATAGAAGCATCCGCCTTTTTTTTTTCGTAATTTCACTTCACGTTTTATAAAACGGTTTGCAGACCACTACAATTAAATTTTCAAAGTGTAATTGTTTTCGAATGAAATGGCTGTAAAATATGAACGGGCACATGGACATGACAAAGTTATGAAATATTCATCGCTCTACTATATTCTGAAAAGGTAAACTGAGCTGTAGCAGAGAAACAGGGAATAAAATACAGCATTCCGACCGGGATCCAACGAACAGTGTATAAAGCGGTCGCTTGTGGCGAGGTGTAGTTTGCAATTCAACTTCACCTTCTATCAGTTCACGGATGGATGCCTTGGCTACTGGCCTAGTGGCTGTTGTATGGTCAAAACTATAAGAATAGCGATCTTTTTTAACCTACTTCCAAAAAGGAGGAGGTTATTATTTCGACTGTTTTAGGGTTCCGTACTCAAAGGGTAAAACGGGACCCTATTACTAAGACTCCGCTGTCTGTCTGTCCGTCCGTCTGTCACCAGGCTGTATCATGAATCGTGATAGTTAAACAGTTGACATTTTCACAGATGATGTATTTCTGTTGCCGCTATCATAATAAATACTAAAAACAGAATAAAATAAATATTTAAGGACAAATACAAAAACAAATACAACAAAAGTGATTTATTGCTCATTTTTGGTGGATATTGATAATGGCAACAGGTAGACGCTTGAAATATTCACAGAATATTGAGTTATATTGACTTTAAAAATAAATAATTAAATTAAAATAAAGTTAATATTTAAGGGGCCCTTACAACAAACGTGATTTTTTGCCGTTTTTTTTATAGATAATGGTACGGAGCACTTCGTGCACGGGTCCGACTCGCACTTGGCCTTTTTTATGTTTGTTCATCGATCACTTCGCCAATTATGAATTGATTTTGATGATTCTTTTTTTTATATTAGTTTTCTTTCCGAGTACTAGCCTATTTAGGCTACAGAGTGTTAGTCTACTCGGAAGTGTTAGTCAAGCCATTTGGCTTGATGGATTCTGACGTGTGATATATTGTATGGTTTATTTTTCTATTTTGAGTATCATATTATGCTAAATTTTTACGTCAAACAATCTTAAACGTAAAATATAAAACTATTTTTTTTATAAAACTAATTTTTTTGCTTAGGCTATCTTAAGAAGAACCAACTCAACTTGCTTGCGCCGTTCAATGAGAGCTAAACTATTTTACAAGGTTTTATTTAGTTTCACCTGTCCCGATGTTTGTCATCAAATCTTGCAAATTAAATGTGATCCACTTCCCGGTTACCGATTGAGCTGAAATTTTGCATACATGAGTAAATCGCGTGACAATGTAATATTATTATGACATGGTGCTGATCTGATGATGGAGCTGGAAGGTGGCCAAAGGAACTTCGCAATGAAACGACACAACCTCATCGAGTTTGGGCTCATTTGAATCGTCATGACGATTAGTTTGTGTTTCAATGGTAACCAAGGTCTGATGATGGAGCTGGAAGGGGGTCATAGGAACACTTTAATGAAACGACGCAACCCCATCGAGTTTCAGTTCCTTTGATTCGTCTTGGCGAGTACTTTATTATTAACAAGAACATAATAAAAGCTTATTTTTAAAAAGTTTTTTTGTATATATAGATACTTGTTTGATTTCGAAACAATCATGCCGTTTGAACCTCGTAGATGTTTACTGCTTTTAAAAGTAATAAACAACAAACAGAGCAAAATATTGCGTGATATTAAGCGTTTTATTTACTTGTAAAAAAAGATTTTAAATAGAAGTTAATAATATAACAATTAATTTAGTTTTTACATAAAACAATATGAAGTTTGTTTAAATAATTTTCCATTAGATGTGATTTAAAATACCACAACAGTCATTATTTTTAATTGTTCTCTCCAAAGAATTTTTTTAAATCACTCGATGTTATGCCTTAGACCAAAAGCCATGTATGACTTTCTGATAGAGTGGGCACGAAACATGAATGTTTGTGTTACCGCTGTAAAACACAGAAACGCTGACCGCGGCCGGAAACAGCGCTTCAGCGCTTTCTTTACGTAAACAAAAACGTTTTTGTACAAATATTTGTTATGAGCCATGCCTTTATCGTTGATTTCACACGTTGTAATGCCAAATTTTGTCATTCAAAATACAGAACAAGTATCTACATTAAAATAAAAAACAAAATACCTGAATAAGAGCGCTTCTTAGGGTGTAATTATGTTAAGCTTGATAGGATGCTGTGTGTACGTTTTCGTGAGAAAGTATGCTCAAAGACTGTGTATAAAAGATTTCAATAAGGATGCTTAGGATAGTTATTTAAAACATTTATTTATAACTTAGAATTTGTCGGAGGTTCGAAAAAAGCGTAATTTTAAAATGTTGTGTGTTGTATTATTATGTGCAGTGCACATAGCTCGTAGAACTGACAACTGACAAAAAATAATTCCCCCTTTTATCAACGACTAGCTTCGTCCGGTAGTTCTTTTATGTAGTTTGTACGGAACCCTAGGTGGTTGAGTCTGACTCGTATTTGTCCGATTTTATTGTTTCCAAAAATATTTGTTTTAAATAACATGTTTTAATATAGATACTTATTACTAAAACTATCCTGTTTGCAATTTATCGCTTTTTTGCGATATTTTCTACTTCAACAAGTATCAATGTTAAAAGAAAAACAAAATACCCGACTACAAGAAAGAGGTTTTTGCAGCCTAACTTATGTTTTTTTTTTTTTTTATGTACCCAGTGTCACTCTCACAACTAAGACGAATCTATTGACACCACTCACATCAAAATCGGTCTAGCCGTTTAGGCTCTAGGGCGTGTCAAATAAATATACATACATACATACACTCGAAAAACATAACCCTCCTTCTCACGCAGTCGGGTAAAAATAAAATGCATTCCAACGAAACAAGCGAGAAGTCTGAGCTATTTTAGCGCTTTTCTAGTTCAGTCAGTGTTCAAAAGGCTCGTGAAGCCTTGAATTTATTATAGCGGGATAGGCAGAACATTTAGAAGGTTAGTTGAATGAATAATGCTGGGAATACCCCAGTTTCTAGCGTTAGGGTATTGTTTCAAATTTTGCAGCTAGCTTAATTCCGCTAGTATACTTAGTCTGGCCATAAATACTGTTACAGTTAAAAATAAGAAAGATATTACATTTGAATTTATGAATCTGTCATTTTTATACGATTGTTCATTGAGTTTTCTAATTTTGGCGCCAATACATTGTACAATATTTTGCGATATTAAAATGGAGTGGGGTGATAAAGAGAACCGAATCGCTGTGATTGCATTACACAAAGTTGGTATGAAGCCAAATGCAATTTTTAAAACTCTCCATACGCTTGGTATTAGTCAAATGTTTGTGTACCGGGCTATTAATAGGTACAATGAGACCTCCTCTGTTTGTGACAGAAAAAGATCTGGCCGTCCACGTAGTGTTCGTACGAAAAAGGTGGTCAAAGCAGTAAGGGAAAGAATTCGAATAAATCCTGTCCGAAAGCAAAAGATTTTATCTCGAGAGATGAAGATAGCACCCAGAACCATGTCGCGTATTTTAAAAGATGACTTAGGACTTGCAGCCTATAAGAGACGCACTGGTCATTTTTTAACTGATAATTTAAAAAAGAATAGGGTGGTAAAATCGAAACAACTACTGAAGCGGTACGCAAAGGGAGGTCACAGAAAAATTTTGTTTACGGATGAGAAAATCTTTACAATTGAGCAACATTTTAACAAACAAAATAACCGTATTTATGCTCAAAGCTCTAAGGAAGCTTCCCAATTAGTCGACAGAGTGCAACGTGGGCATTATCCGACTTCAGTGATGGTTTGGTGGGGTGTTAGCTATGAAGGAGTGACTGAGCCATATTTTTGTGAAAAAGGTATCAAAACATCGGCACAAGTGTATCAAAATACCATTCTTGAGAAGGTAGTTAAGCCCCTTAACAACACCATGTTCAATAACCAAGTATGGTCCTTCCAACAAGACTCGGCGCCAGGTCATAAAGCTCGGTCCACGCAGTCTTGGTTGGAAGTGAACGTTTCGGACTTCATCAGAGCTGAAGACTGGCCGTCGTCTAGTCCTGATCTTAATCCGCTGGATTATGATTTATGGTCAGTTTTAGAGAGTATGGCTTGCTCTAAACGCCATGATAATTTGGAGTCCCTAAAACAATCCATACGATTGGCAGTGAAGAATTTTCCCATGGAAAGAGTGCGTGCTTCTATTGATAACTGGCCTCAACGTTTAAAGGACTGTATTGCAGCCAATGGAGACCACTTCGAATAAGCTTTTATATTTTAAATTGTTTTATATTTATGTATTAAACTAACACACTGTAACAGTAATAAATATTATTTGCAATAAAAAATAATTTTTTTCTTCGTGACAATATTTATGGCAAGACTAGGTAATTTGGATAAAACATTCGTAAGATAAATCTAACTTTTATAGAAACTTTTTCGTAGTTTGCTATGCAGGAAGACACTGGATGCAAGCTGATATCTGGTCATTTTGGATATTTTATTGTGTCAGTTGACTGATAGACTTCGGTGCTAAAGAGCATAGACTGGTTCAAATACGCACAAGCTTGAGTTAAGATAATTTAGAAGCGGCCTGAAACCATGGTCTTCTTAACACTTCTATGAGGTCACATATCCACCCTGTTGCTGGTGTTTGACTTCTGACTTGTGCTTAACAGTGCGTGGTTTCCACTCTAGAACTTTTCGGCTCCATCGTACATTAGTTCTGCGAGCTATGTGCCCGAACTACTGTTACTTCAGCTTGATAATCCGCTGTGTTATGTCTGTAACTTTAGTGCGTATTAGTATCAGTTCATTTCTGATTCCATTTCGCAGAAAATTAATATAACCAAAACAAAATAAAACCGGACAAGTGCAACTCATATTCGCCCACCGAGGATTCTGTACAAACTAGTAGATAAAAGGGGGAAATCATATTTTTTTTTATGTTTTCCTTGATAAATCGAAAAATATACCTACATCTTAAAAAAATTTCAAAACCTGTTTTAGCTTATTTTAGATTTTCTTAAACACTTTAATTAGAAAAAAGAATAGAAAACATATTTGTAATAATACTACACACTAGATATTATTATGAAACCTAGGATGTAGTATTTTTATAAATATGTTCTGTGTTAGTGTTAGGTATACCAATCTTTAATTATTAAATCAAAATATTGGTATAACATTGAATATATTTCATGCGATACTTTACCATATGTGCCATATGTCTAACCTAAATAGTACGTTGTACAGGGTGTCCTAATTCGATACGTGACCGAGGAAGCACGTAGCACGGTCACCTCGGGACCTAGTTACATTCTAAAATCACGCTGTAGATACAATTTGTAGTAGATATAAGCGTACTACTACTAGGATAGTATGAGTACGAGGCGAAATAGTTAACGACGACCTTAATTTATTTATATATTTTATAGAGCTTAGTGTTCAGAGAAACTTTATCTCGCATTCTTCCATACAGAAAGGACAAAACTGTTTTCTATGTCTAAACATTAGCCGATTTCGATAATTTTTCATAAATTGTAATGCCTCTAAGGTTCAATATAAACTTTAAATAGAATTTTATTAAAGTTCAAATAAAAAAGAACTCGTAGAAGCAGGACTACTTACGCTGCAATAAATAAAATCCTGACATTTCCACAACTTCAATTTATACCTCATTATCATAAATTATGTTGGAAAATGAACACAACTCTTTTTGTGTACAATTTAAACGTCCTTATTAGTAAACCATCGTAACTACTAAGTAACCAGACGAGACGTCCTTCAGGAGTAACGTATGCGCTGCTCCTTTAGAAAAGGCCGCCGCAAACAGTTGAATCTATAGTCTGAGAATTTGGCTCAAAAATAGACGTGACTAACCCGTTTTTTTTCAAATAAACAAATGTTGTCTGTAAAATCGGTTTACGGACGATAATTTTACGTGATAACGTCATGATAGATGCATCACAAGCCTAATGCTTAGGCCGACCGTGCCTCACTATCGCTTGTTCCGCGCTCTCACTTGCACGCTCAGCTCAGACGGAACGTGACAATGAGTCGTTTTTTTCGTACATCGATTTATAAGACGTTATCCCGTCAAAAATGAGCTACTAAGTAATTTTACGTTAAGGTGAATACAATCTAACGTGACAAAAAACATGAAAGACAGAATCAACATCTACATATAAACAAGGCTACTTTGCCCGTCACATGTATGCCCACCCTTTATTGACCACATTGGGTGCCATTTGACAAATTGATTCACTCGCCCCCCCTTGTAAGAGCGCAATTTACTAATAAAACAGTACATAAGATAGAGAGAGATTTGCGAGAAAACGAGGCTATTTGTAATTTGACTACTTATAGTATGTTTGTATATTAATTATTCAGATTTTTTAAATTAAAAAAACAATTACAACCGGCCAATACTAAAATGACGTGCATACATGTAATATGTAAATATTACGTTTACACAGTTTCATATACTTACTAACGAACATACATTGTTCTTACGAATAAATAAGAAAGAATAAACAAAAAATATTTTGTAGCAATGCAATGTTCGTCAAAACATTACAACTGGAAATATAATGTAAGTTTATAATCTCATGAAACTAATATAATATATTACCCTATATATTGTTTTGTTTAGCCTACCTATAAACCTAATACTGCTGGACAATTAAATGAAACCGCTAAACTCTATGGGCTTAATTTATTTGTCAGCGTCAAATTATACGGAAAAATTGTTCTCAATGTGTCGTCTTGAAAGCTCCTTTTTGGGGTTCCGTAGCCAAATGGCAAAAAACGGAACCCTTATGGATTCGTCATGTCTGTCTGTCTGTCCGTCCGTATGTCACAGCCACTTTTTCCCGAAACTATAAGAACTATAAGTACTGTTGAAACTTGGTAAGTAGATGTATTCTGTGAACCACATTAAGATTTTTACACAAAAATAGAAAAAAAACAATAAATTTTGGGGGTTCCCCATGCTATCGAGGAAAAGTTAAGCTGTTTACGATTAAAAAGTGTATATCAATAACGTGTACGCTGCTTTGAAAAACACCCGCAAATTCGTTTGAAACAATAGCCGATTTTTTTTTATTCAAAATAAATTGAGCCACCTATAATTTTAACCGAAAATATGTGATAACCGTTTTCATAATGGAATCCTGAAAAGTTTGAGTACTGCATTCCGCGGTACCTCATGTTCCCAGTACAATCCCACACCCCGGGACGTCGCTGGTCGTCGGATAAGGTTCGGATATCCACTCGATGGTCGTTTTATCACCACCTCGCCTCTTCTACCTGTTTTAAGGGCCGATTAACGCTGAATAAGGCTATTTAGCCCAATACGCTTTTCATTTATTGGTTAATTCTGTATTAAAGGAATGTTTTATTAGTTTGTCGATACTTTGGATGTGAAAAATGTTTCTGAGTAAAAAACTGTGTTTACAGTGAAATGGTCAGAATGAGACAGAGTGGGAATGGGAAATGGAAATGGGACAGAAATATTACAAATAGGGATGTGTAGCAATGTTTCAGATGTAAATTGTCCGCTCGAGATTTGATCAGTACATACATACATACAATCACACCTATTTTCCCTTACGGGGTAGGCAGGGCATAGAAGGCCATGAAGCGGTTTGACACCACATTTGCCCATAGAGGATAATGACTTCTGATATTTTTTTAAAATGTCGATTTTACTTTTTTTTATTTCAATTCCATGGTTAGAGGGCTATATAAGAGGGAGATGATATAGGAGGGTTAGGAGGTATTGGAGGGTAAGATGTAATATTGGCCTGGAGTGTTAAGGAGTCAGACCATCGCCCGCATAAACAACAAATTTACTCAAGCCCCTTAACTGACTTTTACAGTATGCCCGAGGAAGAGCAAAAGCTGGTTCAGTTGACAGAAAATGTCGTTTAGATCAAATAGATGATTTTATCCATTAACATCTTATTACGTCATTATTTTAGATACGCATTTTAATTTATTTTACCAGCCCTGTTTGTACAAACTGTCCCACTGCTGGAAACGGGCCATCTTCTCATTGTGGGAAGGGTTAGGCCATAGTCTGCCACGCTGGCCAAGTGCGGGTTGGCAGACTTCACACATCTTTAAGATCATTGAGAACTCTCAGACATGTAGGTTTCCTCACGATGTTTTCCTTCACCGTTTGAAGTTGGCGGCAATCAACAATACACACATAACTTCGAAAAGACAGAGGTGCATGCCGTGGGATTCGAACCCAGGACCTGCGGATCGCAAGTCAGACGGTCTCACCACTAGGCTGCCGGAAACTTAGATACGCATAAGAAATATTATTTTCTATGACCATTCGCTCGCCCAGAGTGTATAATTAACATTTAAACATAAATTATAATGCACATTTAAAATATAATTAACGGGAGTACATAGGGAGTAAAATTCAACAACTATAAGTAACTTAAAACCATGTAACAAGTATCTATATTAAAAGAAAAACAAAATACCCGACTGCAGAAAAGCAGTTTTTAGTCTCACTTACGATTTCGTTACGCTTGATATGCTGTTGAGTGTACATTTTTTTTAAGTATACGCTGTAAAAGATTATAAATGCGCATTATTTAGAATAATTCTAGTGAAATCATTTGTTTATTACGATAAAGTTTGTTGGAGGTTACGAAAAAACGCATTTTTTTTATTTTGGCGAGAGCTATATTATTATTATTACAAAAAATATAGCCTATGACACTCAGAAAATGAAGACGAATCTAATCTAACGACACCTTGCACATCAAAATCGGTCAAACCGTTTAGGCTGTAGGCTGTCATATAGAATCGTACATACCCACATACATACATTCGAAAAAGATAACACTCCTTCTTATACAGTTGGGTAAAAATTAAAAGCGAAGCTATTGTGGATATCGCAGCTTCCCGGCGAGCCGCGAAGCGAGGGTAGGTACAATTGTACTCGTAATATGGCATACCGCTCCGTTTCACAGCCACGGCGCCGTTGCCGCACAATGCCGGTGAATAGGCGGTTTGGGAATTTTTAATACCAGCACTCTGGAATTCGCAGCATTGAATATTGAAATTTGCTTTTTTGACGATGACAGGAAGAACGAAATGGTGCAAAAAAGTAAGAGAAAACTTTTGTGGTTGCCGTAACTGTCACTAACTAGGTAATTCGCTGTATGAAAGAATTGAGACAAAAGTCGGCTGCGCGTAACCAAACCTATTGTTAGGTACTGACAAGTAAGTGCCGGTCCACACAATGTGGTGCGACGCTGCGTGGCACCGCAATACCGCACCGTGTGTACACGCACTTACACAGTTTGTAATTTTTCCCAGCTGCGCAAGAAGGAAATTATGTTTTTAGAGTGTATGTATGATGTGGGTATGTATGTATGTATGTTTCTATGTTACCTCCTACAATCTAAACGGCTTGACTGATGTGCAAGATGTTTTTGTAATGATAATAATGAGATTCTTGTGAAAACTGTGTTTTTTTGTAATTTTCAACGAACTTACCCGTAATAAATAAGAGATTTTATTAGAATTATTGTAAATGCCGCGCATTTATAATCTTTTACAGCGACTTTGCGCATTAAGTATAACGAAATCTTATGTAAGTACTACTACTTGTACTTCATATTCTATTTTCCCTTTGCACCGAATTAATAATACCTACTTTACGCGTAGTCGATGACTCACAACGGCTGATTATATAAAGCGCAATACACACCAAACCGGAAACGGGTTCGGTGTGTATTGCGCTTTATATGGTCGTCGGCTACGCTGTATTGTAGTACGTTGTACGCTGCTACGACGTAGCTCTACGCGTTTAACGTAGCCAGAACATAATTTTTCCGATGCAAACAATATCATGCAGATGAATTTCATAAACTGGTTCTTGTTCGTACCAGTATTACAACCATTACAACCAGTATTACGTAACAGTATTATGCTGCAATGTATTGTCAGCATAGTCTGAACAAAAACTACTATTTTACTTTATTTTATATATATATATATAAATATATTTAAAAAATACAGCTGTTTAAGTGTAGGACAGACCCAGTAGTCACACGCGTAGGCCGTAAGGAAGCCTAAAAATGACAAAAAAATATTTAACATTTATGCGCCCATTTTATTTTTTAACACCATCATAAATTTAAGCTATTTTTTGTTTGCTTTTACATTTGTTTTGTCATCATACAAAACATTCAATTTTAATTCTACACCAATATCCATTAAATTAATCGAAACATTTCATTTACAATTATAACGCCAAACAGAATCTACAAAAACAAAAGCATTCATCATTTCAGTACTCACTTCACTAACACGTCCTCTTCCACTCTAAAATTTTATCTATTCGTGCATTTAATGAGGCTTGACAAACCGGGAGCGACGGGAGCAACGGGAGTAGCCGGAGTGGAGCGAAGCTCGCAGTTCGGAGTAGCGCAGCGTGAAACGATAATGACATCCAGGCAATTTACGCAACACCACTTCGAATACTTTGCAGGTGACACGCGAGGAAAATCCCGACCCATTTACCAAACCTGCCGGTAGCATGCTAGAGATGGGAATTTAATAAGTTTACAAATTTAATTGTTAAAATTGTAAATTTGTTAAGTTAGCTTAATTTGGGGCTAGGCAAGAACACTAGTGGGAGCTATGACCAGATTCTTTGAAAATAATTACCCATCCCAAAAATGCACAACGCCGCTACAGAAGTTTTCACTTCAAAAATCAATTAAATATATTCTGTGCGCTAGTTACTCAAAAGCAAGCAAGCGACAATACCTTGGGTCAGCGAATCCCGAACTAGAGGAATACAGGCATGTTTGCTAGGTGAGGTAATAAGGTAATGCAGTCCTTATTCGGAAAACCCGGTGCAAATGAATAAAGAAAGAGGTAAACACAAAAGGACCTAATGGCTCAAAGTGCATCCGAGAATAGGTCCTCGTATAAGATTGGAATTCGGGGCTAGATGGTGTTGTGTAAAAATGTCCTCCAATATTTATTATTATTATTCATAGTTAATCACAAAGCTTTAAACGTTAGTGATTGTTACATTAACAGTAGATATGTACTTAATCAGTATATATTTAAGATTCATTAAGAGTTTTATTAATTATAATTCGTTTAATATTGTATTAAAGATATCAATGCTTAAGACACTAAATATCAAACATATTAACCCTTTTCTCTAATACATATTAAAATTTCATTTATTTAAATAATAAAATTACAAAAATTCATATATTTAAAATTCACACGATATCCTAGTATATATTGCCTGTCTCGTGGGCTTACTTTCATTTTGATAAATCCATGGAATTTCTAACACTACCTACAACATGGATCAGCCAAAAACTAAAGTTTTAATACATATTGTAATGAACGAGGCCGTTTATTTTAGCTACTGAAAATTTTCGTTTATGCGCTATTTTGAAATGTTTTCTTTTTCATACATGAAACGAATAATGCGAATGCTAGCGTACCCACCACTATCCGGTGCATGCCAGTGAAATACCGGTTCTTACTGGTCCGGGACAGAATACCGCCTCCGGCCACGACACGGCTGCTCGACAGGTATTCAGAGTATTTTGCGAAGGATTCCTGCGAGGTCAGGGAAAGTGATTTTTAATCTCCTTTTGTCAGGTATTTGATTATGAATAGCTGGAGCACGAAAGTTCTGAAAGATAGTAAAAAATATAGAGAAAATTTTGTTGTTGCTTTGTATGTAAATAATGTTTACTTTGAATATTTTTGTTTATCGTTTTCACATATATTTTTTTTGGGCTGGGAGCCTTATCTCATTTTCCAAAACTTATCTGAGCGTCTAATAGGGAATCATCTGTTTGAGAGCTACGATGCTACAGACAGACACACAGGTCAAACTTATAACACCCCTCTTTTTGATTCGGAGGTTAAAAATAAAAAGTTCAACGCCCCTAAAGCAGTTTTCCCTTCAAAAAGTATCATCGAACTAATAACGTTATCTGACGTTAGAAATCAGTCACTTGCGCAAGAAAATGTTTCTTTTAAGCGAATTAACTACTGCCCGCCATTTCCGTAGTTGTCCTATTTGCGCATTTCCCGGTACACAAAGTTAGATGGTAGTTGCAGAGTGCTGTTCCAGTGACCACAAGTGGCGCCACCTCGCACCTCCACTGCAGTATTGCGTTAAAAGCAATTCATTGCACCTGAGATTGAATATAACAATCACTCGTGCCGCAGCTATTTGTTTCCATTTACTTGAAATATTCACAGGTAAAGTATTAAATATTTTAATGAAATCGTGATTAATTTATTATAATATAATAGACGTAACTTCAACTTTTGGGACTAGTCATTTAGGTCCACTGGACTTTTTGGGTAAATGGACCTTTTGGAACTTGTCATTTTGGCCCACTGGACCTTTTGACCCACTAGACCTTGTGGCCCTGAACGTTTTATAGAATTTCCATTTCACGGTTTTATTACGAGTGAGTGTATGTATTTTACTATAAAAAACGAATTACATTCATTATCAATTGAGTCTGTTTGGATAAAGAATTAACGTGGCAAAATTGAGAACTAACGTCTCAATTGAACAAAATAATAAAGAAATAAGTACAACAGCGCCCTCAATGCACATTAGTTCTCTGTCCAAACAAACTCTACTTAAGCAACTAAATAAAAATAAATCGGATTACTCCAGACAGATAAAAGAAAATAGTTCAAATGCTCAACCGCAGCCGTTTTTATTAACTAATAATAATTATTGACTATTATTATTATTGACTTGAGCTATTTATTTTTTATAATGAATCTTATCAAAATAAATAAATTAACCCGTTGAAATGAAGGCACTCGTCGCTTGCCTGGCTAGCTCAATAATTTAATGAAACGCCAATATTTTAGTGCACGGTAATTAATGGTTGCTATTAATTACGCTAAAATAATTTACCACTAGTGCCACTCATGCGTTAGTGAGTGCAACTAGGGATGTACTAGTTGTGGCTATGATTTTGGCCGGACAATGAGGTATGTAAGGCCAATGTTCAGGTATTCTACAAATTTGCCTACTAGCAATGAAAATATCCGAAACTTGAAAACTTGTAGTTGTATTACATGAAAAAACTTACAATTACAGTTACACCATAGTTGTAATGAATGGGCAAAAATTTACAATTAATTATAAAGTTTGTTTTACTAGTCATTTTATTATATTTACTATATGGGTCCGAATGCTGGACAACAAAGAGGACGCATGAACAGAAGGTGCATACCAACGAAATGAAGATGCTCAGATGGGCGGGAGGTGTAACTAAGCTGCACAAAATACGTAACGAATATATACGAGGCAGCTTGAAAGTTGCACCAATAGTAGACGAAATTACCTAAAACCGTGTCCGTTGGTATGGCCATGTCAAAAGACGAAGCGAAGACCATGTGGTACAAATTGCATTGAAAATACCGGAACAAAAGAGAGGTAGTGGCCGCCCGCCACTGACCCGGTGGTCAAATATTGAGAGAGACCTTAAGAAAGCCCAATTGCCCGAACCGACAACCCAAGATCGTTTGACTTGGCGCAGGAAAGTGAAGAGACCCGACCCCATTTAACGGGATAAGGGGAGGAAGAAGAAGACAAAGTTTGTTTTTACATTAGAACCAAGTTTTCATGGCTTATGAACTTGAGTAGGCGTGGAAATAGAAGGGTATACGGAAATCTCTATACGTACGAGACAAACCCATTATTGGTCAGTTATTTTATAACTTGTATGAGTATTAACATTAAAACCTATGTATGTAAAACCTTCGAAAATGTAGATATGGCCACTGGCCAAATGTCTAGGCTTAAAAAAGCAATATCATTCGAATTTCGGACTATCCAATTTTAATAATCCGTAATCGTTCACGCCAGCCCTATTCCAATGTGCAATGGTCTGTAGGTTTTATTCCAATAAGGCGTAGGGTTGCCCCTCGACCACATTTCGTCGCTCCAGAGCGCAGCCCTCGTCACAGATTGACAAATGACACGGATTGGGGCTACGACTTACCCTACATATTATGCAGGTAGCGGATTATTTTTATAACGATTACTGTATTGACATTGGGAATGTATTTTTGAATGTTCGACTATATTTAGAGGATTTTTTTCATTATTAGAATTGAAATTAAACATAGACATAATTAGTATACAGATACATGCATAGTAGCACAATATTACAATATCCATTAAACAAGCATGATTTAATACGCTTTTACTTTATTTTAAAATACTTAAATTCAGATATAGCTTGTCATATTATTGTATACAGTTTTTTTTTATTTCATTTTAGAAGTTATAAATGTAAAGATTTGGATCTTGAACTGGTGCGATGTTTTTAACCCCCTACCCAAAAAGAGGTGTGTTATTAGTTTGGCATGTGCATCTGTGTATCTTTATATCTGCCACCTTTTTGATGGATCAGCCAAGTATCAGCTGGAAGCTTTGGAATCAGTGGACCGGCGAGCTGTGAGGTTAATCGGTGACGATAAACTAGCTGCCAAGAAGCTACTTAGTCTCGAGCACCGCCCTAAAGTAGCATGTCTGTCTATTTTCTACAGGATTCATTTCGGGGAATGTGCGCAAGAGCTTCACGACCTAATTCCACCCTCTCCATTTCACTACAGGACTAGCAGAAAGTCGGCGAATTACCACCGGTACAAAAATCCGTACTCAGCGATATGAATCCACATTCCTGTTGCGTACTGCACAAGAATGGAATTCTTTGCCGCCATCTCTGTTTCCTGAGACCTTTTTTGAATAAAAAGTAAGCATTGCCATTCAGCGAGGAAATGCGATCAGCATTTTGGGCACTTTTCCTGAAACTGGAGATTGTTTGAACTATCCATAAGCTTTGATGCCTATGGATAATATAAATAATCTCCAATTACTCAGCATTACAAATATTTATTATTTCTAGTTTGAGTATAATTTGTGTACATTGTGTACCTATCTAATTCATCATCATCATCATCTCAGCCATAAGAAGTCCACTGCTGGACATAGGCCTCCTGCATGGATTTCCAAAAAGACCGATTGGAAGCGGCTTGCATCCAGCGTCTTCCCGCCACTTGTATGAGATCATCTGTCCATCTCGTGGCTGGTCTTCCTACGCTGCGCTTGCCGGTACGTGGTCTCCACTCGAGAACCTTTCGGCCCCATCGGCCATCAGTTCTACGTGCTATGTGTCCTGCCCACTGCCACTTCAACTTGCTAATCCGCTGTGCTATATCGGTGACTTTTGTACGTCTACGTATCTCTTCATTTCTGATTCGATCTCGTAGAGAGACTCCGAGCATAGCCCTCTCCATAGCTCGTTGCGTGACCTTG
Organism: Lycia hirtaria; assembly: GCA_947563715.1. Lineage (NCBI taxonomy): Eukaryota > Metazoa > Arthropoda > Insecta > Lepidoptera > Geometridae > Lycia > Lycia hirtaria. The sequence goes on along the minus strand of OX387381.1, from coordinate 25,566,994 downwards.
AGTTTCCTTATAAGGCCCATAGTTAGGGACCACGTTTCAGTGCCGTATGTCATCACTGGTAACACACACTGGTTGTAAACTTTCGACTTGAGGGACTGGGGAATATTGGACGAGAAGACGCTTTTAAGTTTCCCGAACGCTGCCCAGCCGAGCTGGATACGACGATTGACCTCCCTCGTAAAGTTGGACCTGCCTAATCGGACCGTCTGTCCTAGGTAGACGTATTCGTCAACAACTTCAAGAGTGAAGTTCCCCACAGATATTGGGGTGGGCACTACATGGGCGTTCGACATAACCTTCGTTTTGTCCATGTTCATTTTGAGGCCCACCCGTTGGGAAACTCTATTGAGGTCTTCGAGCATCGTACTGAGCTCTTCCATCGACTTTGCCATGACTACTATATCGTCGGCGAACCGAAGGTGAGTGATGTACTCGCCGTTAATATTGATGCCGAGCCCTTTCCATTCCAGAAGCTTATAGGTATCTTCCAAACCGGCGGTAAACAGTTTCGGAGAGACAACGTCTCCCTGCCTCACGCCTCTCTTCAATGGAATTGCCTCCGAGTTCTGGTCTTGTACTCGGACTGACATGGTGGCGTTGTTGTACAAACACTTCAGCACTTCGACATACCGATAGTCAATACGGCATCGCTGGAGAGCCTCAAGCACCGCCCAGGTCTCGATCGAATCAAAGGCTTTCTCATAGTCCACAAACGCTAAGCAAAGGGGCAAGTTATACTCTTCGGTCTTCTGTATCACTTGCCGCAGCGTGTGGATGTGGTCTATGGTACTATAACCTTTTCGGAAACCGGCTTGTTCGGGAGGCTGGAAGTCATCGAACCTGCGTTCAAGACGATTCGTGATGACCCTTGAAAACAGCTTATAGACATGGCTCAGAAGCGAGATGGGTCTGTAGTTCTTCAGCAAAGTGTTGTCTCCTTTTTTGAAGAACAGCGCCACCACGCTTCTGTTCCATGCTTCTGGCGTTGTACCTTCAAGCACGACGGAATTGAAGAGCCTCTGAAGGACTTTTAGTATCGGTGTTCCACCCGCTTTCAGTAGCTCTGATGTAATTCCGTCGTCACCCGGTGCCTTGTTGTTCTTAAGCTGTTTCAAGGCCATCCTAATCTCATACAGGCTGATGTCCGGGATATCTTCGGTATAATGTCGAGTCAGTTTGGCTCTTGGATCTTTGCCCAAACTGCTAACAGGTTTTGCGACCGATGTGTATAACTGTCCATAGAACCTCTCGATTTCCCTCAAGACTTCTGCTTTGGTCGACGCTAGACTGCCATCTTCCATCTTCAGCTTCGTCAACTGGCTCTGCCCAATAGACATGTCTTTTGCGAACACTTTGGAGCCTTTATTCCGCTCTATCGTCTCTTTAATACGATTAGTATTAAAGGTACGGATGTCGTGTCGCATAGACTTTGATATGAGTCTATTGAGCCGCCTATATGACTCTGCGTCACCGGAAGACTGCAGTTGCAATGAGCGTCGTTCAGCCATGAGGTCGAGGGTATGGCTCGAGAGCTTTTGCGGTCTATTTGTACGGTGGGGTTTATAAAACTTCGCGCCCACCGTACGGACAGTTTCCACAAACCTGTTATTGATCTCATCCACCGATGCGCAGCTCTCCAGGCACTCGAAGCGATTTGATAGTTCGAGCTGAAAGCTCTCGGGGTTTTGGATATGGGCGCGAGTGGGTCGGAGTGTAGACTTCATCATACGGGACCTCTCAAGTTTAACATTAATATTCAAAGTGCCTCGTACCATTCGGTGATCACTTCCGGTTTTAACCATGTTGATCACAGAGACATCATTGAATATTTGTTTCTTGGTGGTCAGGATGAAGTCTATCTCATTTCTCGTAGAACCATCGGGACTCAACCAGGTCCATTTCCTATGAGGTGGCTTCTGGAAGAAAGAGTTCATCATGAAGAGCCCCTCTTTCTCCAGAAAGTCGGCCAACCTCTGTCCCCTGGGGTTCCGTTGTCCATATCCAAATTGCCCCACTCTCAACTCACTTTCGCATTTCCTGCCCAGCTTCGCATTGAAGTCCCCCATAACAACATTAAAATAGGTCTCAGAAGTGTGTATGGCCCTACTAATGTCCTCATACATCACCTCCACCTCATCATCCGAGTGTGCCGAGGTCGGTGCGTATACTTGGATGACCTTCAACGAATATCTCTTGGATACTCTGAGTATCAGGTACGCAACCCTGCTCGATACACTGTCGATGGCAAGAATGCTGTTAACAAGGGACTTGTGGACGAGAAACCCGACACCACCTTGGGACGGTTGGTCGCCCTCCCGGTAGTAGAGTAGGTTACCGGATTTCAGGGTTATCGTGTCCTCACCCTCTCGTCGGACTTCTGATAACCCCAGGATATCCCAATGTAACCTACTCATTTCTTCTTCCAGCTCAGCTAGCTTCTCGTCTGTCCTCATCGTGCGAATATTGTGTGTTACCAGGGCCAGTCGTCGTTTATGCAGGGGGTGGTAGCCGGATCTCTTCCGGAGATTCTTAGCACCCCTTGCTCCGCCGTGACCGGGACCGCTACCGTAGCCCGGAATAGCGGAGCTGCCGGGGACTGGGGGCCTGGTTATTTTGTTAATCTTCATTAGGGTTTTTGCCATTACTCGCCACGCTTGGCATGCGGGTTGGCGAGCGCAGTAGATGGCGTTTTCCGCAGAGGATGCTGCTGCCCATCTCTGGTAGTATTTCCCTTAGCCGGTTCTTACGGCACCCACGGGAAGAGAGGGGGAGGTACTATTCTAAGCCGGTACCCCACGGACATATTTATATCCCCTATCTAATTATTTTGTCGTATTTAATAAAGTAACTTATAATTATATCCGATTTTTTTATTTTTTTTATTTTAGAAGTTTTATTTAAGACAAAGATTTGAATCTTAGCTTAAAATTATAATATCGTTAAATACACACAAAAACTTTGTATCCCAGTGTAGCAGGAAGTGTATTATTTGTACTTACATTTCACTATATTCGATACACCGATGGCTGCCTCCTTGAGACAATTCCGTTTCCCGATATATGTCATAAGTCATAAATATTTCCGCTTCTATTTTCGTAGGCACCATAGGATGTATTGAAATAGACGGCATTTGTCGTCAAACATCTTTATTTTGATGTTTGTAGCAAATAGACAGTATTTTGTGTACGCCCATTTGAATGAGTGATTAGTTGCCTACGTAGTTACTAAGGTCAAAAGATTAAAATGGAAACCGAAATTAAGGCAAATCCCTAATGCTTGTCAACTTTGATGGAGAATAGGAAATTGCGTAGGCGTAGATATTCCGAGATATTACTTCAATATACGAATAGATTAGAAATTTGGCTTTTTTGATATGATATTGCCTCTTTATACGTATATAATAGGACTTGGTAAGTATTTTAATCACGATCTACTAAAGATGATATTAAATAAAGTAACTAAAATAAAATAATAGCAGTTAAACGAATCAAATACGCCGCGGTTTCGTATCGCAGAGTTTTTTAGAAAAAAATATAGCTCTATAAAAATAAAAATAAAATATTTGTGGACATTTCACACAACACCACCTAGCCCAAACTAAGCAAAGCTTGTACTATGGAACTAGATAGCTGATAGAATACATATATACATTTTGTAAATATATACCTATGATACATACTTAGCAACATACCTAGACACAGAACAAATATACATGCTCATCACACAAATGTTTGCACTGGGTGGGGATCAAACCCACGACCTACAGCTCAGGAGGCAATCGTACTACCACTGAGCCACGAGGCTTGTCTTTATACATATATATTACGCATTTTTATCCTGGGTAGGTATCGAAACCACAATCTACAGTTTCTAAGGAAGGCGTGCTACCCAGTTACCTAGCTAGTACTGTGACGAGTATTCAAATAGACGGTAGATATATTTATATTTATTTATATTTTTATAGAAAAAATTAGATCCCTGTCATATTGTCTCGTCTGAGACCACGAGCATTGCAATGTGTTTGTAAAATGCGAAAAATATATCTTTATTACATATTTAAATAAATAATAAACTTCAAAAAGAATGATAATCTTCTCACTAAGCAAACAATAATTTACGCATCTTTGTTATACAGCCCTACTTATAAGTTTGGAAAACTCAAAAACCCCCGATAAAAAAAGGCAGAACCAATTTTGATGAAACATCGCTAAGAACGCTCTCGATGAAATTCTCTTTCAAAAAATGAAACTAGATCAAAATCGGTCCATCCGTTTGAGAGCTACGATACCACAGACACAGATACACACTTCAAACTTCAAACACGCCTCTTTTTGGGTAGGGGGTTAAAAATACATATCAATAATATTCCAACTATATGAATGTACCTGTAACATGTACGATAGTTGGAGCTTGTGTAGATCCCAAATCAAATTACCCTACCTATAAATGAACAAGCACTATGCGCCAGAACCCAGCACTGTTCCGGACAGTAACCAGCTCCTTCGAGGAGTGTCAGGCCACGCAAGCCTCGTAAATATCCACTCTCACAATATAGCTGCTCGCTTAATTTCTAAGCCGTATTTATGTCGGCACTGGGCCTAATATCTCTACTCTGGGGGGTAATATCTCCGCCGTAGGGACAGAGGATGAAGCATGACCGACGCGGTGCCTTATACCGGCTAAAGGGTTTTATGAAGTTAAGAAACTACTGGTAAGACATAGATCTTGGCTTACGCGAAAATAAAAGTTTTGCAAAATTCATTTACATATTTTACAATGTGAAATTAAAATTATTTTTTATTAAATGGAACTGACAGTCTCAATTATAATTCAATCTATTTTTCCTGTTGATTAAGAAAGATGTTTTACGTATATTATTATTTCAAGTATTTTACGAAGGTAAGAGAGACGGAAAGGTGGCATCTTCTCACGAAGGGTATTTCTCTAGAAATTTAGAATAACAATAGACTTTTTAACTTTTCGGGATATAAAATAGCATAGGTGTTATACCAGAGTATTAGCTACCTCCATAGACAACGAGCACGCTTTCAAATATACTTGTTATACAAAATACCAAAAAAAAAACTCCTAAAATTCCATAAAACAACAATTAATTAATATAAGTTAAAATGATAGTACCTAGCAACTAAAAAAATAAACGACAAACACCAAATTACTTTGTATAAACACAACAAGGACGCTTACAAATATACTTTTAGTAAAAATAACAAAAATAAATAAGTGGCCAAGGTCGAGTCAAGATAAACATGCAGTAGAGTTCCGTAGCTAATGCTGTAATCTAAACGAAAACTACTTAGCGAGTAGTGTTTGTTTCTAAAATTATCTTGAAAAGTTTTAATTGTTTTGAATTATCTTTAGTTTTCAAAACAATTTTCATTGAAAGTATTTATATGGTCTACTATTATGATTACTCATACATGCAATCATAGGGAAATGCACGGGCTATATCTTGCACACATCAGACATAAAAATTATATATTGAACCTTATTTCTTATTTAAAAGATCTATTTAACGATACCCCATGCGATGGGGTGGGGTTGAAAAAATCAACCCTTTTTATATTTATGGAGTGCCACCCTCATTTTTCATTATATTAAAAAAATTACTACGGCAATTTGTAGTGGCTTACATTACACATCTACACGCCAAATCGTTTATGTAAAGCTGATAGTCTCTGAGTAAAATGAGTGTAAAAGACAGTCGGACAGAAAGATGGACATGGTGAAGTAAGGGTTCCTCGTAGTTACTATGGAACCCTAAAAAGGACTCAAAAACTTCTACATAATAACAATTCATCCAAAAGATCAAAGCTACGCCTTTTATAACCTCGCGCCGAATCCAATTTATTAATACTTTATTGCCTTAGATTTCCCCATTCGTTTCCCGGTTAATGTGGAAAAGGTAATAAACCTCGGGATTATTAATAAATTCAGCGGCTACGCTCAATGGAAGCGATTAATTTCACCCTGTTGCGGTCAAACGGACAGAAGTACCTCTTATTATATATCTAATATACAGTAATAACTTGTAATATCTGAGGTAACTTATCAATAAAAGTGTATCTAAAAGGTTACGTTCGAGTATTGTTGGTATTTGTTGTAATGTGTTCGGAAAAAGAACTAATGTGGAAGTGAGGGCGCTGCTGTCCTATTTCATTATCTTGTACGCCTAGCCAGTAGCAACACAATCGGCACGTCACTTCCCATTTTTTTTCGCAATGATTCTCTTTCCAAACAGATTCTAGTACTTTTATGATATTGTGGATTTAAGTTCGCGAAAATACGAAAAAATAACAGTAAGAAAAATTTGAAGCACGCAGGTAGAAAACAGAAAACACTCAAAGGTAAAAACCAGAGATTAAATGCAACCTCTTTTTACGTGTAGCGTTAAGCCGGGTAACCGAGTATAATGTCCTGCGCCCGGATTCACCCGGACCCTGAGATAAAGCTTCCCTATTGAAAAGGTCGCAGGTACGTACTTAGCGACCGCGCCTCCGGCAGCGGACACCGTCTATACCGAGCCCCAAACTTCACAACTCTATGGAATTCTATAGAGCTATTATGGAATATATAAAGAGTTGTTAGGGGTTACTGGAATTTTGGACAAATGGATTTATGGTTTTACGTAACTAGCTTAATCTCGTGGCTTTTCCCACGTATAAAGTTTTTAACCTTCTTTGAAAGCCTAAGAATTATGCCAATAAATTTAAAAATGTTTTTAATGCACATTTACACCGATTTATAAATATACCCACGTCACACATATCTGGATCCAGAAGTGTAGGATATACGTTAGCGGTCAGCCAGTTACTTAAGCCAAATTATTTTCATAAACATAGAGTTTTACCAAGCAAGTACCTAAAGAGTATATAGAGTGAAGATTAACAAGTATGTATATTAAAAGAAAACCAAAATACCGGACTGCAGAAAACCAGTTAATTCATTATAACTTACAATTTCGTTACGCTTGATACGCTGTTGAGTGTACGTTTTTGTGAGAAAGTATGCGTAAAATTGTTGTAAAAGATTATAAATCCGCGCTCTAGTAAAAATTACTTGTTTATTACGAAATAGTTCGTTGGAGATTACGACAAAATGCATTTATTTTTATTTTTGCAAGAGATGTATTATTATTATTACAAAAAAATATAGCCTATGACACTCAGAAAGTGAAGACGAACCTAATCTAACGACACCTTGCACATCAAAATCGGTCAAACCGTTTAGGCTGTAGGCTGTCATATATAAACATACATACATACATATACTCGAAAAACATAACTCTCCTTCTTACGCAGTCGGGTAAAAACTAAAATTAAAGGGACTTACGTTAATCATATATGGGGGGTGTCTGTCATCCGTAGCATGGTTGGTCTGTTAAGGGTAAGGGTTCTGACCAAGGGGTCGTCGCCAGCCCATGGCCCAGGGGGGGGAGGGCAAGTTAATATTATGGAAAATGAGAAAAATATGAATTGTAGGTACAGGTACAATTGCACGGCCTTAGGACTTTGATTGCTTTGCAGTTGGCTACATTTTTAAAATCTCTGGGGGGGGGGCGATTAGCGAGTGACGACGTATGTATAACTAACCTACTGGAAGATCCTGCCTTTTGCAACACAGTTTCTTAACTAACGTAAAAGGCAGCACCATATTATATTATTTAAATAAATAAATTATAGGTGGACATTTCACACAACACCATCTAGCCCAAATTAAGCAAAGTTTGTACTATGGAACTAGAATAGCTGATACAATACATATACTTATATTGTAAATATATACATATGATACATAGAAACAATCAGACACAGAACAAACATCCATGCTCATCACACAAATGTTTGCTCTGGGTGGGGATCGAACCCACGACCTACAAGCTCAGCAGGCAGACATACTACCAACTGAGCCACAAGGCCAGTCAAATTATTTGTTCCTCATGATTGTGTTATAATAAAGTACCTATGTTTATCTTTTTACTGTTCACAGAAAGTCAAGTTTAATTGTTTATTTTATGTAGAATATTTATATTTGTTGGCAGGCAATCACAATTCAGCGGGGTAACGCCGCAAGTTTATGGGTACCTTTGCACCAGGAACAGTTAGGGGTGGGTTATTTGACTTAATTTTTAATTATATTTGTATTATATCTTATTTTTGAATGTATATTATTATTTTATTTGGTAATACAACCTATTAATGCCTCGCGAAGGTAATAGCTGAGCGTATTTAAAATATTTTCCTCAATATACGTCTCCTTCAGCGAAATCTTACGATTATTTGTAAGTTTCGAATTGAATTAAGAAATGATTCTGTAGTTTCTGTTTTCCAATAACAATTTAGATCTCATATTAGATTGAAGCTTTAATATTTGACAATAAATTTGAGTTTGTCCATTAATTCGCCTGATGTAAAACATGTGGTTTACGATGCAGCACGCTTGCCTAGAAGAAACTATTCACTACGTTAACTTAGTTTTATGCTAATTCGGTCCACTTAAGCTATCCTCAACCCTGAACATAAGTAAAATAACGCACTTCCAACAAAATACTCGTACGTTTCCTAGTAAGAAACAGTTTTCTGCTGATATCAAACTGAGCCTTATCAGGCCCTTCTTATAAAACGACTTATCGCAGCAAAACAGAGAAAAAGCAAGTTTCCCCAATTAGAGAAGATTGACATAACATCCACCGCAAAACGTCACGACCTACGAAATACCAATCGGCCACAGAACACAATACGTGTATTGGAATCTGCCACACAGCGAAACTGTAGCTGTAAAGCTGAGGGCACATCGTAGTTGGTAAGACAGAAAGTTGGCTGAGAAATATTTTTGAATATTTGATTCAAAAATTTTGACATCCCTCTTGGACATCCATCACAATTGATCAAAATAATATACAACCGAATAGAAGGGTATAAAATTGACACTCACCTTACATTTATTATTTTTTATTAATATTAAAGGGCATGACCCCCAATCTAATTAGGGAGTTCATGTTGTTAAAGTTATTACCAGAATTATCATTAAAAAATCACATTTTTGTAATAGGTCTTTCTGTCAAGCTTTTAAAGAACAATTTAAAAAGGAAGCCTATAAACGTCTCTAAAGGATCACCTAAAGGTCAGCGAAACCACTAATATTTTTGCCATCCATAGGCGAAAAGACACATTACATACATTACACGATACATTTATCAAACAAACTTTCAGCTTTTTTACTGCTCTTTATATAAAAAAGTCGATAATTTTGTTTCTAAGAGTTAAAAAAAATACAGAAACCTTTATTTCTACTGTCATAAAGTTACATTGTTGAACATAATATACATATTTATATACTACCAGAACTAAGCGACAACATCACTTATTACAACTAAAACTACTCCCGAGTCCAACTGCGATGTGGCCTCACCTTAATCGCGCTAAATGACGCGTAAACCAACCCCCTAACACCCCTACAACCCCCTGAATGCCCCTGATAGGCCGCTAAACGATGACGTATGAAGATTTCCTTCCAAGCCGCACTAGTGAGCTGACTTAAATCACAACTTCACCCTGCGGTTCGCAATTCACCGGGACGAGATTTTTAGAAAAGGTTTTTGGGATAAGTAGTTTTTTTCCTCTGGTTTTGTTATATGATGACGCCGTGAGAGAGGAGTTTAACCTTTGGAAATTGTTAGCGGGATAGCGTAACAAATCGTTCCCTTTTTTATTTTGAATCTCAGGTTTTTTTTAAATAAATAACTGCATTTTTACTTGATATTATTATTTATTTATATGCGACGTATTTTTTAGGAATACATGTACATTTTTTTAATTCTATTTAATTTTAAGAAACTGGTCCCAACAGCTATTTAAAAAACGTAGAAGTTTTCATATTTCAACGTTAAAACTTTAAGACATAGTCATTTCATGGCTAAATTGGTTCCTGACAATTAAAAATCTAATATTAATTTTTATCATGACATTGTAAAATGTAAAATAAAAACAACGACGTTTTCCAACATAATGCGATGCCTTGTTATTTTACAAACTAATGGGAATCATTAGTTAAATAACTAGGCGAAATTTTGCTGTCACTTCGAAAACCAACACAAAATTAAGAAAAATTGTTTTTTTTTTTATTTTATTTTTTTATAGTAGATAGATCTACGATTGACCACCAACTCGCCTGATGTTAAGCGACGGTGTGGCCGAGGATGGAGCTCGTCGATCTAGAAAACGATCGATTGTCGATTTATTAAAACTATTTTACTAAGAAAAATGATACATCTGACAATATTCCTAAACCTCATTACGTATTTTTTAAGAATAGCAAATAGTTAAACAAATTATCATAAGTTTACCTACAGTCCGGAAAAAATACATTATAATTCAGATTAGGAGCAAATCTTCAACTAGTTCCGGGACTACCGGAGTTCCCTCTACAGGGCACACACGCGTCTCTAGATACCGCCAATGCGATACGGTCATATAAGTTTTAATAAAGTCACGATTAGTTAGTTTGTCCACGCGATATAAGAGGCAGATAGGCTCTCGAAGTCTCGCTAGACCGCATCCGGTATTGGTTTCACGCTAGCGAGGAGTGGTTCAATATTGCCACCGAGTGGTCAGATATTGGCGTTGGAAGACGCTATCGGAGCGGGAATCTGTTCTAACACTTCAGCGAGAAAATGATCAATAGTTAATATTGGTATTACATTTTACAGATAGACAATATTTCTTATTAGCTTTTGCTCGCTACTAGAGAATCTAGTATTATTTTCGGGATATAAATAGGTTAAAATGTATCAAGCGTTCATAACGCTATTGAGGAAGTGGTTTTATTGCCACGAAAGCCACGCTACGCATGTGTATGTAGCTTCGTTCTGGAAGATAAATTATTATAGTTTAGAAAACTGGGAAAACCGATTTTGAAATACGCAATTTATTAACTTGGATGATATATTTTAGGTTTTTTATGATAAAAACCAAAGTACCTACCGAACCAATTTTGATAAAATGTATATGGGATCACCTCTGGTATATTATACCTAACAAACAAAAAGAGAATCATTGAAAAAAAGAATCATTCATACCCGAGCAATCACTGAACAAACATACAAAAAAAATACAGTCGAATTGAGAACCTCTTTATTTTTGCAAGTCCGTTAAAATGTAAAATAATAATACGTAGCCTCTTGCAAGTCGTGCGCATACTACCGCAAAAACTTTGAACATTTCAAGTAGTTCAATGTATGATTGATAAGTAGCACGTGTTTTATTTACCCGACTGCGTAAGAAGCAGGGTTATATTTTTCGAGTGTATGTATGTTTGTATGTATGCAGGTATGTATGTTTGTATCTATATGATCGCCTACAGCCTAAGCGGCTTGACCGATTTTGATGAGCGAGGTGTCATTAGATTCGTTTTCATTTCCTGAGCATCCTATGCTAGGTATATTTTTTTGTAATAATAATAATACATCTCTCGCAAAAAAACGCGTTTTTCGTAACCTCCAAAGAAGTTTTTCGTAATAAACATGTGATTTTACTAGAATTATTCTGAAGATTGCGCATTTATAATCAGCGATTTTACGCATATTTTTTTACAAAAAAAGCATTCAACAGCGTATTAAGCGTAACGAAATCGTAAAAAATGCAATGAGTGAATGTTTAAATGTGATGTTTAAAACGTTGTGATGTGTTTGTATTTATATTTTGGACGTAATATCTGCGATGACGAACTGTATAAATTTAATCATTAATTATGTTCTCATGGAAGTGATGTAATATCTTTTTAAGAGAATAAATAATCTTTAAACCTAAGTTAGGCTGCAAAAACTTCTTTTCTGCAGTCGGGTATTTTGTTTATCTTTTAACATTGATACTTGGATATCGACCAACACCCATATTAAACATGAAAATCAAACTCATTTCGTCAGGGTTTCATATCACTCAATATCCCCTATATTTTCGCTTGCTTCGCTTCAAAAATCTGTAAGCAGTCTCATTTTACAAAGCGCTGATAAAATACCTCTCTCAAAAAAAATCTGCGCACATAATAAATATACGTGTCACCAATATTTAAATAGGTTATACAAACCTTTTTAATAATGTATACGGCTGATCGTTTTTCCGTTGGGAATAAGGTTCAAAATTGCTTAAATATTCCATGAATAAGAAAGATCTTGACGGCTGCTCCCCCGACGTGAAAACCTAATTTTCGTTCGGATGTAGCCTCTGACTTTTAACCAGGCGTTTGGGAGACTGTTACTTATTCAACTCGTTACTAGAATAACTAATTGCGAGATATGCTTTAAGATTTTTAGCCCAAGAAAACGCGCTTATTGTGTCCACTGGGAAAGATCAGCGTTTATTGAAATTAAACAACTTTTTTCTTTTGTACTGGACCCGACTGATTAGCGCATTTGCTAGTATCAAATATTGTGATTTGTTCAAATTTATGAATAATACAAGGTAGTAAGTACTAATCATTGCCTAAGTCAAGAAAACAAGTCATTTTAAGTTTCAATCATGCCTCAGAAAAGTGTTATTGACTTCCAGGGTGGCCTATCTATGTATGATCGGAAATACATTTGCTTGAATCTTACTTACCCTAATCCGTTTCGTAGAACTGTCGGATTCCAGATATTTTACTTGACACGAGTTTCTGATTCCATAAATTGATTAGTCAGAAGTTTCATTTGCCTGAACAATTATTAGGATAGGTTCCTATTTTATTATGAACAGAGATATTTTTAAGTATTTACAAAGGTTTGGTTATCAAATATATGAATTATTAGTTAGGTTTCTGTTTATTTTACACAGAAATTTTCGTACCCATAATTAATTTATCAGGAGGTTGTCAAACGATATTTCGGGATTTTAATAAAGTGTCTATTGAAAAAAAATCGTTTGCGGGGAAATGATATTCGATGTTTCATGATTCGGATTACAGGTAAGTGACAGACTTCCAGTCTGTGGGTTATATTTCACGATCATTATTATCACGCGATCCGCGACTATCACAATAATATCAAGGCAGTATCGAGGCGTATCACATTATTTCAGAAATTAATAACGTAAAAATGATTTTTATGTATGAAAATTAACTTTTTTTTTTTTAACAGGAATAAGTCCGCGTTTGACCACCAACTCGCCTGTCGGAAAGCGAAGATGTGGTCGAAGATGAAGCACGTAGACTTAGAAGATACCTATTCACTCTGACCTTGAAAAGACCAATGTTGTAATTCTCAGGGAACAAAGAAGCCGGCAATATGTTCCACTCTTTCGATGTACTTGGATCAAATTGAAAATTGTATCGATTATTTGTGATGTTGTTTTCTAGTTTTGCAACCGACGATTTTTTTTATAAGTTCATTCGTTTTTTTTTATCTTCAAAAATGTAGGTATGCGCGAGCTAGACGGACGATTGTCGAACTAGCGCGCTTCATCGAACAGCGCATCACGGGTTACCATTTTATTATTTAGCGCTTGACCGCTAATGTAGATAAAGAAAAAGTTGTAGCAAGAGGAGACATATTATCTCTTCCTACCCCAACGTTAAAAGTACATTATCATAAATACCTATATGATATAATAAAATAAATATATCTAGGTTGTCCTGCTGCTCTCTGCGGTTTTACCAACTATCTTACACGAAACAAATATTTTCCGATACAAAAAGTATCGTATGGTATGAATTAAGCCCGCCATTTACCATTTTAATGCTGAATTTTCAGCACGTAAAGTTCGTTAACCTCAACCCGTTTTCACAGTACAGAGAGAGCAGCCAGCAAACTTCCAGCCTGCAGTAATCTAATAAATAAACTTGTTCTGCACTCGAGTTGGATCTCTACTATACCCGTTCCGCACATTGCTGCGTGCTAGATATGAAAACGGCATAACTGCGGAATAACTGTGAAATTTACCGCACTGTATAACCACAGTGTAGAAAATTTTACAGTGCCTTATTGTCTGACGTTGCATGCCGACAAGGTAGGCTGTTGGGATAGAAAACCGATGTGGCATCGAGGACGCTGCGCTGTTGTACTTATTTTAAGACCACTATAGTTCCCTATCCAAATAGACTCTAGCTTATCAAGTCAGAGCTGTCGATATGGACGATACGAACTAAGAAACAAAAAGACCGCATGAGCGATAAGGCCGCCCGTTGTTACACTGGTGTGTTTTTTTTTTTTTTTTACTTTTTTGTGAATTTTAAGGTGTGTCAATTTGGTTTTATCTACATTAAACTAGTTCTATAAACACGAAACCAGAGTTCTTGCTATCTAAGTGAGCTCGAATCCCGCGGCAGGCACCTCCGTCTTTTCGAAGTTATGTGCGTATTGTTAATTGCCGCCAACTTCAAACGGTGAAGGAAACCATCTTGAGGAAACCTACAAGTCTGAGAGTTCTCAATGATCTTAAAGATGTGTGAAGTCTGCCAACCCGCAATTAGCCAGCGTTGTAAATGATGGCCTTACCCCTCTCATAATGAGAAGATGGCCCGTGCCCACCATTGGGACAGTTTGTACAAACAGGACAAAAAAAATAATAAAAAAACGACATTGGATCACCGTAAGGATTTTTATACTGTGCTATTACGATTCCCATGCGCCTTGCAGGTGGCGTATATTGGGCGCGGTTAAAGAGCCCTGTTATTTTATCTGTGGCTCAACTATAGACGAACAAATAGTTGAATATGAAACACCGAAAATGTTGAATTCTGTATTCTACTAACGTTAGTAACTATAAGTATAGGCAGGTCAGACCTAGAATGCTATAAGTACGAGTACATACGACTTGCCGGCTCGACCGGACAAGACAAGTACTTTGCCGCGCGCCTGAAGAGATAAGAGATACACGATAAAACGAGATGAACTCTCAATGTCTGTAGGTTAAAATGTATAGGAGTAAGCACTTAGCTCCAATGTAAACTGAATTGTGCTTTATTTCGTCGTAGCAAGAGTCAATATTTATTTAAAACTTTTATCTCGACAACTTCTTCACTGATTGAAATTAATAATTAAATGGAACCACAGCAAACTTGCTTCCTTTTTACCCGACTGCTTAAGAAGGAGGGCTATGTTTTTCGAGTGTATGTATGTATATGTGTATAGATGTATGTATGTGGGTATGTATATGTATGTATGTTTCTATATGACAACCTACAGCCTAAACGGCTTGGCCGATTTTGATGTGCGAGATTTCATTAATTTGTCTTCACTTCCAGAATGTCTGGATTTTTTTTTTTTGTAATTCCAAAATACGTCAAATCACTTTTTATTAGAAACTCTTGCAAATTTAATGCGTTTTTTCATAACCTCCAATGAACTATTTCGTAATAAAGAAGTGATTTTATTAGAATTAATCTAAAGAATGCGCATTTTTAATCTTTTACAGCGATTTACACATACTTTCTCACAAAATACGTACACTCAACAGCACATCGATCGTAATGAAATCGTAAGTTAGACTGCAAAAACTGCTTTTCTGCAGTTGGATTTTTTGTTATAAATAAATCAATATTTGTGGACATTTCACACAACACCATCTAGCCCAAGCTAAGCAAAGCTTGTACTATGGAACTAGATGGCTGATAGAATACTTATATACTTCTTATTTTTGTAAATATATACATAAGATACATATAAACACCCAGACACAGAACAAACATCCACACTCATCACACTTTTGTTTGCCCTGGGTGGAGATCGAACCCACAACCTTTCAGTTCAGCAGGTAGACGTAAACACACTACCAACTGAGCCACAAGGCCGGAGTTGCCTTTGTACGCTCCGCTCACTCATGTAACAAGAATGGGTAGCCAAGTAGACGACTTCGCAGCTATGAAATCATATATTTATTCGTCCAAGTTCTATGTGAGGACATCCGGGCCGATTTACAGAATACGACCATACTAGGCTTATTGGACGCAATACAGAACTATGTGGGCTAGTAACCGAGGGTGGTTACTAGCCCACATAGTTCTGTATTGCATAGGTATTATTGTATCCCTTACAATAACGAAGAAACGTGCGTTTACGTCGCTCTTTTCTTAATATTGTGTAACACGTGTTAGAATAATCATTTTTTTTTATTGAACGCAAAAATATTACTAAACATTTTGCCAAGTGCGTGTCGAGCCACGCCAGAATAGGTTTCAGCTGTTGCACTTCAGTATTAGCGGACTTAGAAACATCAGTACTAATACTATTAAACATAGACTATTAGTTCTAATCACCTTTTAACCAACTTCCAAAAAGAATGAGATTCTAATTCGACTGTATGTTTTTTTTATGTTTGTAACTCAATTATTTCGATAATTATAAATTTATTTCTTCACTTCAGTAGTCTCATATACATTTTATCAAAATCAGCACATTCATTTTTAAAACAAAATAATTGGAAAAAATATGTCAAGCAAATAACCGAATTTATTTGTTAAATTTAAACTGTGTATTTTTTCAGTAATAAACTTGCGCTTGACCGCCAACTCACCTGATGTTAAGTGACGTTGAGGTCTACGATGGAACTCGCTTACTCAAAAGAAAGCGATTCAACTATCACTATCTTCAAGAACATAACATCAAGTGCGTTAGCAGTCAAGCGCAAACCTATTACAACATAAAAAGATGGTTGTTTGTAAAGTCAGTTTACGGATAATAATTTTACTTGATAACGATGCGTCACAAGCCGAACTCTTTTTTTTTTTTTTATCAGCCCTGTTTGTACAAACTGTCCCACTGCTGGGAACGGGCCATCTTCTCATTGTGAGAAGGGTTAGGCCATAGTCTGCCA
The DNA here is from genome assembly GCA_947563715.1 of Lycia hirtaria. NCBI lineage: Eukaryota > Metazoa > Arthropoda > Insecta > Lepidoptera > Geometridae > Lycia > Lycia hirtaria. The sequence goes on along the minus strand of OX387381.1, from coordinate 25,550,192 downwards.
CGCTGGCCAAGTGCGGGTTGGCAGACTTCACACATCTTCAAGATCATTGAGAACTCTCAGACATGTAGGTTTCTTCACGATGTTTTCCTTCACCGTTTGAAGTTGGCGGCAATCAACAATACGCACATAACTTCGAAAAGACAGAGGTGCGTGCCGTGGGATTCGAACCCAGGACCTGCGGATCGCAAGTCAGACGGTCTCACCATTAGGCTGCCGGAAACTTAGGCTGCCGGAAACTTAGCCGAACGCTTAGGCTGATCATACCTCTTTATCGCTTGTTCCGCGCTCTCGCTTGCACGCTCGGCTCAGGCGAAACGTAAAAATGAGTCATGCTTTTTCGTGCGTGCAGCCGGCGTTCATCGATTAATAAGACGTTATCACGTCAAAAATAAAAAATACTCAGCCATGCCGGTTTCCTCGTCTCTTTTATCTTAATTATTCCGTGGTATTTCAACATTATTATAGCTGACATTCGAGATAAGTTACCGCACCCCATAAAATAGTGCTTGAGCCACTTAACGAGACAATTCAACTTCGACGAATAGGGAAATTACTACCAAGTTACAATGAAAGGCACCTTAACCGTTTCATAACTTTAGTCAACTTAAAGTAACCCTTCACCGCTTGCTTTAGTCTATTTTAGCGTTCCACCTTGTTGCAACAGCAATAACAGCATAAGTCGCATAGTCAAACAGGTCAAAATTAACCTATCCTCCAAAAACAAACTCATTTTCAGAACAATTTTCATTTGCTCGATTCATGACATTACACTTTGTAAGTATGGCGCCGGCTTTTAGCTTACGCTGTTGTTTCATAGGATTTCCAAGAGTGGAATAAATTCGCACACCCCACGGCATGCGTTGACACGTGTTGCGTCGTGTTATGGGAGATGGGAGATGGAAATTGCGTTGAGACCTGCGCGCGCGAGGTGAAATCACATTTAAAATTGTGTATGCAAAAAGCAATCACGTGAACGTGTTTTTCTTTGTACAAGCAAAATTACTTTTAAACTTTAATATTAACGTGTTTACACTTTATTTTTGTTTACATAAAATGGAAATTAAATACTATTCATGGAGTGACTCGCAGTCACACGATAATTACGAATAATTTAAAATTATTTTGTAAAAAAACTTCCAAACACTGGCACTAGATGGTGCTAATCGGCAAAGCAGTGCACCTCTCTTGAGTCATTAGAAGCTGTAAAGGGGTTCAGCTGAACATTTAGTTGCTTCAAGCAAGTACGATGTTTTCATCATCATCCACAGCCCTTTTCATCCCAATGCTGGGAGGCCTCTCTCTTATCATGCCATCTGCTTCAATCCTGTGTCAATCGATTCCAGAATGTATCAGAAACAAAATAATCATTAATTTCAACGTACTTTCATCAGTGGTTTATTTGATAGATTATAGGTTAAAACTCTGTCTTATGTTAAATTTTCCAATTGATTTTATTTATTTAAGAAAGAAAGAAACTAGATAACAAAATCAAGTTAATCCGTAATCATTACCTACGCAGTCAGAATATGTATTGTATCGTATTCAAAGCATGAAAGCTTTCCCTCGAACAATGTCTAAACTAAAACCATTACCCAAAAACCGCTATTCATCATAGCAGACATAATAACATTTCAATATTCATGCTATACCAGAATATAAAGAAACAAAATTGAATACGCGTTACAAAAACTAAATTATTCTGGGTTCTATCGCGAATGCGAACGTTTTTCTCGTGTTTCTTTTAAAGAGATCTTCAAAGGACTTCGCGGTACTGTCAAGGACTTTGTACACGTTTTTCTAATTCCTTTTTTATGATTTCCCCTGTGCAAGTAGGAAATGTGACCGGCATAAACACATACAACATAAACATGTGTCTACATGTTTATCTCGGGCTTTTCAAAAAGAGATTAAGATTTTTTTATCGCTTTTCTTTCAAGGACTTCAATGCAAGAACGGTAATTAAGTCTCTCGTGGAAGAATAAATAATTTGTCCCTTAGATATTTTAATTGAAAATATCCTGGAAATAAATTAACTGGTGAGATGTTGAATATATTTAAAGTGTTTTTCCAAACTTATCTACGAACTTGTATACAGTTCATAAATAAACCGGTAAAGGCTCTCAAGTATTGGTTGAGATAAGCGGCTTCAAGTCCCATCAGATGTGAAATTTTATAACTGTCTATAATTAGAGAGATTTTTGTCATTTTCCATCTCATTGGAATATTTGTACCTATGTTTTGTTTTTCATACCTTGCTGCCATAGTGTGTTTCGACACAAGGTTCAGACTTTTTTCTTTAAAATTATTTCCTGTTCTTTTCACTACGCAGGAATGAGAACTTCATCAATTAATTTAATCTATTTTATTAGTTCCGTTGTACTATAAGGAAGTTCTTTTTGGTCAATGTCTTTTTACCAGGGATATAATTACTATCTAGATACTATAGTTATAAACCATAACTATAGCATCTAGATAGCAGCGGTGCTAATAGGTGCTAAGCATAACCATACTAAGCCATAAATTTGTAAAAAGAGCACGAGCGAGAAGGATCACCCAGATCAAATTCAGTTTCCGAAACATATCCAATAAAAAACCGATAAGGTCACAAATACAGCAACTACATAACAACAATATTTATAGAACTCAGTCAAAAACTCTTAATTAAATTAAATACACTTACAAAGCTAGCTTTTATGAAAAATCCACCCACTTTGTTAATTCCATCACGTTATCGGCTACCTACGTTGGCACTTTAACGCGATTAATGTTCTAAAAACAGAATTCGTAGCTCTATTTACATTTTGGAAGTAAACACGATGTGGCAGTGCAGGATACTCTTTTTAGCAAACATATCTACGGCCAAGTGGGTCGCTTTACCCAAATCATACGACGCCGAATTAAACTTTATGATATTTACGACATTGACATTGACATTTGTGACGTTAACGTTTATGACATTACGACATCACTCAATTACAGACCGTTGAAGAAGTGAAGCTAAGGAGTTTTGGCGGGAACATCTTAGTAACGTGTTGTTGCTTTGTTTTATTTTCCTAAACTTGTGTTATTTTGAACATGAATGCTATAAAAATGGTGGTGTTTTATTCATTAAGTGTTCGATAAAGTGCGTGAGTGTGGGCAAGTGAAATAAAGCAGTAAATCGTGTGATTTTACGTTGTCGGCAAAACTCCATAGAACCTTCTAGTAAAGTCGCCACCACTTTACTGAAGCAGGACTCGACTTATAAAATGACTGTATACGTGACTTAGATTGCGACTAGAACATTTACAACTTGTTTTATTCAAGAAACTTGAAAAAAATCCTAATACTTGACACTGGCAAATGCTTTAATGCGGGTCCAATACAAAAAAGAAGAAGAAGAAGTGAAGCTAATTTCAGCTTAGGACAATTTATAACAAGTCCTTATCGAAACGCTGAGAGATATGTAAGATATATGAATTTTCGTTTCATTTAGCGAACATTATATTGTACCATTTGAACGTGTGCGTATGACTTGTAACTCTTGGTGCATTCACAGAGTCTAATTTTAATTTTAAAGTTGCATTTCACAAAAAGGGATTGACGTACATGCGGTTGTTAATGCTTATTTTGAATATTTATTACGTGTGTATTATATGTAAATTTCATGCTAATGTGTAGACTGAAAGAGCTCCATCTGTACCAAGTATATGGCGTGGGCAGTCGCTTAGTATCAATACCAATTTCATATGAAATATTATGCCGCAGCGCAGATTTTTTGCCTGAAACTAATCTGCTGATATGAAACTCACTAGTGTAGATTTTAGTACGAGAGAATAGTTTCGAATGAATTGGAATTTATATTTGATAAAATAGATTTCGTAGAGTTGAATAGTGTATTTTACAATAATATAAATTTAGCAAGGGTTTAAGCATAAAATAACAATCTGGCGTACCTACTTGAATATATGCTTTGAATTTACTGATAAAATTATGTTTGTTTGAAAAGGTTTAACGGCAATTGTATACTAGTCTTTTATGCAGATTCTTATTTTCGTTATTAGAGTTTTTTTTTTTGCCTAAAAAATCACGGTCAAGTTCTTTTCGCGTTTCAGAAGAGTGGTGGTGACTTTGTTGAAAGCTTTTATGAAATTTGTTGAAATTTTTGTTTTCATTTGCCCACATTTATGCACTTGATGGAACAGTAATGAATATAGCACCACCATTTTTAAAACATTAACATTCGAAATAGCACAAGTTTAGGAGAATAAACTTAAGTAATATGTTCCTATAAACGATTCGCCAAAAAACTGCCCAAAAATGTAAACAAAGATGTTGCCAGGGCAAAAAAAAAGCTATATCTACATATATATGACTATAGCATATATTATTCTCTTTGACATTAACTCTGGCTGATATTTATTTGTTTACATTTTTTACATTTATACATGAAAATATAGGTGGTTTATAAACACTAACAAATTTAGAGTTAACCGTCATTAAATAGTAGCTGTAACTATTTTACAATCAAAAATAAAATAATGCTATTCGATCGATTTCCCTTTATTATGAAATCCAGTAATAAAATAACAAGCATAAAATTGAATGTCCAATCCATCCTAGCCATGAAAGTGAAGAACTAGCATAAAAGCTACTACGTTATAAAATATGATGCAAATATAATCGTTCTATTTTCCATAATGCATTTTAATACAGCCTTTAATAATGCATCCAAAATAAATGATATAAGAAAAGTAGCAGCTTTATAGCGGATTTTTTTTTGCCGAGTCCACCTGACTGGCCTCACAGTTCAGTTGGTAGTATGCCTGCCTTCGAAGCTGTTGGTCGTGGGTGCGATACCCGCCTAGGATAAATATTTGTCTGATGAACATGAGTGTTTGTTTTGTGTCTGGATGTTTCTATGTGTCATAAGTAGGTATTTACAAAAACATAATAAATATTGTATCAGCTATCTAGTCTCCATAGTACAAGTTTTGTTTAGGCTTGATGTTACTGTGTGAAAATATCCATCAATTTTTAGGGTTCCGTACTTCAAAAGAAAAAAACGGAACCCTTATAGGATCACTTTGTTCTCCGTCTGTCCGCCTGTTTGTCTGTCTGCCTGTCCGTCTGTCCGGGTGTCAAGACCTTTATCTTGGGAACGCGTAAAGGTATCCTGTTGAAATTAAAACCATATACGCAGATCCATAGTCTCTTGCTGCAGAAAGATTTTTTTTTTTCTCTTTTTGCATGAAAAAAAGTTACAGCCGAATATGTTGTAAAAAACGCAAATTTCGACACACAAGGGAATCAAAACCTATGGGGTACTTCCCGTTGACCTAGAACTATGAAATTTGGCAAAAGCATTGTGTTAGAGTACACATATAGGAAAAAATCCGAAAACTGGACATTTTTATTTAATCACAAAAAAATTGTGTCTCTGCAAGGAATGAGGGCCCAAATTTTAAAGTGAATTAACCGTATCATGTGGGGTATCATATGAAAGATCTTTATTAGCATAAGCTAAAACAGATAAATTAAATATTTTTACGATGTATATTTATCGGTTTATGAAGGAAAATATAAAAAATATATGATTTCCCCCTTTTATCGACTAGTTTGTACAGAACCCTCGCTGGACGAGTCTGACTCGCACTTGTCCGGTTTTATTTTTATCTATCTCACTTTGCAGTTATTCAGCCGCTAAGTAGTAGTACGCAAGCGTTCCGAATCAAATGGAAATATTTTCAACGACATTTCTGAGCACAATGAAATTTAGCATTTAATATCTTGAGTGAAAAGCGCAGTGCATTACACAGGGTTTAAGCAGGGCTTAACTTTTACATGGACAAACGCCATAGTACGCCAAAGTACGTTAGAGTACGCCAGAGTACGCCATAGTACGCGGGGCAGGTAATGGAGGTCGTACATCACTCGTCGCCGAGAGAAATGGCGACACTGGACAATCTATCTTGTTTGAGTTTCACTATATTTTATGCAAGTACTACATGTGCCGTATGCGTGTAAAACACACGCAGGTTTTTAGTTAACTTTGCCATTTTTCGATAAAATTAATTACAGAGAAGGCAAATATAAATAGAGACAATTATTAATTTGTTAGTACCACTAAGGCTCCAAGTGCTTTCTTATAAAATTAAATTTATTGACTACCATACTGTAGTTACCCCAAGTATAACAAAAATGTATAATATAATGTTCTTAGATGAACAACTAAGGCTCACTACATTGCAGCGCCCCTACGAGGTCCTTGTACTGCATAAAATTTTTAGTTTAAGTAGTTTTTATTGTAAGAACTGTACAATGTGCAATAAATAAATAAATGTTCATTTTCATAATATCATGTCGTACAACTTACAAGGAGGTGAAATCACTGGCGGAAGACTAAATAGAATGGAAATTATACCACCAACTAAAAGTTATACTCATAAGGCCGTGGCGTAGGTTGGAGTTACTGTTCCGTTTGCACAAGAAGATATGTTGAGAAACGCGTGTGACTTTATTTATATTTGAAATTTTGAACCAAGAAATTAGCAAACATCAGCCTTATAAAAATACTGTTAAAATATACCTATTCAAATAGATTTTCATTTTAATATCTGTATAGTAATATTGTATTGTATACTTAATACCCTTATATCAAAAAAATCGCGTGCGAGCGACACATGACACCTAGGCGTCTTAATAATGAATAAATTGTCGATAAATTTAAGGTCGATATTAAAGCGCCCTCTCTCGCGTGTCACAACATTTTTTTTTTTTTTTTTTTTTATTCTTTATTTTACGTGCTTTTTCGCATAGCGAAAATGTCGCACTAGTAGTTCAAATTTCAAAAGATTACAGTAACAAAATTAAATAATATCGGTTCTGCCAGCCAAACCAAGTTTTACCATGGCTAGTATCGCTTTAGTTTTGCCTGCCGAAGGTTGCGCTAGATAGTAGTTACATAATCCAATGGAGCTGCCGTGGAATAAGAGACGTCTAGGTACCTCATTTCGGACACATTCCATCAAAATGTGGTAAGCATCTTCCTCTTTGGGGCAGTCGCGACACAAAGGTGATTCGACTTTTCCCATGAGGAAAGCGAACCCATTCAATGGAAGGTGTCCGGAACGAAGCCGTAACCACAAAACTAAATCCTGCCTTTTTAGTTCGGTGTTGTCTATCCAAGGGGAGTGTAAAGGCTGGGTTTGAATGGTTTTAAACCATATGCCTTTTTCTTGGGACCTTTCATCAAAGTATTCCTTCCATAGGTCTCGACATCTCATTTTAACTACGTGTAAGCAGTCAGTGTGGGTAGGAATCAAGGAAAAGTCTGTGCCGTCTGTGCACGCTTCCTTAGCTAATGCATCGGCGACATTATTGCCATAAATACCTACGTGTGAAGGAATCCACTGTAGAATTATAGTCTTAGACTGTGCCCACAGAACCAATATAGATTTTATAATCACGTAAGCTATCGGAACACCACGAAAAGTCGAAGTACAGCGAACCAGATGTTGGAGTGCGCTCTTAGAATCAGTCAGAATGACAAATCTGTTTTCCTTATTGGATTCAACGTACGAAAGCGCTTCAGCGATGGCAATAAGTTCTGCGTGCATAATCGATACATTACTGTTAATTTTGAATTTAGCGTAATAATTATTGCTCTCGTCAAAAAAAGCTGCTCCAATGTTGCCGTTTAATTCTTTGGAACCATCTGTGTAAATTCTGTGAAACACATTGTATTTCGCTAGTGTGTCGTCACATATGCTAGTAACTTCCGGTGTATTATAATTGCGTTTAGCTTGAACCATATTATCGATATATTTGATTGAGTTTTCTAGATTAATACTGCTGACCCAGGTATCGAGCGAAAACATTTCTAACTGTGAGCTGGAAAAAACCGGAATATCTTTTAAGTAGTCATATGATGAAGCTAATAAAGGTAGTTTTTTGTTGCGCCAAAATGGTTTATCTTTGAGATCAAATAATTCTTTTAAAATTGAGTCTAGTGGATTATTGAGAAAAGAACTTATTTTGAGTTTAAATTTTCCTGCCAAGTACTGTCTCCGAATATCCAAAGGTTGAAGGTGCAGGTCTACTTCCATGACATGAATTGGTGTCGTTTTGATGTAACCGCCGATCACTCGCATAGCTTGGTTCTGTAATCTATCTAATTTAATTAGATGAGTTTTGCAACTGTTACCGTACAGAAAACTTGCATAATCTAATCTACTGCGTATCAAAGAGATGTACAGCCTTCTTAAATGTTTTGGATGTATCCCCCACCCCGAGCCTGAAAGCACTTTAAATAGTTTGATATGCTTACTCATTTTTTGGCATAGCTCCTCGATGTGCTTGCCCCATCTTAGTGAATGGTCGAGGCGTAGACCAAGATATTTGACCGAGTCTACGATGTCCAAGCGAGTAGAACCTATTTTTAGATTGATCCGGTGAGTCATACTCTTTCTTTTTCTAGTAAAGAGGCAAACTTTGCTCTTCACTGGAGAGGCCTCCAATCCGACATTTTCTAACTCCTGCGAGAAGCTATTTAGTGCTTTTTGTAGTTTGGAATGAACGTTTCTTAATCTATTCCCGCAGTCAAACAGCACAAAATCGTCTGCGTATTGCGAAAAATATATGTTGCCTATTTTTTTACATACGTTAATAGTCGCTACATTAAATAATAGTGAACTAGCGGGGTCACCTTGGGCCAATCCCTGACCTGTGCGTCTACAAATAATGCCGTTATCTATTCTAATCATTAAATTTCTATATGTCAAGAAATTCCACAAATAATCACATATTTTTGCGCCTACTTCTAATCCATTTAAGATGATTAAAAGTTCTTTGACGTTTACGTTGTTGTAGGCATTGTTTATGTCGATAAAACATCCGAGAGTAAATTGTTTTTTTGTAAATCCTGTTTGTATCTTAGTGACTAGGCAACTTAAGTTATCTAAGCTTGATCTTGCTTTCCTAAATCCTATAGTATTATCCGAAAAAACTTGTTTAGTTTCTAGAAGCCATTCAAGTCGTTTGGTGATAACTGAATGGAACACTTTGCACAAACACGATATCAGAGATATTGGTCTGAGTGACATAGGTGACGTCATCGTAGGCTCGCTACCAGGTTTCGGAATAGGTATAATTTGTATATCGCGCCATTGTTTAGGTACGAATCCATTTATAAGGAACCTATTGTATAGTTGCAGTAGTATATTTTTACCTACTTTGGGTAAACGTTTTATCATAGAAAAAGAAATGTTATCGGATCCGGGCGCAGTGTCTGACATTTTTATGCCTTTTTCTAATTCTTGTAAAGAAATTGGAATTTCTAAGGTATTGTTTACGGAAGAGAATGTCGGTTTATCGGGCGGGACAAAATCGGGCGTGAGGCTCTGCAACAACGAGTGAATGTGGTCATTGCTTACGTATCTATTACATTTGTTGTGATAGCCTTTGAACCATTTCATACGTTTCCACATGTCACTTGATGAGGTCGTATTATCGATAGATGTAGTAAATGTTTGAAAAGATTTACATTTCGATTGACGAATTAGTTTTTGCGCTTCTCTTATTTTATTTTTTAATATATTTAGGTTGGCTGGTGTTGGGTTTCTTCTGAATGTGCGGAGAGCTAAGCGACGTTCGGCCACGACCTTGGATAACTCAATGTTCCAGTATGGTTTAGGTACAAAGTTGTTATTTGGGTTCTGATTAAGCTTTATAACGGATATATGTTGGTCTGCTGCATTGTTTATTGCATCCACGAACATGTTATACGCAACCTGTGAGTCGTCTGGTAATTGAAATTCTGTTAAAGTTTCCTCTAAAGTAGTTTTATACGACATCCAGTTAGCTTTTTTAAAGTTTCGCTTTGAGATCGGATCTATGTTAGCTAAGCAGTCTGAGAAAATTTTAATTATTAAGTGGTCACTACCTAACGATTCGTTTGTGACCTTCCAATTATATTTAATCGCTATATCCGTCGTACTGAGAGACAGGTCCGGTGATGTTTCTCGGACTTGCCCATTCACCATTTGTATTCTTGTTGGGGAGCCATCATTCAAAGCTATTAAATTAGAGCTAAGCAACGAGTCGAAAATTTGCGTTCCGCGAGTGTCGGTCTTACATGACCAACTGACATGGTGTCCGTTAAAATCACCTAAAACTAATGTTTTTTTGTTACTTAAAGATAGAACTTCCTCCCAATCTTGTCGCGTTGTCCCGTTTGGAATATGAGATGGGCAATATAATGACATAATATTTTCGAGAGAAGAGCAATTAAAGAGTTTAACATGCAAAATTTGTATGCCCGAGTTTCTTAAGCGTGATTGTACTACTTGTGTTTTTATGGACGTGTGTATGAGGATAGCTACGCCGCCATAACCATCATTCCTATCCCTGCGGAAAACGTTATAACCAGTAATTCTTAGATCCGTTCGATTGTCGTACCACGTTTCGCTTAGCGATGCAATATGAACCTTCTCTTGCGATAGGTATTGTTCAAGGTCAAGGATTTTTCCCCGTAAACTTTGGCAGTTCCATTGGATTATATTCAGTTTGTATCTATTATTTAACTTTCTAGCCATAATTGTCTAGAAAAGTTTTAAGGAAGGGCAGAGAACAGATATGTTCTTTTAAAAAGGATACCAGCCATTGTGATATTACTTTGACGACAGAAATACACTTGTCTTCGACCGATCCGTGTCCAAAAAATATGTTACTTAGTGATTCTAAAATCTTTTGAAACGAATTTTTTTCTTCACATGTTGTTCTTCTTCTTTCATTTCTTATATTATTATTTTCTTGACTACTTCTGACAGCGGGAGTGGCGCCACAGTCTGAGTCACTGCAGCAGCAGTCCCAGTTATAGGTAAAATCATTGTTTACTTTTTGACTGTGAATCTGTTTCTTCTTATTTTTCTTCATCGGATTTTTACCCGCATTGGACTCATTGCTGTGTTTTTCTTTATTGTTTGGCCAGATATTACTTTGAACAGCTGAGGCGTAACTAGGTTCGGGTGTATATATCTTGTGTTCTTGGTCATTTACACTGGAGCCTAATCTTGAAGATGGTCGCGTTCTAGGCTGGGTCAAAAACGGAAAATTGATGACTGATTCAGTGGGTGGACCGGAACTCATTACCGGCACATGCATAGTGAGTGCTTTGCGATATGAACAGTTAAAATTAGCCATGATTGATCTTATCCTTCGTTCTTTTAGATATACTGGGCACTTTTTGCTTAATGCTAAGTGATTGCCAGTGCAGTTGACACAGACATAAGATGTAGCTTCGCAATTTTCATGATTTTTACTGCATTTTGGACAGACAACCTTTTTCCTGGGGCACATCTTTCTGGTATGACCAAACGACCAGCAGTGGGAGCATTGAGTAACTGGGAAGGTATACGCTTCGACTCTCACACGAATTCCGTGAACCAGTATGTGTTGGGGCAACGAAGTACCCTTAAAACATAGTCTCACACATTCACTAGGTATCCATTCCGCTCGGTTACTGGATCTTCGCATTAGCCGCTTGACTGACAATAACTCGGCGCTGCTGCTGGTGACGCTCTTCATTATTTCTTGCTCCGTCAGGATTAGCTCCACTTTTCTGATAACACCATAAGATGACTCAATCTCGAGGGGTTTGTAGGTTCTCCAACCTTTTTCTATGACCGCTTGGCACGAAATCAACTTCTCGAGGCCGAGCTCATTTTCAAATTCTATCACGATTTTGAATGGATTTATGTATTTGATTTGTATAATCTCCGTGATTAAATTTTCTTTCAGGAACAGTGCAAAGGCGAACTGTTTAGGCAGCTCTGTTGCAGATGTTACATATGCTTCTATTTTTTCTTTAGCTATATTACTCCTTATAACGCTTCCTCTCCTGGATCTTATTTTTTTCCCTCCTCTTCCCACTTCAGTCCACGCATCTTTATTTCCAACATCTAATCCACGTTTGCTTCCTGCTCGTGTCAAGCTACGATCTGTTTGGTGTGCTCGTAAATCGTCCACCGAATAAAATCTCTGGATGCCTCCTATGTTGACTGCAGGGAGATCAGGCTCCATTTCGAGGTCCTTGGCAACCTGAGACACACTTAAATCCTCTGCCATTTTGAATAAAAGACGCTGCACCGTACGCGGCGCACACGCAATGAGCGTGCACTGCCGCTAATCACACCGGTAATTAGATTACACAATATTCAACGCGTGTTGTCGCAGGGACGATTGCGATCGAACTCTGTCACAACATTTATAAACATATAAAATCATTGAGTAGGGATATTAGAAAAGTAAGAGCTAAATTTATTCATATAAAGAGGAGAAACATTTAAAAACAGTTTTAATCAGTTATCTTTTATATTGGCGACGGAATTAGAAAAAAACATAATATATTTTCATATTACTTAGCCAATTTAAAAGATATCGAAGAAAAATGTGTTATTAAATATTTCTCCTGTCTAAGTAAACAAATTATTCTCTCACTTTTCTAATATCCCTATTCAATAATTTTATATGTTTAAAAAGGTTGAGATGTGCGAGAGAGATAGCTGCGCGCGTTGAGCAAATCCTTAGCATAAATCACTAAAATCTAAACAAATGCTGTATTTTACTAACCTACGAAATTTCTTCTGTACTTCACTTGATAAATTGAAAACTATATGCCATAGAAATATAATACTTATTACAATAGAATAAAGTTAGCATAATTTTAAAGATAATAAACGTGCTACCTATTACACTAAGTTTTATTTTACGTTTCTGGAGTAAAATAGCATTTACACGGGCATTATACGAATTATTTTCATTTTTAATTATGCTGCAAATGTAAGTGAATGAGAAAATGAGCCACGTTTTTTGCCCGAGCTAGCGGCTCGTTTTCTCATTCACTCAGATCAGGTCAGATAGGTATTTACACCAACTGGTAAATTTGTTTTCATCTGTCTGGGTTTTTTTTTTTTACTTTTTTGGCATGTATATTTTATGTAAGTATTATGCACGTATAGTTCTCGCGTATAGGTGTATTTTTCATCCAAACTTATCGAAACTTACTGATTCTACAATTTCATAGGTGTTTTTTGACATCAGCGATTTGTAATTGGGAGGCTGTTCCTTCAAAAAGAGGGAAATTGTCTATAGCGCTATTTACTGATCGATTTTGAAAATAGTTATTTTTTGTGTGTGCTAGTTTTGCTTACTTATCATCATCAACATCTCAGCCATAAGAACACAGAAAAAAAACTTTATCCAGAAGAGTAATGTTTGTCCTAGATGGGAATCCAGTTCGCAATCTGCAGCTTAGAAGATACATACCGTCTTACTTATAAATGGATGTTAAAATCTTATTCACTGAATAAGGACTTGTCACTTTCTGTCAGACGGGAACTGTCACGCGCGAAAACGGAACAAAACACTGCTTAAATAAAATTCGCTTATTCAACGCTTATAATTAACACGGATAAAAAAGAAATCTGCAGCTTAGAAGAGACGTAATTAGAGTCATTATTACCAACAGGCAATTACTTATTTCATTTAAGAAGTATCAGCAATGTTCTATGCTTCAGAATTTACGTAGGTATATTCATTTCAGAATCTTGAATTGTTTCAGCTTTTGTATGAAACACGTAAAAACTTAAATATGTTCACTGAAACCGTAAGTCAATCTTCCTTGCTTAGTATTCTAAAACTGAACTCCGCATAGTTGAGATATAGGACCCCCCTCGCCCCGCCTTCCTTGGGTGGGGCTCACACTGGGTCCTTCCAATTAAGAATGCAAAGCGGATACGGCCAGCCCGAGGCTGTGAGGAACTTAAAGCTGACTCTGGAGAATAAGCAGCGTGTTACAGCCAGTTGTAATGCCAGAATAAAATCTTCAAGGTCTTTGACGTTTGAGTATCGAGTGTGTTGCAACTGGGAAATAAGTGAATTTTGAGAAAATTACAATTATTTTAATCTACTGCTTCACGATGTTTGAGTATATTACGGGAGCCATAGCGGATAAAAAAACTCAGCAGCAGTTAGAAGCAGCTCATTCCGTCACGGATATAATATACATGACTGATGATGCATGACTATAACGACTATCCACGGCAGCTTAAAAGTGTTGACGTGTTCAAATTACACCTCAGAAGTCTATATTATACAGGTAGACCATTCAAACATATTTTCATTATATAAATTTCCAAGGAAGCCAGAGAGTTTTTTGTGATCGACAAGCTAGACTAGACGCTTGATAACATCTAGACTGTATTTCTCTCAATTAAGGCTGCTGGCACACACTGTCATTATAGATGCTTGGAGTCAAATTTTCAACCTGTGTTTGGTAGCAACGCAACCGTACGCTAGCCGGTCACCATGCTAGGGTTTCAAAACCCTAGCCTAGAATAAAAACTCAAGTTTTTTTTAAATATTTGTGGATTTTCACACCCACTCACCCAAAACTAAGCAAAGCAACAACACCCAAAACTAAGCAAAGCAACAACACCCAAAACTAAGCAAAGCTTGTATTACGGAACTAGATGGCTGATAGAATACATATATACTTTTTTTGTAAATATATACATAATTATGATATATAGAAACACCCAAACACAGAACAAACATCGCTCATCACACAAATATTTGCCTTGGGTGAGGATCGAACCTACAACCTACAGCTCAGCAGACATACTACCAAGTGAGCCACAAGGCAAATCAAGTTCATTAATGATATTCGAATACGCACCCCTCTTTACGGAAGACCATACAAGTCACTCACTGAATAATCATCACTTCCGAGATTGCGCTAATTAAACGCCCTACAATTCTAGAAGTGTAAGAGCTGGGCAGAAGCAAGTCAGCGTCTTAAATGTTTGATTATTGAATCGTTTGCAGCTGTTCGCAGCCGCATGAATAAAATATATCTAGCGCTGCGGCTCTTGAATTTAAAATCATATTATTTTACTCGGCGCTGCGGCGCTGTTGCCTTAACTCTAGTACTAAGCGGACTGGCTAAGTTAAGACTCCAGTGTTAAAGTTTTAAAGCGCTCAAGACCTAGATTTCTGAAGTTTTGCCATTTTTGTCAATATGAAAGTTTGCTTTGGAAAAGACTTGACTCACGATTTTCTTGTGTTTTAATAAAAAGAAATCAAAATCATATTTTATATTACGTATCTAACACAACTTATTACTACTTAAATACAAATGATATTTTAAATAATATTAAAAAGTCAAATATTCTTTTCTAAGGTTTTTGCGATTTTCACTCATTGACATTAAACAATTAAAATATACACGATAAATCTGTTAAAAATTGTTTAATTTTTAACGGATTTATACGGATAACGGACTGCTTAAATTTTTGTACCTGGGCGACCGAGCTCCACTCGGATTTTTTATGACTGAAAATACGAGCAAACCCGGGTTCACTAAAAATAAAACCTAGCAAGATCGATTTAATGTCCCCTAATCTACTTAGAAACCAAATTTCATTAAAATCGTTGGAGCCGTTTCCAAGATTAAGAATATATACATATATATCGTGTAAAAAGAAAATTGCTCGTTTAAAGGTAAGATAAGAAAAAAAAATTAAAAAAAAAAATGCAAATGGAAACGATCCCTCTCAAACGGAAGATCTACATAGCGAAATGTCATACAATTACAAGAAATCAGTCACTTCCGCTACGGCCTAAGCCTCTTCCCAACGTTGCGTAGTGTTGCCTCGGGCTCAATAATCTGACCCCTCGTTGACCGCTCGCGCCCACCGACCGGGAACAAAGGTCACGTTTGCAGGCCATTGTTACTGACATTTTGATAAAAAAAATATTGATGAAAATACTGACATTTTAATGTTAGACGATTTTTGTAACTAATCGAGCGTAGCAAATAAACCCGCCATTGTATTATTAGTAAATAATTGTAAATAATTTAGTCAAATTCTGTTTCAATATTTGTATTTAAATGCTCTAACTACTAATAGACAAACCCGATCAGAAAAAAAACACACAATAGTATTTAATTGTTTGTTATGTATCTGGGGCTCCACAAAACAGCGGCAAATGAAGTTATATATATATTTTTAGTGACTTTTGGACATAGAAACGATATTTTTAATTACATAACAAATATTACAAATTCATTTTCAAATGCAGTTTGCTAATATAAAAGAAAAATAAACGTTAAAAAATATGATAATCACCGCATTCAAGAGGCGTTATATTTTACTACCCAGAGTTACTTCAACTGTACATCGCTCAATGCAAATGTCTCTCGTAAAGAAGAGGGATAACATAAAACCGTCCTAAGTCACACCGATACAACTCCTCAGCCAATACGCCTGCTAACACTGCTATCCGATTGTAGCCCTAAAACGAAACGAGAGCTGGCCATCTACTGAGATTAAGATCCTTTTTACCCGCCTGCATAAGAAGGAAGATAGATAGATGAACTCTTTATTGTACACACCTTAAAAGTAATAACAAAGGACTTAAATAGACTAGTGCAACAACAGGCGGCCGTCGCTAAAAGCGATCTCTTCCAGGCAACCATGAAGAAAGGAAGGTTATGTTTTTCAAGTGTATGTATCTTTGTATTTATATAAATTATGTATGTACGAGGTTTCGTTAGATTTATCTTCACTCTTTAAGTATCATAAGTTATATTTTTTTTTTGTAATAATAATTCAATTTCTGCAAAAATAAAAATAAAATCGAGCGACATGGACGATGGTCGAACTACAGACTCTAGGATTCGCTCAATGCGCGCAGCTATCTCTCTCGCGGATCACAACCTTTTTAAACATATGATTTTATATCGAATTATTTTATATGGAATAGAGATATTAGAAAAGTGAGAGCTAAATTTGCTAATTTAGATAAGAAAAATATTTAAAAACAAGTTTCTCTTCGATATCTCTTAAATTGGTTGAGGAATAAGAAAATATATGTTTTTTTCTAATTCCGTCGCTTCATATGTTTCATTTATACTGAATGATATCTGATTAAAACTTTTTTTAAATGTTTCTCCTCTCTAAATAAACAAATTTAGCTCTAACTTGTCTATATCCCTACTCAATGATTTTATATGTTTAAAAATGTAGTGATGCGCGAGAGAGATAACTGTGCGCTTAAAATTACTTATTTGTAACACAAGTTTTATTTGTCAAAATACTAATACCCCAAAAAATGTATTACATTGTATTAAATTGTATAAAAATATCTTATTTCAGTGCTTTAAACATTTCACTATTAATATTTAGCCTTCTATATACCGCCGTTATCTCTCCGCCTACAAACTTGTCTCTCGTGTCTTGTCCTATTCTGCATTAATGTCCCGCTGTTCGTGAATTATTTAACGTCGGTCATTTAACGTAATGCCTGGCTGTTATTGTTTGACGGCCACAACGCAAGGGCATCTCTTGAGAGATATCAAGAAATTATCTTACTTATCTTAAGACGACGCAGGCTTGTAAAAGAGCGTCTACACATTTCTTGCTCCAACATTTCGTTTTTTTTCTTCTGTGCAAATAAAGTTATTTTATTTTACTAACCAAATTTATTTAAATTAAAATGCTTTAAAATATCAGCATATATTTTGTGACGTTTTTGAATAATTGTACATAAATAAAACAAAGTGATCCTATATGGGTTCAGTTTTTTCCTTTTGAGGTACGGAGCCCTAAAAACTAATTAAGCATACAATAGATGCAACTTTTCACTTTAGTATTTTTTTTAATAGTTTGGATAATATCACTGACCTTACTTCTCACCAATAATATAAATGCGTGGGCATGTTTCTATATTTCCATTATTTCCTCCATTTTATTTTATTTTGTTTCTTTTAGCATTAAAATCCAGAGAAAATAAAAAAACAAGTGTGTAATCAATTTTAATAATAATAAAATATGTGAACAAAACATCTTTGGCAGCCTATATATTTTATATAGTTGAGACATTCAGCGATATGCCCGATTGTTATAGTTTAACAGGCACATACGAGTAGAATACAAGGTCGCTTCTCGGGGGATTTTAAGAAATTATGTAACTTCTCTTAAGAGGTACGTAGTAGCTATAATTTAAACTGTGACAAGGCTGAGCAAATACGATTATGAGGGTACTCTGGTACCCTAAGGATCGCCCGTCTGATGCTTAACCCAATCAATTTTCAAATTAACCGCAAGAGAGGTTTACGCGCTGCAGAAACAATTTTATTTTCTTTGGTACCTAACGTTATTTATATAAAAATAATAATTTGTTATTTCTTTTTAACAGTGAGTGGCATATCTTGTTTAATGCATTAGGAGTTTAATCTTCATGAGTCGAAGCACTTGGATTTTAAATTAAACTGAGTAAACTGACAGACCGAAATGTCACTTGCTCAAATAATGATACCAGCTCTCAAATCAGTGATGGGGTATTTGAGTCACATCGTTCAAAAAGGTCGCAATACGGAATGAAAAGAGGTGCTTCTCAATAAATAGCAGCAATAGTAGATATTCTTGTGAAGTATGCGTCTACCTATGCGTGGAATATACCTAATCCCCTATTTCCAACAACCCTTTCTGTAATTTTTATTTCTGTCTCAAGCACGAACTGAGATCGATTTTTTTTTTATTTTTTTTTAGTTATCCATTTATTCTGTAGGAAACAAGTACGCCTCTCTGCCTGTCCACGGCTTTGCTTAAAGACTGTTAGTACCTACTATAAAGCTATAATTTTGGTATATATATATTTAAACCAATCATGCAGAAAATGTGGTCCAATGAAATTTAGATTTTTTCTTGGGGTAATTACGTTCCCCAAGAACGTAAGGTAACGTTCGTTTCGTAAGGAAATGTTTTTTTCTCAGTTTCCCCATAATGTAGTGTAGGGTGTTGTTGCATAGGTAAATAGCATAGCATAGCAAATACATATTATGAACAGAAATTTAGATTTTTAGAAAGAATTAGAATACATCGTATTGAAATAGATGACTAATCTGAATCAGTTCATTTTAGTAGCTCTTTTTAGCGCAGCACTATTTTCATTTCATAAAAAAGCGGCAACATTCAATCTGCCAGTTTACTCCTAATTAAAAATCCAACATAGTCCTTGCATAAATTGTCAAAACTGACTTTCGTTTCATGACCAGTTGTTGTTTTTTGTTCCGATTTTTGTACTCGTCCAGATAGCAGTTTTCAATGTTAGGTTATACAATTTAATGGAATGGATGTCGTCGTTGTTATCTCTTAAAGATCTGCAAAATAAAGTTTTAATTTAATTTGGTGCTATTTATCAGCCGTTTTGATAAAAAAAAAATATTTTTTTTTATAGAAGATAGATGTACGATTGACCACCAACTCACCTGATGTTAAGCGACGGTGTGGCCGAGGATGGAGCTCGTCGATCTAGAAGATATCTATTCACGCTAGCCTTGAAAATTCCAAGATTGTAGGTCTCAGGAAACAGAGATGGCGGCAACGAATTCCATTTGGCAAACATATTTATACTTATTCCCAAATAATTCATAGATTGAAAAAAAAAATGTTTATGCTTTAGAAATCTACTGTTCACAGAACCAATAGTTTAATTGGCAAAATTTGGGTCAAAAACAGGATAAAGCTAACAACAGTCACAAAACATCGACCGAAGAAAAGAGGATTAATTGTTTGAAAAGTTGTTTAATTGTTAGGACGGAATTCGTAAATGGTCTCAATGAATATAAAATCGCTTAAGTTCTACTAAGGTTTGTGTAAAAGGTTAAAGAAGATATATAATTTAATTTGTAAGCTTGACAAATATCTTGTGTGTAAAATAGATTAAACTTTAATTACAATAAAGTAGGAATGATTTTAAAGTTATTTTAGTGGGTTGATTTTTTATAAAAATTCAGCACAGTACACACAAAATACGGCTCCGTTCTCAAATTTTAAGCGTTATTTATCTACGTGCCTTGTTTTTAGAATGCTTAATCTATACAGCAATTTAGGTAATACAATTAATTATATTTCTTAAACTGAGAGCCCTTTCAAACACCCAAATAGGCCTAAAGTGAGGTGACCCTAATACATCACAAGCTTTAATTCCCCAGCATACCTCAGGTCTAAAATTAAGCTCTAAACCAAGATAGCCTAGATCACTCTGGGTCTAGACGTAGAATGCCTAAATGCCTATTTAGGTTGTATAAACTTGGTTTAGTATTATGTTTACTTTATGTTGGTTTGTTTGTAAGTTAGTAATTAGTGTTTGATAGGTAATAAGCTGCCCATGGTTAAATGTATTATGCTAATAAAATTAACAACATAATAAACAAAGCGTTAAGCGCTGCTCTAGATATGATAATTATTTGGAGGGTGCTATTTGTGTAGTTTAGGCATCCACTAAGAAATAGACTGTAAACCGTAGATGCGCTCCATCGACCGTAACTGTCGCTTAACACCAGGTGAGTTGACGGTCAAGCGCAAGCCTATCGTCGAATAAAAAAAAATTTTTTTTTCGAAAACTTGTTCTCTAAAAACTTTAAAGAGCGAATAAATCGCGCGCATATCAAAATGTTTAAACATATAAAATCATTGAGTAGGAATATTAGAAATGTGAGAAATTAATTTGTTTATTTTGATAGGAGAAATACAAAAAAAACAAGTTTTTTTATATCTATTAAATTGGCTGGGGAGAGAAATATGAATTTTTCTTCACTACTCCATCAACAGCAAAGTGATATTTGAATAAAACTTTTTTTTAATATATCTTCTCTCTAAATAAACAAATTCACGTCTCACTTTTCTAATATCCCTACTATTCCCTACTCAATGATTTTGTATGTTTAAAACGGTAGTGATGCGTGAGAGAGATAGCTGCGCGCGTTTATTAGACGATGTTCAACGGATACGTGAAAATAATGTCGCTAATCTGTTTTCTTTTTTATTAATGTTAGGTATAATAATTTAAATTCTAGCAGTGAAAATAGTGATATTGTTATCTATATTACATATGTTTGATCACATGCACGGCTGCAGACAAGTGAAATGAAGAGGTGAACTTTGTGTTTTGTGATGTCGGCAAAAATTGTTCTACCAAACTTTGACTGTGAGTAAAACTTCCATCCATCCGTCCATCCTCGGCCACACCGTCGCCGATCTATCTTGTATAAAAAAATAAAAAATAAACTTATTTTTTTTTTAAATAATGTAAAAGATACTAATTGCGCTAATTGAAAAAAAGGAGAAAACTACGGGGCTGAATTAATTTAATTTCTTTACGTTAGAGTTCTATGACGTCACAGTTCTATAGAACTAATGGGAGTTACCGGAAAGATCTACGATTGACCAACAACTTGTGTGTGGTAATGCGCCGACTTTCTGCTAGTCCTCGAAATGAATTCCATAGAATATAGACCGACTAGCTACTTTACGGCGGTGCATAAGACTAAGTAGCTTCTTAGGTAATCAGTTAATTGCCACCGATCAACCACATAGCTCGCCGTTCGAACAACTCTAAACTTTTAGCTGATATTTGTCTCCATAGTAAAAGGGCATAATGCAAAAAAATCATAACAGACCCGCTAAAGCTTATCGTATACTGGTACTACTAGTTACAATGACAACCTATGACCCTGAATAAAACAAAGAAAATTTAATGTAAGATATTTAAAATTATATCGTAAGTCTGCTAATGTCGTATAGGGCTCCATTTCTAACGCCTGCTTTTATCCGGGGTACTGTATATTTGACGTAATGAAGCGGGTTGACAAGGCGGAAATGGCCTGAAAAACATTGTTTTTGACGTCAAGGCCTTTTGGTAATTTACTAGCAGATTTTTTGAGAATTTCTGAAGCGAATTTGACTAAAATGATTACATTATTTACCAGTATTACTAAACTTAATGAGCGAGCGTAGCGAACGAACATTTATAAGAGACGTCGTGAAACATTGCTGCTGCTATTCGTGTGGGTTGGTGGACGTCCAAGCTTCTCACCCTGTTTAGTAAGCGTGCGTTATACTATTCTAACAAGGCTAACACACACACACACACACACACACATACAGTTACAGTGTTGTGTGAAATGACTACAAATGTTTATTATTTATTTATTAATGTTTTTTGATATCTTATCAAACTTTTGTCAAGTAAACATCTGGAATCAGGTAGCTCTAGTCTAGTTCATCAAGTTCTAAACGAACATGGTGAAACTATATGGATTCGTAGTTGACTACGGAACCATAAAAACGTGCAACTGCGTGACATAACGCTAGACGCACCACGCAACGCATCCAAAAAAAGCCCAACGCGACGTGTGACGCCCCACATATCCCTGAACGAGCCGTTACTCGACAAACTGTCAGCTACTAAATGTCTGACACCGGAGTAATCAATACTATGACTACACTATCAAAGCGCAGAAACCAGTCGCGATCCAAAATCCCCAGCCACGTTTTCTCTTTCGGTATAAAATCCGTGATTATAACCAAATAATACAAGTCGTATACTAGTCATATTCATGAACAAGTACTGTATGTCCATGAATATGTATAATCTTGCTCAGCTGCGACATAAATATACCAGCATAACAACAAGCACAATTTTCCTTACCCACCCGTCTCCAGCTCTCCCAATAATTGGATAGAACTATAATTGAATAGAACTTGGGAACATTTCAGTGCTTAACTCCGTAAACTAACATTCCGTCTCAAAATATGTAAACAACATTCGATTGCTAAGACAATGTTCGGGCCCGAGAGTGTAAACATACGCTTATTTACTTTCAACTTAGGGAGGCACTACGTTCGCTGAATAAGAATAGGCTAGAGGGAGAACTTCTAAAATAACTTATAACGAATGCTATATAATGCTAAATTTGTGGTTAAACGATGGGCAGACTTAAATAATCATGATCGTTGAAACTGCTGTATATCCCGAAGTATAATCGATTTTGATGTTTTTTTTTATGTTTGGACACGTAATTTATTCATTTTTCTAATTTTAATTTTAATTTTTTTAATTTCGAAGGTATAATGTTTTTTTTAAATCTAATTTTTAGATCCACAGACACCGGAGCCCGTGACTTTTGTCAATTTTACTAAATATTGCTAATATACATACAATGTTACAACAAGATTTTTCTTTGTAACTTACCTAACTTATTACTATATTGTGTGTATACCATGAACATACCAGCGACCCGCAAGCAGCACCCGATCACGAGTAGTATGAAATTTGAAAAATAAAACTTACAAGGCTGGCTTATTTCTGCTTCCAATAGGACAAAAAATAATCACATCATATTCATCAATGTTTTTAATTTTTTTTGTGGTAAAACATATCCACATAGTAAGAAAAATTAGTCCTAAACACTATGGGCCTAGGTGAACACACCACTTGCAGGTTCTGTCGCACCAAGGACGAAACGCCAATACATGTCCTGTGCGAATGTGAGCCTCTGCACCATAGCAGAAGCCGGCGAAAACCTTGGAGGTCACATAATCTCACCCGATGAGATAAAAACCTCCTCCCCCAAGGCCATCACTGACTACATGCTCAGCATTAGACTTGGAGAGGTGCTGTAAGTAATAGGGGATGTCACAATAGATCTGTAAAGGTCGCAGTGACCAGCCGGGGCTGCCAAAGCCCATTTGGCCCCCTAACAAAAAAAAAATCTTGGATCTTTTTCAATGATCATATTTATTGCTTTTTTAAGGAGTATGATTTAGGAATAATTAATACCCAGTCATAAATAAGTTCTTTTGAAAATATTATTATGTCACTGATAGATAGAATATATAATATATATCGCACAATGAGACTAGGTGAGGCATAGAAACTTTCAGTGGTGTATCTGTTTATATTCTGTGCGTTACCTACGTAAGCCGATGTGTATGTATTTAATTAGCAAACTTAGTGTTATTAACAAAGTTATAGGTAAGCATAATTTATTACTTGTAATTTCGTCCTAACTTGCCAATTTATTCATGCCAAATGAAACTGTTGTGAAAATTATTGTCCTAACAAACCAAATAATTTCAACAAAAGATACTACGGAAAATGCCTACGAAAACTCTACAAAGAGTCTACGGCACTAATACTATCCAATGCTACAGCAGAATTCCGCCGGACGTTAGGCACTAATACTATCCAATGCTACAGCAGAATTCCGCCGGACGCTAATAAAAAAACTGTTTTATATGATGAAAATGTCTACGAAAACTCCACAAAGAGTCTACGGCACTAATACTATCCAATGCTACAGCAGAATTCCGCCGGACGTTAGGGACTAATACTATCCAATGCTACAGCAGAATTCCGCCGGACGCTACGACAAAAACTGTTTTATATGATGAAAACGGTGATGGTTATTATGATCAAAAGTAGCCTATATCTGTTTCCAGCTTTACAGCTATTTCTGTACCAAATTTATTTAAAATCGGTTCAGGAGTTGCAGTTTTTTTAAGTAGTTATATTTTTGAGCTTGCCCTCTTGACTCTCCTGATGTTAAGCGACGTTGCGGTCTACGATGGAGCGCGCTTACCTAGAAGAAACACAAACTAAAAAAAAATGAATTGTCTCTCGATTAATTTATACATAATCAAGAGACAATTCTCGGTAAAGTTACACTATGTATAATATATACAGAAACATATACTTATCGAGTTGTCTCCATGCAATTTGCAGTAAAGTATAAACTACATAGTAATAATAGTTTAAAGCTATTACAGTGTTATGAAGTTTTAGCAACGGGTAGCGTTTGAAAGCGGTCGAGTGCGCATTACTGCACTACACGATAATAGAGCTTAGCAGGAATTACGTTGCAGTATGTCTACACGAGCACGACAGTATTAGCGCTGTAATCTACAAGTATGTTTAGAAAACTCAAAAACCCCGACAAAACAGGCTAAGCTGATTTTGTGAAACATAGCTAGGTTAATGAAACATATGTAGCTGTACCTCTAGCTACATATGTTTCATTCTTCAAATTTCTGTTTAAAAGTAGATTTCTCGATGAAATCCACTTTTAAACAGAAAAAAAAATTGGTCATAATCGGTTCATCTGTTTGAGAGCTATGATGCCACAGACAGATACACAGATACATACGTCAAACTTATTAAACCCCTCTTTTTGGGTCGGCAGTTAAAAATATTACTAGGAATGTAGTGCGGCCACAACTGACTACCCGTATCGACTGAATCCCATTGAAGGTACTAACTGTTGATTTGACTGGCCTTGTGGCTCAGTTAGGAGTATGACTACCTGCTAAGCTATAGGTCGTGGGTTCGATCCCCACCCGGGGCAAACATTAGTGTGATGAGCATGGATGTTTGTTCTGTCTGGGTGTTTCTATGTATCATATGTATGTATTTACAAAAAAGGTATATAGGTATATGTATTCTATCAGCCATCTAGTTCCATAGTACAAGCTATGCTTAGTTTGGGCTAGATGGTGTTGTGTGAAATGTCCCCAAAATATATATTTATTTATTTTTCGTTGTCAGATTAGCAGTAACTTGGTTTTCATGGGTTTTAACTTTAACAAGAATTGTCGGCGTTAAACGATAAGTAATTATAACCGACGTGAAATTAATAAGACACGATCATATTTGTACGCAACGTACATATGATGAAATTCAAAGTTGTTTAGAATGAAGTATTATGTGCTTATAAAAATATATAGTGTACTTTCTATACGAACTTATTCCATCCTGTCCTTTCTTCTGTCCAATGGTGTAGGTATGCGTTAAAACGGTGTCATTTTATGTTTGATATTCCAGAACCCGGATGGAACGCTTTGGTTGTACCTTTATTGTGCGAACCGCTAAGTTTTGAAATAAACTCCCGAGTGTGTTTTTCGAAATGGATATAATTTGGGTATTTTTAAATTGCAAGTGACTTCAACGGTCGCTTAACATCAGGCGTGTTAGCAACCAAGCGCAAGCGTATTGAAATCTAAGATTTTTTTTACGGATATCACGTATATTTAACACAAGTTTAATTACCCATTGCAGCATCCGTAGTCGCATTTTTGAAACGTCAGGTCATTGTAAAATAATATACGCGTTAGATCCATTAAAATTGTTTAATTTCTATGAGTTACAATCGCAAAAACCTTACAAAATTCGAGAATATTATTGAAAAAAGATTCTTTTAAGAGGAAAGCATTTCGTCAAATATACTTAAAGGTATAAATATTATGATGTCACAACTACCATTGAAAGTTACCATGTTTGCTTCAAATCGATCCGTTTGTGTATTATATATTGTGTACTTTTGTATACCAAAGTTACCTCCAAAGTAGACATTCGACTGCTGTTACAAATGAGTTGAGTTATGTAGAAACTAATCTTGTAGATAAAAGAAAAATAAGAACTAGATATTAATAATTGTTATAAAGAAAGTGTCAAAAACTGAAACAACCGACTTCAAAATGCACAATTTTGTTATAAAAATCAAACCACTGAACCGATTACATTTTTTCTTAAATTGTTTTATATAAATTACGGAGTCATATATTTTTATTTATTTTTCTAAGTTTGACTATAAATAAATTTAAAGTCAATTAAACGTCCCTTCATAAAAAGGAATTACAAAATTTGAATATGTCACCCCGAATTCATCCTGGCGCAAAGATACCCATTTTATCGCCAGCATTACCCATCTGAATGGTAATGGCCATATTTTATAAATTCGATTAAAAATGTGAAAAGTTCTAAAACAACAAACACATAGACGCATTCTTTTCTTAAAAACAATAACACAAAAAGCATTATTTCCTCAACCAATCAATTTGCCCATTACGTAATGCGTTCTCATTACAATACAAATATAATCAATTTAGGCCAAAAACACGAGGAAACCTTCGATTTTTCACGTAAAATAACAACAGGGAAAATCGCCGCTTTGTTTGAGAAACAATCTTTTAACAATTTGTTACGGATGAGGAATGGGGGAACTTTGCTCACTGTGATATAAATGGAGATGATTCTGACGATTATTATCATTTTTTCGCTCTTATAAATAGTTTCGACGAAAAAATCTGAAAATTAATATTGAATTGTGAGCTTGTGTTCTGAAATATATGGAGCTAATCTAGACAAAGTGTGGAAATGCCAATTCTGATATTATTTCAGCATTTTGTTTGACTTATTGTTTTAATCGGGCTTATTATACTTACTTTGAAGGGCTATTTACAATTCATTAGATTCGAATTCGATTCATCATCATCATCATCTCAGCCACAATAAATCTACATGGGGGACATATGCCTCCCCATGGATTTCTAGAAAGACCGGTTGGAAGCGGCCTGCATCCAGCGTCTTCCTGACACTTGTACGATATCTTCTATCCACCTTGTGGCTGGTCTTCCTACGCTACGCTTGCCGGTTCGAGGTCTCCATTTGAGAACTTTTCGGCCCCCATCATCCGTCAGTTTTACGTGCTATGTGCCCTGCCCACTGCCACTTCAATTTGTTAATTCGCTGTGCTATGTCGGTGAATGTCTACGGATCTCTTCGTTTCTGATACTATTTGAAATCTATATAGGTATTCCTCTTTATGATTTATATTCAAAATAAAAGTGAGGAGGATATGCCTATTTTCTGAATCAAATACTATTCCGATAAATTGTGACTAACCCAGAAGGATTATAATGAAATCATGATGCCGGTGTATATTCTGGCACATGATCAAAATTATGATTTAAATTCTCTTCTCAACGACATTCTGCGTCATTTACTTTATGTAGGTGCCTACGTACCATGTTGGTATTGACTTCTTAGGGTGGATTTTGGTATCAGCTCGTGATGAAATTTTGGTATTAAATATCCGGTCATATACAAACTGCGGTCATATAGATTTGCTCAGTTTTAATTTGTTTTAGTTTCAATTTCAGCTCAGTTTCCGTTAGGTATGTAAATCCTATCAAACAAACAAAGAATCCAAATATTATTTCATAAATGGGAGTTATGCAGTAACAAACAAAAAATAGACATTGAGAACGTCATTATTTGAAGTCGGTAAAAAAATAAGCATAAATCAATAAAATATGCTCGATATATCTGTAGAAACATCGAGGCGTAGTCCCAATCTCGAGATTCATGAATGAGGAATGAATTCACAGAATAATAAAGTTATTTATGAGTTACGAAATGGATTCATCAATACGCTGGGTTCTTGATGGACACATGAATTCATTTACATAACATATTGAACTCGTATTTTATGCATAAGTACCTACATATTTTTCTATCTACATTTCTAGCTTTTTTAAGTTAACCGCAATCCCTATATCAGACAAACTTTTTTATTTTTAGGGTTCCGTACCTCAAAAGGAAACAACGGAACCCTAATAGGATCATTTTGTTGTTCGTCTGTCCGTCTGTCCGTCTATCCGTCAGTCCGGGTGTCAAGACCTTTATCTCGGGAACGCGTGAAGGTATCGAGTTGAAATTAAAACCATATACGCAGATCTATAGTATCTTGCTGCAAAAAGAAAAATAAAATTTCTCAGTTTTCCTAAAAAAAGTTACAGCCGAATATGTCATAAAAAATGCACATTTCGACACTCACAGAGGAATCAAAACCTATGGGGTACTTCCCGTTGACCTAGAACTCTGAAATTTGGCAAGAAGCATTGTGTTAGAGTACACATATAGGGAAAAATCCGAAAACTGGACATTTTTAATTTAATCACAAAAAAATTGTGTCGTTATGCAAGGAATGAGGGTCGAATTTTAAAGTGAATTCACCGTATCATATGGGGTATCATATGGAAGAGCTTAGTCAGCATTCATTAAAACAGGTTTTTAAATATTTTTACGATCTATATTTTTCGGTATAAAATGGAAAATAAAATAAAAAATATGATTTCCCCCCTTTTATTTACTAGTTTGTACGGAACCCTCGGTGGACGAGTCTGACTCGCACTTGTCCGGTTTTATTTTTTGTCGGTATAATATAATAAACATCTTGATAGAGAAGATACTAGACCTTAGATAAAATTGTAGAAACACAATTAGATAAAAGCTTCGATTTTAATTATTTCTGTCTATATAGTTTTATAGTTTATACTTATAATCTTTAAAATCACATCTTTGCTTTAAGTAGGCTAAGTAAACTGTGTAGGTAAATAAATATTATACCTTTAGGGAGTACTCACTAAAAACTTACTAGATCCACCGTTTTCGATGGTAATGGGGATTTTTCTTCTAAATTACTACTAGTGGTGACGGAAATGGTGGTGGCTACTGCGACCATTCCATTCTGACGCTAGAATTTACTCAGTGAACTAGTCCAACATGCTGGGCCTTACCGAAAAACGTTACTTAACTTTAACCAACGTCTTAATTATCTGTCTTCTTTTAGCAAGAGTCATCACAAGTTAGCGAAAAGTTGACAAAATATGTTAAGCATTGCTTAAAGTTAAGTAACGTTTTTCGATAAGGCCGGCTATATTTCCTCACGATATTCTCTTACTTTCTTTAACTCTAATTGTTTTTATACTTACCATTATACAATTACCTGCAAACTGAAATTTAGACGCTCCAATTAATAAGCTATCATCGTTTGAATACAAAAATAAATGAACCATATTAAAAAATCCCCAACACTAACGCTTGATAAAACTTACACTAGTTTTTCAATTATATAGACATTAGATCTCACCATCTCAAATTTTTTTCCCAAGTTTTCACTTAACCTCGTTATCGGGGGCAATTGGCCCTAAATTAACACGTCATTAAGCCCCCGCCCGCTGGCCTTTGGGCGACATTGAGCAGGGCGCGACACTTGGGCGGGTGTTGGGTGGAACTGCTGAGGAAGGTGGAATCATATCGGGAGTTGCTTAATCAGCTAGCGACGCTCATTGCGGGTGGGTAGGTGCGGGCCTGCTCTTGATTAATTACCTTTTTGATAATGTTCTAAATATGATACTTTTTTGGAATCATTTCTAACCTTTTCAAGGCCGAATTATCATCATTATTTCTCTTGATCAATACTTTGCGAAGCAAGTTTTTTTCAAATAAATGATTTTGGTAATAGTCGTGAAAGAATTGAACTTAATAGTTCAAACAAACAATAATATTATACAAAATTATATACTTATACTTATATACAAGTATAAATGTAGATTCGCAAGTTGTTTTCCTTCTCCGTTTGAAGTTGGCGGCAATTTTACTTCGAAAACGGGTAAGAAAGTAGTTCGCTTAAGAGGTGTTTGCCGCGAGATTTCAATCGAAAGCCTGCGGATCGCAAGACGATCTCCGGCTAGGTTATTAGGCTACCGAAAAATTGCAAAAGAAATCCTACAAAGATCGATCATTATAGTTAAAAAAAAACGGACAAGTTCGAGTCAAATATTTTGTTTTTCTTTTAACATAGATACTTATTTTCATGTGTCTATACGGTCACGGCTATGGTATGCGCCGGCGCAATTGGCGTCCATCCACCTTCAAACTTAAATGCCTAGCTGAATACAACAATGTAATATTATTATATGTTCTACGCAATAGTGCACCAGCAGTGCCAAGAACTTATATAACGTTAAAACCCACAGGTTTAACTAATGGCTTGATAAGACAAAATTATTACCTACACAAAAAGAAACTCTGGAACTAGATCTCTATCTGTTAATACAAATAGTTTGCCAAGTTTTGTACGAGTAACAAGTGTAGTCTTTAGGTATTCATGTTACTTGGAAATAATGAATGAAAGCTAGAATTTACCTGCCTATCCACAGTTCTAATTTTGAATGACTTCAAGAAAGAGGTTTTCAACTTTGTTGTAATCCGGTAAAGTACGAGTTTACTCGCACACCGAGGCTTCTGTACTTCTATGCATGACGCATGAACATGAATACTGACACTAGGGATAATTTAGTAATCTAAGAGTATTTGTAACTTTACATATTTTCTACAATCTTGTGTGATGAGCATGGATGTTTGTTCTGTGTCTGGGTGTTTCTATGTCTAAAAGTATGTATTTACAAAAAAATTAACCGGCCATTTGCGAGTCGGACTCGCGCACGAAGGGTTCCGTACTATTATCTATAAAAACGGCAAAAAACACGTTTGTTGTATGGGAGCGCCCCTTAAATATTAATTTTATTTTAATTTAATTATTTATTTTTAAAGTGAATAATATAACTCAATATTCTGTGAATATTTCAAGCGTCTACCTGTTGCCGTTATCAATATCGAGCAAAAACGAGCAAAAAAATCACTTATGTTGTATCGAAGCTCCCTTAAATATTCATTTTAATCTGTTTTTTAGTATTTGTTGTTAAAGCGGCAACAGAAATACATCATCTGTAAACATTTCAACAGTCTAACTATCACGGTTCATGAGATACAGCCTGGTGACAGACGGACGAACGGACAGACAGAAGAGCCTAAGTAATAGGGTCCCATTTTTACCCTTTGGGTACGGAAACCTAAAAATTATATGTATTAAATCAACCATCTAGTTTCCATAGTACAAGCTTTGCTTAGTTTGGGCTATGATGACAATAAGTCGTTTAATCTTAACATGTGTCTACATCTCTCAGTCAAATTGATTTTAGCAGTGTTATTTTATTTATTTATTTAACAACACAAAACTTACAAAATTTGTTTTTATGGTACCTAAAAACTACAGCTAGTTTGTACTGGTACCTTCATTCGCAGCGCGCTGACACTTGTAACTGCGCTTCCTACGCAATCGGTATTCTATTACACATATACATATATTCAGCAAAGTTAAACAATTACATTGACATTTACATTTAAGGGTACTATTATCAACTATATTGTATAAAAGAATTATCCAAATCGGACTACTCTGTAAAAAGTTATGCGTGGTCATACATAATAAAATAATATATACGCGTCGACTTGAGAACGTCCTGCGTTTTTTCGTCGGTTAAAAATAAAGTACGGAACGCAATTTATTTTAATAATATTTATCATTATTGTGGTACAAATATTTACAATAGATCAGTCATTTTGAAGATATAAATCAATCGCCAATCACCATCAGTTCCGAGTGAACTGGTTTGTTCTAGGTAAGTGCGCTCCATCGTAGACCGCAACGTCGCTTAACATCAGGCGAGTTGGCGGTCAAACGCAAACCTATAACTACATAAAAAAGTTCCATGGTTACGTGAATACGACTACAAAATAACAGTACACGTCACGAAAACTGAATTACAATACTGACTAGAATATGTTCATACTGATTACAGATCTATAACAATATAAAAAAAATACGACAAAAACAAAAACAGTGTGCGTATAACGTTTTGTTGTATCAATAAACAATTATCTGCCGCATTGTTCCTCAAAATCCCAATAAATAATTGAATATGAATTATATTAAAATTGAAGTCGTTATAAACGAATCATCCGACATCCGTCATTATAATCAAAAACGTATAATAATCACACAAAATTGAAAACGGTACTTACCTTTTTTCTCTAATTTTCTAACCGCTATTTACCAAAGTTCACTTACAACCTATTAAAAACACTGAAACACTAAATCTAAACAGGAAAGAATGTCAAAATATGCTAATTTTCATTGATGTTTAAATTTTCGTGTCACGAAGTCTTAAGTCCGATTGGGAAAGGAGCGGCGCGCCTACCCTCTCCCGAATCTAGAAGCCTACTGCAGAAGATAGGAACCCGTGTTCCATCCCGCATCAGAGCGTTTATTCTGCGCATGCGCGAAGTGCTCTTCCAAACGGGATGTAGTCAGCTGACGGGCGGTAACTAAGGTCACTGTGTCACGAGGAATCTTCCTTTTCGAATCTCTTTTTCAATGAGAACTCAGATCTGATGCTGCCTTCAAAGGTGAAACGGAAATTTTATGAATCTGTTACGATGGGAATAGATTTTCTTGGCTAGACACAAGACGTGTTCTTTGTATTTATTTTGAATAGAGTTGTTTAACCTTTGGCGGTTAGTGAAGAAATAGTCGAAGATATATGTTGTAAACTACTGTGGATAAATAGAACAGGGATATTGTTACTATATTATATCTATCAATAGTTTACAATCTCAAACTGTCTAACTCACGCTATTTGTGAAAGTCCATTCCTATTTCCGTCGTTTTTTTTCTGTTGTATGCAAAGACTTACAAGACTCCTAATGCGATACAAAATATTGTTCCAAAAACTTAACACCAAAATCAGGTGTTTGCTAATGACAGGTCACAAACGTCATTTAATCTGAAACGTCATCTCATCGCAATCACTTCTCAATTCTTACGGTGCCAAGATGGTGAACTGTGTTAAACAATCTTGTAAAAATTACAAACTTCTTTAAAAAACTATGGAAAACATTATCACCTTCCATCTCTAAGTAGCAAAAATATATTTTCTAACAGTATAAATAGCGAAATGAAACAAATTTTTACGTATTTGTAGCGTATGTTCGTGTCTCACCTATGACCACGGATGCACCAGTGATTGAAAAATCGGGTCTTAATTATGTGAAATATACGCGATGAAATTGTTGAAATTTATTTCATTTCAATAAATAACATTCGCGAATATTAGTATAAAAAGCATATATGCATTTCATTTCATAAATTGATTTTATTATTTATACAAATTACTGCAAAGAATTAGAGATGGGTCGATGTAATATAAGTTATCGATAACAATTATTATTTTTACGGACTTCAAAAACGAGATCATCAGTTAGCTTATATTTTTCTTATATGTTACCCGCATGATTTCGTCATTTAAATTGATTTAAAATTCCTTTCAAATCTCAAAATCGGTCAGTAGTTTGGTTATAAAACAAAATTGCGAATTTTGAAGTCGTTTATTCTAGTTTTGTAAACTATAATAATTATGATATGTGAATCATCATCATCATCTCAGTCATAAGAAGTCCACTGCTGGACATAGGCCTCCCCCATGGATTTCTATAAAAGCTGATTGGAAGCGGCTTGCATCCAGCATCTTCCTGCCACTTGTTCATCTATCCATTTAGTGGCTGGTCTTCCTACGCCACGCTTGCCGGGGCGTGGTGTCCACTCGAGAACTTTTCAGACCCATTGCCCATCAGTTCTACGTTCACTGCCACTTCAACTTGCTAATCAGCTGTGCTATGTCGGTGACCTTTGTACGTGAAACATGGTATTTGATTTTACGATAAATGTTTCTTTTTAATTCTGAAACTAACACAGCACCATGCTAACTATTCTGTTTAGATTTGATGCTGTACAAGCAGAACATTGGGCAGATATAGTAAGGCGAAGTCAAAATGATCCTTGGTGGAAACCGAATTCTCGCTTAACAATTTGTTCAGTAAATTTCCACAATAAATGTAGATACATAACAAAAAGGCGCCAGCGTGTACAACATTGAGCAATACTTTCAAAGGTTACTTTGAATTATAAAATCATGACATTAATAACATTTATCAAATTTAAATTTATAGTCCCATAGAGAAGTTGGAATCACAGAATGTTCAAAATAATTGTCATTGAAAGTATTTAATATGGTCTACTATTATGATTAATATTAAATTTTTAGATCTTAGTTGAGAAATGTAGGGGGGGGGGGGGGACAACTTTTTAACTTTAGCAAGCTATATATCTCGCACATATCACATCTGAGACACGATAGGGTGGGGGTTAAAAAAATGATCCAGTCTTTATTGTATATATGAAAAACCCAATCTCTATTTTTAATTTTTTTGAAAATTTTACTACGGCATTTTGTAGCGGCTCACAAAACACAATTATGTATAAAAATTTGTTTTTATAGGGTTAATAGTCTCCGAGTAAAATTACTGTGACATACGGACAGACAGACAGACGGACATGACGGAATTATAAGGGTTCCCCGTAGTTACTACGGAACCCTAATAAAACGATGTTTCTTGAAACATTACAAAAAAAATCAAAAGAAAAAATTGGTACCTATAATTACTTATCGATATCGATACTTTAATACCTCTTGGTCTATCTCTGGCTTAATGTCATTAGGTTTTTTTTTATTTATTTCAGTATTGCCAGTATATGTTTTCTCAATTTCCCTGTATCATTTGTATTTACCTATACTATATTGTTTGTAAATAGGTGTGAAAATTTATTTATTCAGTAGAATTTAATCAAATTAATTTGGTCCATTACTGGTGCTACGAATTAACCATTGACATACTTATCTAAGTATTTTGATAAATCCATTAGATTTCGAGAGGCAGTAATGTGTTAATGAATACGGAGGACAAAAAATAGTGCTACGTTAACCACAATGTAGGAACTCTGCTATAGTAAAATAAACATTTGCTGTTTTATCCTATTTTCAAAAATGAAGTTCCGAATGAAATAGCTGGGCGTGGACTGTTGCACTCCAACAAAAAAAATACGTAATATATGTTTACCTGACTGTCAACTGATGCGAAAGCAAAAAGAATCTTCGTGATCTTAACCTACATTATGTACACATTTATCACGCACACACACACACGTATGTTTCGCCGTAGCATAAAAATATAGTCTTTCCAGTCACAATTACTTTGACTCTTATTCTTCTCAACAGATCGTGCAACTCAAAATCCGTGTTAAGGCCGGCTTAAAGTTTACTAAAATAAAATATGACATATCAGAGTCAAATTGAAATGAAATGAAGTTTATTGGAAAAAATTACTGCGAATGACTTCTACTGAGCTACTGAGTTATTTTTTTATGAATGAGGTATTAGTCGATTCATTGCCGTTGTGACATCAGTTATATGACTTCACAATTTGTAAATTGCATGTATAAACTTATTTAATAAATACTATCATCATGAACTGTATTTTTTATTTACAAAATAAAAATACATTAGATTCTTTTATGAAAGTGGCGCCGCTGCCTGTTTCGCTCGCACGCGGCACCCATAGATATAAAATTATTTACATTACTGATTTCATTTTTGATATCAGATTTTCTTTCAGAGTCATAAGAACATATAATATTTTATATGTGATATTTTGACCGTGATAAACGTGTAACCGACAAAATTTTCACGTTTATACCTAAATTTCGGTCAAAATAACAAATATAATAATTTTATAGTTTAAAAAACTGAAACAACAGACTTCAAAGTTACTATTATTTCAGTTATATGATTGTATGAATCTCCCATGGACCATTCTGACTTTAATCATGATTACCCGATCAAATCGGGAGATATCCTTTTCAAAGGCAACTTTGTAGATAAATTTGGCAAATGGACGTGTATATATGGTTAAAAATAAATTTATAAAAAAATGAAGTGTCAAATTGAAAAAATAAAATTGGCCCGAATTTAAAAGGCGGTTTGTATGGAGATTATCCTTCTGGGTCCTATGTAATAGGGCGAATTCTGTGGTTGTATGTTTTTTTGCCAAAAATAATATGTATATCATCGTCAAGACAAACCAGTACCAACTAAACTATTCCAAACTACATTTTTTTACCATGACGGACGCACTCGTTTAGGAACATGTTTCGTAGTATTTTAAATAGATCTATAGGTATATCACCAGGATTTAAGGGTGAGAATACTGAGAATTATCACTAAATGAACCTTATGAACAATTTTAAGAATAAGGCAGAAAACATACCAATCCTTCTTCGGCAGCCAGTCAGTCAGTCCAACAATCTCAAGATGAAAAGATTAGTAGACACAATGCGGCGCGTCTACTGGATTCGCAACAGTCAAAATGGCCTTTCCAAATACTTAAACATTTTGAACTACTAGATTTAACTCTCAAAAAGAAAATGTACACAGTACACAGACAAACACACACACAATCAGATGCACACACGAGCTGTAAACTGCCCTTTTTATGAAAGAACGGTATTTTTAAGGTTGAATTAGCGATGCTTGAATAATAAGCTAGCCGTGAGTGAATTGACAAAGAAAGGACGCATATTATCAACTACCCGCATAAAAATATTAAACCAGCGGAGTACGAATTTCTTTAAACGGGGCTTCTTTCCCCTCCCCCCATGCCTAGACCAGTTCATAAACTAAATATGGCCCTAATGAAAAAAAAACCTATTTATATGAAAATAAATAATGCATGCCCATACATTCTATTTTTTGTTATAGATGTAAAAATAAATAAATAAAATTACGACTGTTTTCTTTAGATACATGTACTATAACTTTAATAACTGTAAGACTTGCTTTGTGCCAATCAATAGGAAGTACCCTTAAAGTAGTAGGTACTCACTACTTACTGATTTACTTGCGCGTGTCAAATTTTAAAGGAAAAATAATCGTTCCTTTTTACCCGACTGCGTAAGAAGGAGGGTTATGTTTTCGAGTGTATGTATGTATGTATGTATATTTCTTTGACACGCCCTAGAGCCTAAACGGCTTGACCGATTTTGATGTGAGTGGTGTGACTACATTCGTCTTAGTTGTGAGAGTGACACTGGGTACATCAAAATTAAAAAAATCATAAGTTAGGCTGCAAAAACCTCTTTTCTGGAGTTGGTTATTTTGTTTTTCTTTTAACATTGATACTTGTTTCTAGAGTTTATTTTATAAGTCTTTTGCTGAGAGACTTGTTTTTTTTTAATTTAAATTTTTGTGTTGCCACAGTTCTAAGCTTTTCTACAATGGGGTATGTAAAGTTTTTTTCGGTATTCATTTATATTTTTATTTGATAGATTGGATAATTTAAAAGAACTAATTTCAATATTTTTTATTCTGTTCAGTACTTATTTTTAATATTTTTTTAAAGTTAAATCGTGATGACGTCACACTTACTGCTGAATAAAACGTTGTGATAGCCTACATTAACTAAAAAAATATATGATATACGTCTAACTTGACAGTTGACAGTGACGTGTACCTATATTTCTACAATTCTAAAGAATTTTATTTTGTTATGACAGTTGTCATATAGATATTCTTCTTCTTCTTCTTCTTTTGTATTGGACCCGCATTAAAGCATTTGCCAGTGTCAAGTATTAGATTTTTTTCAAGTTTCTTGAATAAAACAAGTTGTAAATCGTCTAGTCACAATCTAAGTCACGTATACAGTCAATTTATAAGTTGAGTCCTGCTTCAGTAAAGTGGTGGCGACTTTACTAGAAGCTTCTATGGAGTTTTATCGACAACGTAAAATGACACGTTTCACTGCTTAATTTCACTTGCCTACACTCATTTACTTAATTGAACACTTATTGAATAAAACATCACCATTTTTATCGCATTAATGTTCAAAATAACACAAGTTTAGGAAAATAAAACAAAGCAACAACATGTTTCATATTTCATATTTCTTAATTATATATTAGCATTCCACAAGTTTCAATTAGGTGGTAGGAAATTATTTTAAGTTCGATGACGTTCCCGCCAAAAACTCCATAGAGATATTGTATATGCTTGATATTGCCCATGCTGTCAGTATGAACTTTTTTTTTAGTAACTGTGACGTCATTTTAAAGGTCGACTGAAGGTCAAATATTTTTTATATTATCGCAAAAATTTGCGCCATCTCATCATTTTATGATATTATAGAAAATATGGTTTATAGACATACAATCTCAAAATGAGTTTGGAATCTGCATATGTTAAATTTTTCTTTACATACCCCATTTTGTGTTGAAAATTTCACAACTTTCCTTTTGCCCGTGGGGTACGATTGAGTCGTTAGTATTCATGGGCCTATTAGTGGTTCATAAAAACTTTAAATTACGGGAAAATATTCTCGTTTTCCTTTATTTCCATTGTATTTTTATCGGTTTTGTTGTTTTATTTCAGGCTTTCAATACAAATTTTTGGCTGTTTGATGACGCGCTCTCCTTAGTAGCATAAATTCCCAAGTTTGATTCCCAGTCAGGTATGTTGAATAATTAATTTAATTTTCTGCTCAGGATTTAAATGTCAATTAATTTTCCTTCCGTTGACATCTCTTACACAGTGAATTCTAATGTGGAACTATGTTGTGAAACGTTAAACAACAAAATTGTTTACATTTTTTTTCGATAGTAACTAGTACATTTTAAGGAAAAAAAACTTGAAAACTAAAAAAAAATATAAAGGTACAAAAAAATCTAATGTAATTTCAAATGAAATGGATGTAGACAATGTCATGTTTTGCGCATTGACATAAAATCTTGTTAAAATCACTAAATCTTAAGGAAAAATATTAATAGTAAATAAACCCTGTGTAGGCTACTTTCCTATACATATCGAATTTCTATATAAATAAATAATTATTATAATAAAAATATATAAATAAATATTTGCATAAATATATACATATACACTGTACATTGCTATTTACTTACATATATAATATTTCCATATTTATTTATTTACAACAATATCTATATTCTAAATAATAACACTTACATTTACTAAATATTTATCAATTAGTCGCTTTCGATAATTACACCGCGCATCGACCCTTACCCCATCACTATATAGGTACTTTGCACGCCTATTGAGAGTGCTGCCGGGCGAGCGCGGCGGATTAAATGTGAACTAGTCGCATGGAGATTCGAATGCGACTAGTTGACTACTAAGTGACGTCGCGGCGCACGCGCATTGTAGAACTCGATGTATTGTTTACGTTCCCGACCGATATAAAACTTAACGCCGTGATTAAATACAGACAGTACCACCAATTCAGTGTATCACTCCCATCACCACAACCCAATTACGAGTAACATACCTTTATACCTATTTATTACCTTTTGAATAGCTGAACTTATAGGACTGAGTACCTGGAGACGTATATATGCTTAATTTAATCACTATCAACATCATTTTTATATTTTATATTTACATATTTTATCACAACGCACATCAAACTAAGGCACGAGTACAAAAATATATAAAATAACTTAATAAAAAAGAGGAAAAGAAACCAATAAGTAAGTAAGGGTAAAAACTTTATGTTTATGACGTCACATTGCCAAAGTCGTGCTAATTTCCCAACTTTCCCGCTCCAGTTTCCATCGCCACAGATTCGACAACAGTTACTACGTGTAGCAAGCGAGCACCTTCAAGCAGAAATCCCGGGTAAGTATCAAAGATCTCAAAAGTAGGATATGCTTATTCGAATATTTTGTGTCGTACTGAAAAAGTTAACACCATGTGCAAGTAAACCAAAACAACATAATATGTTATAATCTAACTAATTTCAAATTTTCTTATTCAGATTACTTTAGCTAACTTGCTATAGCTAATGTACAGTCACCGCAGAGGATAATTTTGTTTTATTTATTAAAAGTGATCAATATAAAGTGACCAAAATGCTGGCGCGTATTTGGCCCAACGCATAAGCATTGCCATTCAACGTGGCAATGCAGGCAGCATGCTGGGTACGCTGCCAACTGGTAGTGGGTTTGAGCATCTGGATTGTCTTTAGACCTTTATCGGTCTGGGGTAATCGATATGCTTTTTGTGTAGTAGTTAAATAAGTTGAGTCTGTATATTGTTTTGTTGTAGTTAATAAAGGCACTTGCCCGTTAAAAAGAAAATCATATAAAGTAATACATTATTTTACATTTCGTTTAAAAGTGACTACACATCATAAAAATCATTATATCATAATAATCATTATTGGTAAATCCTATCCTACAGTGAAATAGATTATACGTCACATCGATTTCAAGCACTTTTCCGGTAGAGCTAATGTAACGTTATCAAGCGACCCTATAATTCTACTTTGGACAAAGAATAGGGTCGAATAGGGTCCGTTGAAGACCGAAACTAGAGGCAGACACAGGAAACCGTCACAAGTGTCTCGATGTCTCGAGCACGACATGAGACACTATTTATCCGTGGGGGAGTCTATCTTGGTGTCTCTTATCGCGGTCGCAGCGCGGAGATACCAAAGGACGATGAGCTTAAATTACCTCTGGTTGAAAAAACTTACTAACCCCTCTGAACTTGGCATGAGAATATTCACTAAGCCAGGTCCTGTAAATGTGAAGTATATAAGTCAATGCTTAGTAGTAAGTACCGATATCGAAAGCCTCGCCTCCTAATTAGGAGTGGGGTAGAACTGCGATCGTAAACGAGCAATTTTACTGCACTCGAGTGTACTTGCTTGAGGAAAACCGTGACGTACTAATATATAAGTATACTACAGTGCATGGCGTACAAGTTAGCATATCGGGGAGAAGATAGTCTATTCGTCGGGGAGAAGATAGTCTATTAGTTGGGGAGAAGATAGTCTATTAGTAGGGGAGAAGATAGTATCGTGGCAAAAAATGGGAACTGACATCTTGATTGTGTTGCTAGTCGAAAAAAATATGAAATAAGAACAGCAGCGCCCTCATTGTCAACTAATACATTAGCATACAGCAAACTTGTCTCTTCCATGGCGGATTGGGAGAAAAATAAAAAACATAGAATATACCAGCTGCTTCTCTTGCCGGGCATACTACAAAAGTCGCTTCAGGGAGTTGAGAGAAGTTGACATTTATTTAGGCGATGGCCTGACCACTGCAGGCCAATGTTACATCCTACCCTCATATCTCCTCTAAGCTTCTAATATCTTCTCCCCTCTAACTAACCCTCTAATCACGGTTAAATGTGGCGTCAAACGGACTTATTGGTCTTTAATGCTCTGCCTAGCCCGTAAGGGAAAACAGGCGTGATTTTATGTACGTATGTCAACGTGTCCAAGATATCTTCTAAATCGACTAGCTCTATCCTTGCCACACCGTCGCTTGACAT
The DNA here is from genome assembly GCA_947563715.1 of Lycia hirtaria. NCBI lineage: Eukaryota > Metazoa > Arthropoda > Insecta > Lepidoptera > Geometridae > Lycia > Lycia hirtaria. The sequence continues at coordinate 25,508,595 of OX387381.1, read as the reverse complement.
CAGGCGAGTTGATGGTCAATAGTAGATCTATCTTGCATAAAAAAGAGACAATTATTTATTGGCCAACTAAGTACCTGAGAAAGATACACGAAAACAAAATAATGGAATGTTTCGCTTTATTTTACCAGATTTTTGTAATATGCTGCATCCTCGGCCACACCGTCGCTTACTATCAGGCGAGTTGGTAGTCAAACATAGATATTTTTACTACACAAAAAGTGAGATGTAACTGTTCGCAGAACTACAAACGATATCTCAATTTACAAATATTGTTACAGCGAAAGATGACTGAGAAATCAGGTGTGTTCTTTGTAAGTTGTAACTAAAAGATATATTTAAACTTAACCTCCCAACCTTAATGAAGAAAATATCCACTATATGGTATAAGTATACCATATAGTGGATATTTTCTTGTTTTTAATTTGTTGGGATTGAAATCCATAATAAATACCTACATAAAGAGAGAATGATTTTTTTATTTCAATCCTACCTTATCGTGAGAGGTATTGTTGTATATTAACTGAATGGATTAAAATATAACCAGAATTTACTACAACAAAACAATATACAAACTTAACTATCTAAACATAAAAATAAAACTACTCTAAAAGACCGTTAGCAGCGGGAATTGTATGGCTTAAATGATAACTTACTAACCAAAGTCCATGCTGATGACACCTACCAGTAATATTATCTATTGAAATTCAGTTAATTATTTTATTTTTTAAGCAAGTGTAATTATTAACTACAAAAAAATATATACAAACTACACATACTTGGTTAACTAAATACAAAAAGCAAATTGATTACCCCAGACCGATAAAGATCTAAAGATAATACCAATTTATCAAACCCACTACTACTTAGTTGGCAGCATACCCAGAATGCTGCCAGCATTGCCACGTTGAATGGCAATAGTTTTGAATTCAGAAGAATCCATCCATATTTACTTATGAATCCAGAGTTTACAAAACTAAAAAACCGAGTTCAAAATACGCAATTAACTTACTTGGATGACATATTTTTCCAGTTATTCTGTGATAAAAACCAAAGTACTGAACTGATTTTGATAAAAATTTATATGGGGCCACCTCTGAATTATGCAATTATTCCCGTTGTCCCCTAGTTCCGTGTGACCTACGAAACAAAAATGAATCATCAAAGTCAATTCATAATTAGCGAAGTAATTGCTGAACAAACATAGAAAAAAACACATACCTACAGTCGAATTGAGAACCGTTTTCATTTTAAAAATCGTTTAAAAATATAAACCTCCTTCTAGCGCAGTCGGTTAAGTCAGAATTAAAACAAACAAGCAACGTAAGTGGATAAGTGAAAATTATAGCACCAGAAAATTCTAGAAAAAGCTAGCACATTGTTGTAATTAATTTACGATCAGCAAGTATGGCGCTAGGGTCATAAAGCTACCCATTACTACACCTCCGAGGTCGGTGCGGGATCCAAACTGCTTTGTTTACTGCATCACTAAACTTGCAGATCTGTAGCGTTAAAGAAGAAGGTAATGTTTTTCGATTGGATGTATATTTAGATACTATATTGAAAGGAGTAATAATCAATAACTTTTAAAGGATCAGCCAATTACCACACGTAAGCTTTGGAGTTGGTTGGCCAGAGAGCCAATAAGTTATTGGATAAATTAATTGCCAAAGAGTTTCACGACATTAATCCACCTTCCCGATTCCACAACAGGACATGCAGAAAATGGGCATATCACCCATCCATTTCTCATTGAAATGACCAAAATCAGTACATAACAATTTCAGTCCACGATTTTTATGCGTACTGCACAACGATACAAAAAGCCTTATCTGTTCCTTGAGAACAACTTGAGAACTAGACTGAAAAATATATTTTAGATCAACATGCTTTATTCTCGCCCATATTATCACTTACTTACCTAGCACCAAGCAAGTTGGTGGTCAAGCGTAAATACATAATATCATTAAAGTATAACATAAGAATATCATCCCATAGCATCCCATGGCGAAAACTCATCAACTAATGTCAAAAGACAAATAAAAATCAGAAGAAGGACGCCCCTTGCGCGAAAAATAATAACAATAAAGTGTCCCATCCACTATAAAGGCTTACGAGCACTAAAAGCGAGCGAACAGCGTGCTAATGAAAACTCCGCTAACGGTATTAAAGCTGGAGACACATCAGATTTAAGCAACACGGCCGTTGCTTTACCACATCGTAACGTCACTTAGGGATTTTCTTGACTTTTTTGTGCAGTATCCATGCTATTTAGGCACGCTTGGTATACTGGCTGACTTAAGAATGGGCTGTTTGTATATACTATTCCACTACTGGGGCTGGTCAACTTGTGATTGTGAAAAACTTAAGGCCATAGTCTACCACGCTGCCTAAGTGCGGATTGGTATACACATACTTCACACATCTTCAAGAAACTTAAGAATTCCCAGATTCTACATATCTGAGTTTCTTGTGATGACAATACATTTGAATTTTAAACAATGAAGGAAAATTCCTTCATTGTTTAAAATTCACAGAAATTAGTAGTACCTGTACATATAACTTCAAAAAGATGAGATGCGTACCGCGGAATTTCAGGCCAAAACTTGCAGACCGCAAGTCAGACAATCTCTCAACTATCCAAAAACTTCAACCTCAACCGAATGCTTACAACCTTTATATCAATAAACTTTCTTACTGGCGTTTGCAGGAGCGACTCAGAATTGGCATAGGTTCTACTTTTCTGCAGAAACATTTAGTAAGCAGATCCTGTTGTAGTAATACCACCTCGTTTTAAATATCATATACACAAATATAATATATATCACTGTAGATCCATCAATTTAGCATGTGGGTTCTGAGGCAACACGACGTCAAAACGCACCCACACTGTGACTATCGGAAAATAACGTGATGTCGCCGCTGATACTCGTATGTCGCAACTCACAAACGACGCACCGTGTGCCCTCGTCCTTAAACACCGCACACTGCCCGCGTCGGTTGACAACGGGCTTAATGAAAAATTTCATAACGAATGTCGACCAGCACGAGAACACATACCAACACAAAATGCCATCAGAGTTCACGGCTTGGACGCATGCTTGCTGCACTGATTACACGCTCTAAAGTCTCGAAGACTCGGAGACAGCACTGAAATCATTTGCAACTTCATTTGGATGCTGTATCAACGCAAACCTAGAGGTCATCACTCTTAATAGAAACTATAACAGAAATAGCAATTGTATTTCAATATTACGTTGACCTCACTCTATTGCTCTCTCAACCAGTAGAAAGAGCAAGACAAAAGTAATATTTTAATATCGCTTGGTACTGGACGCTTTTGGTACTGGACTAAAACGGAAAACATTGCTGTTTTAGTCGTTGCAAAGATTTTTAGAACTGTTTATAATCAACGCAGACAGAGTTGCGTGCACCAGCTGGTTAAATTAATCTATATCGCTGTGTACTCATAGATATATTTTAGATCAGCATGCTCCATTCTCGGTCACACCGTCGTAGCAGCACGAGTTGGTGTCAAACATCTCTTTTGTATAAAAAATATAATCAAAATCCATTTAAACTACTCTACAAAAATCTATTCGCTAAAATATAACTTGCATCAAGCCACGGTAGTCATTACGCTTTGAAAATAATGGAAAAACGTTTCGATCGCCAGTTGCCGTAGCGCCGAACATAAAGACAGGTGGCAGATTTAAAACGTCACCTCTAACAATAAGACCCGGCTTACACGACCCGCCTTCAACTTCGAAATTCGAATTACATCGAAAAAAGAAAATTCGAAAGTGGACAAAGGCGCTACTCGAAGCTAATGGAACACGAATGGAATGGAAAATTTTTGCATCGACCTCCTTTGTCGTTCTTGTCTTGTCGTTTGTAATTCGTTTATTCGTTTCTTTGGCTATTTGTTAGATTGGGCTGCCTGTAGGGGATCAATGGCAAGTGCAGCCGATGCCAAATTTAACCGGATTGCAATGTAGCTTGGGACTTTATGTGGGCCAGGATGGCTTAAGAGGCTTTTGCTGTTGAATCTTATTTATTTGTATTACTTTTGGTTAGAGTAGAGTGGGCTTAGTTCCAATAATCATGCTTAAAATAATGCTTTGAGTTTTGCCGGGAACGTGAATGTACTTGTACTTGGCTGATTTTATTTGTTTTTATAATTTAAAATTAGAACTATAATTATATCGTTTCTGCTGCATAGTGAAAGTAATAAATCGTGTTATATAAATAAGTTAACACTATGGGACAATTTTACACATTACTTTATGTCATAATAATTATAATTTTTCTTATCACATATTATACATCTCGAAAGAAGCCTGGACGAAATCCTATTTAGCGATAAGGCCGCCTATTATGTCACTGGTATGTAAGACTTTTTATTTTGTTGTAATTTTATTTAACTATATTTTAAGATTTAAAAAATATTAAAATTGGGACGAACGGACAGGCAGAGGAAATTTAGTAATAAATCCACTGACACAAACTCTAAAAACTCAATTATTTAAATAGCATTGTGATACTTCTTGCATGAAGAAATAATAACATCGCTTTAAAGTTTGCAAGCTTTTTACGCTGTAAAATGTAATACAGAAACACATAAAGATAAAGGTTACATTACAACAGATACACACTACTCATTTTGTACCCGAACAACATTACCCTCTGTTCACACAGTCGGGATAAAGTGCCTTTTACAAGTAAGATATTAGATTGCCATTAAATATAATTTTAAATGTGAATATAATATGTATTTTTTCCCACAAAACAATCTTCAGATAACAATCGGTTTGAAAATTCAACTGAAATATCTTCACGGAAGATACCGTCCTACAAGCAGACGTATAGTGTACGACCAGCTATGCATACTTGTACTAAGTGTTCGGAAAGATACGGAACGCATGTATATATGTTATAATTCAATACTTACATAGACAAATGAAATTGGAAATTAGAAAAAACTGATTTCAGATAGGAGGTGCGTCAACAAAATATTTTTATTACTTACTTATCTTATTTGTAATCGAAAACCTACTGATATAAATTACTGTTTTTTTATGGAACAACCTTTTATGTTTTTTAAGCGTCAATCAGCAAGTATATACATCATCAAAGTTCTATGTGTATTGTATTAACATACTAAAACGCGCAAACATATGCTAAATTACACAATGATCCTTCATTTTGTGTCAGTTATATCCCACAAATGACGGCTTGTGACAAGCGATTTGATCAAATCTCCTAGTACATCTGTGAGCGCCTTGCTTCAGTCTAATATTAACTGAAATGTATATTTTTACATATTTTAGCTTAGAATCTAGTCATGCTTTCCTGTCTGTGTATCTTTCGTGTCCTTATCTGTGTTGAACTTACGTCCCATGTATAACCGAACACCGTGTATATCCAGAACACTTAAGGGTACGAGCACAATATTCACACACGTCACATGCACGTCGTTCAACTAGCTCTAACAAGGCGCACTCGAGAGCTCGCTGCAGTGTGAAGTGGCCCTTATACTGCAAACGTCTTACACCTGCATATAATGAGCCCTAAGCACAGAGACGACTCATTAGAACGGAGCTTAGCTCGAGAGGTCTTTAAAGTCTAGAAATAGAGGGAGAGAAAAGTAAGGTTTGAGGTTTTGCTAAAACCGACATTGAAGAGAGAAACTTGGCAGCAATTAGTAGATATCACTTTTATCTATTATGTTCGTAGTTTATTAACGTTACCACCATTTAACATTGATTTTTATTTAACTTAAACATAGATTTACTATATAATCTATTTTTAGGTTGCATTAGTTTAATAATATTTCAGTGTCACTCAACTTGACGTAAAATGCGAAAAGTGCTGTACACGTATTAGCATATATTATCCTGAAGAAAGAACAACTTTATTTACAGTCACCTTGGAACATCTGTATACATATAATACCTACATAAAGTTGGCTTAGGAAGCCGTATGTAAAAACGAAAGAAAATTTGGCCAGTTGATGAAGAGACGCTTCGCTCGCTCGGTCAATGAAATTGTGACAAATTTATTCAAAACACACATAACACAACTTAACATTACACATATAACATTTATTTTTAATACTTTAATTTAAATAACAATTTTCTTTGTTGTATTTTATGTTATCACACGTCTTACTTTTACTGCACTAAGAGGTGATTTGGTGATCAATCGTAGATTTATTGTATACAAAAAAACTAAGTTATCACACATAATATAAGTACGTACACCGTACATCCACAGAGCCGTATAGAGAGGGGCGAAGCGCTAAATTGCAGAATATTGGCAGAGCCGATAGCAAACCGCCGATGTCGTGAGTTATTGCGCGCCCTCCACTATCTCGTACGTACGGGGTCCGCTCTTGGCTTGTGATACTTGGGAATTCCTCTTTTGTTATTTACTTGAAAAAAATATTATATATTTAGGACTTGTAGTAATGAGTAAGGATTGGCCCTAACCAATTTTTACTATCCTTAGTCTTGGCTAATATTATAAAATCGAAAGTAATTCTGTCTATCTGTCTGTTCGTTACCTTATTACGTCAAAACGGCTAAACCAATTGTTATGAAATTTTGTACAGATATAGATGAGGATCAGGAGACGAACATAGGTTGCATTTTATGATCATCATCATCATCATTTTTCATCACTACGCGGGTGAAACCGCGGAGCGCAGTTAGTAAATCCTGTTTACATCGGAGAAGGACCTATATGATACATTTTACTCGACGCGGCAAGAAAGACGGTTATTCGATGTATGTTTGTATATACGTATAAGTATATGTAAGAATGAATGTATGTTTCTATATTATCTCCGACAACCTAAACGGTCTGACCAATTTTGATATGCGAGGTGCCATTCGATTTGTCTCACTCCTTGAGTGTCATAGGCTATTTTTTGTAACAAGAGTACTAAAACTCAGGCAAAAATAAAAACCTTTTTGTGTTTTTTCATAACCTCCAACGAACTTTTTCGTAAGAAATAGGTGATTGTACAAAAAATATTCTAAAGAATATTAATTGAAATATATTATACCAACCTATATATAGTAGCTATGGAAGTGAGTGACATTCATTTACTCACTTTTAATATGTCATTCTTAGAGGCACTCGCTTGCTCGATCAGTTACACAAATTTACACATATTAAAGAAAATTCTATATTTTTACATTTTACTTTCTATTACTTATATATTTTAGTCAACTTAAATAAGATATAAAACATAAATAACTTATGTTTTATATCTTAATTAAGTTGATTTTTAGCAATAACACAATAGTATCAAATAGAAAATGTGCACTAACACATGCAAATATACCATAAATTAATTATGTATTATATGTAGATAAGTTTTCCCCGGCTCTGCGTGGCAAGCCTCAAGTAAGGTAATCGCCCGACTCGCCTTCAGTCGTGACACGTCGGGTAATGCTGTTAGACGCGTGTATTGACTTGTGAACAGAGACAACGCCATCCTCGATATTTGGAAAGTGTAACACTAAGATTATATAAGGCTAAGATACCAAAAGGCCTTAAGGATGTGGTCTTATTCTAGAAAGTGCTGAGAACTGAGACTTGCCATGCTTTTACTTCATATTCAATGAGTATAACCTCTCTAAACATAAAATATCATTGCCTTAAATATATTTTCTGCGTTGTCTGCTTGTAAAGTTGTAAAACTTGAGTATACAGCACACCCGAGCCCCACCCGTATGCAATGCGATAAAAATGCAGTTAACTCAGTAAATAATGCAGTTTGACAGGTTAAGCTAAGTGTACGCTGGGAGCGGGGCTCGGGAGAGCTACTCTTCTCAATATTTAAATATTCACTTGTATGATATTGTAGGAGCTCTAATATCAAGCGCTTTCACAGTGGCTTCGCGCCGAAATTACCTAAATACAAATAATTATATTAAAAGGAAAACAAAATACACGACTGCAGAAGAGCGAATTTGCAGTAAGTATAACTTACAATTGCGTTACGCTTACAATTTTCTCGCAAAAAATTTCCAGTAAACAGTATAGTTTATTGTAATTTTTTTGCGAGAAAATGTGTTTAGATACATCATTCAAAACAGTGAGTTAATTTGTTATGATGTAAATATGTATATATATATGCCTTCTACAAAAGAATACAAAAAAATTATATGGCTCGGCCGCTTGGTAAAATTCTTTTGTAGAGTTGAAGCTTATAGTTGTTTAGCTTAGTCTTGTATATTATAATGTAATTTCAATTAATTTAAAAAAAAAAAAAAAAAAAAAAAAAAAAAAAAAAAAAAAAAAAAAAAAGGCCGACTGTCATGGCAGTTTCACCCCTTCATTTTTGAAAAAAATAATTAAAAATATTAATACGATTGTCTGGTCTATATCAACGGGAAATGCGAGTTTGTTCTTTATCATATTATTTATTTTGATAAGCAAGAAAGCGTCTCGGCGCATGTACAAATAAATAAATAATATTTTCATTGAGGACGCTGTCAAGTTTTGACGTGAGGTCAAAAAATGTGTGTTATTTTTGAAGATTAATTTATATACAATTGGTTGATGCTCTCTGCATCTGACGATGAAGTATTTCAAACTCCGGATATCCATGTGCGGAGCAGCATCACAAATCTGTCGCCTCCGCCGCTTCTTCAGGAAAGGCGTTGCAGGCGACAATTGGATCTCCAAGCTCCTGCATCTACTTCACTGCCGCCGCCTCCGCAGTCATCGGATACATTACAGAAACAGTACGACTTTGTAAAATGTAATCAGTGTTCCGACGGTCGACAGTTTAAAGGACGTCGCGGCCTTAATATTCATATAGGTAAATTTCACAATAGTAACCACTTATCTGGCCATATCACAAATGATTCTTCTCTCCCTCTTTCCTCTTTTTCGGCTACTTCGGATATTTCTTTTGACAAAATTTTAACTGACCTAAATTCAAAAGTACGTATTGTAAAACGAATCCCTAGAGGGGCAAGAATATCGTTAGCCAGATCACTGTCCATAGCCATCAACAATTGCATTACAAACCAACATAGTAACCCGGATTCGTGGCAAAACCTCCTAACTTTCTCGTATCGTTTTTTCCATGCACCTCCCAATAGCAAAAAATCTTTAACTTCTATTTTAAAATCAAATTGTTCGCCCAATAACCATCATTCACTTCTTGAAATTTCAAATACACCCAGAAAAGCATACAATATTTTTAAAACCGTTGAGAACAAAACCATGGATGGCGATATAAGAAACGCCGCACGAATTTTATTCTCCGATGATACTCTTGCCCCTAAAACTGCCCGTACTCTGGAAGCCTTGCGAAGCAAACACCCATCAGCCAACCCAACACCTTTACCTTCAAATTCTCCTGATTCAACCCATTCGGCTTTTCAAATTCAAATCAACGACACTTTAAAAGCTATAATGTCTTTTCCTAGTGGCTCGGCAGGCGGCATCGACGGTATGACGCCTCAACATCTCAAAGATTTGACCAGCGTATCAGCTGGTGACGCCGGTAGAGCTTTACTTGGGGACATTACTAAATTATGCAATTTTTTATATTCGGAAAATATTTTGGACGAATTCAAATCTTTCCTGTTTGGGGCTCGCCTCTGCGCTTTTAATAAAAGCGATGGAGGCATACGTCCTATTGCCATTGGCTGCACGTTCCGTAGACTAGCTTCGAAAATAGTATGCAAAACTATTTCTCCTAAATTAACACCTTTATTCCAGCCAATTCAGTTGGGATTTGGAAGTAGGGGAGGTTGTGAAGCAGCTGTACATTCGGTTCGCACATTTTTGGCAACCAATAGCGAAGCGGATGTATTGCTTAAGGTTGATGTAAAAAACGCCTTTAACAGTATTGACCGGTCAACCTTGTTGAACGAAGCTTTTATCCACACACCTGAAGTATACAACTACATTTGGCAATGCTACAACTTTCAATCAAAATTATTTTACAATGACAATCAAATTTCTTCTGAAGTAGGCGTTCAGCAAGGCGACCCTTTAGGACCACCACTTTTCAGCTTAGGTATTCATCCTGTCATTTCCAATTTAAATTCTAAATTAAATGTCTGGTACCTAGATGACGGAACCTTGGGAGGTAAAGTAGATACAGTAAAAAACGACTTTAGTAGAATTATTAAGCACTTTAAAAATATGAATTTAGAGCTAAATATGAATAAATGTGAATTGTTTGTTTCTAATAAATTCAATGAAAATGAGCGTCAAGCTATTATTAAAAATTTTAAAAGTATTGCACCGGAATTAAAAGTATTACAAATGAATTCACTTTACCTCCTTGGAGCGCCATTGTTCGAGGATAGTGTTGAACCTCTTTTAGAAAAGAAAACGAATACACTTTTGGAAAATATCAACAGATTGGGCAGTTTAAATTCACACATCGCTTTCACCATTTTAAAATATTGCCTTTTTGTTCCAAATTTTACTTATATATTACGAGCATGCCCAATCTGGAAACATAAACAACTTTTGACAAACTTAGATACCACCCTTAAGAATGCCCTTGAAAAAATTCTAAATTTAAACCTCGAAAATGATTCCTGGATTCAGGCTTCTCTGCCTATTAGTTCGGGTGGTATTGGAATCAGAAAAATTTCTAGTGTTGCTCTTCCGGCCTTCCTTTCGTCTGTGTATAGTGTATCCTATTTATGTTCCTTGATTCTGAAGTCAACGTCGACGGAGATGCACTGTACAGCAGATGCAATAGAAGCCTGAAAAACCCTCTGTCCTAATGGTAACATTCCCGAGGAACCAAAGCTACAAAAACTTTGGGATGTTCCATTGGTGCAGAATATTCATCAAGATTTGGTTCAAAATTCAGTCAGTGACCAAGATCGTGCGAGGCTTCTAGCTGTCGCTGAACATGAGTCCGGGCAGTGGCTCCACGCCCTTCCTTCTGTGAACCTCGGAACACTGCTCGACAATGGCAGCTTCCGTATTGCCATAGGTCTCCGATTGGGAGCTGCCATTGTCGAACGCCATGTGTGTCCGTGTGGAACCGGCGTCGACAGAAAAGGACTCCATGGACTTTACTGCCAACGTAGTGCAGGTAGATTTTCCCGCCATGGCTCCTTAAATGACATCTTTAAAAGGGCGCTGGCCACCATCAACATCCCTTCTATGCTAGAACCAGCAGGGATTGTTCGGGATGATGGCAAGCGCCCTGATGGCCTAACTCTCGTTCCCTGGGAGAGGGGAAGGGCTCTCGTTTGGGATGCAACTTGTGTCGATACGTTAGCCCCTTCTCATCTCAGTGGGACAGTTCAAAGGCCAGGAGCCGCGGCGGATGTCGCAGAAGGCGCCAAGCGGCGCAAATACGTATCACTTTCTAGCGATTACATTTTTGTGCCGCTCGGTGTCGAAACTTTTGGTCCATGGGGTCAATCTACAAAAAAGTTTATAAAAACAATAACACCTCGTTTAGTCGACGCCTCTGGTGAAAAGAGAGCTGGCTCATTCCTCGCACAAAGAATTTCATTAGCGATTCAGCGTGGGAATGCAGCCAGCGTTCTAGGAACTCTTCCACACGGGCATCAACACTTTTTTGATTTTTAATTTGTTTTTTTTTTATTCAAAATTTCAGTTTTCTTTAGTTTATATATGTTGTATATCTATATTTTTTAAGTTAGGTTATTTTAGTTTAGTTTTATTTAAGTACCTACTTATGTAATTACATTTATTAATTTTATTATCAATATTGAAAAAATATGCAAATTAATTTATTATTATTATTATTCCCGTTATTCCAAATATAATTTTGAACTAATATATTTTTTCGATAATATTCAGCTCCCTTCTACGAAGAAAATATAAAACATTAAAACACACTTTCGTTACTTAACCAAAGTTTCTAAAGTTATCGAAATAAGCAAACTTACTCCGAGCGGTCTTTCAATATTAGCGCTAGTTTTTATAAAAACCAAGTTGAAGTTTTCAATCAATCTGAGCACCTAGAAGAAACCGCTTGAAACTGGTTGAAGCCGGTTCAAACTTTCGACTTGTTTCCCCGAATAAAGCAGACTGCTTCCATATCAAGATATAAAAGTTTCACTTTTTAGACTGAAACCCGCTGGTCGTGCCAAGTGTGAGATGAAACTGAAGTTCTCATAGTCTTTTTAGGGTTCTGTAGAAAACAAAGAACCCTTACAGTTTCGCCATGTCCGTTTGTCTGTCCGCCGCGGCTTTGCTCAAAGACTAGAAATCTGTAATTTGGCAAGGATATGCAAATTAGTTATGCCGAGAAAGAATTAAAAAAAAACCAAAAAAATTGTGGATGTTGCGTGTGCACACGTAAACTAGGAATCATTTTTTTATTCCATCTACCCCATCATGTAGGATTTCTTTGGATAGGAAATTATAAAACATTGGGGGTGTTTAAGGTTATGGTTAAGTCAATCTATGAATGCTGATTTTACAAGTTTACAAAATCAACCTAACTTACTCTCATGAAGGTATAAACAATTGTTTTCGCTCTAATGCGGCATTCTTGCGAGATAAGCGACAATGTCGTCGCTACTATCTTGCGGTAAGCCGCTCTCGTGCATACATTACACCACATAGCCTAGCCTGTCCTAAGTGTCACTTCCAGTGCACAGGGTTTGTTCCTACTGCTTTGTATATTACACATCTCAGCATTCTTCCTTCATCTAATACCTTTAAACTAGCAATTCTTGTATATATATATAATCTGAATCTCGGAAACGGCTCCAATGATTTTAATGAAATTTGGTTTTGAGGGGACGATAAATCGATCTTGCTAGGTTTCATTTTTAGTGAACCCGGGATTGCTTGTATTTTCAGTCATAAAAAATTCGAGTCGAGCGGAATTCTGCAGGAGTAGATTTTCGGATCTGTTGATGGGCTGCGGTTTTCCAGCTGAAATGAGATAGTTGATTACGCAACACAATTCGAACTAAAATAATGATGATGATGAATTGAGGGACATTTCACACAACACCATCTAGCCAAAACTAAGCAAAGCTTGTACTATGGGAACTAGATGTCTGATAGAATACATATAAACTTTTTTTGAAGTAAAAACTTCTTTAGCGGCGTTGTGCATTTTTTGGATGGGTTCAAAATGTTAAGCTCACGAAAATTCGTAAGACGGACGGATTATTTTAGTCAGAAACCTATTCTAACGTTCTGCATTTAAAGTTTATTATTGTATGTACATTTTTGTCCTTCTAGAATGACGTCATTTCGTTGCGCCGAATGCTTATTTTCGACATATGCACGTAAGACTCGTTAGCTCAGTAGGTTAGAGCACTGATATAAATTTCAATTTGTCCATCGGACGGCGGAGGCTCAAATCCTTCACGAGTCAGTCTTTTTGCTATTTTATTTTTTAGTTTTCACTTCTGCCGGCACTCCCGGAGTGCAACCTGTTGTTTTTTTGTGAATATATACTTGTGGTATGCTCATCACAAATATTTGTCCTGGTTGGGATCGAAGCCACGACCTACAGCTCAGCAGGCAGACATACTACCAACTGAGCTTCGAGCTGTGAGGGCAGTCGTTATAATAATTCCGCTTGTATCGAAATTTCGCGTATGTTAGTGCACGTCAAAACTTTGCTCAGCCAACATGTCCATTACCCAACTACAGCCAACGTGGCGGCCAACAACCAACCAGATTTGGCTAACGACGTCAAAACTGCAGAACCTTTTAGAGGAGAATGAACCGGACGTTGATAATCAAGGGCTGGAAACGTTCCAAAAAAGGAAACGCGTTCCTTTGCCCTCAAAAAGAATGCGTTCCGTTCCTCGTTCATTCAAAGGAACGACGTTCCTTTTTAGGGTTCCGTACCCAAAGGGTAAAAACGGGACCCTATTACTAAGACTTCGCTGTCTGTCTGTCTGTCTGTCTGTCTGTCTGTCTGTCTGTCTGTCTGTCTGTCTGTCTGTCTCCAGGCTGTATCTCATAAACCGTGATAGCTAGAAAGCTGAAATTTTCACAAATGATGTATTTCCGTTGCCGCTATAACAACAAATACTAAAAATTAAAAAATAAATAATATTAAGGGGGGTCCCCATACAATAAACATGTTTTTTTCGTATTTTTTTGCTCAATATTAAAAACAGTAACAGGTAGACGCTTCAAATTTTCACAGAATATTTACTTGTATATTACCTTTCAAAATAAATACTTAAATAACAATAAAGTAAATATTAAAGGGGGGCTCCCATACAACAAACGAAATTTTTAAGCAATTTTTACTCGATCTTAATAACAGGTAGAAACTTGAATATTTGTAAGTAAATATTTAGAAATATATTAACTATAAAAATAAATACCTAATCTAATACATAAAAACTCACAAAATGAAAATAATCCGTGCATCTAAACGCGGTGCGAGCGCCGCGCCGCGGTGTGGTGGTGGCGCGAGCGCGGGGCGATTGCTAAGCAATGGCCGCGCGGGTAGCGGGGGAGGTAACATCAAGGAGCGAGCCATAACCGCGCGTATTCGCGCGAGCGTCGTTATGCTGCCCGGATGTGTATCTAAAACCTACCTATAAGTTTGCAATTTACTACTTGGAATTTCGTTGATTTCTCGTTATTTTATAAACAGAACTAAACTTTGTAGTATTATAGATGATAGTACGGAACCCTTCGTGCGCGAGTCCGACTCGCACTTGGCCGATTATTAGTGTTCCTCAGTAACCGATTTGTTTATTTGTTTTATTATAATAACCCTATGACCTTGCTATATGTAAAAACGCGCAAAAAACATGAAATAAAACCGGCCAAGTGCGAGTCGGACTCGCGCACAAATGTTTCCGTACCATTATCTATAAAAACGGCAAAAAAACACGTTTGTTGTGTGGGAGTCCCCCTTTAATGTTAATTTTATTTTAATTTAATTATTTATTTTAAAGTGAATAATATAGCTCAATATACTGTGAATATTTTAAGCGTCTACCTGTTGCTGTTATCAATATCGAGCAGAAATGAGCAAAAAGTCACGTTTGTTGTAGTGGAGCCCCCTTAAATATTTATTTTATTCTGCTTTTTAGTATTTGTTGCTATAGCGGCAACAGAAATACATCGTCTGTGAAAATTTCAACTCTCTAACTATCACGGTTCATGAGATACAGCCTGGTGACAGACGGACGGACGGACGGACGGACGGACGCACGGACGGACGGACGGACGGACGGACGGACGCACGGACGGACGGACGGACGGACAGCAAAGTCTTAGTAATAGGGTCCCGTTTTTACCCTTTGGGTACGGAACCCTAAAAACGAGACGGAGAACGGAACGCGCGCGGGCACCTGTCTTCGCTTGGTGGCTTCTTGCGAGGGCGCACGGTATTTCCGATTTTGTCTCCAAAAAAAAGGAACGAGGAACGCGCCTTTTTCGTTCCTCGTTCCACAAAAAAAAGGAACACGTTTACGTTCGCGTTCCTTTCGTGAAAAAAAGGAACTCGTTCCGTTCACGTTGCGGCAAAAATTGGAACGTGTTCCAGTCCTTGTTGATAATTTACCTATGAATTATAAATATTAATTGATTCGCTATACATAATGAACACTGATTTTTCCTTTAAACATTATCTAGTAATTAAGTAATTTTTAGTGTAATTAATTTTGATAGTAATTTTTTTTAAATATTTTTTTTTTGATCTTATGTTCCGTAATATGTACCGGTAATTCTTGTTACCGTCGCCTACTAGTTTTTAACGTAGTTTGTTACCGACTTCTTTGGGCTTGATTTTGACACACTTCAAACGTTCAGATTTCATTCAAACTTTGTAGACTTATCGAGGACCAATAATAATATAATATTAAAAAAAAATTAAGCGTCTTTTTATAGTTTTTTAAAATAAAAATGATTTAACAAAGTAAACATAAAATGATTTCAACAAAGAGTGTTGAAACTCAACCGGAAAACTTCTAAGGAAGCAGATTCCACATTTTGATTGTCCGCGGGAGGAAGAAGCGGGAGAATCTGACTATGATTATTATTGTTTATTTATTATTATTATTGACTATGATTTCTAGATATGTAAAATGTGAGGGTGAGCTGTTTGGCGATGGCAACTTATTATAATTTGACACTGATATTTCTTATTTCATTTTTGTAAAATAATAAGCCAGTCTCAGTTTCTGCATTTGAGCCGCGTGGCCTATAGAGAAGACTCTGTTCTTCAGACAGAAGATAGACAAAGACTGAAGCCTTTGTGAAATGTCACAAATTAGATAAAGCACTAGGCGATATATTTAATGTCACAGTACTCCCCACTCCAAAACCTTGAAAATTATTGAAAATATAAAAACATTAATCACAAAAACATTGAAATTAGTTTCTTAAAATAGTTCAAAATTTCAAATGAAAGTATTCAATTCAATTCAATTCAATTCATTTATTTCGGGCCTTGGGTATACATAATATACGCTTGGCGACGTCATTTACATCATAAATCATAATCACAATAATATCATAATAAAAATTAAACATACTGATTTTATATAAAAACAAAAATTGTTTGCAGCTGTAAGAAGGCATTGTCAGTCAAAAGCAGCTGTAAAGGGGCTTTGTCATAGATAGCTAGCTAATTGTAATAATACAGTCAGTAATATTAAATCAATAAAAAATACAGCATGTATTTAGTAATATCATATTAATTTGTTATTGTATTGCAGATTTTGATGCCACTTTTTTCCAATGGGTTTTGTCTCTAATGAACAAATCTATAGAATAGTATGCATTATTCATTAAATATTTTTTAATGACAGTTTTGAATTTATTTTCCTTGAGACCCAAAAACTATTCTGGAATAATATTGTAAAAACGTACACTGTTTATCAGGAATGATTTATTTGTTTTTTGTAGCCTATGTCTAGGATGAACAATTCTATGCTTGTAGTGTGATGTTTCAGGTTTTTTATCAAAGCTATAAAGATTTTTTCTAGCATACATAATGCACTCATAGATGTAAAGCGATGGCACGGTTAAGATATCAATAGTTTTAAATACCTCTTTCAGTGACTTCCTGGAACTTAAATTGTAGATGGCACGGATTGCTCTTTTTTGCAGAATAAAGATAGAATCTATATCTGCTGCCGATCCCCGTAATAATATACCGTAGGTCATTACACTATGAAAGTATCCAAAATAAACAAGCCTAGCAGTTGCCACATCTGATATTCTTCTAATTTGTCGTACTGCATGAGCAGCTGAACTTAGTTTGTCAGCTAGTTTGGAAATATGTGGGCCCCATTGAAGTTTAGAGTCTATTGTTACACCCAAAAATACTGTAGTGTCGACAGGCTCGATTATTTCATTTTTCAATTCAATGTTTAGATCAAAATTTTTGACATTTGGGAGAGAAAATCTTATGACCTTTGTTTTTACAGGATTTAAGACTAGATTGTTTGCGTCAAACCAACCACACAAGCTCTCTAGAACAATATTTATTGGAGAATAATCTAACAGCCCTCTTTTTGTCTTGAAAAGGAGTGAGGTATCGTCTGCAAATAGCACTATTTCAACATTAGGTAGTTTTTGAATCATGTAAGGTAGATCGTTTATATAAACCAAAAATAAGAAGGGTCCAAGGATGGATCCTTGAGGAACTCCTATTTTAATAGGGGATCCTTGAGATTTCACTCCATTAACTTCTACTATTTGCACACGATCTCGAAGATAAGACGAAATAAGTTCTAACGCTGATTCAGTAACACCGTAGAATGCTAGTTTTTTTAGAAGGGTCTGATGATGAACACAATCAAATGCCTTTGATAAGTCACAGAATACACCAATAACATCACAACTATCTTCCCATGCTTCCAAAATATATTTAGTTAATTTCAATCCAGCATCAGTAGTAGATCTACCTTTTGTGAACCCGAATTGATGCCCATGTAATAAATTATTACGGTTGAAATATGATACAAGCTGGTTTAACATTAGTTTTTCGAATATTTTGCTGATGCATGGTAATATGGAAATCGGTCTATAATTTGCAACGTTTTCTTTATTACCAGATTTAAATAGTGGCACAACTTTACTGTGTTTCATTAGATTAGGATATATACCTTTCTTTACACTGGAATTAAACAATGTAGCAAGATAGGGGGCAATTTTTACGACTAAGTTTTCAATGACCTTTACTGACAGTCCCCATAGATCTTCAGTTTTCTTTACTTTTATATCTTTAAATGTTTTTATTATACAATGCGCAGTAACGTTACGGAAATTAAAATTAGTTGTAGGAATATCAACATTTTCTTTTAGTTTTTCTTCTGCTAGTAATGGTAATAGTAAATATATATAAAGTATTTTTTATATAATTGAAAGGCCTATTCAGGAAGCGTATTGTACATTTTGGCGATAAATTCAATAAAATTAGAGATAAATGTTTTTATTCGAGTTTTTGGAATATCCATCATAAAACGATGGCAAATTTGCGTATTGCCGTACAATATTTATACAATAGAAAAAAAAATACACAAGACCAAGACAAAGGACCAAGAATAACAAAAAAATGTTTTAGCTCTATTTTTACTAAAGGCCTTGAATTCTGTGTTTTTAACTTTTCATTTCAAGTCTATAATAAAAGAATAAAAATACTATTTTAAAATTAGAAAATAATAAATTTGGAATGGAAAAACGCTTCATGCCAATCTACGGTCAGGGCATTTCTTTGGCACCCGTATGAGTGTACTTATACTCTTCAGCAGGAAAAGTTCCAGAAAGCCTTCTTATGATACGCATTTTTGGGTTATGCAAATCAGTTTGTTGTAAATAAACACGCTTTATCGTCGACCGCATCATCACTTCACATCGAGTAAGTTGTCAGTCAAGTGCAAGCCAAAAAGTAGATATCACTTATATAGTCTCTCCCCTTATATAGTCAAATTCATGGTTCACAATGCTCATACGGAAACTTGCTTTATTAACCATACTGGTTTTGGTCTTGTTTTAAATAGTTCACAGGGAAAGTTCGAAACTTTGTTTTGCATAAAGTTGGAATTTAATGCTAATATTGTTTTTATAGTTTGACGAGTTAAGTTAAAATTAATGAGTAGTTTGCTTACAATTCGTTTGGTAACATTTTTCATGAAGATATGTTTAAACATGTTTGGCATGGTGCTAATCGACCATTGCAGTCTTTGAAGCGCGCTTACCTAGAAACTACCCCAGATTCGGAAACTTTTTTCAGAAAAGATGTTCCACATTTAGGTTACACAAAAGGTTCGATACGGTAACTGAAACGTTTCGCTCGAGCTTTAGAAAAATCCAGCATGAAACGATGCAGCTTGTGTCATGTAAATATTTGAGTTATTTATGTAAACCGATACAGGCATTTATTCGTATTATCAGTTTCATAAAGTAGTTTCCATAAAATAGAGCAGATAACAAAGGCGTACCTACATAAAGGTTGGGAGACAAAGCGGAGTGGCACAAGGGTGGTGGAGAGCTATCGAACGTCCTCCGCAGACTGGAAACCTAGCTCTCAAGTAATTGGAACCGGCTGGACCACAACTAGATTATTATAGAGCTAGGATGTAAGACCCAGAAAATGGTGAACTTTTGTTGATTACAATAATAATTATGGTTTAAAAAACTAAATGACTTCAATTTAATCTAAGACTTCAAAATCAGTGACGTTCCCATTTCAAATAGCTCAATTTTATTTTAAAAACCAAACTACTGAATCTATTCTGATGAAATTACTATAGGACCAATCTAAAAGTAAACCTTTCCAAACAAAAAAAATGATTTTTTGAAATTGGTTTATAATTATATTAACTATATTAGAGGTAACAAACATAAAAAATCTGAATTGTTAACCTCCATCTTTTTTATATCAGTAAAAATTAATAAAAAAACGTTTCAAATCTTATAAAGTTGAAGAGTTCATAAAGGGTTATTCATTATGGACGCATTGAGCTGGTACGTAAGTACATACAGCTCAATGTATGGACGCTAGAATTTTGACAGCTAGCGGCCGTCTTGGAGAAGCGATACATATCAAATTTGGCGGCACAGAATTCGCCCTATTACATAGGACCCAGAAGGATAATCTCCATACAAAACGCCTTTTAAATTCGGGTCAATTTTATATTTTCCATTTGACACTTAATTTTTTAATAAAATTATTTTTAACCGTAGATACACGTCCATTTGCCAAATTTATCTACAAAGTAGCCTTTGAAAAGGATATCTCCCGATTTGATCGGGTAATCATGATTAAAGTCAGAATGGAAGGAAATGGAACTTAGAGATGGAAGGTGATAATAATAATATTATAATAATAAAACTTTATTTCAGACAACTACGATCCATAGACAAGACATGTTAAAAGCTTACAAAGTAGAAAAATAAACTTGAGCATTATATAAAACGATCTGTACAGTTCATCTTAAATATAGGGTACTATTACTATTAGGAATTATTGTTTGGATCCAATGTTTTAATATCGGACAGTCATATTTTTCGCTAATGGTTTTTAAAACGCTGTTGTTGCTGCTTCTGACTCTATTGAGCAGTGTCTAATGTTTTACTTATTTTTTTAAGAAGTTTGTAGTTTTTACAAGATTGTTTAACACAGTTCACCATCTTGGCACCGTATGAATTGAGAAGTGATTGCGATGAGATGACGTTTAAGAATAAATGACGTTTGTGACCTGTCATTAGCAAACACCTGATTTGGTGTTAAGTTTTTGGGACAATATTTTGCATTGCATTAGGAGTCTTGTAAGTCTTTGGTTACCCATATGCGCAATAAAATAATTTGAATTTGAAATGCATTATTTGCGTTTGTAATATCAGAATAATATTACTTCAAAGAAGAACATCAATCAAACCCGAATATTCTTCTTCTTTTTTGTATTGGACCCGCATTAAAGCATTTGCCAGTGTCAAGTATTAGGAAATCGTTTCTTGAATAAAACAAGTTGTAAATGTTCTAGTCACAATCTAAGTCACGTATACAGACAATTTATAAGTCGAATCCTGCTTCAGTAAAGTGGTGGCGACCTTACTAGAAGCTTCTATGGAGTTTTGCCGACAACGTAAACTCACACGTTTTACTGCTTTAAGTATTTCACTTACCCACACTCACGCACTTTATCGAACACTTAATGAATAAAACACCACCATTTATATAGTATTAATGTTCAAAATAACACAAGTTTAGGAAAATAAAACAAAGCAACAACACGTTACTAAGACGTTCCCGCCAAAATTCTCCCGAATATTCTTCGTCTTCTTTTTTGTATTGGACCCGCATTAAAGCATTTGCCAATGTCAAGTATTAGGATTTTTTCAAGTTTCTTGAATAAAACAAGTTGTAAATGTTCTAGTCACAATCTAAGTCACGTATACAGACAATTTATAAGTCGAGTCCTGCTTCAGTAAAGTGGTGGCGACTTTACTAGAAGCTTCTATGGAGTTTTGCCGACGTTTTACTGCTTTATTTCACTTGCCCACACTCACGCACTTTATCGAATATTTAATGAATAAAACACCACCATTTTTATAGCAATAACACAAGTTTAGGAAAATAAAACAATGCAACAACACGTTAATAAGACGTTCCCGCCAAAACTCCTCCCGAATATTCTATCTTCTTCAAATCCAATTACAGTGAAACCACTATGCATCGAAGATCGATATCTACATCTGCAAATTGCGTCTCGCTGCAAGCTGATCCAGGTCTAACTAGGTCAAGTGTCCTTACTACTCCGTGTATTGTAAGCTTGCAACAAACTCAACGACTTGCCTATTTTTATCAGAAAACGATATCAATTTGCTGTCTATAATTCTATATAATATATATATATATATATAGAACTTGGCCGACCGAGCTCCACTCGGATTTTTAGGACTGTAAATACGAACAAACCCGGGTTCACTAAAAATGAAACCTAACAAGATCGATTTATCGTCCCCTAATCTACCTACCAACCAAATTCATTAAAATCATTGGAGCCGTTTCCGTGATTCAGATTATATGCATATACACATAAATACAAGAATTGCTCGTGTAAAGTTTTTAGATAAATATATTTGTACAATATTATTAATAATAATATTATTTTATTTAATTTACTTGATTTTATAATTTTATACTTTAATTTAATTTAATTATTCTGGATTTACATCTGGAATAAAATAATTTCATTTCTTTTCAATATACAAGAATTGCTCGTGTAAAGGTATTAGATATCTATATTCTATTCAATCCTATCTTAATTATAACTATGAAATCGAAAGTAACTCTGTTGCCTTGTTGTCGCAACAAATGGCTCAATAGACTGATATGAAATTTGGTATAGAGATATATTAAGTATGGCTATAATAATTTTTTCATCAAAGTTTTTCATCATTACACGTGTGAAAACGTATGACGCTTCAAGTTTATAAAATAACTAGATGATCCGACGTACTTCGTATCACCTATAATAATAATAATAATAATTAAAAAAAATACAACCGTCACCGCTGACACATCGTTTCTTGTTTTTATATTTCTATTTTAATACATTTTGATTACATTTTAGTGTTATTTTTACAATAACAACAAGGTTATCACAAAAGAAAACCTACAAATAAATAAACATCTTGGAATTTACAACCATCATCGAATTTATTGGATTGGAAAATATGGAAGGATACAACGACAGATATTTGACATTTAATTGTCACAAATGTGAAAATATTGTAAACAATTTATCAAAACAAACAATTTCATCATGATAACAAGATCGAAAACAAGAAACAAAGCGGATACTAGAGACGCACGCCCAACACCACCGCCTGCACCATCGTCTCCGAGCTCGTCGTCGGGAGAGGAGTTCCACACACCCCGCGACGACTCAACTTCGAGCGATGGGTGCGAGCCGACGCCACCGCCACCACAAACACCACCGAGACGGGGGCGTCCACCGCTGCCGGCATGCTTGGGGCCACGAGCGGGATCGGTCCCGCTACCTACGGCTCCCGCTGTCGACGGCAGAGTGCGACGTATGCGTTGGGATCGAAATATGAACGAAAACTGCATACGCGCGTACTACAGGGCTACAGAAGGAGGAATCAACCTGACAGGGTACCGTGATAGAATGCTACCTTTGTTTCTAACCCTTGTACCGACTGTCACCGTGTCCGCCCAACGACTATCGGATCAAGTGCGGGCTATCCACCGACTCAAGTTGCTGGATCAGACCGTGCTTGATCGGCTCCGCCTGGAAGAGATTTCTGCTCGTCCAATTCCCACGTTGCCACGGAATCCGTCGCCTGTCACGTCGTCGGCCCCGACATTGGCCTCAAGGTCGTCCTCGGTGCCGACACTTGTGACGTCGACTGACCCCGCAGCCGACGAGGGTGATGCCACGAGTAGTTTATCGAATCAGGTGAGTGAGCAACTGAGGAGCACTGTGGAAGATGTGATTTCCCAGTATAGATTCGCACCCGACTCTAGGCCACGTTTACCACGTTTGCCTACCCATAGATAAAATCTAGCATTGATGGGAGCCTTGAATGTATTGCTAGCTCCGTATATACGAACTAGTAGAGATTTAGTTGATACCCACTCGATCTTATACTGCGGTGCCATTGCGGTGTGTCGAGTCGCACGTGTTAAATTTCCGGACATTAGCCGTGCACCGCGACGCATCGGAGATGTACCCGCATGGCAAGTGAGGATCGAGCGGCGTATTAACACATTCAGGACTCTTATTGCGAAGCTGATCTGCTTCAGCCGGGGGAATACTCGCCCCCGAGTAATGCGTTTCGTGTCTCAAGCATTTGCCGGGACTGGTATCAGGCCCCAGCACTATCTAGCCAACGTCACGGAACGCATTGACTATCTGAAGCAGAAAGTCTATGCATGGGCGAACCGCATACGACGCTACAGAGAGCGTGTGGATAGGTACTGGCAGAATCGCCTCTTCCAAAGTGACCAAAGAAAGGTGTACCGCGGCTGGGAGGGAACCGAACAACATATGAACGACGGACAGCTACCGGATGCTAACGCCATGACTAGTTTCTGGCGAGGTATCTGGTCGGTTCCCGTCGAGCATACGGAAGACGAGTGGATGAGGATTGTCAAACGTAAGTGTGATGATATCGAATCCATGGGGTCTATTAAAATAGACCCCATAGACGTTAGTTGTGCGATCCGTACGACTCAAAACTGGAAAAGTCCTGGGTTGGACGGATTGCACAACTTTTGGATAAAATGGATTCGATGCTCACACGATCGCTTGGCTACACAATTCCAAGAAGCCCTCGAGCTCGGTTCTCTTCCTGCCTTCATGACTACCGGGGTCACCTTTCTGCTCCATAAGTCCGGTAGTACCACGGAACCAAAAAACTACAGACCCATCACATGCTTACCAACCATCTATAAGCTCCTTACATCCATTCTGAGAAATAAAATTTATGCGCACTTAGTTGCGAACAACGTTTTGGCCTCTACTCAGAATGGATGTAAGGTTGGGTCCCGTGGTACTAAAGAGCTACTCCTCATTGATACGGCTATTAGCCAGCAAGTCAAGCGGAATAAAGGGGCCCTCTCTGCTGCTTGGATTGACTATAAGAAGGCCTATGATTCGGTGCCTCACTCATGGCTTGAGAGGATCTTAGAGTTGTGTAAAATTGATGCAACTTTGAGATCCTTCTTAGCCACATGTATGAGGCAATGGACCACAGTCCTTCGTCAACCAGGTAGTAGAGATGGCTCCTTTACACCGCAGGACTTGATAAGGATTGACCGTGGTATTTTCCAGGGTGACAGTTTGAGTTCTTTGTGGTTTTGTCTGGCACTGAACCCTCTCAGTATTCTGCTGAAGGATTCAGGTCTAGGCTATCGGCTTCGTAGGGGGGGTGAAGTTATTTCTCACCTGCTGTACATGGATGACCTCAAACTTTTTGCACCGAAACGACAAGACTTAATGACGTTGTTAAAAACAACAGAAGTTTTTAGCAATGCCATTAAGATGGAGTTTGGTGTAGACAAGTGTGCGGTCGTTCAGGTAGAGCGAGGGAAAGTTGTAAATTCTCCGAATTTGCAACTTTCTGAGACAATGACTCTCAGGTCCCTCTCCGAAGCCGACACCTACAAATACCTTGGTATGTCAGAGTCGTTGGGTATTGCGGTAGAGGATATAAAAAAATCGGTGAAGGAGCGTTTCTTTTGCCGTCTGTCAAAAGTTCTTAACAGTCTTTTGTCTGGCGGCAATAAGTCACGCGCCTTCAACGGTTGGGTGATGCCTCTATTGTCATACTCCTTTGGCATACTAAGGTGGACTCAAACTGAGCTGGACGCCCTGGATAGAAGGGTCCGTCAGCAACTGAAACAAGCGTCCCTTCCTCCCGGACCTCGACAGCGAGTAGTCGTGTGTAAACCGCTATTAAATTTTTATTTTCGTCGAAAAACTACAAATTCAGTAAATAATTTAAGAAGAAATAATAGGAGTGCATAAACGAAAGGAGTTACAAGACGGCGATTATTGCAAGTCACGTTCGATAGCGGCCATCGAAGCAACAGATGCAACAGGTACTTGGCACCATTTAATTTAACCAATCTGCGCATACGGCATCGCCTACAGGTTGACGAAGAAGAGAGCGCAACAGGTGGGTGGTACCTGCTATTACAACTGCACAAAACACAAACTCCGACTAATACGGTACTTGTATTGGACAACCACCTGTTGATGACTCCAATCAAATCCCTGCGTACACGACGAATGTGAAACGCTACTTATATTGAACAGCCACCTGTTGATGACACCAATCAAACTCCAGCGCATACGAGGAACGTAAATAAAACATTTTATATTGGACAACCACTTGTTGATACGTCGGCCTAAGAGGTAATATTCTTTGCGTACATATCAACACCAACTGCCGTTTATAAGCGCCTGGTACATTGAACGTTCGCACAACATTCTGGTTAGTTTCAATTTATATTGCTAACAAATAATATGGATTGAATATTCGCATTCCTGTTACTTTATAATCTCCTAGTATATTCTCAACATGTCGCTGCATGCAACTCCAACACAAGCAAAGGAGTTAAAAACTCCGGCTCAGAAACGCGCTCGTACATTCTCCGACTCGTTCACGAAATCTCCGTCGCCTATAAATAATGATAAGCTCGGAGAACTAATGGACAAAATGAATCAGGTCATAAAAGATGTGACTGACATAAAAACTGAGATATCAGAGTTGCGAAAAAGTAATTTAGAGATGGAAAAATCCTTTGAACGAACCCTAGAGTTTTACAGCAAAAATTACGAGGAAATGAAAGAAAAGTTAATTTTGCTCGAGATTAAGGGAACTGAACGAGATCAACTTTTATATAAACTAGACAGCAAAGTCGAAGAGTTAGATAGACAGCTCAGAAGCTCTAGTATTGAGATAAGAGGAATCCCCGCTAAAGTGAACGAGACGAAAGCCGAACTAACTGCTACGGTAGAAATACTTCAGGAAAAACTTAAATTGGATAATAATTATGCACCCATCAAGGATATCTATAGACTCAAGGCTAGATCAAATGGAGAACGTGCAATAGTAGTGGATTGTACTACAACACTCCACAAAGCCAATATTCTTTTAGCAGTTAAAAAGTATAACGCCAGCCACACTACAGAAAAGCTAAATACACAGATGTTAGGTATTCAATGCAAAAAATCTCCTATATTTATATCGGATTTCCTGACGCCTAAGGCTAAGAGACTCTATTTCCATGCCCGTGAATTTTCAAGATCTAACAAGTATGACTTCTGCTGGGTTACAAATGGGAAAATCTTCTTGAGGAAAGTTGAAGGTACGCCACCAATATTGATTACCAACGAGCAAGAATTAGAAAATTTGAAGTCAAAAAACTGATGAGACTACACTTAAACATACATATTACTGCGAAGATATTTTTAACTATTATATTAAGTCAATTTTTTAATCACATTACTCGTTTAGATCGATCTCTTATTATGTTTTTCAAAATGTATCTACAGTTTTTGTCACACACGCACACAAACACCATATCCAGTACCTACTCACACTACACTACTTTTTACTACGTTACCATTGCACAATCTGTTATCATTATTTCTGAAGTGCCACAGTTGCACGTTGCATGCTATTGCCTACTGTGTACTTTTTCAATTACTATATTGTATCATGTCTCTCTACATCTTTTACGATCCCAAATCAATTTTATTTATTATGGATAAAGTTCATCAAAACGTGTTAAGTAATCTCATAGATGACTTAACAATTTCAAAAGCTATTACTTGTGAACCAGAACTGTGTAAATCTCACATTTCCGTAGGCAAGAAGGCACTTAGCATACTGTCTCTCAACATAAGAAGCGTTAATAGAAATTTTGACTCTCTCGAAATATTGCTTAATAGGCTTGGTTTTCATTGTGATTTGGTGATACTTACTGAATGTTGGATAGAGAAGTCGAAGTCCTTTCCTCAACTTAAAAACTATAAAACAGCTTATACCAAAAACTGCATAAATCAGAATGGTGGAATTATAGCATATTCGAAAATAAATTTGGATATAGTTATAGAGGAACGGATTTTTAAAGAATCGAATTGTCTCTTGATAAAAATGGGGAACAGCACCGCTATAATAGCACTATATAGATCCCCTTCTTTTTCAAATACTGACTCCTTCATTACAGACTTAGATGAACTCTTAACTAACATAAGAAAATACCAAACTATCGCAGTTTTAGGCGACCTGAATATTGACATAAAGCAAGATAGTACTGATGAAAATTCAGACACTTACCTTGAATTGCTTGCAAGCCATGGTATCCTCCCTAGTCACACTATGATCACCCGAGGCCACAAATGTCTTGATCACACGATGTTAAAAACTAAATTAGAATGCTCTACAATAGTAATAAAAGCAGATATAACTGATCACGCACCAATTCTTCTAAACATTAAGAACAAACAAAATTCATACTCGTATACCGTTGCAAAAACCAGATCAATAACAGACATACAAGAAATTAGTAATCAAATTAAATCTAATGATTTTTCTAATATCTTACTTACCACAGACGCTAACGAAGGAGCTAGTATGCTTATCAATCAACTAACGGACATCATCAAACATAATACTCGGACAGTGGAGATTCCTTGTAACCAACGTATAATTAAACCGTGGATTACTCCAGGATTACTCCGCTGTATTCGGACCCGAGATAAAATGCATTCTAGACTAAAACTAAACCCTGATAATGCCATATTAAAATTGTCTTACACTAGATATAGAAATTATTGTAATAACTTAACTAAGAACCTAAAAAATATGTACCATAAAACTGAACTTGACATAAATAAAAACAACTCGAAGAAAACTTGGCAATTAGTCAAACAAATTACACATACTGAAAACCAAAAAACAGACAGTGATCCACTACTTAAAACTAAAACCAACTCGCTTGACTCCATTAACCATGTTAATGAATACTTTGCAAATGTTGGAGTAAACCTAGCAAACAAAATAATAAGTAGTTCACACAATAACACACACAATATAACGGAAATAAGCTCAAACTTGCAATCTCAAGTTAATTCTATAGGTGTTCTGTCTACTGATGACATGGAAATACTTGGCATCGTTAATGGTCTAAAAAATGACTGCGCTGTTGGTTGCGATGGAATCTCTACCAGGATAATAAAACAGTCAGCTCCTACGCTAGTACCTTTGATCACACATGTTTGCAACCTAAGCTTATCTTCTGGTCAGTTTCCACGAGTTTTCAAAACATCTATAATTACTCCTCTTCACAAGAGTGGGAATAGAGACAGTGTCAATAATTACAGACCGATATCTATATTAACAGCCCTTTCAAAAGTCCTAGAGAAAATAATAAATAAACGTTTAATATCATACTTAGAAGCTTATAATCTACTATCTTCATCTCAATTTGGCTTTAGAAAGGGAAGATCTACCGAAGATGCTATAACTGAACTAACAGATTATATTGTAAAACAGTTAGATGCTAAAAAGAAAACTATCGGTATATTCTTGGATTTAGCTAAAGCCTTTGACACTGTCTCTATCCCTATTCTTCTGAAAAAACTGGAACGCTTAGGCATACGTGGTATTGCTCTGAACCTCCTAGAAGACTATTTGACAGTAAGAACTCAGAGGACTAGAGTAGGTACTGTGATGAGTAGTGAGGCCTCCGTTAGCTGCGGAGTTCCTCAAGGTAGTGTACTGGGCCCTACTCTATTCCTCTGTTATGTTAACGACTTGTGTAACTTACACTTAACTCATGGTAAAATTGTCTCGTACGCTGATGACACAGCTTTAATTTTTGTTGGAAACAGTTGGAACGAAGCTCATGATAATGCCGAAAAGGGACTAAAAACTGTTATGGAATGGTTAAAAGGAAATCTCTTAACTCTAAATGTCGACAAAACTATGTACATGACCTTTACGTATCCACATAGTAAGAAACCTTTTATTGAAATCAAAGCTCATGAAAAATGTGCTGTAAATGGTTACTGTGACTGCACTAAAATACAACAAACACAAACTATAAAGTATTTAGGCCTGATCATTGATGATACACTCTGTTGGAAAGCACAAATAGTCCAATTAAGTAAACGAGTACGGAAATTAATATTTGTTTTTAAGAACTTACGTGAAGTCGCAGATCTTGATCTACTTCTCAAAGTCTATACAGCGTTGTGTAGATCTATACTAACGTACTGTATCACTATCTGGGGTGGCGCATGCTCGACATATATGTTGATACTTGAAAGAGCACAGCGAGCCGTACTTAAAGTTGCATTAAAAAAACCGTTTTTATATTCTACCTATCAACTATATAAAGACTGTCAAGCTCTGAGTGTACGCCAACTTTATATTTTTAATCTGACTATGATGCAACATAAAAATATACATACAAACAAAATTAACAATACGAAAAGACGAAAGGATAGAATACTACCCGAACCTAAATGCAGAGCTCATTCAGCAAAAAAACACAAACTATTTTTAAGCCCATACATATATAATAAGATTAATAAATCTATCAAAAGTTTCGTAACCTTGAACTTTTCTGAAGCAAAACTAGCCTTATTTGATTGGATTTCCAAATTAACTTACGTGGAGACGGAAGATTTACTTAAAATTTTAAAATAACAGACTGTCAGTGTAGTACCTGCATTTACACATCCACACACATTCATACACACAGATACGTAGTACACTCACACCCCCTCACACACACACACACACACACACACACACAGTCACACACACATACACACACATACACCTTCAGAAACTCACACATACACTCAATTAAACTAATGCACTTAAATTTACTTTGTAATGTGATAATGTTAATATTAATTTAAAATTAAGTTTTTTTTTTTCTGTATACTCGCACTTTATTGTTGTTCCCTGAAGGTACACTGAAACCTACAATACAAGCTCTGCTTAGTGTAGGTTCTGTGAACTCTATTAAGTCACCGTAAGCTTTGATTGTAAACATTATAATTGTAACTTACTACATTAGAATGGCATATGTATCTATGACAATAAAGATTATTATTATTATTATTATTATTATTACTGACATTACATCGCATGCTACACCCACGCTCGTCTGTTATGAGACTGTACATTCCGCGGAAGTGGGGGGGTCGTGGCTTTTTAAATGCCAAGAACCTTCACAACCGTGAGGTGTGCAGTCTCAGGGATTATTTCCGCAACAACGAATGTGGGATTCATTGCGATGTAATGGCAGTTGACAAGGGCCTAACGCCTCTCTCCTTGGCAAAAGAGAACTGGCGCAAACCAACGGTGCTCAGCATGGAAGATCGTAGGGACGTATGGAAGGGCAAGGAGCTACACGGGAGGTTCTACCGGGCCTTAACAGGACCCGATGTAGACCTTCTTGCGTCGGTGAACTGGTTACGCTTCGGTGACCTCTTTGGTGAAACTGAAGGGTTTGCTTGTGCGATTGCAGATGAAGTTATCAAGACGAACAACTATCGGAAATATATCATGAAAGACGGTACGGTCGACATTTGTCGGGCGTGCCACCGTCCCGGAGAGTCTCTCCGACATATTATTTCCGGTTGTTCGCATCTTGCTAACGGCGAGTATTTGCACAGGCACAATCAAGTAGCCAGGGTCATCCACCAGCAACTTGCTCTTCAATACGGCCTTGTTGAGTCCGAGGTGCCGTACTATCAGTACGCACCAGCGCCGGTTCTTGAGAATGGCCGTGCTTTGCTCTATTGGGACCGTTCTATTATCACGGATAGGACTATTGTTGCCAATAAGCCTGATATCGTGATCGTAGATCGTTCCCAACGCCGGGCAGTGCTCGTCGATGTCACCATCCCACATGATGAGAATCTCGTGAAGGCTGAGAAGGACAAGCTCAGCAAGTACCTTGACTTGGCTCACGAGATAACCGCCATGTGGGATGTTGATTCGACGATCATTGTTCCGATAGTCGTATCGGTGAACGGTTTAATAGCGAAGAGCCTCGACCAACATCTCAAGAGGCTCTCGCTTGATAGTTGGATCAAGGGTCGGATACAAAAGGTAGTCATCCTAGACACGGCGCGCATTGTCAGGAGATTCCTCAGTTTGTAGCCCTAACCGTCGACAGCTTGAGCCCTGCCCCGCTGCCGGCGGCACACTAGTTTTAAGTTTTTTACAATATTTATGTTCTTTTTTATATGTTTATATTTGTATTGTAAAAAAATTAAAATTAAGTACTTAAATAAATAAATGTGATAATAATAATAAATAATAAATATTTGTGGACATTTCACACAACGAGTGGAATGAGTGGACCCGATATTTTATTGTATATTCTCAACGTTTAAGCCTTCCCTGGACTACGACAAACATTTCAAAACCAAAATCAGCTAAATTGGCCCAGCCGTTCTCGAGTTTTAGCGAGACAAACGAACAGCAATTGATTTTAATATATATATAGAGATAATACAGAGATTATAATGCCTTAGTACGGATTTGCAAAAGAGAACAACACGAACCGCGTCTCGTACGATTGGTGGCCGCCCGTTGTCAACACTCGTTCTCCAATTACAGAGCGTCGCCGATCAAATCAAACCAATCAGCGACTGAGCTCAGCGCCAGGCTGTTTTCTTGTCAAAGATGATTCTAATAAAAACACTACGTCAGTAACTTTAGTAATTGGCTTTCTTTGCTATAATTAAAATTCATGAAAACTCAAGTATTAACAATTATATAGTGCGGCTAATTCTATTTTATTGTGAAAACCATGTTACGACGAGAATAAGACGCTATGTGTAACTCTTCGTTGTTTTAAAAAGTTGAAGGATCGGCTCAAAATGCGCAGCTATCTCTTTCGCGCATCACAACATTTTAAATAACTCAGTATAGATTTATTAGAAAAGTTAGAAAATGAATTGTTTATTGAGATTTGAGAAATATTAAAAATATAAAATTTTGCTTGATGGTGCCCTTGTCATCTTGGCGACGCCCTTGAGGACGCCTAGTTTTCTGCCAGCTAGTTTAGCTTTTACGACAGGTAAGATCTATTTGAGTTGAGTGTCGGTGTGAGGGTTAACCCTAATAGTTGACTCCAGTTGGCGTCAACAAAAAATCGTCGTTTGTAAAACTAGAAAACATCACAAATAGTCAACTAAAATTTCAATTTGAACCAAGTTAATTCATACATCAAAATCATTTTTAGAAATTATTAAAGCAATAATGATTTTTATGTATGCAAAATAACTTGAATGAAATAGATGAAAATGTCGTATATTATGTGATGATGCATATAGGTATTAGGACTATAGTTTCAACCTCATGTCTTTTTCAGGAGCAGTGTAGATACTGTAGATGTCACTCCCAGTGGTGAAATTAAAAAGTGTAACAACCAGTTTTAATTGTAATTGTATTGCAATGTATCCATTAGGCCAGCCCGATCGTAGCCCGTAGGTACTTACACTGCCTGCATCCACCGCAGTAAGGGTCCTACATCTGCACCATCTCTATGTAAATCTACGCGTTTGCTTATTCATGTCACCGAAACTGTACTGTGCTGTCTCTAAGCTATACTTGTACTACCTACATTTAAACTTGTATTTATATGTGTGCTACGAGATCGTAAAGCGATTATCTGCCTGATTTCTTTAACAATTTTAAGATTAAATAAAAATAAGAATTTTAACATTGTGTACATACTATAGCTTCGTTGATTACCGTTGGCTCCTACTTACTTGTCCCCCACTGATGGGCATTTGTTTTATTTTTTCTATTGCATATAGAGCAGAACAAAAATCAAAGTAATTATATTTTTTATGTGCTCGCATTCTGTAAGAATAGACCTTGCTACGAGCAATACAAATTTAAACAAGTCTCACAACAACAACTCTTTCAAACAAAAAACAAACTATATCAAAATCGGTCTATCCCTTTGAGAGCTACGATGTCACAGACATATGCATAAATACACAGATTTACAGATAGAAAAAATACACGTCACTTATAGAACCCCTCTTTTTGGGTCGGGGGTTAAAAACGTTCATGTAACAAACCTTTTTATTTAGATAAACAGAGATTTAATCTTTTATTTTTGTGGTTGAAAATTTCAAGTACATTATAATATTAAAACATATAATAAATAAAAATCTACTTTCAATTATGTACATTCAGACTGAAAATATAAACATATTGTAGAAAAGCAGTCTAGACAGAATACAGACAGAGCAATATTGTTTATATGTCATAAGCAATATTATGAATTAAATCTTGCGCGAAAAACGTATCAAATAAAATTCTGGTTTTCAGTGATCACAACATTTAACCAATGAAAAATAAAATCACATCAATAAATATAAATATCATAGGCATACTTACCTAGCTGTCAGACAAGGCCGTAGCCAGGAATTCATTTCGGGGGGGGGGGTTAGCTCTCATAGGGGGGAGTATTAATGTATAATGTATGAAAATATTTCAAATTTTGATTTGAGTCGATAAGGAGTTTAGGTCAAAATTCTTAATTCAATTTATTGTCAATGTGTTCCCCCTTTTTAAGGCGTGGCAGCTATTGATGAAAAATTTACTATAAATGTAAAAATATGTACCTACCTTAGATTGTAATTATTCTATTCTCTCTACAAAAAATGTCTCTTTAAAAGTCTTGAGCCGTAAAAGTACCATATTCTAATTCCGAGTGTATCCAAACAACTATTACGAGCCGGTGGGACAAGATGGGGTAAAACGGGGCAAGGCGGGGTAAAGCGGCACGCGCGGCTCAAATTGCCCACATTTATAACCCGGGTCAAAAGAAAATGTTTTTTTCATTAAAAACCGGCAAAGGGTCGTGTTTGGCCTACGTTTGGGTCTACACAGGTGGAAATCACGGACCGAGGGAAATATCATTTTTCATTTACCGCGAGGGTTAGTGTCGAATAAAATGAGTGTGGCTGTATTATAATGTTTGTTACCAGAAGTACTTTCCTACGCAACATTTTCCTTACGACTTTATCCGGTTTTTGTCGTAAGTAATGTTATATTGAATATATAACATAATATAATATATAATATTGAATAAAAATGTAAAGTTTATGGTTAAAATTATTATGAAAAATACACGCGAAAAATCCGTTAAAATGTATTTCATTTCAATAAAATTTCATTTTTTATTCTTGTTCACTGTAAAGTTGTCTGGTTAGATGTAAATTTTACAGAAAAAAATAACGTAATTTAAAAATAAGTAGTTTGTATCAAAATATTGCATTCTACACCTACACAAAACTTTGTTTTTTTAACCGACTTCAAAAAAGAGGTTCTCAATTCGGTTGCATTTTTTTATGTTTATTACCGCATGACTCTATCGTTTATAAACCGACTTGGAAAATTATTTTTCTGTTTGTAAATATATTTAAATACTTTCAGATTAGGTTTAGTAATAAAATAGTAAAACATTAGTTGAGTTTTTAGAACAATATTGCGCATTTTAAATTCGGGTGTATCAGTTTTTTTCTTTTAAATATAAAATTACAATATTTGAACACTAGCTTAGTTAATTAACAGTTTAGTCTAATTTGGGTCCGCGGGGACAGAGAGCTCATCTCATTTTCAAAAATCTATCTGAGCGCCTGATCGATGCGACGCGTGACCCAAATGCTGGCACGTATTTGGCCCTACGCATTGCCATTCAACGTGGCAATGCGACAGCATGCTGGGTACGCTGCCAATTTTGATTGTCTTTAGACCGTTATCGGTCTGGGGTAATCGATATACTTTTTGTGTAGTAGTTTAGTTAGTTGAGTCTGTATATTATGTTTTGTTATTGTCTAATTTGGTAAAAATTCTAGCTTGTAATGTGACGAGGCTTCCATATAAAGTTACTGAATCAGACCGCTTGGTGTTGGTGATAAATACTCGACTTGAGTCCGGTAATTTACGAGCCGAGTACTCGAAAATACCTTACCATCATGATATAATTACCTCGTGATGTTTTTCTTTTACAGAAAGCTGATGCTCATTTTTATAATTTAAATTAAACAACTTTTAATAAAGCCTTTGTAGGTATAATCAAGCAATTAGTAATTTGCTTGCACAAACCAAATCAAAGTAAAAAATTTGAAATACTTAATAATATCTAAATTGTCGGTGCCATTTCTTTCAACTATTAAGGCTGTTATTAGTTTTACAAACTTTTATTCGTAACTTTATTAAAAAAATATTGTTAAAAAAAAACAACTTTTTCCTCACATGTTTCTCGTATATTGCGTCTGTCTAAAAACGATGAATTCACGCAGTTTTCATGTTAGACTGTGCACTTTTTGCTCGCACACATATTCCACACACACAGCGATAACGTCACTCACACGCTAACTAACACAATGTGTCCACTGTACGTGTCCTACGTGGGTTTCAATAGTGTCTTAACAAAAAAAATTGTGAATTGAGATATTTTTGTCGATAAACTGGTTAACAACAAGTATTAATAGCTCATAATATACTGACCAAAATAAGGATAATTGTTATCTTCATAGCCTACTTTTTATAAATAGATATGACTTTTTATTTATAAATCAGAAAAAGTATAATACTTTATATATTACTTTATATATACATTTAGTCTGTGTTTATTTATAGTAAAATAATAAAATTAATAAACCATGTAGAAAAATACAGGTTTTATTCAATTTTCTGATCACTCCATATATATAATTAGATTAAATATATTTATGTTTTTTTTCTGAATACAAAACCTGATTTTGTCAAAACACTGTTTAAAGAGTTAATACACTATTGAGCCTCATATGCGACGTGTACAAGGTCCGGAATTGAGGCACTCATCCTAAAACCCGAGCGCCAGTTAGCTCCTCGCCTCGGTACCATTTACCCGGTTATTAGCTAAGCGTTTTAGCTTATGTTTTAGCTTACCTTTTAAAAAGGGACATATACGCATAATACGATCCTTCTGGGCCTTTATAGCGGTAGTGTTGGTACAGCCGCTGAAAAGTTTAGTATAAGCATGATTAGGTAGGATAAAAGATTTTTAACCGACTTTAAAAAGAAGAGGTTCTCAATTGATATTTTTTTTAAGTTTGTCACCGATTTAAAAAAAATTTTTGTTAGAATAATAAATAATAAATATTTGTGGACATTTCACACAACACCATCTAGCCCAAACTAAGCAAAGCTTGTACTATGGAACTAGATGGCTGATAGAATAAATATATACCTACTATTTTTTTTTTATATGAAAGGATATATTTTTAGATTAGTTACATAGAAATTTCATAAGAATCTGTTTTTGTTGAAGTTTGAAGTCGGTTGAATGCTGGTAGCAATTGCCGCGTTGGATAGCAATGCTAACTTTTTTCAGCAAAGTAGGAACCAGCATTCTGGTCGCTTGTAACCTCCACCAAGCGCTAAACTTTAGTGAATATTTTAACTATTAAGGTTGTTGTACCGTTCCGGTATACTTTAAAACGTATCTATCTACATCGGAGTATGTGTGGCTTAGCAAATACAGTTGACAGCGGCTGTCATGTACTCCGTATTCGTCCAATGGGAGCGAAGGGCTCAGTTGGATGTCCACGCTGCCATCTTGACGATCGCCGCCGTGGTAGAAGGATCGAAAAACCGTAAAATCTCAACAAAGCAACACAAAATTATAAGCCGCGGGTTCAGGACGAATTATCAAACCTTTAACAGTTTTGTGAGTGTGCTAGATACGCCAGCAGACGAGATTGGTGGTGGAAATATCATCGGAGGCCGGAGCAGACCCAGGTACGTGAGTGCATGTCTCTTTGCTACGCCTCATACTCTGAACTTATCGGAAAAGTAGAATACGTTATTTTTCCCAGATGTGTAACAGCCACCCAACTCTCCCGTAAAAGATGCGACGTTACAGTTGTTCACTATTTTTATAATATTGCTTACGAGATATTTACCGTGGTTTGGCATTTTATTGAGTTCTCAATATTGCTATATGCTATGCTCACGGTTTCCGGTTTAAGTTTCCGGCAGCCAAGTCGGGAGATCGTCTGACTTGCGATCCGCAGGTCCTAGGTTCGAATCTCGCAGCACGCACCTCTGTCTTTTCAAAGTTATGTGCGTATTGTTGACTGCCGCCAACTTGAAACGTTAAGGAAAACATCGTGAGGAAACCTACCTAGTTTTGAAAAACCATACACATATTTTGGCCAATTAAATAAATAAAAAAATCTACATAAGCAAAATCAACTTTTACGCTTTTATAATATTTTTATCCATTGATGTTTTATCTTTAAAAAGCAAGGCTATATGTAGGTAAATGAAACCCATTCACGGGTCGACTGAAAAATACAAAGTTTAAAAAGTTAAAAGCAGACTTGGTGTACCCTTTTGCTTCCTATTTCGATCGATCGTCCCGAAAAACATACACTCTCGGTATCAATACATGAGTTGTTTTCATTGTATTCATGCTAAGTAAAGTACAAAATTCTTACTTTGGGTTGTTCAGGCAATCATGGAGTTTTATTTAGGAGAGTGATTCTCGTTACTCAATAATATTAATATAATGCCTGCTGATAAATATGGGGAAAGTTCAAAGTTATTTATTCGCTATTATGCATCTACATTATGTAAGTACTTACTTCATTTCTAAAATCAAAAAATGCAGACACAACATACTCTGAATATAACGCGTCTATTTTAATTTATTCCATCAACTTGCACTTGCAAAGTTATCCATGCAAACTAAAGTCAGCAAAACATCGGACCGCTTTCTACGTTTGGCAGATTTTTATCAGTTTGTTTTAAAAATCCACTTATGTGGCTAACAAAATAACAAAATAAGCTGACCCCACCCTTTGAGAGTCTAATAAAAATATGCAAATGGCAACCCCTTTCTGGCGAAATAAGGTTGGTAAACAAAGAGTGAAAAAAGGAGAATTAAATGAGATTTTGATTAATTAAGGTGGGTTATCGAGCTGGCAACTGGATGAGAAATTAGCCCTGAAGTGTGTGCTAATGAATTTTGGTGAAGGGTTCTTTTGTAGAACATTTTGTAAACAACTTTTGAATTGTAACTCACAAATATGCTTTTTGTGTTTCAAGTGAAGTTGGTTTAGGATATTTTTGTTGATTTCATATTAAAGTTACCATATTTAAATGAGGTATTATTAAAGAAATAAATATCGCATTTAAAAAAAATACTAGTGCTGTTTTATTACCTACTAATTACATATGCAAATTATATTTCATATTAAGATGTATTTATTAGATTTAAAGAAAAATTGTATAACTTTTTTTTAACTTAAATTTTGAAAAATTAGAATAGACATTTTGAAAGTAAAATCCACTTTTATAAATTGTAATTTGTCAAAAATCCACTATTCAATCCACATGAATGTGAAGCAAAAGGAGTCGATGAAATAGTTTTTATTTGAATGCATCTGCCACCTGTAGGGACTCACAGAGTGAAGGCTTGCTAAAATTTGCTTCACTGAGCTGGAGGCGACTCGCACTCTAAGCTCTATCGTTACTTGCTTGCATTCAGCAGCTCAAATACATTATCTCAATGTATAATCAAAGTGAATATCTTCTAGGTATACGTGCTTCATCTTCGGCCACAGTATCGCTTTCCATCACGCGTGCTGGTGGTCAAACGTAGAGCTATTCTATATAAAAAAAATGTGCGTCTCGGAACGCCCGACAGAAGTAATAACTTAAACTAATCTAGCCAGGCAGACTGGCGCCGTAACGCGTTACCCTGTAAACCGCTTCGTTGCGTAAAGCGTTACGTAACGAAGCGGTTTACCCTCCCATAAGAAGTTATCATTTCAAAATTCAATACAATTATTTTTACAATTGTCTCAACAATGTCATAGTTGGCACGCGATTCCCAGCAAGCCACATCGCAGGGACCTCCAAAACACCCGATCGCATAAAGCGGCCCTAATTCTGTTTACGAGTTGCCAACTCAACTTTTTCTATCAAAAGTTGGTCGGCGCGACCGTTATAAAAGTATTTAATTTCTCGCCCAAACTGACATCGCGCTCAATTTAAAATTCACTTTTAATTTTTGTTATGGCCAATGTGACGGCAGGGGAAATTTTTCGCTTTCCGAAACTTCCTAACGTGATCAAGATACGACCCTAAGTATAATATTGAAGTTGGCTTTGCGCTTAACCTGAGGCGAAATTATTACGCTTTGTAACTGCAAACTAGGTAGCAGTACGTACTTGCCTGACCTACTTCATTTTGCCAGCGAACTGAGCTGTTACGTACTTTAGACAAAGGCTTCTAAGCACTTTATAAATATACAGCCTTACTACGTTACGTTATTTAACTTTGATCAACGTTTCAAATACTCGATCTCCTTCCTGCAAGTGTCATTATGTGTCAGCGAGAAGTTGACAAAATATATTGAGTAATTAAAATCAAAATGATTTGAGTATCGTTTCTCGGTAAGACCCATGTGATACAGGTTTTTGTGATAAAGTCAATGAACTAGGTAAGTATATTGATTTCAATATTTTTTGAAGAATTTCGCCACACTCAAATGTTTTTAACCGATTTCAAAAAGGAGTTTTTCAATTCGGTTGTGTTTTTATTATGTTTGTTACTGCAATTGTGTAATGATAAATAATTTTATAGTTTAAAAAACTGAAACAACCGACTTCAAAGTACGCTACTTCGTAACTTGAAATATTAGAAAGGATTAGGATACATAAAGTTCATATCATCATGCTCAGTCGGGTAATAATTAAACAAAACGCTCAATCGTCGAAGTAACTCTATTTTCACCTTATACACATTGGATGAGGAGTAAGAAGGTTTTACTTTTACTAAATCCATCACGGTTGTAAACTTTTTAAAGAAACCTCTCTTTACCCGCTCGTTTATTTTTTGTCAAGAATGAGATGACGTTGCATGTCAAATGCTTCGTCTTCGAAAATTAGAAAATGTGCAGATGTTTATACAATAATCCTTAACATTTGACACTTTTGCAAAGTAAAACGTGTCGGTGGAACTCTGCGATTCTATAATCTGACGCAATTCACTCAGGAATTCACTGACATTAATTTATTGTTTTTAGGGTTCCGTACCTCAAAAGCAAAAAACGGAACCCTTATAGGATCACTTTGTTGTCCGTCTGTCTGTCCGTCTGTCCGGGTCTCAAGACCTTTATCTCTGGAACGCGTAAAGGTATCGTGTTGAAATTAAAACCATATACGCAGGTCCATAGTCTCTTGCTGCAGAAAGAAAAATAAAATTTCTCAGTTTTAATTAAAAAAAAGTTACTTACTGCCGAATATGTCGTAAAAAACGCACATTTCGACACTCACAAGGGAATCAAAACCTATGGGGTACTTCCCGTTGACCTAGAACTATGAAATTTGGCAAGAAGCATTGTGTTAGAGTACACATATAGGAAAAAAACCGATAACTGGACATTTTTAATTTAATCACAAAAATAGTGTCTTAATGCAAGGGAGGGCCCAAATTTTAAAATGAATTAACCGTATCATGTGGCGTATCGTATGCAAGAGTTTCATTAGCATAAGCTAAAACAGGTTTTCAAATATTTTTACGAATATTTTTCGGTTTACGAAGGAAAATATAAAAAAAAATATGATTTCCCCCTTTTATTTAGTTTGTACGGAACCCGGTGGGCGAGTCTGACTCGCACTTGTCCGGGTTTTTTCTTACATTTTTGGTTTTTTAAGTTAAAGATATTGTATATCAAATATTTTTGTGTTTAATTGTATATGTATGTTTATATAAGCTTATCTATTTTTAAGTTGAATACATTATAAGTGTTCTTTTTAAGTGTTTTCTCGTGTGTGGCGTCGCCTACCGGTTTCAGCGGAAGACCAGCGCTGGTTGTTTACAAGTAGGTAGCATAATGCTGAGCTGGGGCCGGAATGTGACAAAAACATAATTTTGTGACCTATTCAATTTGTAACCTGACCTGTAATTCTGTGTGTATGTTTTTATTTTTCTGTGTGTTTTGTTACAATAAAATTATGTCTATGTCTATGTCTTATTTAAATACTTTTTGAATAATCTCTAAAAATGAAAATTTTTTCATTGTATTCCTGAGTAAGTGATTTTCTAATCTTCGGAGACGAGCATTTGATATTCAGAAAAAAAGAGCGAGTGAAGAGGATTCTTTAAAAAGTTTACAATTGTGAAGGATTTAGTAAGTTGGAATTATAATGTAGGTTTAGACTAACCCAGAATTACGTTTGTCCCCTAAAAAAGGCCTTAAATTTTTCTACTAAGCCCGGTAAGTACAATGGCCCAGCTACGTGCAAAATACTCTAAGTAAATGGTATAAAGCAGGTTTATGTACCAAAACAATTACTACAAAGATATTTACCGGGGCAAAGGAAAGGGCCTGAGCTCGTTTATTTTTTACTACCTGCCATAATTCAGGGTACTTTTGTTCCGTAATTATAATAAATCAGATTAGAGCACATCAAAAACATCAAATAGCTGGAATCTCGTTAAACAGACAACAGGATGGATATAATTACTATGCTATTTCCGAGTGCGTCTTATAACCAGTATGGAGCATCAGAACTAGAACCACAGAATACATTCATAGTATCAAGGTGCCGTTCTGTACGGTCACTCTCCGCCAGTGTTGGCATTAATCAATTAATTTTTTAATCAATTAATTAATTTGATTAATTTTAATCAGATTACATTAATCATGATTAAAACTAATCATGATTAAATAAGTAATCTTAATCATGATTATTGACGTTAATCTAAATCACTAATCATTAAAAGATTAACTTGATTTTTTAGATAATGTGTATATGACTGCATAAAAAAACATTTTCACTTCATTCATTCGTTTTCACTGGAGAAAATTTTAAACCATTTCTAACTTTATTTTCAAGTCACTTGTCAATATTATAGTCCTCTCTCCTACGGACCTCTGCGCAGAGTAGACGTGTCTAAGCATGCTCATATAACAATTTTTATTTTTTTTCAATATTTCAAAAGTCTCAGTGGAAAAAATCTATGTAGAAAAATAGGAGTGCATAAGTTGTGAGGAGTAATCGGTGAGTGCATACTGTGCGCGTAAACAGGTTGTTGCAAACTCATGCAATTCGCGTCTGTGTAACTGTAGAAGCACCTGTTGCGCGCGCAAGCTGATAATCGCAAGCGCAATACACACATACGCAGGTCGATTAGGAGAAACCACCTGTTGCGCGTACTCGTCCCTAGCCACAAGAGTGTGTGTGTAAACCGCTTCAACCTCGTGACACGTGCGCTCACCGCCTGTAACTTCTTATTGCCTGGTACTGGTGATAGGCCGAGCTATGACGTCCCGCTCAACACTCACTCCGCGCACCCCACCCCGTGCATCACCCGCACCTGAGTCACCAATATCGCATGCAAAGTCAGATTCTGATATAAGTGGCGTGCAACCCGCAACTTTCCTCGCAGCGACTGCGATATCAAAGGAGCATTCTTTCAGTGACTCGAACATCAACACCCGAAGGCGAAAAAGGGAGGATCTGAGTAAGGATGAAATTATAGATATGTTCAACGAGCTTAAAAAAGAGCAGGATGAAAAATTTTATGCACTTATGCAAACAGTACAAAGCGGTATCAACACCGCTACTGAACAAAATAAAAACATACTCTGCTCGCTTGAATTTCTTGGGCAAAAATATGACGAATTAACAACTAAAATACAAACTTTGGAGCGAGACAAGTACGAAGACCACAAATACATTAAACAGTTGGAGTCTAGGTTGGAGCAGTTTGATAAAACACTACATAGTTCGAGGCTTGAGATCAGAAATATGCCCAAAAAAACTGGAGAGACAAAAGAGGACCTTCTTGATATAGCGGTTAAACTGAGCACCTCGCTGAATGTTTCGGTTCAAGTCAGTGATATTCGAGACGCATACCACATAAACACAAAAAAAGAAGGTACTAACCAGCCCATAGTTGCGGAGTTCTCGACAGTTTTTCTGAGAGACAAAATTGTTGGGGCTGTTAAGGCCTATAACAAGAAGTATCCAACTACGAAATATAATACATCGAATCTAAAAATCGAAGGACCCTCATTACCAATTTTCGTGTCTGAAAGCCTCCCTATGCAAGCTAAAAAACTTTTCTATAAGGCCAGAGAATATGCTAAAATGAATGACCTCAAGTTCTGTTGGACATCCCGAGGGAAAATATATATGAGAAGGGCGGATGGCTCATCGCTCATTAGAGTCAATAATGAAAATGACCTAGAAAATTTCCAAACGAAGTGACTATCTAAAAACTGTTTTTTATATTTTAAGCTACTATCTCTGCTTTTTTGTGTATGTCTCTGTAACTTTTTGAGCAATCTTTGCCATAATGTTAATATTAAATATAATTATTTTGAAATTATACGCATAATACGGGTAGTATTAGGCATACAATACCTTCAATTTAGTGCTGGTCAAATATTATTGTTTAACTATGCTATACAATTATGTTATAATTCGTATATATCTAACTTAAATAAGTACGTCTGCTTTACGTTTGACAAATCTTTAGTTACAAACAAAAATCTGATTCATGTTGACTATCTCTATATTACATTTCTGTTTATACATGTGTATAAAGTTTACGGTATTATAACGTCTAGATACCGTGGAACCTACTTTTATAAAACAAAACACTTTATAAAGAGTAAAATTGAGCTAATTGATAACAAAATCATTTCCTTGCACTCGATTACGACAATATCTCTTAATGGATAACTCCTTAATTGTAAAAGAAGTAGACATCTCAGCTAGTACAATTTGTCATTCGATTTCTGAGTCTAGTAGTTGCTTAAGAACTCTCGACGCGGATATGTCGAATGCTAATGGTTTAAGTGTCCTAACCATGAACATCAGAAGTATACACAGAAACTTTGACTATTTCATAGCCTATGTTGCCAGCCTTGACATCTCGGTGG
The DNA here is from genome assembly GCA_947563715.1 of Lycia hirtaria. NCBI lineage: Eukaryota > Metazoa > Arthropoda > Insecta > Lepidoptera > Geometridae > Lycia > Lycia hirtaria. The sequence goes on along the minus strand of OX387381.1, from coordinate 25,464,140 downwards.
ATATAATTGTTTTAACGGAATGTTGGACAAATGATCTGAAACCCCCGCCTAACTTAGATAACTATAATATGTTTTGGACGCGTAACAGTATTAACCAAAATGACGGTGTAGTCGCATATGTGAAACAAAACCTCACCACATCTGTACAAGAGCCACCGGTGTCTCAAGGAAATTGTCTACTAATTACAATATCTACAGAGTTATCTATTATTTGCACCTACAGACCACCCAGTTTTAGCAACCCATTATTATACCTGAAGTCGATTGACACAATATTGACAAATATTTCTGCTAAAACTATTGTTTTCACGGGAGACATTAATATCGATACTATGCAAGACAACCTGACAAAGACCTCTGAACAATACCTAAATATGATAGCTTCGCATGGTCTGAGACAAGGAATTACTCTTCCAACCAGATTCCAAACATGCCTTGACCACATGATGGTAAAATGCCAAAATGCGTGGCAAACTCTAGTCTTCGAGCAAAAAATTACCGACCATCATCCTGTTATGCTCTATATTAACAACGCGAGAATTACTAAAACCTATGATTTATTAAGTAGTGTATCAATTGATTATGACGGAATAGAAAACGCTTTAATAGAAGAGTCTTGGGAGGATCTTTATGCCATTACAAGTAATGTAAATCTTGCTGCTGAAGTATTTACTAACAAAATTACAACTTTAATCAGTAAATTTACGCAAACTAAGAATATTTCGAAGAAGAATATACCTCTGAAGCCCTGGATCACCAGAGGCGTCATCAAAGCTATAAAAAAAAGAGATAAGCTACACAAAAAAGTAAATAAAAATCCTAATGATATTGAAGGTATAGATCGATACATAAAATACAGAAATACATGTAATAGAATTATAAAAGAACTAAAAAAGCAATATTATAAAAATAAATTAGCTAAAAGTCAAGGGAATTTAAAAGACACATGGAAGGTCATTAAAGAAGTTTGTAACTTTGATACAAAAACCGTAGCAGCACATGAATTATTAAGTATCAGTAATAATCCTACAGAATCCCTTAACAAAGTAAACTCGTACTTTACTTCTATTGGTAATACGCTTGCTAATACAACTTTGCAAAAGTTAGGCACAACTCAACTAGATCTAGCGATGAGGGCAAAAAGTACAAATCAGCCAGTCAAGTCAATGTCTCTGATGCCTTCTGATCCTTTCGAAATCAGGTCTATAATCATGGGCCTTAAGTCGCAAAGTGCGCCCGGCTGGGACAAAATCACAACACGATTATTCAAAAAGTTTGTGTATCTTTTAGCTGAACCAATTTCTTTTATTTGTAATATGAGTTTTGAAACAGGCAAGTTTCCGGCCATATTTAAGAAAGCAATCATATGTCCAATCTTTAAATCAGGCGACAAGAAAATTCCGCAAAATTATAGACCCATTTCGCTACTCTCTACTCTTTCTAAAATATTAGAAAAATTAGTTAAAAACAGGATGACTATATATCTTGAAAAAAATAACCTATTAAGCAAAAATCAGTATGGATTTCGAGAAAAAATTTCAACTGAAGACGCAGTGCTAACTTTAACAAACAAAATTACTACATACCTAGATTGCGGTGACAAATGCATTGGGGTCTTTCTTGACCTTCAAAAAGCATTTGACACTGTTTCTATTCCCATACTGTTAACTAGGCTGGAAAATGCTGGTATTAGAGGTTTGGCGTTGGAATGGTTCATTGATTATCTTTCCGGAAGAACACAGCAATTGAGGGTAGAAGGTTACGAGAGCAATACCGCTGGGTGTTCTTATGGAGTTCCCCAGGGTAGTACGCTTGGCCCACTGCTATTTCTTCTGTATATCAATGACCTATGTAAAGTCTCTATACCTGGTCTAGACTTATTAATGTTTGCAGACGACACCGTACTGTTAGTTCATGAGAAAAGTTGGACGAAAGCTACAAATCTTGCAGAAAAATGTCTAGCAACAGTAACAGCATGGCTGGAAGATAATTTGCTGTCGCTTAACACAAGCAAAATAATGTACATGTGCTATAGTATCACTGAGTCAGGTGCTCCTAAATCTAAAGTCACCATTAAAATTCATACTTATCCATGTAACCGTAGCATAAAACCTGATTGCGTATGTTCTGAATTATGTAGAGTTAATTCCATTAAATATCTGGGGGTTTACATAGATACCCATCTAAACTGGGCCATACATATCAAAACTTTAACGTCTAGGATTAGGAAACTCATATACATATTTAAAATTTTGCGCACGGTCGCCGATTTCAAATTAGTCATTCAAACATATAAAGCTCTTGGTGAATGCATCGTCAGATATTGCATCTGTGCGTGGGGTACAGCAGCAAGAACATATTTAATTTCATTAGAACGAGCACAGCGAGCTTTACTGAAAGTACTTATGTTTTTGCCCTTCAGACACCCAACAATAAGTGTATATGAGAGAGCCAACGTTCTTAGTGTTAGAAAATTGTTTATTTTTGAAGGTGTGCGGCGGTATCACAGGAACACTGTTCCAAACTTAACTAAAACTACGAAAAGAGTAGACCGATGTCCTATCCCGAGAGCAAAGACAATGTTTAGACAGAAAAAGTATGAAATCATGGTTCCACGTTTATATAATAAAATAAACAAAGAATATAACATAAAAAATAACAGCAGTAGTGTACTGAGGAAGGTTATGTTGGCATGGCTTAATGAGTTAGACTATAATGGCACCGAAAATATGTTAGATGCCTTATATATACAATAACTTATTTGATTATTTTCTGTATTTGCGTAGATTTGTTATATATTGTAACTGTATAAGCACGACTAAAAATTATATTATGACAAGTCATTATTTTCGGAGAGGCCATTGGTTCCGAAACACAGTGTAAACTAGTTCGGAGCCAATGGGTTCACATATAACATGTAAATATGTCTTTGATCGAAATAAATGTATTTGTATTTTGTATTTGTATTTGTATTTGTTATAGATAAAAAAACGTTGACAAAATGCACATTTGTTGAAAACCTATTAACTGAATCAACTGTTTTTTCAACCTGTTAACTGTTGACAAAAAGCTGTTTTTTTTAAATTGACGTATAAATTGTCAATGATCCACCTCTAGTCCCACCCCCTCCCCGGTGTTTACGTAGTAAATAGGCCATAAAAGCATAGTCTGTGAAATTGGAATAAGGAATGTTTACATTTTGAATTAATTGTTTTATTATACAGAATTCCATTTTGGTTTATTTATTACTGCTTTTGAAGTAGCATATTTATGTATTGCATAAGCTGTTGGTGTTGCTCTTCCAATAAATTAAATAAATAAATAAGTAGTTAATAGTTAATCACATTTACGATTAAAGATTATGATTAATAATCTTAATCATTTTAAATTTGATTATGATTAATTAATCATAATCAAATTTTTTGATTGTGATCTTTAATCATTAATTTTTAATCGTTAATCAGATTAACTTTGGGCCAACACTGCTCTCCGCCTCCCGCCAATATCGGGCTCCTCACCCGCTCCCCGCGTTCGCCATAGTGTTTGCCAGAGTTTATCTGTACGCCACATTTTTTGGCAGTCAAAGCAAGTTTTGAAATCACGAGCGAACGGCAGTTATATGACGACTGTAACTTACACTATACTTACGCTATAATTATATAATTATCAACTTGCGTATGAGTCACTGATAGTGAGCCGTCGAATGGATGAATGATGGAATATCCTACGTGTGCTAGAACTTAAAGAGAGACAACATACGATATTTTTTTTTTTATCAGCCCTGTTTGTACAAACTGTCCAAAAAAGGGTAAGGCCATAGTCTACCACGCTGGCCAAGTGCGGGTTGGTAGACTTCACACATCTTCAAGATCACAGAACTCTCAGACATGTAGGTTTCCTCACGATGTATTCCTTTACCGTTTGAAGTTGGCGGCAATAAACAATACGCACATAACTTTGAAAATACAGAGGTGCGTGCCGCAGGATTCGAACCCGTAGGACCTGCGGATAGCAAGTCAGACGGTCTCGCGACTAGGCTGCCGGAGACTTCGATTAAAAAAATACGATTACATTACGACACCTGAAAGCTGAAGCTGCGTTTTTTCATATAAATACAAAAAGTCTCATGTAGCAACTTTTGGGCAGTGGGGAGAGCACATGGCACGAAGAACTAATGTCCGATTGGGCCAAAAAGTTCTTAAGTTGACACTACGCATCAACAACCAGGCACAATTTAGATGACGATCTCATAAAAAACGAAGATCTGGTTGCATGACGCTTTCAACTGTACTTTTTGGGATTTCGTGGTGGAGGCCTATGCCCAGCAGTAGACTTCGTGTGTCCGAAATAATGATGGTGCTTCTCGTTGCGTAGTACTCTCCTGCGGCCGTTTAGGGTTGTGCTGTATATGTATGTCACCTACATACATTCATACAGCATTAGAGTTGTATAACTCCCCTTGATCGAAATCATCGTGTGTGCTCCGTGGTCTTCCTTATAAGGAATCTCTATAAAGTGCCATGTTTGTTGAGGTTTTTTATGCTATATAGATCTATGATTGACCACCAACTCGCCTGATGCTAAGTGACGCTGTGTCTGAGGACAAAGCTGATCCGTTGATCTAGAAGGTATCTATTCACTCTAGCTTTGAAAATCAAGGTGCCAGTTAAGTTTCTGTCCTTATTTTGTATAACAGTTTTTTCGTTCCCTCTTTTCTAATTATGCCGACTTTGCGCGTTAGTAGACGTTTAACAGCTTTCAGTTTTTGTTCCGCGTAAAACTGTTGTCTTAACAATGCTCTTTGATAGGCAGTTTCTCCCGAGGAAATAGGTTTCCTTAATTGTTTAAAAGGAACAAAGCTGAACAAATTTCAGATAAGATCAGTAGGACGAGGTTTACATACGTAATTTATCGTCAACATCATAGTCAATTCCTTCTAGTTCACTACTGAAACCGGCAAGCGCAGCGTAGGAAGACCAGCCACATGGTGGACAGAGTATATCATGCAAGTGGCAGGAATACGCTAGATGCAGGCCGCTTCCAACCGGTCTTTTTGGAAATCCATGGGGGAGGCCTTTATCCAGCAGTGGACTTCTTGCGGCTGAGATGATGAAATATGATTTTGATAAAGTTTTACCGTAATAACTATAATCGATACACGCGTTATTCACTCTAGCAAATAACTTTTTTTAAATATTTGTAGACCGTAACACCAGGTAAGTTGACGGTCAAGCGCAAGCCTATTTTCAAATAAAAAAAACATTTATGCTGCCGTTCGCACCGTACGTGACGTCAGTTGGCTTTCGAACTGTTGCAGCACGCAACGCTTACTGACAGCGAGTGTGCCTTGCAGGCAAACTGTGAGGTGACCCCGGGGAACGAGTGAGGAACCTGAGATCGGCGTGAGTCGGAGGATGACCGTTCTGTATGTAATTCCTACATACTGCTATTGCATTATATGCCGACTTCTGTTCTGGCGCGAAAACTCACATTTGCCAATCTACATGCTTACCAGTGGGAAATAATCATAATAATAATCGTTGTTCAGGTGGTACTAAAATACTATGTACTACTCTACTTAAATGAGATTTCTATTTTCTGAGTTTTCTTATTAAGTATTCAACAAAACTTGAGGAAGAAATTGTAGGCTTTCAGAGAGCTTAGCATTTATAATTTTACTATTAAAACCTAAGGCTTCACGACAATCAAACAAAATTGAATAGGCTATGTACTAATTCCAATTTTCTTCAGAAGACAAAATGAATTGTGCGACAACTAAGAATATTATCAAGAAAATTTTAACTCAGCTAAAAGATTTTTTTCCCCTTTTAGCCTATTTAACTACTTTATTTTTGGGTTACGCAGAAAGGGCATTGTATGACACATTGCTTTTATGTTTGTTCATAGAATATCTTACGGTCGGCGCTTTCAATTTCCCGTTAGCTTGAACTTCAATACAGTTAAGGCCGGATTATTTCCGTATGACACTAATGAAAAATATGAAACAGAATTATCCTTAATAGAGTGGGGTTCCGTACTGTAATAAAATATATTCTATCGACCTTTCCGAAAAACTTAACTTAACTTTAAGAAATCTTAACATATTTTGTCAACCTTCTCGCTGACACGTAATTACACTTGCAGAAAGAAGACAGAGAATTTATGACGATGATTGAAGTTAAGTAACGTTATTCGGTAAGGTCCTAAATGATTATATTGATGCATATCGCTAAATTGTTGTAAATCTTGGATAAATCAATAATAATAAAATTATTGATCTTTCCTACCTTTGAGGTTATTCTATGTAGAAATAACAAATACAGCTATTATATTACAAAAACAAGTACAATGTTGTCATAAAACTTATCTAAAGTACAGAGAAAATATAGTTGCAATAAAATAGAAAAGTTTTTTTTTTATAACAAATAGACGTGCACACGTTCTTTGCGGTCTAGGATGGAGAGCATAATCCACAAACATTAAGTGTAGAACCGCAGCATTTCGACTGGTTTTGGAAATATTAAACAAACAATGATTCCACTTTCTTGTGTTTTTAGCCTTCCTATAGAAATAAAGCCTGATTTTTCTCTTTATTTCTTTTACTTTTGAAACTGAAAATCTTATTAATGTAATTGTAATTATAACATGTTCTGTATACATTTAAGGAATATAGTTTAGGTCCAAATTATGAATTGTACATTGTAAAAATTGTAATTACTGTATTCTGTTTCGTGTACCATTAAACTAAATAAATAAATAGATTGGATTAAGCTCATGCAGATCTAAAGCACAATCTCCAAAATATATCCTTGTAATAAAAACCCGTTCAATAAGCTACTTAGTAGCAATGCTTTGAAATTTTCGAAATTGAAAAATATAAAAAATCAAACGTAATGTGGTATGTAAAGTCAATTTTAAGGTATGTATTTTATGCTTTTATTTGAAACTTTGAACTATTTTAAGGAACTAATTTCAATATATTTTTGTAATTAACGTTAATTACAAAAATATATTTATAGATATATTATATATTTTTAATATATATATATAGATATATTTTTAACATTTAATAAAGTTTTGTAGTGGCGAACAATCGTGTAAAAGTTGTCTTAGTACTTTTGACTAATTTTACCATTTAGCTTATATAATAAAAAGACCCCGTTTATGTATACAGTGTTATTTTTTTTTATTATAAAATATGACGCTAAAAGCGGTTTATGTATATTTTTTTTAGGTCAACGGAATCAATTAATCAAAGGTACGAATTAATTGAGAATAATAGTCAAAATTACTACTATGTCCATTTTTACACGTCAAAGCGCTCCCCACTACAAAACTTTAAAAATATTAAAAATATGAAAACAACGTTGATCACAGAAATATTGATTTCATTATCTTAAAATAGTTCAAAGTTTTTAATAAAAATATCTAAAAAATACCAGAGAAAATACTTTAAATAGATTACCAGACCCCATTAAAAAAACTACATATTGCATAACTTAATATTAAAAATATAATATAATTGAACATTTTTCTTTTAAAACCAAGCACGTACTCGTATTTTATCCTAACCTCTTCATTTTGCGAATCCTATTTTTGTACAAACGTGTTGGTACTTGGTACTCGGTTATTTATTGCCAGAATAATCTTACATGACGTTGTTTGTACTGTTTTTACACAGCAATCTAGGTTCTAGACACGAGACATTTTTTATTCATAATCCTCGGATCCCCCGAACAAATTGCAGTAGCCAATGGAGAATAGGCATTATTACGCAGGTCTAAGCCCACATACTAGGTATAGCACTAAACTGTGTCTACAGTGAGGCTCTGACAGCTAGATAAACGAGCGAGCCTAATTTATAAGGGTTCCTAGTTACGGACCCCTAATAAAAAAGCCGACTAGAGGTCCCATTACGAGGCGACCATCCGATGGAAACTTGAGGATCAGCACTCTGCTATATTAAAGAAGATTTTCAATGTGTTTAATGGACTTGATCTGATGATTTTAATAATAAAACATGATCAAAACGTTTTCTATTAAATCAAAGTACCCAATCGGGTACTTTCGGTGTATTTTCAACTAACGGGAACGGCTTATTAATTAAAAAGCAGTCCCCGTTAGTTGAAAATACTCATCTTATATTTCCCCAGAGTTATAAAAGTACCTATAAGTATTTTTAACCAACTTCCAAAAAGAAGAAGATTATCAATTCGGTCTGTATGTTTTTTTTTGTATGTTTGCTCACCGATTACTCAGCCAATTGTGCACTGATTTTAATGATTATTTTTGTACTTGGTATGTCATACTTCAGAGGTAGTCCCATATAAATTTTATCAAAATTGATTCAGTACTTTGGTTTTTATAACAAAATAACTGGTAAAATATCATTCAAATGCCTGTAGAAAAATGAACAGCATTTCGCGTACATAAGTTTTAAGTATATTGCGTATTTAAAGTCGTTTTTTTTTATTTTTTAACAATTAGGTATTATTATATCTTTGTATCTCGCTCCAATGCAACAGTAATACAACAATATGGGCATTTCTGCAGTACAATACGAAACCCAATTTTGAGCATTCTTTCATCATTTATAAAATATCTTATTTTTCCGAACACGCAAACAAAAAGTAGATATTATTTTTATTTCTATAAAGAGTTCTGTTATAATTATTTCAAAAATATAACATGAGACTCAACAAATAAAGACAAATCAAACGATACCTCGCACAACAAAATTAATCAACCTGTTCAAGATACAGCAGGTAATATATAGGTATAACCCAAGAACATTATCCTCTATGTGCAGTTGAGAAATAATTACAGTCAAAAAAATTGAAAAAACCGACTACGAAATACGTAATTCGTTTACTTTGATGTTTTACAGTTATTTCGTTATAAAAACCAAAATACTGAACCAATTTTGATAAAAGTTATATGGGACCACCTACCAAACAAAAATAATCATCAAAATCAATTCAGAATTGGCGTAGTAATCGTTGAACAAACATACAAAAAAAACATACAGTCGAATTGAGAACCTCCTTATTTTTGAAAGTCGGTTAAAAATGAAGTCGCCATATCCTGTTAGGATAGTCATGCAGCCGGCTGTGCTTAGAACCTCACATTCTATGGGACGGATAACAGCCAAATTAAAAATTCCAAATGGCAGTAGCTCAAAGCTATTGTCGAGGAAGATATAAGAAAACGGCAATCGAACAATACGATCCTTGATCCGTTTATTGTTTGGAACGAGACGCGACGACAATGGGACAAGATAATGTTGTCTTAGTTTACGACTCTTAAAATACATTTCTAAAACTAGGTAAGGTGGTAACCTTATCTAGTCAATGAGTCTAATTCATTTTGATATAAACTGTAAAAATAAATTAGGCGCTTATATTTTAATATGCTAAATAGATGGTTCCAATTAAGTGAAAATAATAATTAATATAAGAAAAGAAGTATTTTACTTATCTTAAGTTTTTATAATGTTTTTATTGTTTTTTGTATAAATATTATAAAAACTCAGGCTTAAGATTAGTAAATAAATTTTACTATGGAAATTGACGTGGTTTTCACACATTTTTTAAATAAAAACTACGGGTCACTCACGTCTGTTTTAACTATAGTCGGATATTTCGGCTCAAAACAGACGTGAGTGGCCCGTAGTTTTTATTTAAAAAATGTAGCAAATAAATATTATGTGATTAATATAATTTAGGAAAATGTTTTTTTTTTTTCTGAAAGTAATAATGCTAGTCTCTACTTTAATGGATAACTGATTTTCCATAAGTCTATTCAGTAAAGTTTATACCTATTGCTAGTCTCTACTTTAGTGGATACCTGATTTTCCATAATTCTATTCAGTAATTTCATAGTCCCTAAACATCAGGCGAGTTGGCGGTCAAGCGCGAACCCATTTCAACGTAAAAATAATAATTATATCTCCAAAAATGTAGGTATGCGTGAACTAGACAGAGAATTTATTACACACAGCGCAGAAGCTTCCAATAATAGAGAATTTCACTATCTTCACAATGCCTTGCTACAATCCTCTAAATACAGCTTGCTCGCATATCATCTGCATGGACAAATGACAGGCGACCACTGGGCCACTCGGACAGATGAGATAATCCATACACTGTGCGACCCAGTATCCGGCGCAGTAGGCTCAACACTGCCTCACGTCAACTCACGTGAGCAACAGACGTGGTAACAGATTATCGTATCAAATGGTAGGCGTACAGTTCGCCATCGTTATCGTGTATTTAAGTTTCTTTTTATCAGCCCTGTTTGTACAAACTGTCCCATTGCTGGGAACGGGCCATCTTCTCATTGTGAGAAGGGCTAGGCCATAGTCTACCACGCTGGCCAAGTGCGGGGTGGCAGACTTCACACATCTTCAAGATCATTGAGAACTCTCAGACATGTAGGTTTCCTCACGATGTTTTCCTTCACCGTTTGAAGTTGGCGGCAATCAACAATACGCACATAACTTCGAAAAGGCAGAGGTGCGTGCCGTGGGATTCGAACCCAGGACCTGCGGATCGCAAGTCAGACGGTCTCACCACTAGGCTTCCGGAAACTTCTTGTAAAAGCCCTAACTACGGTAAATCCTAAGATATACCGGTAAACCATTAAATTTACCGGTAAAAGCTAAGATTACACACCCAAAAGCAGAAAAAATAAACAATTCCCTGACCATCATTTCTATACAAAAATTCCGTAAAACCCCAAAACCCACATTTATGGGTTGTTTCAAGTGATTGTACTAAATAAAGAAAGAGGCGGTACTGGTTTTAGAGCACTCGCTCCGGGATTTACCGAACGCGATGTTTATTGACGGGATGCGGGAAAACCCGAAAATGTGTCGGGTTAATGGCCAGCACAGCCTTCCAATACAAATATATATACGCTGCAAGTGGATAAGAGGGGCAAAGTTGACGGATGATTTTTTAGAGTTCCGTACCCCACGGGACCCTATTACTAAGACTCCGCTATCTGTCTATCTGTCTGTCCGTTCATCTGTCACCAAGCTATATCTCATGAACCGTGATAGTTAGACAGTTGAAATTTTTCACAGATGATGTATTTCTGTTGCCGCTATAACATAAAATTAATATTTAATAATGGGAGCCCATAAAACAAACGTGATTTTTTTGCCATAATGGTACGGAACCCTCCGTGCACGAGTCTGACACGCACTTGGCCGGTTTTATTTTTTACTGTTTGTTACGATATGCCATACATGCCATTTGCCAATAATATTTTTATGTGATAACCCAGAAGATACTTTTTACTGGTGTTTTTTACTAAATGTGTTATATTATTTTTCATTGACAGTCCTGCGCTTAACCGCCAAATTGCCTGATATAAGTACGGAACCCTAAAAATTCGCTCAACGCGCGCAGCTTTCTCTCGCGTGCATCATAACATTTTTAAACTTAAAATCAATGGGGATAAGTGAGAAATGAATTTAATTATTTTGTTAGAAATATTTAAAAAAAGCTTTTCTTTGATATCTTTTAAAGTACCTGAGGAGTAGGAAAATATTTTTTTTTTCACTACTCTGTCGCCAGTATAAGTGATATTCGAAAAAAACTTTTTTATAATCATTTTTCCTATCTCAATAAATAAATTTTTTTTTCTTACTTTTTCAATATCCCTGACCAATGAATTTACATGATTTAAAATGCTGTGATGCGCGAGAGAGATTGCTGCACGCGTTGAACTTCATCTTAAAAAAATAAGACTTCACCTGTAGTTTATTTGCAGTATAAATATTATTGTTGTATAAATCTTATAACATTTTTGATTTTTGATAAAGTCTATACAATAAATACAATACACAAAACCTCTACACAAAGAGTAAAAAAAAAAAAAGGAAAATCCGCCTTCATGTTTACTCGTTTACTCAATAAATGTATTAATCCGCTATTAATATTATTACATAATAATATTTATTATGCTTATTTATACTATTACGCTAACAAATGTATATATTCTTTAAAAAAAATATTTATTTACGCCAGAAATCTGTAAACAATTAATACCGGTAATCTCCCGTTATTGGAGATTATGGCAGCACTCAGTTCCACGTGACATCTCGTCGCGACACGTAGATCGACGGGGATTACCCGAGTACACCTGCTGGTGGTGCTGCAGCGGAGCCGTGCTTTATGTACTTACTACATGAGATGCTATTGGGAAATTGAAACCTGGCAGCATCGAGCTGGAATGCTGGTAGAGTCACAATCTCCAATAACATAATGGTAAACCATGGCCGAGGGAGGAAACTTCGATCTAGATCATATCAACTCACTCTAACCTTGAAAATTCAAAAATCCTATTTCTCAGGAAACAGAAAACAGCAGGAAGTTTTACTTCGTCTTCTTCAGCAGTGCTCCCGTGTTAAGCAGTTTCTTACCGAGCACTTTGAGTCTTTGATATCGTGCGGCGTTGTAGTCGGCTCTTATATGGTTTGCAACTAACCAAAAAGTCAGCGCACTGAATAGAGTGCGCAGAATCTAGCTCCGGACATTTTTACATGATTGTGACTCTAGACTATTCATGCTCAATCTCATATTTTTTATCGAAATTTCTTGATAAAAATAAATTGTCATTTTTGCTAAAACTTTTTTCTTCAACTAATATGATATTCTATTGATAAGAACTGATATTAAAGTTAACTACAATTATTTCATTGTAAATTTTTCGACCATATTTGCTAGAAATACTTTTGTATAACTTTTTTCTCTGAACTACACATTGAAACTACACACAAACATCACCACAGTATACTTGATAGTTCGAAAGCAAATAAGCTAAATGGGAACCCGATCAAAACAGTAGCAAGCAGCGATGCTTATCTGATGGATAATTAGAGCCGGTCCACACGGCGCGTTGCGTCGGTGTTGCGTCGACGTAGCGTTGTCGCTCCGTCGTTTTACATACTAATAATCATTAGTGTACACACGGTCGACGCAACGCACACACGGCTGAACTGCAGCCCCCGAGACAAAGCGGGCGGGGATGTACTCATTGCGACGCCGGAACGGCAGCGCTCAGTTCATAAAGTAACTTATATTATACGGCTCAGTTGTTTGTGCGTTGATAGGGAGGGAGGACATAGGTACGCAAGCTCATTTCGTTTTTTCAGTCGTGACGTTCTGGACGGAACGTCACGACTGCATTGTAGTAACGCTGCGATGGCGCAGCGCCCGTGTGGCCATCTACCTATGCGTTAAAATATTTGCGTTGCGACGAAGCAACACAACGCAACGCGCCGTGTGGACTGGCTGTTACGCTACAAAGCTAGAACTGTTTAAAGGTTTCCGCTCATTGGTTGATATACTAAAGGTTTAGAGTCTATTTTGATGGAGAACTATCCTGGCAAAAAATAGGGAGTAAAGTCTCGATTGAATAAAATACTGAAATACGGACAGCAGCGTCTTTGTTCTCGAACAAAATACTGAAGCCTAAAAACTGAAACAACGAACTTCAAAATACGCAATTTCGTTTACTTGGATGACATATTTTTTCATTATTTGGTGTAAAAATTGAACTACTGAATCGATTTTGATAAAATGTATATGGGAACACCTCTGAAGTATGATTTACCAAACAAAAAATAATCATCAAAATCAATTCATAGCAAACATACCAAAAAAACATACAGTCGAATTAAGAACCTCCTCCATTTTGAAGTCGGTTCAAATTATTAGAATATTGTTATAATATTACCATAAAAATTAAAGAATTAATGTTTGTGTAAAACCTGTGTGTGATGCCCTTTATGCGATTCGCATCGCAAAGCAAAGCACAAATACCGATATATTGAACAAACATCAGCTGGGATCAACCAAGCCCCGCCAAAGGAGACCAGAGCAGATATAAATAAGGGATTAACAGCTATGTCGGACGATTTGATGGAAAAATAATATTTTGATATGGATTCGCTGAGATGACAAAACCGTTGAAAAATTAAATTGAGTTTTTGAGATTATTTCATTTCATTTTATTGATTATGATCAAGAACTCCATTCTTAGTACTTGTAAATGTTATGAAAATACATCTTCCAAATTTCACGCTCTGCCAGACTCACAGAACAGGTTCTAAGTGCATTTAACCTAATGAGTCATTAAGTTTTACATGAGGTTTAAGTTTTACAAAATAAAGATAACACCACGCGAGTTGACGGTCAAGCGCAGGTCTATTATCGAATAAAATAAAGATTGTTTAATAGGTATGTTATTAGTGTATTATTTTTAATTCCCGATCCAAAAAAAGAGGTGTTATAAGTTTGACGTGTGTATCTGTGTATCTTACTATGCAAACTAACGTGGTTTATTTTCACACATTTTTAAATAAAAACTACGGGTCGCTCACAAGATTCTAATATCACTAGTCAATCACGTCTGTTTTGAGTCGAAAAATCCGGTTATAGTTTGGCAGTGTAAGGTGCGTCACCGACCGAGAGTGACGTTAGCGCTGCTCCTTTGAAAAATACCGCCGAATGCGGCTGAAACTATAGTGGGATTTTTCGACTAAAAACAGACGTGAGTGATCCGTAGTTTTTATTTAAATATATGTATATCTGTGTGTCTGTCTGTGGCATCTTATCAAAGTCGTACATCTGTTTGATAGCTACGATACCACAGACAAAGACACACATATACACACATGAAACTTATAACAGCCCTCTTTTTGAGTCGGGGGAGAAAAACATGTTCTATCCTTTAGATTTATTCATTATTTACATTCATTATAAGTACAAGCCCGAAAGCTGGAAATTAGAGGAGGCCTTTACTCTTTACGGTCCTTAATTAAAATATATATATATATATGACATTAAAAATATTTATCAATAATTAATATTAGTTGTTAAAGATTAAATAATAAATAGACTATACTATTGCATGAAAATATATATTAATGAAATTTACTGTACAATTTAAATTGAATATTTATTAATTAAGGAAATAAAAGGCTTATTTATTATTATTATATTTATATAAGTACAAACGCAGCTAACTACCAAAAAACCTGACTATTGTTAAAGTAACTCGAGCAATACCATGAATGGTGCAATCAGCAAGCAGTAACTGCAAGAAACAAAACAACTTCGCTTGATTGGGACCACTTCAGCCTTCAAAAACCAACTGATGTATTTCTTTGCCAAATAAATTAATTGATATATTTCTTTCAAAAAGATGTGTCATTCAATTTCAGATATTGTACCGTGGTAACATCGTATCAAATCTAAAATATCCTATGTGTTTTTTTTATATATATAGTATATATATATATATATATATATATATATATATTATTCAAAATAGATCTACGACTAACCACCAACTCGCCTGATGTTAAGCGACGGTGTGGGCGAGTATATAAATATTTCACATAAGCGATTTTAGATTGGCAACCACGATAAGCAATATTTTCCCACATGCACTAGAACAGATTTTGTTGAAATTCAATTAAGTAACTAAATATAAATGTATTATTAATTAAGTTAAATGTCTCTCTGCTGGGAACGGGCCATCTTCTCATTGTGAGAAGGGTGGCCTATGGCCTATAGTCTGCCACGGTGGCCAAGCAGTTTGTACAAACAAGGCTGAAAAAAAAAAAAAAAAGTTAAGTGTTATTGAATTTTATTAGCCAAAAATTATGTTATTATTATTACTAAATAATTTTATTATTTATAAACAGAATACGGTATTTTGTCTTTTATTTATTTTACAAAAACTTGTTTAATGCTGTAAAAATGTTCAGCTGTAAAATTATTCTAAAATCCTACAGTAAACTAGACGCGCTCTTTTATTGTTGAAATATTTTATTGCATATCTTAAAATAAATCGAACTCAGTTTGCAAGTTTTCCACAAACACATATAAATAGTTATATGCTTAGAATGCGCAAAGCTGAGTTCATTAGTTGTACAACTCTTGGAATAGTTTACTCAAATTCTGAACTTTTTCCTTGCCTCTTGTATGACTAGGGTTATCAACCACAAGGTTTTATAAATAGACAAACTATGAATGCATGCATTCATAGTTTGTCCAGTTTCCATGCATGTTCCAGGTACATATATATATCTAAAGCTTAATGACCGCACTTGATAACTAAATAGGTAAAGCATTTGGTCTAGATGGCGTTGTGTCAAATGTCCACAAATATTTATTATTTATTATTATTATATTCGTTGCGATGAGTGAGGAATGTGACGTAATTCACGTGGTAGAAGATGAAATGCAGCCATTTTGAAGTAGTTTCGACACAAGTGACGTATTTCATTCATTCAATGTATAAGAACATGACTCTAGTCGGTGGAGTAACTACCTTACTCTTCTGTCTTCCGCCAGCGTTTTCACTTCCCTATAGGAATTGACGTTGACTCTCTTTTATTTGCCCCACAAATGTTTTCCACACTTTCCCTTAACCTTCTCCGAAGTTCGTGACGTGCCTATGCGTTTTTAACTGCAAATAGTGGCGACTTCGTTTACCTAATGCTCTAATTTAAGTAACATCAGGATCGGAAGTAATTTTGACAAAAAATAGTTATCAAAAAATTTACTTATTACAATGATAACATGTTTTAAGAGGCCGCCCCGTTTCTATGACGCCTGAAACAAAAATATGTGACTGTATTATGTGACAACCATAAGTAAGTTTATAACTAATCTACATGCGTAATGCATGTAAATTAGAATGAGGACGCTACACGACATAAGTTTAAACTGGAAAGTTCGCTTTAGATTCGATTTGATTTGAAAACTACTGGCTCGAAAGAAACTGTTGCGACGCAAACACGAAATTGGTTCAGCGAAATGGGTTTAGACTGGCCTGAATCCAAGCCCTGCGTTATTTTATTAGAGTTTAATTAAAAAGTAATATTAGATTATTGTGCGACATTTTTGAAGGCGTCACAGGGACAAGACCGTCACGTAAAATATAAATAGTTTAATTAAAGTTTTTTTATTTAATAAAACTTGATAGAATTTTTGCATAAAATAATATTATAAAATTTTAGAATGGACAGAAAAAATTTGTTTCTTTCTTCCTCTTCCTATTTTACTGTAAACTCCCCTTTTCTCTGTACGTAATACGTAATATATATATATAAGGGGTTATTGTTGTCACCGTTATGAAAATGTTTATTTTGGGAGTGGGGCCATTCCTGAAATAGCGGTTAAAATCGGCCGCCCCCATGAATTTCTAAAAAAAAACAATTGGAAGCAGCTAGCATCCTGCGTTTTCCCGACTCTTGCATGAGATCATTCATCTCGTGGCTGGTCTCCCTCCACTGCGCTTGTCGGTGCGTGGTCTCCATCTCCACTCGAAAACTTTTCGGCCCCATCGGCCATCAGTTCTACGTGCTATATGTAAAAAATATTTAGATTTGACAAAAAAACATTTATTTAAGTAGTAATTTTTTTTAAATAAGCAAAAGGCCAAATGGTCTTTTGCGTTCTTGGCCATTTGCGTCGATCCCGTCAGAAGTAATGATTGTTCATAATGTATTGTGAGTACAATGAACCCTTCAAATATGTATGTGGTTCACTATTACATCCCGTATATTATCGTATACGTTATCTCTACCGCTCACTATTAGTATTGGTCAACCCTCACTTTTCTACCAAAAAATACCAGTACCTACATCATACCACGCCATCCATTCCTTGTCTCTGCCCAGTAATAATTCATTAAAATGTGCAGCTCTCTCTTTCGCGCAATAAAATCACTTGGTGAGGGTATTAGATAAGTGACAAACAAAATTGTGTAAGTATTTAGATTAAAAATATATACATATTCAGATATGATTTATTTTGGAGCCGGAGAAGTAAAAAAAATATATACATATTTTTTTACTTTTCAGCCAAGTTAAAAGATATCGAAGAGAAGCTTTTTTTAAACATTTATCCTATCTAAATGAGCAAATTTGTCTGTCACTTTTTTAATATACCCACTTAGTAATTTTGTATGTTTAACAATTTTGTTATGCGCGAGAGGGATAGCTGCGCTCTTTCAGTCTCACTGTTGCAGATCTCTAGAGTAGTTTTCTCGGCGTCGACTGCCCGGATACGACCCGGCTCGGTCGCAGCCCGGACACGTCACGTGACGGACGGCTCCATTACCGCCTCTGAACGACGCCGCTTACTGTTCACTCTCTGACAGATTGACAGCTTTTTCTGAGGTAAAATGTACCTAGGTAACCTAGGGGGATATTGATAAATGAAATTAATAGATAACATACCGAATCCAAGTAACAAAAGTTACAAGAATGCGTAGTGATGTGAAATAACACATATATCTATAGAAATTTATGACGGTTTGCAATTTTCACTGTTTGCTATTAAGTATGACGAAATTGTCATGATTTATCGAATGCAAATTTGACTGAACGCAACGAATTGTTTCGTTGCGTTCTGTCAAAATTTGTATGTGGAACGTAAAATATATAATAAAATATATCTCATGTTCTGCAGCAAAAATTATAGGATTGTGTTATTCATAAATGAACAAATAATACACCTATATACCTCGTAGAATAGTAGCGCTCGTGGCGTAGCTTGACTAGGTGATGTTCTCGATCGATCATCAATGTCAAGCAACGGACAGAAGTGGAACAATTATGCCAGCGACCCAAAGCTGTGCTCCGTTATTTTAACCCTACAGTGCATGTTTTTTTTTTCACTAATGAAAAAAAAATATATGATAGTAATAGATACCCTTATTTATGGAAAAATAATTAAAAAAATCTGCATGCATTATTGGAGAGCTTGGCTGGTTTGAGTAGGCTGGCGGGGGGAAATGCACAATACACCCCAGTCGGGACGTCAGTGCAGGTCTTATCACCCCCAATTCAAATTAGAATTAGAAGCAACGGACGGACCGGACAGTCTTCGGATGGGTGACCGTGAGTGGCATTTCTTTCTGAGCGCTACCGTGGGTCTGATCACACGTTAAATTGTAGTTCCTGATTATTTGTTCTTAAGTATACACAAATCATCAAGCCAGGTCAGAGGTTTTTGTTGATGTATACGAAATTACTTACTTTTACCTAGAAAAAGTAACTTGTAAAGTTGTTTAAGAAGTTAAAACTTGGTTAAAAGTAACCTTTTACTTTACATTATGAGGGCATATAATTCACAAGAGTACCACTAGCCGTCAATCCGCTAAGTAGGTACGTTGGTTCCGTAGCTTCGACCGCAGTAAACAGTAAGCGATGTGTTCAGAATATATCCCCACCAGACACGCAAGTTCTTTGTACGGAAAACACCGATAAGTGTGCAGAACTATTAAATTTTAGGATAATTTAAACATGTGCATAATTAATCACATACTTTTTACCATACGAAGGTTATCTGGCAGACATCACATGAATCGATATGGTCGCCCTTTGTTTCTCTCAATGCATTCTTATGTAGGTACTTATTTTGTACTCTTATGGTATCAGAATTAATTGTATATCTAATACCTTTAAACGAGCAATTCTTGTATATTATAATGGAGAAAAGATAGTCCCGGCCGTCCCCGCTGGCTCACATGGCGGGGGCACGGCCGTGCCCCCAGATCTGAATCTCGGATACGGCTCCAAACGATTTTAATGAAATTTGGTTTGTAGTTAGATTAGGGGACAATAAATCGATCTTGCTAAGTTTCATTTTTAGTGAACCCGGGTTTGCTTGTATTTTCAGTCATTAAAAATCCGAGTGGAGCTCGTTCGCCCAGGTACTTTATGTTATAAGACTTAAAAATCCAAAGTCGTCATTCCCGCGATTTTCCAGTTTTCCATATTTTTGGGTCCTTGGAGTCTTTTTCATTGTACCTTTACTAATTTATATTGTTTGACAATTATCGAGCTTAGCTATCAAAATCCTTTTATATGTCGGGAAGTTTTTAGGTTTTCTAAATTTACTTGATAAAAAACAAACATGTTCTATCGAGGACTGTAAAGTCGTTCAAAACCAGGTGAATTAATGCTCAAACGCCAATAAAAAAGTGTTAAATGATTTTTTTATCAAATATTGCATTCGGTGTCGTTAAATCTAATTGCCACGCATTTTGGTTTTCAAATTGACTTCTCACGCGCGCCACTTCACAACAAATCCGTTTACAAAATGTGCTAATAAATGAAATATGAGGATCAAAGCGACAATATTATTTGAGCGCGTCGGGCCGGCTGGTTAGCCGGCAGAGCGCCGGTCCGGCCGACCGGCCGGTTAATCTCATGAATATGCACCTGACCACGACGCCTGGTGCTCGGTTGCCATACGACTAGTATATACGCATAAGGGTGAGACAATCTAGTCTTGATACTTTGTTTAAGCAACACAGTATATTATGACACTGGATAAATATAGAATAAATAAATAAATATTGGTGGATACTTCACACAACACCATCTAGCCCAAACTAAGCAAATCTTGTACTATGGAACTAGATGGCTAATAGTTTTTTTTTTTTTTTTTTGTTTGTATTTATCATATTATGATACATAGAAACACCCAGACACAGAAAACATCCATGCCCATCACACAAATGTTTGCCCTGGGTGGGGATCGAACCCACGACTTACAGCTTAACAGGCAGCATACTACCAACTGAGCCTGACTAACTGAACTGAGCTGCATTTAATGCAGTATAATTGTAGGTATTTATCACCATGAGGTTTTTTCGATGTTCCTTCTAAGTTTTTACTTATTTATAGTGTATTTGTCAACTAAAATAGTCTTAATAAAAAAAGTCTTATATACAAGTAACCAAGTACGTAGCGATTACGCTATGTAATAATGATCTCTATAAATTTCACTCGTACATATTCAAGTCTTACATAATTAGTAAGACTAAATATTTTCATGAACGCGATTTTTTTTAAAGCTTTCAAAGCATAAATCTATTTTGAGTTGAAATGTCAAATTATATTTTCACATACATTCAGCGGTATTTTTCAAAAGAAGCAAAGACGTTACTCCTGGTCCTGATTGAGTAGTGCCAGACGATACGTCGACGAAAATGACTTCTGCGCGAATGCGGTTAAAGCTACAATCGAATATTTAAAATAATACGTGAGTAACGTGTAATTTTGGTTTAAAACATGTGACAAACATTAGTTTTAATAATGAAACAAAAGATCTAGACCGCGCAGTCACAACACAATTGAAACGTGGCAGTGGGGTTAAATATATACGTCAGAGGCGCGATAATTGATACAACTAACGAATTTCCCAAATCCAAGCGCGTAATGGATTCTGGATTAGGGCGGTATTGTTCCGGACTGTAGTTTTGAAGTAAACTGGAGGCTTTAAAGTCTTTAAACAAACACTCCTATAAGGGTAATGGCGTGGAAGGGGTGTCTACTTTCAGATACGGTATAATATAATCCGCGCTCCGGTCTCATTTCATCTCAACTTTAGTAGTTCAGGCGACTGTTTGATGCAATTTGTTTATTTCTACTTTGATTTTAACTGTTTTTATAGCAATTTATAAATATTAGTGGACACTTCACACAACAACATCTAGCCCAAATTAACTAAAGCTTGTACTATGGAAACTAGACGGTTTGGTATTTTGGTATTTAAAAGAGTGAATGTAAATTGAGATTATTAAATACTACCTAAATATATATAATATATTGGATTATAAATTTTAAGAATTTTCAAGTGCGTGTCGGCCGACGCGCTTTGTAGGGTTCCGTATTTACACTTCTCTGTATGCGGACTTAGAACAAGGCAACCATGTTTGATACCAAGAACACATTGATTGAGTGCGCGATTTAAATGAAATTTGTACGAAATTTGCCTCTCCAAGCACATTTTATGAATTGTTCGTCTCATGTTTATCATCTAAGCCACAAGAACTCCACTGCTGGACATAGGCCTCCCCCATGGATTTCCATCAAGATCTAATATAAGCGGCTTGCATCCAGCGTCTTCCTGCCACTTTAATGAGGTCTTCTGTCCATTTCATGGCTGGTCTTCCTATGCTGCGTTTGCCGGTCCGTGGTCTCCACCCGAGAACTTTTCGTCCCCACCGGCTGTCAGCAGCAGTGGTATGTCATATGTATGAGTATGTATGTATGCATAATACTAAGCCGCCGATCGCTTCTGACTTAATATAGTATATTTATCAACTGAAGTATTTATTTAACAAATTTTAATCTTATCTCCTTGAAACCTAGAAATATATGTAATTGACGATAATATCCCCAATAGCTCGCTACCCGTATTTGCCGGGAATTTCTTCCGAGCACCATTCAATCGTATCGTAAGACGCTTATTATCTCCTCGCCCAATTGGGCTCATCATTAAATACTTAAGCGAAATTAGATTGAAAAGATTACATCGAGCCAGATATTGAGCAACTCGCGACTTGCGACAAAAGTTTACCTCGAACCACTGGGTTCCAGGAGAGAGGATAATTCTTTTAAGTTGTCGTAGGTATCAATTTAAAATTATGATAAAGTATGTTACAAACCTCAAACCTCATACAAGTGGCGGGAAGACGCTGGGTGCAATCGGTCTTCCAATCGGTCTTTTTGGAAAATATGGGGGAGGCCTATGTCCAGCAGTGGACTTCTTATGGCTGAGATGATGATAATGAAAGTATTTTACATGACTATGCAAGAATAAAGTGTTTTTCTTTTGTTATCCTTTATTAACTACAACACAACAATATACAGACTCAACTAACTAAACTACTACACAAAAAGCACATCGATCACCCCAGGCCGATAAAGGTCTAAAGATAATCCAAATGCTCAAATTATGTTGTTATTATCCCTGTCTACTGTGTATTACTTTCAGATAGAATCATCAGCAACAGAAATATCATTTGCGGTTTTCATTAAAATAAGTTGTATAGATAGATAGTTGTGCCCCGCGGTTCCTCCTGCGTAATGATGAAAATTCTAATTTCGATCGATTTTTCCAAATATTTCCTTCCTACAAACACTGTCCTGACAATCAGATACCACTACAAACAGCAAAATAGGTCAACCCATTTTCAATACCCGTTTTAAAATTATATATATCGTTAGTTCTACGTTTGACTACCACTTGACCTGTAAGCAACGTTATGGTCGAGGTTGGAGCACGTTATTTGACTAAGTACTTATTTATAAATATTTTGGTCGCAAGTCGCACAGTAGTCCACCCCAGTGTTCGTTAGAAGGCTGCACTTAGACAGTTTTTATTGCGCCGTATCTGTCTCAGAGTCGGTTATTCGCCAGATTATTCGGTATTATTCGCTAATTCGCCTCTACTCGTTGGTTTTTACGGTAATCGCGCCTATTCGCGTCTGTTTACGGCCGATCGGCATCCGCTCGCCTAATGAGGAAGCAAATTTTTGTTATTGTGTTTACTTCCGTTAATCGTTATTAAAGTGTAAAAAATCTATTAATAGAATAAATAATTTGTAGCAAAAAATACTCATTTATATACAAAATACATGAGTAATAAATGACTACTAAATCTAAAGCGTAATTAACTGTAAGTCTGGTCTGTTTATAATATTTTCACTATCTAACAGTTATATTAGTTATATTTAATTTAATTTAGTTATAGTTTTATTTTTACGCAAGACAGATGTACGATTGACCACCAACTCGCATGATGTTAAGCGACGATGTGGCCGAGGATAGAACTCGTCGATCTAAAAGGTATTTATTCACTCTAGCCTTGAAAATACCAAGATTGTAGTTCTCAGGAAATAGAGATGAGAGAGAGAGAGAGAGAGAGAGAGAGAGCGGCAAATATTCCCATTCCTGTGCAGTACGCATCAAGAACGTGGGCCAATATCGCTAAGTACGGAATTTTGGTAATTCAACAAGAAATGGGTGGTAATTCGCAGACTTTCTGCTGCTGTACTGAAACGGGGAGGGTGGGATTAGGTTAATTAGTTTGTAGTATTTGTTGATATACACATAATATTTATTTTGAGACTTTATATTTATTTCCACTTTACAGATTATTTATTTCCAGTATGAAGTCAAAGTAAAAATCTTCGAAGCCGTTTTTTGTAGTTTTTAGAATTCCGTATGTTACGAACCCTTATGAAACCATATGAAACCTACGTCCGTCCATTTGTCCGCAACTTCACTCAAATACTATTAACACTAGAAAGTTGTATTTTTTATATGTATTTATCACACCAACATAATGGTAACAAAAAATCTTTAAAAAGTAGAACAAGTAGCTCTATTCTACGAAACCCTACTCTGTGCGTAGCAACACGTACATGGTTATAGTAAATATAACTTCTGAACTAGTTACTTTATAATATAATCATTGAAAAATCTTCCATATTTAATAAAGTTAGGTATGACATATATTACGAAAATTACAATTTAAATTAGTGTACGACAGACAAACAAATAGGCTCAGTAATACGCTCCCATATCATGGGCACGGAAGCCTAATTATCATGAACAACCAATCCTTACTCGAAGTATGTAAACTGGTACCTACATCAGGTTTTGCTACAACGTATCTCTTCCATTTCAAATAACTTTTAATAATAACGTAAAATTAAATTCAAAATCCGAAACCATCCTTTGTGGCTAATACATCCGTCCCCATTTCCCTGATTCTTTTCACTAGTACACAAAACTGGACTGCACACGCCGCCGCAGAGAGAGGGACTTATCTCCGCTCCGGACTAAAGACTGGCCCGGAAACTCTTTCCATCGTACTCTTGATAAGGAGATTAGCGTAACGAGCGCTTTATTCAGCCAATGCCAGGGTTATCTTCTAAACGGTGGATCAGACGGTTTGCCAGATAAGCGTCGCGCTCCACAAAAGGGATTTTTGCGTGTCATTTTTTGCGGACCAACGCGAAAATGAGATTTTTTTTACGTGGACTAACGCGATAGGATGTAGGGTGAGTCATTAAAAGGTGCTGCTTCTGGGATAATGTTATGGTTATAACTAGACCTTTATAAAATGTAATGAAGAGAACAACTCACCTACGTTTTGGGGGATGATAGGGTGTAGAAAGTTAACAGAAAGAATAATCGCTGCTTTTAGACATTCAAACGTGTGTTCGTTGTTTCTCTACAACAAAAATCTATTTTTATAAGACTTTTTTGTCTTTGACTCTTTACAACGTTAATAGATAGATACAAGTCTGAAAATTGGTATGAATACTGATCTTACCCTGAATAGGATAACCCTTATAGGATCACTTTGTTGTCCGTCTGTCTGTCCGTCTGTTCAGGTGTCAAGACCTTTATCTCGGGAACGCGTAAAGATATCGAATTGAAATTAAAACCATATACGCAGATCCATAGTCTCTTGATGCAGAAAGAAAAAAAAAACAGTTTTCGTAATAAAAAATTACAGCCGAATATGTCATAAAAACGTACATTTCGACACTCACAAGGGAATCAAAACCTATGGGGTACTTCCCGTTAACCTAAAACTTTGAAATTTGGCAAGAAGCATTGTGTTAGAGTACACATATAGGAAAAAATCCGAAAACTGGATATTTTTAATTTAATCATAAAAAATAATGTCTTTATGCAAGGAATGAGGGTCAAAATTAACCGTATCATATGAAAGAGCTTCATTCGCATAAGCTAAAACGGGTTTTTAAATATTTTTAGGTTGTATATTTTTCGGTTTATGAAGGAAAATATAAAAAAAATATGGTTTCCCCCTTTTATCTACTACCCTCTTGTTAGTACGGAACCCTCGGTGGGCGAGTCTGACTCGCACTTGTCCGGTTTTTTATGGTAACCAATCTATGATTCAGAATATCAGTGTTCACTTTGTGTGGGAGTACGGAATCTGCTATGAGCGAGTAAAACTCGTATTTTTCCGGTTTTATTTCTATTAATAACTTACATTTATTTTAGAAAAAATAATTATTATCGGCCTTTGTGCATTTTTTGACCCCTCTTTTATTTCGCACTAATAAAATAACAGTGATGCTCTTGTACTTATTTGCTTGAATGATTTATACGGATAGGCTTTATAAGCGGTATGCGTCTGCCGTAAACCTACCTAGTTAATTTTACATGACTAGTAAACAAAGGGCCTTGACTTAAACAAAATAGCATGGCGTTTACCTTCAAGTGGGGACAATTTATTTTCCCGCATGTTTCGGCCTCATCCCGGCGGATTACTTAATGTACCCGAACGCCATAACTGTCCCCGGGCCTCCATAACCGGCATAACTGGAATAACTGGAATAACTGAAATAACCGGAGTAACCGCGGGGATGAAACGGTGAATAGACAATGAATGAAGAAATAACTTTCTTAAATCTCCTCTTTTTCTGGATATCTAAAATTTCAGTGATTTTCTTTTATGTTTAGGCGGTCCATCGTAGACTGCAATATCGCTTAACACCAGGAAAGTCATAACTATAATGTACTTATATATGATTGATTGTTTATTCTTAAGAACAGCAATCGTCAAGCCAAGTCAGAGCAGAGGCCTTTCGGCGGGTTAATAACTGACACTAGGACTGGCTTCTCAGCCTATAGAAACTTTCTTATTTATGGAAACAAATAATCCTACAACAATGCAAGGATTCTAACGACTTTATTCACATAGGACTGACTTGACCTCCACTGATTAAACAACTGACCTACAGTTGAATGTGCATACATATATTCTAACATTACTACAGTTCCGCGACCAGTCCCATTGACAAAAATCTTTAAGTTATAGTTACAATATCTTGAATGTTTAACCGATTAATCAATATAATTATCTCAAAAAGTTACTACAGATTTTTCAACCATATTTTCAATCGTCAGGTCTATATAACAACCATCTAAATGGTTATACACTTATACAGACCTGTAGTGTTGTGGTTCATGTTTTTAGCCTTCTTACATACAAACATACTCCTGTCTATTTTCCTTACTAGTTGTGCAGACCATCAAAGACCATGAGGCTGTTTGACGCCACATTTGACCGTGTTTAGAGGCCTGTTTTATTGACCGACTTCAAAAAAGGAGGTTATCAATTCGATCTGTGCCGATCTGACCTGACTTGACCTGATTTCAAAACAATCTAATTAACTGAAAAGGGAGAAATAACACGAAAAAAACTTGGCGTCTACCTAAGAAGGTACATAAACCAATTATTTTTGAGGTCGGTGTCAGTCCCTAAGCTATAATCAACTAAGTTCTATACAAACACATACCTCAAAAATTGTTGGTTAACGTACATTCTTAGGTAAGCGCCCAGTTTTGATTTTTTCGTGTTGTTTCTCCTTTTTCAGATAATTAGATTGTTTTGAAGTCGGTTTAATTTTTTTTTATTTTTTTTATTGCGTTGAAATCAATATTATATTAGATAACAGTTATTCATAGTTGTTTCTCTGGTTATCCCATCCTTAGTAAGTAGATGAATAATGCGCAAGCCTGCGGACCGGAGCCGCGACATCCGTCACATGTCGACCCAACTCACGGCATCCCAGACACGCACTTTACCGTCCGCTACTTTTCGCAACTCACGATCTGCCAGATAACTGAGCCTAACGTGTAAGCTAAACTACAGGCAATATACAGTACACTAAGTATTCTTACCTACATTTCTGTATATTTCGACAAATATTGTGCCGCATCCCACGGTCTTAATTTGTTTAGGAATCCTTTAATAGTGGATCTAGATTTCATAAGGTTTTTTTTTTTTATCAGCCCTGTTTGTACAAACTGTCCCACTGCTGGGAACGGACCATCTTCTCATTGTGAGAAGGGTTAGGCCATAGTCTGCCACGCTGGCCAAGTGCGGGTTGGCAGACTTCACACATCTTCAAGATCATTGAGAACTCTCAGACATGTAGGTTTTCTCACGATGTTTTCCTTCACCGTTTGAAGTTGGCGGCAATCAACAATACGCACATAACTTCGAAAAGACAGAGGTGCGTGCCGTGGGATTCGGACCCAGGTCCCGCGGATCGTAAGTCAGACGGTCTCACCACTAGGCTGCCGGAAACTTCATAAGGAATGCACCTTCCAAATTTCATACCTCTGGGAGCAGTGGCTTAGGTATGATGTCTTCAGTCAGCAATGTACTCAGCAATGAATTTTAATGATATAAAATTTATTCAAATAACGATAGGTTTTATATAAACAATAAAAAATAAATTCACAAAACGTCTGCTATTAAAAGAAACGTTTTCGCAAGCTTTTTCAAACAAAAATGAAAAATTAGTTTCTATTCCTTAACATTGTCTTCTAACAACATCGATAATTCTTTTTTCTGATTATAATCTAGCCTTTGCACTTTATTTTATTTTTTGAATTTTCATCATAACTTCGAAATAACCAAACCGCCGAATGCGGTTGAAATTATAGTCGGATTTTTTTACTTAAACCAGACGTGAGTAGTCACTCACGTCTGTTGTTTTCATTTAAAAATCTGTGAAAACTACGTTAGTTTCCATAGTAACAAGAAATTTAATTTAAAATTAAAAATAAAATTGTTAAAAAATTAAATTAAAAATAAAAGTGTTTACAATATTTCCTACAGTTTTCGTAGCACCTAAACTTGCGATATTGTTTTATATTGGATATTCCAAAAATCTAAACGAAGCGTTTTGGATCAACTTTTAATATACAAACTTGTAAATTATGTTAAAAAATCAAGCAGCTCCACGGTCAAATGCAAAAACCTGTTCAATGTAAAAAAAACATTCGTAGCAAAATCGTAGCAGAGATGCTACTAACTTGTAGCAGTGATGCTACGAACTCGTAGCTACCAATAAGACTAGAAGTACATAATTATATTTGTAGTAGAAGTACTAGCTTTTTTGAGCAATATGACAATTATATTATTTTCAAATTGTGAATCTTGCGTTACACACACACTCAATAAAATGGACCAAGTGCGGCATGCGGCGTGTTTGTTCAATTACCGTCAAAAAGTGTGATTTCAACGATTCCCAGTGAGACGCTGCAAGATAGACATTAATAAACCAGTTCATAGTAAAATATCCTGTGAAGCTGATCTGTCTGTTTATACTGCGTCCCTCTTTCGCTCCGTTTCCCGTGAATTTCCCGGATGAAACGGAAACCGGCCACGGATTCCGAATCTGGTATCGGAGTTCCGGAATTTGGAAACATGACGTCATAAGACTTGAGCGCAGATTTTATGATTTAATAGACTTATTATTTAGTACTATTAAATTCAAGCACGAGTGAGTAGATTGGATCGACCAAAGGAAAGTATATTCATATACGCTCCCTTGATCGACCCAAACCAGCATAACACAGCCGAGTGTGACGACTCAATCTCCTTCAATACCTACAAAATAAATTGTCCAGTGCCTCTCAACAAATGTTCACTTCGAAAATCTAATAATTCTTAGCACTGCACGACATACCCGTAGGTACTTATTGAAACTTGTACATGTATAAGTTTAGGAAACTCAAAAATCCCTGAAAAAACGGCTGAATCTAGTTTGATGAAACAGCTAAGAACTCTGAAGACTGTTTCCTGGACGAGATCGCTCTAAGCAATAAGGTCGCCAATTAAAATACCTAGCTATAATATTTTTTGTGCATAATATTATAACAATGTGTTTGGTAAATAAAAATTGTCTTACTACT
This sequence comes from Lycia hirtaria, assembly GCA_947563715.1. NCBI lineage: Eukaryota > Metazoa > Arthropoda > Insecta > Lepidoptera > Geometridae > Lycia > Lycia hirtaria. Next base: position 25,434,562 of record OX387381.1, on the reverse strand, counting down.
TAGAATCTCCGTACAAAAATTGCATATTTCAAGACTGAATATATGTTTATAAAGTAGTTCCTGTATCGTCCGACAGAGGCGCGGCGGCACGGCGGAGTTTCTTTGTGCAATCATTTGCTGATAGCATGCAGCATTGAATTTCCTTTGACATGTTTATATTGTATTGGAAACCCGAACGTAGAATATACGGAAGCTTTTAGCTGTATATTTATATAAATTTAATAGATTTAGAAAGTTTTTTCACTTGGTTGTATTTCTATCTCTATATTAGGTACTTTATGACAATGGTATGAGATAATTTATAGTGGTTTAACATTACGAGTATAGTTTAAAGTTAGTAAGCACGTCTAGTCTACAATAGGAAGTGACATATAGGTCGGTTCACACATATGAGTAAAGTCACAGTTCCGACACAGTGCCATAGTCGTGATAATTATTATTTCATACATAGCATACTGTAGTAGTTCTCAACACTGGGTATTCTAGTGAGGATTGTTATGCAAATGCTGTTTAAGATCGTTTTATATTATATGTGAATAAATAAAATAAAAATCTCTATGAACGAGCTCAGACATGTCAGTGTCAGTGATGACTCAGTGACTGTGTCGGAACTGTGACTACGCTGATAAGTAACGTATGTGTGAACCGACCTCTTTACTCTTTCCACGCTTTATTTAAATGTATCGCAAAAATTAAAGTAAGTTAATTATAAATATGAAATCATAAGCAGTATTATGTCAAAATTTCAGTCCATTTTGAATCAAAATTAAATTTTCATAAGCAAAATTCCATATGAGCTTCCAATAAAGTACCAACCACGATTTATTTACTTTTAACGATAAGGCCGTCTGTTATTTCACTAGCATGTAAGCCTCTTCTCACTATTTAATTTGTATTTTACTGTAAGGTGTAAACAATAATAGTAGATTATGCACCAAGTGTATAAAGTAGTGTTTTATGTCACGGGCGACAAATTGAATCCCGAGTGTAACGTAGGATTCCAAGGTTTCTTTTTTTCTTAATTTCTTTCTATTATCTATTATTACGCAGTTGGTGTGAAATTAAAATTAGAGTATGTACCACGGGGATAAAGGTGTTTTTGTCTTGGGCGACCTTGAATACATTACACTTCTAGATTCTAGTCTTAAATCCCTTGTTTCGCTCGGGATTTAACTCTCCCTCGCTATGCTCGGGTGTTAAAGAGTTCTTTTTAGCTCTAGAATCCTACGTTACACTCGGGATTCAATATGTCGCCCGTTACATAAAACATTACTTTATCCCCTTGGTGCATAATCTACATTAAGTATCTACTTTAGACTACGACAGTCTAGTGCTTATAAAGTCTGTATTATACACGAAACCTGAACGAATTTCAGTACTCGACACTGGCAAATGCGCGAACCACAGGGATCCAATAAAAATAAAAAGAAACAAATAATCTCAAAACAAAGAAAAACAAGCTGACCATGTAGTTAGTCCTAAAGCCGTAATACAATATCGGCGTGAGTGTCAAGTCGCGATAACTGGTACGGCCGATATTACTCCGGTACAAACTCAATATGTCAATGTCGCCGTGCGTCCTGGTCCCTGGACCACCCACTACAATTAGTGCGTGGATCCGCTAACTCGTCAATGATTTAGTGCTGGAGCTTGGTTTGGTTTTGGTGATAGAAGGCTAGAAAGAAGAAAACAGTAAAAAAAATGTTATGACTAACCAACAATTTTATTCGCTTCGGAAATAATGTGCAGTGTGTGTTCATCCATGGACGTTTTCATATTAATCTTCTTTTTTTCTATCTATTTTTTTTATCTATTGGTTAACATAATATATTATTATTACCGGACTACGCAAGTAGGAAGGTTATATTTTTCGCGTATATGTACATTTGTATGTATATACGTACCGATATATGACCACATATGTGACTCTTCTATATTACCTTCTACAGCCTAAACGGCTTGACCGATTTTGATGTACAAGGTATCATTAGATTTAGTTTTGCTTTTCGAGTGTCGTAGGGTATTTTTGTAATTTTTTTATTATTTTAACATTTCTTCTAGCCAAATAAACAAATTCATTTCTCAATTTTCTAATATCTCTAACCAATGATTTTATATGTTTAAAAGGGGTGTGATGCGCGAGAGAGATAGCTGCACGCGTTGAGCTCCAAATTATTCTGTGGAGTTAATAAAACGCATCCGCTTCTGAATTAGAGCTCGAGTGTGTGGGGCGACTTCGGCACCACTTATTGGATCGAAGTTCGGTTATTACAGCTATTAGGCAGCCTCTGTCGTGCATTACGTGTCTAATATAATAACTTCCAGAGCCGACAATACGGCCACCATATAACTAGTGGTACAATTTCTCTACTTAGGAAGTACGTTGGAAGTAAAGTAGTAGTAGTCTTCTGATAGATGATATGATTTGATTAGAGGACGTTGAAAGTAAAGTAAGTCTTCTGATAGTCAGATGATATGATTTGATTAGTTAGGACGTTGAAAGTAAAGTAAGTCTTCTGATAGTCAGATGATATGATTTGATTAGTTCGCCCCAAATACAAAATAAACTTATTTGTATCAAATGTGAGTAGGTACACTTGGTGTTATTTGTTTCATAGACCTTCATGTTATGCCTGATGAAGCGTACAAGAGGCGCGCAGATAAAATCTAATACTTATTAGCTACGTTTTTTTTTATCAGCCCTTTTGGTTCAGACTGTCCTACTGCTGGGCGCGGGTCATCTTCCCATTATGAGAAGGGTAAGGCCTATCACGCTGGCCAAGTGCGGCTTGGCAGACTTCACACATGTTCAAGATCATTGAGAACTTTCAGACGTGTAGGTTTCCTCACAATGTTTTTCTTTCACCGTTTTGAAGTTGTCGGCAATCAACAATCCGCATGTAAGGTTAACCTTACAAAACAATAAAAAATCAAATAATTCATAGAACTCAAATATCATTTCAACATAATTAGTTATAAAATACGAGTATGGTTTGCAGTTGAATAAATGTCCAGACAGATGAAAACAAAATTAGCCAGTTCTGAAAATGCAAGCCTTCCGAGACCGCAACTCGAGTGTGCGTTCGGTCAATAAGCCCAAGTGTTTTGTAGTGTCAGTCCTAGGTTGGCAGCGTACTGAGAGCACGCGACCTGCTCGTTACTAGGTGCTAATGATTCCACCGACGACGTCTGTACTATAGTCACCATGGGATATGTACATTTTAAGGACAAGCTTTTAGTTATTTTTGATAAAGATAAGATAAAGATAATTTAGTTGCATACAACACGAGAATTTTTACAATAAATGCACAAAAGATGTTGCAATAAAGTTAGTCGCTTAAAATCATGTTGTGCCGATTAGGCGTACAAATTTCTGGTATCCACAAGTGAAAAAATTATATTAGATTAAAACAAAAAAATAAACGTAAAATATAACTAAAGCAGAAGCATTAATTTATAGCATATCAGTCTATATTGACCAGCCAGCGCAGCTTAAGAAAACCAGCTACAAATGGATAAACAACCTCATATAAGTAGTAGGAAGATACTAGGAAGCCGCTTTCATCAGGTAAGTATGTTTGGAAATCCGCGGGAGAGGCCTGTGTCCAGCAGTGGACTTGGTGTGGCAGAGATGATGATGAAAGTGTGCAATGAAATAAAAGAAATACCAATATTATAATTAACTAGTCTCGTAGCTCAGTTGGTAGTATACTTGTATGCTAAGCTGTAGGTCATGGGTACGATCCCCACCCAAGGCAAACATTTGTGTTATGAGCATGAGTGTTTGTTCTGTATCTGGGTCTAGTGTCTTAAATATGTATTTAAAAAAAAAAGGATATATGTTTATGTTTATTATATTTATAGGTAATACTGTTAATAACTTCAGAATCATGTGGGTGTATGTGTATCGGAAGGTTAGTGCTGAAAATTAGCGCTGCTGATCGTTCAGCAGCATTATCGCTGAGCACTTACCTCGTTTGATACACCAGATACTACAGCGATAACTGCATATTTTTAGTCTCAATAGTCTTACTTTTGTTATTTGTACTTGTGTTCTCTCTTTTTGTTGTAGTGTATGGTGTATAAAAATATAATATTTTCTTTCTTTCTTTCTATCAATTTATATATTTATTTATCAAAAATAGATAAAACTACGTAAGACTAGATGACAATTGTGTTTTTTTTTTCAATGAGTAACAATTGGGAAAGCCTAATAAAACATTAAATGAATTTATTGAATTAATTATTATTACATTATTAAAAATTAAAAATATTAGTATTGATAAAAGTATATTTAGACAATCCATCAAAATTCCCAACTGATTGTCACCGCACTTTCCCGCTACGGGCCGACAGCACAAAGCGGCGATAGTGATCGTCACGGATATGATTAATTTATAAACACGACGGCAGCGAAACGCCCCTCATTAGGCATTACAACCCCTCTGACCTCACTGGGGTGATTCTAATCTAATCAACTTGTAGTTAACGCGAGTAGAACTATCTGTGGTTCAATCTTAAGTAGTTTTAAATAGTTCTAATGACGTGTAAGTCGCAGGATAATCGTAGAATCAGATTAGCCGCGATATCTCTAGACGCATTCTTGTTATTTTCTGATCAGCCTGGCTCATTGAAAAAGAACATCGTAAATTGACCGATTTAAAGTTTTTTTTTAAATCAAAAACGTTTGACAATCCGCCTTGCTACTTATATATGATAAAGCCAAGCTCATACACACAATGATAGATGAAATATTGATTTTCAAAAATATACCACTGTCATCTAGTCGGGATTTATTTAAAAAATAATATCTTTTTGATATAAAACAGCCCGTTGTATATCTGGTAGCCATTAGTTTGAAGTTGAACACTTCTGTACCAAACTAATGGCTGCCAATTAAAATATACAATTTAATGTATTCGTATCCTAGACGGCAACATTCCTGAGTTAACAATATCAACGCATACCTAGTATAGGTGTTCAACGATGAACTTAATACAATTCAGACTCATTATGAAACAGCGGGCGGTTCACGAACAGCCTGAATCTACGATTTAATAAACGATATCATCTAAGGCGCGTCGCCCACACGAGCTGCAGTCGAGGCGGCGTCGAGGCACGGGTGCACAATCGGTGCGCCGCTTCTACGTTTCCTTCAGGTTCAAATGGCAGTGCGCCCACACACTAGAGTCGCGTCGCAGACGACGTGGAGTCGAGGCGCGGTCGCGGAGGCGTCGCGGCAGGGGTGCAGTGCGCGACCGCGCCTCGACTCCACCGCCATTTTGTTATTTTGTTTCGTGCGTAGACGTGTTTATACTGTAATGTGTGAAGGAAGCATAGCCGCCCGCGCCTCGACTCTACCATAAACACCACGCCTCGACTGTGCCGCGACGCCGCCGCGACCGCGCCTCGACTTACCAGTGAGCGACGTGCCTAAAAACTCGACAAATGGCAAATGTGGAAGCGTGATGCCAACATCAAGCAAAAAAAACAATATCATCTAATAAACATTTAAAAATTGAAAAACTTCTATAAACACTTCACTCACGCCAACAAATAGGCTCAAAGTGTCACTTTCACTTACCTAAACACGATACTATTCTCTATAAAAACGGGCATCCCCGTTTTATGACGGTAACAAAATATGTTCGGAATTTATCAAAGATACCGTAAAACGGAACGGATCGAGTCGTCAAACAACAATAATAAATACGCTCGAGAATCCTCCGTATTCGCAGCCATCAAAAGTACATGCATTTAACCCCTTTAAAAGCAAAATGGGTTCCTATAAAAATGATCGGCACGCGAAATCTCAAATTTCAATTATCTTGCAGCAGCGCCGATTTCATCCATTTTAACTCTAAACAGTCGTGCTGAAGACATAAACATTTAGAACGGCGCTCAAATCCAATCCAGATTACACGATAACCTTGCCCGAAACGGTCATTTCTGTTCCTGTAAAATATTTAAAAGCAATAAAGGCTTTTACGACGCGAGAGAGATACGCCGAAATTGATATTAGAACCTACTTATACTAAGATTATAAATTCGGATGTAACTTTATCTGTTTTTTATTTTATACATGAAAAATAGAAATATATGTAAACGGTCCTGAGTCTACACATATTTACTACGCATTTATCTTAAAATAAACGATTTTATTATGAGTGGATTGTGAATGTAACAAAAAAATGTTGCATGCAATTTATTGTAAATATTTTTGATTGTCCCATGTATATAAAGGTCGGAGAATTCTATTTTTATGAATTATCGACCGGTTTGAATAAAATATCTTCATCTCAAATAAAAGCGCAATAATAATTTAAAAAAACGTCTTATAGACCAGCCATTGTATCTAAAGAAATATGTAAATAAATTTTTGTATTGCCTAAGTTAGCTAAAATAACTATTGCTCGCCAATTTTTTGGGTTTCTTAAGGAATATTTAAAATACTTGAAGCCCAACTAAAAAAGAACAAAACTATGTTTCAGGCTCGAGCAAAACTAGACAAGGAAAAAATTTCTGATGTTGTCTGTTGCTTACATTGTAATGTAACGTTGCTTTAAGTATTACAAGACAATTAGAAAATGAAAGTGAAACCACAAGGATCAACCAGTATTAAAACAGTCACAAAAGAAATGCTCAAAAGAAGATTTCAGCCGAATTGCTTTAAATTTTGAGTATATTCCTTATTAGCTACAAGCATCGCTCCTCTTATAAAAAAATATTCCCAGAATATGATATTCATTATTCAACGGAACGTATTAATAAGCGGAAATTATCTGAAGCGCGTCCCCGCTCACAAATATCACTTACTGTCTACTTTATACGATCATACATTTTCATAAGCGTGTGTAGAAGCGAGCCATACGTCTTTCCAGAGGGCGCGGGAGGGACGCGGGAGAGCGGACGCGTCGGAGGGCGCGCCGCTCCCTACCTATCGAATCTAATATTTATGGAAGAGGCGGCGTCGTCGCTTCTACGCGTATTTCTTTATTTTATTTCCCATGCGAACGGTATACAGCTGCCATTTCTCTTGATAAAAACCCGACAACGCAACAATGGTGTACCTGGGACCTGACCGGATCCCCCCGAGGACCTAGATACGCATTTGCCTGTTTCATTCCCTATTATTTATTGTCAAAATCTGTACCTAAGTTATTCAAAGGAAATGCGAATGTGAGAATAACGAAGTAGGTAACTTCATATTTAAGAAATAAGTGTTTATAAAATATTATTTTCATTGCTACCTCAATCTGCACTCTTACACAAGTTTATAAAAGGTACAAATAATATAAATTATAATTAATTAACCTACACTTTTTTATGAAATTAAAATGGTCAAAAGCATTTTTTCATCATCATCATCTCAGCCATAAGAAGTCCACTGTTGGACATAGGCCTCCCCCATGGATTTCCAAAAAGACCGATTGGAAGCGGCTTGCATCCAGCGTCTTCCCGCCACTTGTATGAGGTCGTCTGTCCATCTCGTGGCTGGTCTTCCTACGCTGCGCTTGCCGGTACGTATAAATTTCACCCGTAAGCATTTTTTCACCCGTGGTAAAATTTTGAATGCTGATGCAACTGACTTCTTTCGCGATTTCAGTGTTGGCCCCATAATAATGAATAAATTACTTTTGATAAATTTTCTGTTGTTCAAAATTATACTCGAATTTAATAAATAAATAAATTGCTGGATGTTTTCACACAGCGCCATCTAGCCCCTAACTAAGGTAAGCTTGTACTATGAGAACCAGATATTTGTAAATTATAATATGATACATAGATTAAGCTTGTTCGTACAAACAACCACGCTTACCATGCAAATGTTTGTTTGGATGGGGATCGAATTCACATCTTCCAAGTGCTACCAAATGAGACGAGTCAAGTTTTATATACGTAACTTAGTACTACTAAGCTGAATGATGAAACAAAATGTGTCTTATTTTGTTTTCTTTTTTATTTAGTCCATGAAACCCCGTTTGTAAATACCTAGACAAACTCGCATGCCAGTACTTAGCTATAAACCCTCAATATGTCAGACTCTGGCCTCAACTATGGAAATAAAAAGAAGCCTCCCTCGGGCGACCAATTTGTCTGCTATGCTTTGACACTGGAGCCTAGAGCCAAATTCAATAAGAATACACGTATTCTCTCCTGTGTAACCAATACACAACGGTCTTTTTCATGCAAACACACAATAAAAAGTCTATAAAAAAAGGTTTACAATCTATGGATAGAGCACAACGAAAAATATTTGGTTTTATTTTGGTAGCCTAATATTCTTTCGTAATGTTTGATGATTTTTTGCTGCCTATATACCTAGTCCTATATATAGGTCTTACTAAGATAATCATGTCACTTTTGATAAATTATGAGTTTTTCGAAATTATTTGTGTTAATTGTTAACTATAAGAAGTGCCGCCAAGTTGAAAACGATGAAGAAATACATAAAAAAACTTACATATTTCAAATTTCTTTACGTTTATTTTTAGGCTAAAAATGAACACTACGAGTGACCGTTCTCATAGAAAAAGCGACAAACCAGCATTTAGAAATAGGAAGCGTACCCAGATTTCATCTCTGGGTAATACGCTCACCATCGAAGGCTTTTTCTTGCGGTCTTGTGGCGGGTCACCCTCTTCCATAACACATGGTTGAGAAGGGCGATGGTTGCACATGCGTCTTACTCGTGATTGTACGGGGCTAGTCTGCTCACGATATAAGCACAATATAAAATACTCCAAGTCTTCATGCATAAAAAAAAAAAAAAAAAGATACGAACAAGCGTCATCGTTTTGTGGTGGTTATTCCAAAAACTCGAACAAAACTCTCATCGTGCGGATTGCTAAATTGTTAAATACGCATTTTGAGTAGGTGTTCCCCGATGGATATAGGTAATCTGGGAGTCTTTTAACCGCGTGTGAATTAGTTTCTTCTAGGTAAGCGCACTCCATTGTAGACTGTAACATCGCTTAAAATCAGGTAAGTTGGCAGTCAAGCACAAACCTATTACTGCTTAAAATAAATAAAATATGAAAATGATTTTTCTCTGTAACATCGCTGAACATCAGGTGAGTTGGCAGTCAAGCACAAACCTATTACTGCTTAAAATAAATAAAATATGAAAATGATTTTTCTTCATGATAATTATAGTTTAAAAAAACCGACTTCAAAATACGCAATTCCATTACTTGGATAACGGAGTAATCGCTGAACAAATATACAAACAAAAAATATACAGACGAATTGAGAATCTCCTTCTTTTTGGAAGTCGGTTAAAATTAACTAGGATCAAAATTATTTTCGTCGAAGATTTGTGATATTGCTTTCTAGTGCTTGGAGTGACGATTTTTTATAAGTTCCTTCATTTTTATCTTCAAAAATGTAGGTAGGTATACGCGAGCGAAACGGACAATTCAAATAACGCAGTCTTCATCTGCCATACTTGAGATTCAATTCCCGTTCTATATAAATATTTTGCTTCTTGCGTTCGATCATAGTCAGTAACCATTAAGAGTTGTGGCCAGACACCAATCCTATCTTTAGAAAAGTTATGTGTCAAATTCTTTTTTTTAATTCTTATTATATTTATTTTTTTCACACATTAAAAAAGACAAAATAAAATATAAATATTGGTGGACATTTTACACATCATCTAGCCCAAACTAAACAAAGTATGGAAACTAGATGGCTAATAGAATACATATATACATATTTTTTATTTTTTTTTGTAATAAGATACAATTGTTTAAGAAGCAAGAAGAACCTTATTTTATTTCGACAATACATTGAAACTTAAGTATAACTTATTCAGACGCTGAATACATTTTTGCTAAGTAGATGCAGTATATATAGTAATTCCAATATTGAAAGTGATCACTAAAAGCATGTTCTAGAAAACTACTAGAATATTCTATGACTCTTGGATATTTAATTTGATCACAAATCCACAAAGAGAGATAGTAACATTAGAACATAATAGGAGTTTTTTATGACTGTAGTAATAGCTTTTCTACTAGTATTTGTGATATTAATTAGGTAATGATACTCTCACAATGATAAATTAATAAAATTTTACTACTGTCAACGTGGGTAACTTTGGCTCTGCGTCAAATATTGTCGGCCTAACCGAAAATCGTTACTTAACTTTAAGCATTGCTTAACATATTTTGTCAACTTCTCCCTGACACGTAATGACACTTGCGGAAAGAAGACAGAGAATTTAAGACGATGGTTAAAGTTATGTAACGTTTTTCGGTAAGGCCGTAAATGTAGCCATTTTAGAAGGGTTTTTTTACTTTTTAGAAGGGTTATAATATATAAAAAGTTAGTTTTTAGGGTTCCGTACCCAAAGAGTAAAAACGGGACCCTATTACTAAGATTTCGCTGTCTGTCCGTCCGTCCATCCGTCCGTCCGTCCGTCTGTCACCAGGCTGTATCTCATGAACCGTGATAGACAGTTGAAATTTTCACAGATGATGTATTTCTGTTGCCGCTATAACAACAGATACTAAAAAACAGAATAAAATAAATATTTAAGGGGGCTCCTTACAACAAACGTGATTTTTTTGCTTGTTTTTGCTCGATATTGATAACGGCAACAAGTAGGCGCTTGAAATATTCACAGAATATTGAGTTATATTATTCATTTGAAAAAAAAATGGTTGTCTGTAAAGTCGGTTTACGGACGATAGTTTAACGTGACAATGTCATAACAAAACATTGATGAAATGATGATGATGATGATGTAACGGAACAATGAGCGTAACGGGACAATGAGTCATACTTTTTCGTGCGCGCAGCCGGCGTTCATCGATTTGTTAGACGTTGTCACGTCAAAATAAATAATTAAATTAAAATAAAATTAATAATTAAGGGGCTCCCATACAACAAACGTGACTTTTTTGACGTTTTTATAGATAATGGTACGGAACCCTTCGTGCGCGAGTCCAACTCGCACTTGGCCTGTTTTATTTTGGTTTTACGCAGAGGTGACGCCACAATGTGTCTTTATTCAAATTCTTTTTATTTTTATTTTGCTTAGATTTTTAGAAATGGTATTATCTTTGCAAAAAATTGAAACTATCGTCTTAATTGTGCTGCTAGTCGAACAAAATAATGATATAAGAGCAGTAGCGCCCTCAATTACACTTTAGTTCTCTTGCCGAACAGACTTTAAAAAAATGCTATTAATTAATAAAAAAATATACCGTTGACTTGACATTTACCAGTGCAAACTCAGCACTTAAAAATGCTTATAATACAAATATATACTTACGAGTATATTAAAATAAAACCGAAAGACATAGGTTTAGTTAAAAAAAATAACTGTTTGTTCTAACCAAACGCCAAAAATCTGCATATATTTTTTTTAAACACCTATCTTAGGACACTTGGGTTTTGGAACGAATCTAACGATACCTCTAGCCCTATGCTCTAGCCGTTTAGAAGATACGAGGTACCTAAATAAAGACATTTACAAATATACAAGACACGCGCGGAGAACATGATTATGTTCCTTGGCAGTCGGGTAAAAATGGTTAACTAAAAACTACGAAACAAAAGTTGATAAAAAATTTATGAGAGCATTTTTAACACATCTATTTTTAATAAATAAAACCCAAGCTGCCGAAGATATCGGTAAACATACCTACACAAAGAAATACAATTGAATTAAATTTATTTTTTTAAAGTCGGTTAAAAACTGTCATTGAAACACGTTCCGTCCCACCAATTAAGAGAAATAAAAAAATCCTATTAACAGTAAAACGGGACGACGATCAGATACAAACCGTAATTGTCAGAATGATTGATTTGAAAGGGGAGTCGACTGCCTCCGCCGTACAATAGGTTCAAAGGTGCCGAACTGTGGAGGAAGTGAGTGACACAAAGCTGCCGGTATTTGTCGCAAATCGCGAGCTCACGCGGTTTTCATTCTTTTGGTGATGAAAATTTAAGCACTAAGAGTTAAAATTGTGTGACACAAAAACCAGATTGAATTACTTATAGTATTTTCTTAAAATTATTCACATTTGAATTGTAATTAATGAATTATTTATGATAGTTTCTTATCCTATTTATTTTATGAAATTTTAGACACCGAATATTTCCACGAAACAACCTTTCTTTTATTTTTCAATAACTATACCTATCATTTATTTTTAACTCTATCAAAATATCAATTTTTTTTTTCTGGTCACCAAACCTTTGCGAAGAAATGACTGTGTTCTAATAAACGAGAAAGTAACTAACAAAATAACTTGTTGTTCGGGCAAATGAATCTTATGACTAACAAACTTATGGCTTTATTACTGGCAATTGAGGTTCAAACAAAAATAGTTCGGATAGATAGTTTCCTTTTTTTTTCTTTAAATTGGTTTTATTTAAAAAAAAAAGATGGCAAGTAATATTAATCCAGTTTTTTTATATTTAGTTTTAAGTCATAAATATTAGGTAATTATTTCAAGTCACTTTAAATGTTATTATGTCTTACTAAAGCTATTACCTATGTTATAAATCCTATATTTATTATATTGATGAAGTAAAATTATTATATTAATACTAAAAATTATATACTATTTTAAATACTTTTAAAATGTGTATTTTTTTTTTTTTTTTTATTTAATTTTATTCTCCACAGACACCAGGGTCCGTGACCTTTGTCATAATTACAAACTATTGTTTACTAAAAAAAAACATAAAATGTGTACTTAAATTTTTAATAAGAGTGTAAAATGAAAAACAATAATTACAGTTAAAAACGACTTTTATATACGCAATTTGTTTACTTGGTTGATATATTTTTTCCAGTTATTTTGTTATTAAAACCAAAGTACTGAAACAATTTTGATAAAATTTATGTGCGACCGCTATTCAAGTATGCCTTACCAAAAAAATCATCAAAATCAATCCATACTTGACGAAGTAATCGCTGACCAAACTTTAGAACAATTGTGCGTACCGCCAAAATGTGGAATGCGCTTCCTGAATGGGTCTTTCCGAATAGTTATAATCTAAGTGTCTTCAAATCGGGAGTGAATAGGTTTCTTCTAGGCAAGCGCGCTCCATCTTAGACCGTAACTGTCGCTTAACACCAGGTGAGTTGACGGTCAAGTGCAAGCCTATCGTCGAATAATTTTTTTTTTTTTTTTTATACTTACAGTCGAATTGAGAACTTTCTTTTCTTCGGAAGTCGGTTAATAATATATTATGGTACCTAATGTGCGCTCATGATTTGCGGCAAGTATACCAAAGACAGCTCCACAGTTATTATAAGCCCCGGCTACCAGTTATTTGAAATGAATTTCAATAAGCTACTGAGAGAGTCCCAGTTCCATGGAGGAAGGCGTTTGGTAGAACGAAATTGCAGGTGAATTACATCCTACAAATCTGTTTGATTTCTAAATTAGTTTCTACCGGAATTCAATTTGTTTTAAACCATTTCGAATCTTTGAAACTAAATTAAGTACATTTAAAAATTTCTGGTTTGAAAGAAAAGTATTGAAATGAAAAAGAATATAATTTTGTATTATTATTACCTAGTAAATTGCGTCTTAATTTTTCATCGTAAAAACTTTTTACGATAAACATCTTTACTTTTTAGTAAAAAGTAAAGATGTTTACGAACTATATACCGACGCAAGTAAGTACAAAAGTCATCCCTGAAATTTTTTACTAATTGTTACAATTTTTGACAAGTATTTATTTTCAATATTAATACCAGACTTTTTATTATGTTTGTTGTTTGTGTAGCAATTTTCTCATCACCTTGATGTAACTTAATAAATAATATAATAAATTTAATGTGTCATTTCTTTATATCTAGGATTTTTACTAGAAACATAGCTATTTTATTGTTTGTCATTATAAGTAAGGCACTGCATTCCACGACACAGGACTCTCCTAGTGTGGGATGCAGGGTTCACAAAATGTATGTACCCAAATTATTTTGTTCAAATAAACGTTACCTACGTTATTATTATTATAGCACTTAAAAGAAACATAGTCAAGCACTCTTCAGTACAAATAAAAGAAAATCGTTTTTAACATTTTGTTTTACAAACAATTTGCATCATATGTTTTTTTTTTATATAACAATGAAATTATAAATGGTACATAAGTCTCTACAGTTAGTTTTTTGTCAAACAAAACAAACACACTTTGGAGTTGCCAAAGTCAAAATAATAAAAAAAAAAAAAATGCAAACTGTAGAAGCACTTAAAGCCGTCACATAACCACAAAATAATGTATTCAATACCTGCAGAAACGCTTTAAATAAGTAAATAATTCGACAATTCCAGATGGTACTGGTACATATCCATGCTCCTACTCTTTGGCACGACCGTCGCTGTGATCTGTGCCACTATAGAGAGATTCTTCGACAATCCTACTTACGTGGTCACCCAAGAAGCTGTAGAAACCGAAACCAAATTCCCCTCAGTGCTGGTCTGCCCGGAGATCTTCTACAGACAAGATAAAATAGAGAGTTTCCTCTCTCACATGTAAGCAATAGTGATTGAAATTCAGGAAGATAAATGTAAAGGCAGTGCTGAATTTGATACAGGTTTATGTTTGTTATCCTTTTTGGCGGTAATTTGAATACGTATTTAAATTTGCTTCCATCATTATCATCTAAGCCACACGAAGTCCACTGCATAGTAGCCCTTCCCCATGGATTTCATAAAAGATCGGTTGGAAGTGGCTTGCATACAGCATCTTCCTGCCACTTTTATCAGGTTTCCTATGCATGTTGTGGCTGGTCTTCCTACGCTACACCTCGAACCTACGAACTTTCCGCTCCCATCACCATCAATTCTATGTGCTATGTGCTCTTTTCTAAATGTTTATTAAATTTGCTTCCATAGTGAGAGACAATTCAGAAAAATAATGGTAAGATACAATATTACACATTAATTACACAACTCAGTAACTACAGGATAAAAAGTTCGTTATGTTGAGTGAAAATTGTGACGCATCGCGCATGACGCATTTTGGTGTCGTTTTAACGTAAGTTATGTACATGTATGTATATTAAAATATGTTGGTTCATCATCACCATTTTTAGCCTGTTATCGCCCACTGTAGAGCATAGACCTCTCTTTTTGTACTCCACTCATCTCGGTCCTATGCCAATCTTGTCCAAGTTCGACCCGAGACCTTTACAATATTGTTGACCCAACGAGCTGGCAACCCATTAGTTTACCTAAATCAAAATTCCAATTTCTACATGATGTTAAAGATTAACTTCTTTTGGTTTTCAGGGACATCCCTCCAAACCTCAACATCAGCTATTTTAAAGAGGTCATCCACATGCTCGCCGCATTCTACGCCCCGGATATCTTGTATAAAGCTCACGACTTGCAGAACATTGAAAATCTACTAGAGTTTAACAGCATAGACTTGGACACTGCTGCAAGACTGCTCACCACTTCTTGTAAAAGCACCTTGATCAGGTAACTGATAATTTTAGCCTGTACTCTTTACAGGCTAGAAATTCTTTTAGCCAACTTTTATGATATTAGTCTCAGATTGGCAGTTGACATCAAGTCTGTAACAACATTACTAAACCAGAATACATTAGAAATAATCTTTTAAGTTAGCTTGTGCAATGATTTGTAATAATTCTAATAAGACTCACAATCTTGTCCTTGGTTACATGATCTTGGTGAAGTGGCAGTACAGGTTGACTTTGAAGGGGCATCTGGATGATATGAGGAGGAATTAAAGACGTTTGTATGACATGTAATGTCCTTTATTTGGTTACTCATTAGAAGATCCTCTATGATTATCCTTGAGCAGATTTCAAAACTTTCCTGGATAGCTTTTAATGCTTAAATCTTCTTCCAGATGCCGTTGGAATAATTTTATTGTCAACTGTTCCTCAATATTTCGTATGGAACTCACTGGAGTTGGTTACTGTTGTGTTTTCAATGGAAAATCTTTGAGGTTTGGCTTATTTGTTACTTACACTTTTTTTATCAGCCCTGTTTATACAAACTGCCCCACTGTTGAGCACGGGCCATCTTCTCATTATGAGAAGGGTAAGGCCATAGTCTGCCACGCTGGCCAAGTACGGGTTGGCAGACTTCACACATCTTTCAAGATTATTGAGAACTCTCAGACATGTAGGTTTCCTCACGATGTTTTCCTTCACCGTTTGATGTTGGCGGCAATCAACAATACGCACATAACTTCGAAAAGACAGAGGTGCGTGCCGCGGGATTCGAACCCAGGACCTGCGGATTGCAAGTCGAATGGTCTCCTGAATAGGCTGCCGGAAACTTCACTTATTTACTTAGCTTACACTTATTGATAGTTTTTGCCGGTTTTTTTCTGTATATAGGTATATTATTTTTTAGAGATCTTCATGATGTGCATCACCACGACCACGTAGACGAAGAATGGTATACAACCAAATATGGACACGACAGCGGTTTGATGTTAGCTATTAATCAAACTCAGCGTCCATACAATATAGATCTTTCTTACAAATGGGTAAGTGTAAAGTAAATTGGATAAACAAATGCATAAGTAATGGTGGGATGGATCGTCCAAATACCAGCTCCAGTCATTGGAATCTATTGAGAAGCGTGGCAAGAAGCTTATCATCATCATCATCATCTCAGCCACAAGAAGTCCACTGCTAGACATAGGCTTCCCCATGGATTTCCAGAAAGACCGGTTGGAAGCGGCCTGCATCCCGCGTCTTCCTGCCACTTGTATCTGTCCACTTTGTGACTGATCTTCCTATGCTGCGCTTGCCGGTTCGTGGTCTCCATTTGAGAACTTTTCGGCCCCATCGGTCGTCAGTTCAAGAAGCTCATTAGCAGCTTGGCAGAACTAAGTTCCAAAGCTGACAACATTACAGCATAGTTGCTAGTTTACCGGATCTATTTCGATGAGTGTTCATATGATCTGCATGATCTAATTCCTCCTAGTCTTTTATTATTAAAAAAAACTGAAAAATTATGATATTAGTTCACTTCGATGACATGTTTTTTTTCCAGTTATTTTGTTACAAAAATCAAAGTACTGAACCAATTTTATGACTTATTAAACAAAAAAGAAACAACAACGAAGTAAAAAGTTGTATCTCGGTTAATAATGAGAGATGATTTTATTTATTTAGATAAGAAAAATGTTTAAGAAAAGATTTTCGTCGATATCTTTTAACTTGGCTGAGGAGTAACAAAATAGATCAATAGAGATACCTCAATGATTTATCATACGTAGATGGATAGGTTTTCTCTGGCACTGCGTGGCAAGCCTTAGGTAAGGTAATTGTCGGACTCGTCTTCAGTCGCAACAGGTCGGGCACCGCTGTTGGACGCTTTGTGTCGTGACTTGTCAGTGACAATGCTATCATATGTATGTTTATAAAGTGCAACACCAAGATATATAAAATACTAAAAGGACTTAAGGATGTGGTTTTATCCTCGAAAGTGCCGAGAACTGAGATTTGCCATGCATTTACTTCATATTCAAAGAGTATATAAAATCTCATTGGGATACCCTACATTTTATGGATGGTTTTCCACGTTTCAGCTCGCAGTTCAAACAGCTGGACATTTCGTAGAGTCCCCTATAAATGGGTCCGCGCTGAGTCCAGGCTCAGAGGTCTGGCTGGAGTACTACCTCACCAACTTCCAGATAGAAGAAGATGCCAGGAAGCTCAGCAGCACGTTGAAAAAATGTCGCATGGCTCAGGAACCATTGAAGTTCTTTCCCGTGTATAACCAGTACGTTTGTAAAAATTTTGTGAAAAGGTTGTTGTATAAAAAAAAATTGGTCATGAGAATAAGAAAATTCAACTAATTTCCCTCAATCCGCAAACACATATTATTAAATAATGACTCTTGCTGTTACGTATTAAAGCGGAAATTTTCTTGCACGTGGTAAATGCCAGCTTTTATATAACCCACATTAATTTATTGGATTAGTAGCTTGATCACCAATGTTGAACAACAGACGTACCGGTCAGTTTTCGGATGGGTGACCGTGAGTTTTGTTTTCTTTCTGAGCGCTACCATGGGTCGGATGACACGTTAAAATTGTAGGTCTCAGTTGTTTTTTCTTAATAAGTATAAGTTTAGAAAACTCAAAACCCCCGACAAAAAACGGCTGTACCGATTTAGATGAAACATAGCTAAGAACACTCGATGAAATCTTCTTTCAAACAAAACCTAGATCGAAATCGATCCAACGGATGGATCGAAACTACGATGCCATAGACAGACACACAGATATAGAGATACACACGTCAAACTTATAACACTTTTTGGGTCAGGGGTTAAAAACAGAAATCGTCGGGGCAGGTTAGAGGCCTTTCGAATGCTTAATAACTCTGAAACTAGTGCTAAATACTCAGTCTATACGAACTTACTATAGACTTCTTCTCTTTTTTTGTATTGGACCCGCATTAAAGTATTTGCCAGTGTCAAGTATTAGGATTTTTCAAGTTTCTTGAAGTTGTAAATGTTCTAGTCACGTATACAGTCAATTTATAAGTCGAGTCCTGCTTCATTACTAAAGCGGTGGCGACTTTACTAAAAGCTTCTATGGAGTTTTGCCGACAACGAAAAATCACACGTTATACTGCTTTATTTCACTTGCCCACACTCACGCACTTTATCGAACACTTAATGAATAAAACACCACCATTTTTATAGCATTAATGTTCGAAATAACACAAGGTCTGAAAAATAAAACAAAGTAACAACACGTTAATAGGACGTTCCCGCCAAAACTCTTTACTATAGTCATAGACTACGCAGTCTATGACTATAGTAAGGAGTTTTGGCGGGAACGTCCTATTAACGTGTTGTTGCTTTGTTTTATTCTATCGTGAACTCATTCTATCGTGAAACTCTTACCTCTTCGGACTATTGAAGGGTCCTGTTGATCCGGCAGATGTACTTATAGCATTATACCACAGAATACTTTAATAGTAGGTATTACATACAGAACGGTCACTCTCGGCCTAAATTGACATCATGATCATGCTGCAGCTAGATGACCATCCTAACTTCATGTGTGTGCGTTAACTACAGACAACTTGCGTTTGTGTCCATGAATAGCGCGCCGTTGTATGGAATGTCTGAAGTGTAATAGGCTTGTTGCCACTAATAACAAATTGCTTGGTTTATAGTTTCTAATCATAAATTTAGAGACGTAGATAAGAAAAAAACAGTCTATTTCTCATAAAACTTAAAGATTATTAATATTTTTAGAAAATAAATTCGAAAAAATAGGCATTAAGTCACATGACAGCGAACACCAATCAGAAAGTGTTACGTCACGCCACGCAATTTGTTGTTGACGTTTTCCTACAACAGAGCAGGTTACTATGGTTACTCCGTATTGTTTTGACACTTGACACAGATGTAAACAGTTTGATTTCGCATGGATTTCGCAAACTGTCGTCATTCAAGACGCCATGACACTATTCATCGTTTTCAAGGGTAATCTAAATTGTTTTTTTTTTTAAATACAAAACACGTAATGTAAATATTACTTTTTGTTTAAAATATGGGTTTTTTGGGATAAAATAGATATTAAAGTATATAATTAACCCAGTTTTCAAATTTAGCCAACTAGCCTACTAAACATAAACTGCAAAGTGCGTTCGGCCTGCTTTCAGGAAATACTGCATGGTAGAGTGTGACCTGGAACACACCTTGAATAAATGCAACTGCATACGCCTCGTGCATCCACGCGTTAAAGGCACGCGCTACTGCAAGGCACGCCAGCTTGTATGTGCTCAACACGCCATGGGTAAACGAAGCTATGTACTATTAAGCGCAATACAGCAAGCCCACCGACTTCTTGCCCATACAGAGTTGGATATGTAATCAGAAACTATCGAGGATGTGTGAAAACCATTTTTAAATTTAGGGATTCGTTTGATTCGAAATATTAAGCTTTGAAATTATAATTTTTGATAGAGTCAAGTGTCCTCCCCTTGTACTGGTTAAGCTGTTGACTTTGGTCATGAGAAAAAATCCATGCTAGTAGCATATGTAGTATGACGAAAGTAAAAGGAAAACTATCACGGCTAAGTAGGCTTTACAAGTTAACGAGTAATTGTCGATGAACTTAAAAAATGTACTTAGAAACGTAAGTAAATTAATTTTTCGTGCAAATTTCATTTAAACTAACATAAATTAACTCATGTTCACGAGTCTCTGTTTAAAATTCACATAAATTATGATGTGGAACTACGGAACCCTACCCCGTGGAATGACACGCACTTCGCCGGTTATTTTTAATTTTTCCGGAGTTTTTTTTTTATACACTATAGATCTACGGTTGACCACCAACTCGCCTGATGTTAAGCGACGGTGTGGCCGAGGATGGAGCTCGTCAATCTAGAATAGGGTAAGGTTGCTCAAGTTGTACCCCTTAAGGGAAAATTGCTATAATATTTAATGCCATTCAAAAAAAACAAAATATTTTGCATGAATAAAATCTTTATTTAGTTACCTTTTAATCAACATTCATAGAAATTTGAAAATCTCCTATCAACATAGGTATTTTAACGATTTTCGCAAATGTACCTTCGGTACGTGTAAGGCACCTAGTCACCTAATTCGTACCACCTATAGCCTAAGTCGTACTTAGAATACAAGGATACTTTAGTGAGGACATTATAAACGATATAGAAAAATACTTAGGAAATAACAAGAGATCACATTAAAATAAACAAAAATTACTAACAATTCAGTCTGAATCTCTAAGATCAACTTAAAATGTCTTTCTTTGGTTAAGAATCTCAAAATCAGTCATAGTGACCTACAAACTAAACTAAACATAGAAAGCAAATTTATAATCTCTAACACAAGACACTAAATTTATCAAATGCTGGGCCAATATCTCTTCTATATCTGATGGCATATCATTAGGTCTTCCAAATTTTGTTGTCATATTCAATCCTTTCAAATGTCTTCGTAATGTAGGCTTTGGTATATGATATCTTCTACAAGTGTCATTGAACCCTTTTTCTCCATTCCGATATTTCTTTAAAACTTCATTCATATATTCCTGCTTCCAACTTTTATACTTTCTCTTTTCCATATTTATTGCCTGGTAAAAAAAAAAGTAAATTAAACACACAATTTTCTGAATACCTAAGTCGTACCGGTACGTTTAAAGAATTTCTTACAGGTACGACATAAGCAGCATTCTAAGTTTCAAAACAAAATTACTAATTAATCCTAAAAAAATCTACTGTTTAAGAGTGCCTAATGACTGCCAGATTATCACTAAAAATAGATGTGAACAAAAAAATTTGTTGAAATATACATTTCTTTTATAAAAAAACTTATAAATGAGCTAAAAATTTAATTGAAAACTGTTGAAAAAACTTACTTTTTGATTATTTTTGCCTACGCAAGACAGCCAACCCTCCGATTGTTTTCACGTGCTCGCTCGACTATTTAGTTTAGATCAACGTCACTAGATGACACTATTTATAGGCAACAGCTGGGATATCATCAGGGTACGACTTAGGCGGTAGTACGACTTGAGCAACCTTACCCTATATCTATTCACTCTAGCCCTGATAATTCCGAGATTGTAGATCTCAGTTTCAGTCAATAATGTTTTTCACTTGTTATTTTTCAGTATCACAAGCTGAAGACGACTGCTACTGCCCGCAAGCGTGTGACGTCACCATAGGACACGTAAAAACCAGCTCCTTCTCCTTAATGCCTAATGTGCAAGCGATAGACGCATTTTAGTAAGTATTAAAGGGTTTTCAAATTTATCCACCGTGGTGGATATCCCAAAAACCCGAACGAAACGCTTTAATCCCACTTTCATTGTGCAGACTGCTAAATTGTAGAATACGCTTCCTGTGTGGGTATTTTCCGATACATTTAATCAGGGTGTCTTTAAATCAGGAGTGATTTTTTTTCTTCTAGGCAAGCATGCTCCATTGTAGACCACAACGTCGCTTAACATCAGGCGAGTTGGCGGTCAAGTGCAAACCTATTACTACATAAATAAAAACCGGACAAGTGTGAGTCAGACTCGCCCACCGAGGGTTCCGTACAAACTAAATAAAAGGAGGAAATCATATATATATTTTTTATATTTTCCTTCATTAACCGAAATATATACATCGTAAAAATATTTAAAACCTGTTTTAGCTTATGCTAATGAAGCTCTTTCATAGTACCCCACATGATTTGACTGGCCTTGTGGCTCAGTTGGTAGTGTGTATACGTCTACCTGCTGAACTGAAAGGTTGTGGGTTCAATCCCCACCCAGGGCAAACATTTGTGTGATGAGTATGGATGTTTGTTCTGTGTCTGGGTGTTTCTATGTATCATATGTATATATTTACAAAAAAAAAAAAAGTATATATGTATTCTATCAGCCATCTAGTTCCATAGTACAAGCTTTGCTTAGTTTGGGCTAGATGGTGTTGTGTGAAATGTCCACAAATATTTATTTATTTTATTATTTATGATACGGTTAAGTCACTTTAAAATTTGGGCCCTCATACCTTGCATAGAGAGAGAGACACTATTTTTCTGTTATAACATTTAAAATGTCCAGTTTTTTTGTATTATAATTTCACAGAATTCGCCCTTTTACAGTAAGTCTTTGTATAATTTATTATATAGGTTTAATTTTAAAAAGTAACATTTCAGTTGGTTATGTAATATTTTAGTTATACATATCCATTTAATATACTACTTATATGTATTTTAATTGCCATATTTGTCTTAAAAAAAAAGTGTTTGTTATAGCGATGGCTTAAATTATGAAAAAGTGACAGTTGCCCGAGTGTTTGTTAAGAATGGTCTGGTGAACACGAATACTCGATGGTCATACTTTGGCAACATTGACTTATTTGGTAAGTATTTAAAATTATAACTGAAATTAAAACTCAATTTACTATGAGAGAATATTATTATTGATATTTATGATTTATATTAGTTCGCATAGTAGTTTGTATATTGTTTTTTTTTTTTTTTAATTATTATTGTTAAATTATATTTTTTTAACGAATTGACATTATCGTGATGATTTAAATTTATTTTATTTTAATTTATTCAAGTTGTTTTTGTTTTCTTTAACAAATTTATTGTTATTATCTAATTTTATAATTATGTAATAGTATGTGTTGTGCTCAGTTATAGGTAATTAAGATTGTTTGTAACTTTATAAATAATTTTACTGGCTACCACACGACTTGGCGTAGCTGTGAGTGTGGGAAGTGTTTAAACAAATAAATAAATAAAACAGTGGAATGTCACAAATACTTCAGTAATACAAGTCACGCAATATACGATATTAAGAAATAGAAATTATAGAAAGAAGACGAACAACAAAGAGTCATTTTAGATACAGGCTAGATACAGGCTACGCCTAGTAACTACTTAGATATTTTACTCAGTAGCATCAATTCAACATCTTTATTTAAAATTGTGTACGAAATTGTAATTTGGTAAATAAATCTTTAAATAATTTTACACTCATCATAAACATACTTTTACTATGGGTACAAACCAGAAATGGCCTAAAAAGAATCTATTGCTTAATCGGGTATGTAAAGTAATTATTTTAAGGGACTAACTTTCAATATGTTGTTTTTATATTTTTAATCATATTGTGTGAAATGCCCTACATTTTTTTTATTTTTTTTATTTTTAGTAAGGAACGCTGTGATGTGTAAAGTTGTCCTAGTACTTTTGACTAAATTTGCCTTATCGTACGCGGTCTCGAATCTACATCTTAAAGTATATGTACTGTTACACTTTTTGGATACAATTTAAATACTGTTTGTGACATTTATTGATGAGATTTAATCAAAATAATAATATGTAGGAAAAAAAATATAATGAAATAAATAAAATTAATAATTTTTGCATTTTCAGCACAGCTGGGTGGAGTTTTCAATGTATTTTTCGGATGCAGCATTCTAACACTCCTAGAGCTGACTATACTAGCATACCGTGGCTTCTCATCGAGGGTACATTCCAATGCAAAGGCAGGAGCTAAGCCTCAAAGCAATCAAGCCAGGAAGAAAGATGCAAAGAAGGCAAAAATTAAAAGGCAACAGATGAGAGTTAAGCTTGTCAAGTTTTAGTGGATCTATTGTAATAAGTGAAACTAAATGACTTTTTTATCTACAATCGGATAGTAAGATCAGTCTTTATATTATGGTAAAATTAAATAAAATAGGTGCTTATCGTACTTTATTCAGATCGTGGCCAACTGCACACAGTAGTAGCGGATGACGTGTCGCTGCGACACAATGCGACGACACGTCGACGCGTCGTTTGTTGCTGCTGTCTGCAACCTGCTTTGAACTTGCATCTTGTCATGTTTTACGTCACTGGCCATAATCGCAAAGTGGTTGCGTTTTAAACGAGGCCAAAAGAAAACTTCAATAATTTCGTTATTTCTTAACGGATTATACTCCTCTCAAGAATAAAACAGTTTAATAATTCTAATGCACATGGCTATATAATTAGAATTTAAATATCTATATTTTTCTTGCGCAAGCCTTATTTTTAGTGTATGTAGGTTGAGAGTTGTTAAATGGACAATTCCAACAAACCAGAGACAAGTTTGTTATGGCGCCTAACACAATTATTTTATTTTATTGTATTTGAGATAAATATTGATCACTCAGTAAGATTCGACATTTTTAAGCAGAAGCGCGAAAATACAGCGAAGCCTTTTACCATCTGAATTTGAGAGTGTTTTGAAGAAACGGTAAGTAACCAATTCACAAAAAGGTAATATAATATTAATTTAATTTTTTTTTTAAAACAAGCTTTTATTTAAATGCTCTAAAACGAAGAAAATAAATTTTATATTGATATTTTTATTTATTTATTCAATTAGCACCGCTGATGCGAATTACACTAATGATACGTCATTATACATTACATTATATATAAATTATATCAATACGTCAAAACAATAATAAATTACAATGAATTCAAAATTATTTAAAATGCAAATGTCAATATAGTAAAATTAATATTAATAATTGCACAAAAGATATCGAAAGTCAAAAAAATAAAATACATAATATAATAAATATAATCATGGTCAAAAAACAAAAACAATATAACAATGTCAATATAAAAAAAAAAATAAAAAAAAAAGTTTAAAAAATGTCAATCGATATTAAATTTATTTATAGATGCTTGATTGCTTTTGTGTAATTATTTCACAATAACTTATACAGTCAGACATAATGTCTCTCCACTCACCCGCGAATAAATCACAGTCGGGCTTGGCATCAAGAAAAGCATTTAGTAAAGCAAGAGATCGTGGTATCGGTGAGGTTCTGTGAGCGACAGTTTTACACGCCGGGACGGCAAACAGTTTGTGTTTCCTACACCTTCGGTAGTTGTCCGGGACATAAAGGCGACAGAGCTGTTCCCTTAGATCTGGTGCGTCCACTTTACTCTGAAGAATTCTACACATCATCCTTAGCTGGTCATAGGCCCTCCTAACTTCCAATGAGTTATACCCCAGAGTACCGTGTAGAAAATCTGTGGGATACATATAGGGATAGTATCCAAACCTACGCTTATAAAGATATCTGAGGAAAGCCTTCTGAACCTTTTCCAACATCAGGGTATACTTATCCTCGTGTGGATGCCACACACAAGCACTGGCTTCTAGCTTGCTTCGGACTAAAGCACTAAAGATGAGCTTAATAACTTCAGTATTCCCAAATCCACGTGAGTTACGAAGCACAAAACCCAGCCTTTTAAAGGAATCTTTTGCAATAGTGGTGATGTGACTATTGAAAGTGAGCTCTCGATCAAATGTGACACCCAAATCTTTTATTGACGTCGAACGCGATATCACATTCTGGCCTAACGTATATTGAAACTCTATTGGGCGTCGCATTCGGCCGAAAGTCATCTGAAAGCACTTGGACGAGTTGAATTCCATTTTGTTCGCTATGCTCCACTGATATATCCTGTCAATGTCTTTTTGCAACTTTAAGCAGTCTTCTCTCGTTTTTATTTCTACATACAATTTTAGATCGTCCGCATATAAAATACACTTTGCATGTTCGATGACCGTAGGGAGATCGTTTATCATAAGAGTAAAGAGCAAGGGGCCCACTACTGATCCCTGGCTAACTCCAGAACGCGTTCCATAGGCTGAAGAGTCGTAAAGGCCCAGTCTAACGAACTGTTGGCGATTTCGAAGGAAGTCAGCCATAAAACGGAGGAAATCTGGGGTGAGACCAATTGCACTGAGCTTTGCCAGAAGTATGTCGTTATTGATCCTGTCAAACGCCTTCCGGAAATCAAAGTACACCACATCCACCTGGATTCCACGATCAAGTCGGGAAGAGATATAATCTACCAGTGTTAAAAGATTGGTATTTACAGATCTTTTCTCCCTAAACCCGTGTTGCTCATTACACAAAAACGGTTCAATCTGTCTATATAGCTTCTTATGGAGTATATGCTCAAAGACTTTTGCTACGGTCGGTAATACAGCTATCGGGCGATATTCTTCTACAGATGTTTTATTAGAGCTTTTCGGGATTGGAGTAACCCGTGAAAGCTTCCATTGAGAAGGATAAATTCCGCTCTGTAGCGCAATATTAAACAGGTGACATAGTGGATATACCAAGAGAGTTTTAGCTTCCTTCAGTAACCAAGGTGGTATACTATCCGGTCCAATAGAGCTGTTGGGTTTTAACATTTTAATTCCAGCAACGACATCCCATGGTGATATTTGGGGTATATGGATATAATTGCTTGAAGAAGTAGAGTCCTCGCTAGAAGTTTTCGCTGCGTCCAGCTCCGGCAACTCCGTTAAAAATACGCTAGAGAAAAACTGAGCAAAAGCCTCAGAGGCCTGCTTACCACTAAAGGTAACACCCTTGTAGACGACACTGGGCTCAAATCCACCCTTAGACCGCAAGTCCGATATATGACGCCAAAACGCTAGAGGATTCGTCTTAATGTTATTCTCTATATTCGATACATATGTTTCGTAAGCTTTTGAGACTCGAACCTTTAGCTCAGCCCTGAGGTTGGAAAATAGTTCATAAGACTCCACAGAATTAGTACGCTTCCAATTGCGATGAAGCTTAAGTTTAAGTTTAATGTCGTCAATAACGTCTTTAGAGAACCAAACTGGATACCGCGATCCCGCGAAACAGCCACGGCTCTTTTTAGGAATACTGCCATCAAAAATTTGGTAAATAATATCATAAAATTTCTGCGTGCTCAGAGTGACGTCATTAAACTCATATATTTCATCCCATGATACGTCAGAAAGCATCTCGAACAATAAATTACGATTACATTTTTTAAAATTCCAATCTCTAGTGGGATCAACATTACTAGGCTCGATACGATTTGAATGACGAGAGTTAACAATTCGTATGCTGACATCAAGGGGTGGGTGATGCGAGTCTATTTTTACAATATTTTCTGCAGTTTCGACCCCAATAACAGCGTCCGTACACTTTCGACTCAGTACTACATCAAGCATTCTACCATTAACGTTTGGTATGACATTATTTTCATGTAAATCAGAATAGGACATAAAATAACAATGATAATTATTAACATTCAATGACGCGGTATATAAATTTAAATCACCGAATATTAAAACTATCCCTTTCAAGTCATTTATAAAACTTTCAACTTTACAAAACCATTTCATATAAAAGTCATCTGGAGCATTCGATTTTATATAAACAACGCACACGTAAATTTTACGACCATGCCATTGGAAACTGGCCCATAAGTCCTCTCCTCCTCCAACAGATTCAAAGTCTGTGTGTCGACGCAACTCTATAGGTGCACGCGCACATAATAACGCTCCACCACACGGCGTATCTCTGTCACGTCGTAGTACACTCCAGTCGCCGCTGACTACCTCGGTATCTGCTACAGAGTCGTCTAAATAGGTTTCCGTCGCTGCTACCAAATCATACTCCACCAGTAACAAACTATTCCGCCATTCTGATAATTTACCTTTGAGACCGCGAACATTTTGGTAATAAGCGTATAAGTTGCTTTTATTATTTTTCTGGCATCGCCCTACGAGAGGGCTACTCGTGAAAGGGCCTAAAAGGGAAAGGGAATAAATGAAAGCTTGTCGCGAGAAAACAATTTTTTTTTTTTTTCAAAAGAACAAACTAACTTTAATTCTAAGCAAATGATAAGAACGCGTCTAAGTCTTTTGTTGGAATTAAATATTACTTAGTAGATAGGTACTATGTTGTTTGAAATCTCGCGACAAGCTTTTATGTATATCAATATAAAATTAATTTTCTACGTTTTAGAGCATTTAAATAAAAACTTGTTTTTAATTAATAAATTATTTACCAGACTAAAGAAAGAGTGCTTGACAAGACTATTCAAACGAGTCCAAACTCGACGGTTTTATCTTGTTTAGTTTAGGAGTTCCTATGGCCACATTCCGACGCCATCTTGAGACCCTGGCTGTCATGTAGCACAAGAGTGCTTGTCAAGACTATTCAAATGAGTTCAAACTCGACAGTTTTATCTCGTTTAGCTTAGGAGTTCTGATAGCCACTTTCCGACGCCATATTGAGATCTGGTACATCTTCATGGTACCATATTATTGCATTGTCACCGAAGTTACGTAAGTAAACCAAATTACAACCTAATCTGACGACAGGAAGTGGTTCTAATTTAACTCGCAAGATTTGTCCCATACTAACAGGGCAAGTTGAATAAAAGCTTTTAAAAAAGAAGTCGAATTTGGAATCCTTTAAATATATTTCATAACATATCGAACTCAAATTTAATTACAAGTGTCAGTTTGACTTGTGTTTGAAGCTCGTATTCCAGTATATTAATGACTTTCAGTTAGTTATAGCCTACACTGAAAATGATTTATTACAGGCTTATAGTATCAGATAATTTTGATAAATGGATGTTTAATACGCACACGCGTAATTTTTGTAATTTGTTGTTTTGTAGCGTAATAGATTACATATATGTAAATAATTAATTACAGTAAAACGTGTGTTGCTGATTTACCACATTTTAACTAACTACAAAAAAATAAGTTCTCTATTCTCATTCTTCTTTGCCTCCATCTCTGTTTCTTTAGAACTACAATCTTGGAATGTTGAAGGCATAGAATAAAAAAGAAGGAAGTGAATAGATATCTTCTAGATTGACGAGCTCCATCCTCGGCTATACCGTCGCTTAATATCAGGCGTAAATATAAAAAAACTCGTCTAATTCAAATTTATTTCTCTGGACTCCAATATCCGTTTTGATTGGTTAAAGTTCACTAGCACTTATTGACTGTCTGTAGTTTGGCGCTAGTCATGATGACCAGTCCCAGTATCATTAAAAGTTAGTCAATTATCCGGTCCCGTCGCCTCCGGCGCAACTAGATGCACGCGTCGCGCTTCGCCTCCTCTTAAAAACATCCAACGCGCCGCTTGACGCGCCGCGCAACGCCCTGCGTCGGTGAGCAAGCCCTAAGCGAGTTTAGCAAATAGAGTTTACTTGCCGTTAAGCCACATCATTAATTTCTATGTTCAAGTTACCTAACTCATTAAATTTACCTTGACTGCGGAACAATTTAAATTGCAAATTATTATTTTAAGGTTCAAAAACTTTGTCGCTTAATTTAGAGCTCAATCAATACATATTCTGATACTCTTCAAAGTGCGGGAACTAGTTCGACTTTAAAAATAGGCTTCAGTTAGGAGATGAATTTTAACTATGATATAATAATATCTACGGATTTTGTTAACGGTTAGGCTAAACATATAACCAAGGAACTTAAATAGACTAAAGTCGTCTATTTCAGTTCAGACCAGTCTAACTTGCTGAACTTCTCATTTGCGGGATGAGTTCAGCAGGTAAGGTTGTTCTGCCACAAGAAGTTTAATGCTAGACATGGGCCTCCTCCATGTATTTTAAAAAGACTAAATGCAAGCGGCTTGCATCCAGCTTCTTCCTGCCACTTGTATGAGGATGTCTGTCCATCTTGTATCTGTCTGTTAGGCTGTACATTGTATATCAATCAGTCAATCAGGATTACCAAACCAGCCACGAGATGGACAGACGACCTCATACAAGTGGCGGGAAGACGCTGGATGCAAGCCGCTTCCAATCGGTCTTTTTGGAAATCCATGGGGGAGGCCTATGTCCAACAGTGGACTTCTTATGGCTGAGATGATGATGATGATGATGATGAATTAGGATTCAGGATAAAGCCATTTAGGTATTTGAATATCTTGGGCAAATGACCTCATTTAAGTGGCGAGAAGACGCTGGATGCAAGCCGCTTCCAATCGGTCTATGTGCAACAGTGGACTTCTTATGGTTGAGATGATGATGATGAGGTATATGAATAAATTACTTTCACAGACAACAAAGTAACTCTCATAAACATTAAATAATAAATATGTAACAGAAGTTGCAGAATAATTATAGAACAGTCCGAGAGGTAAATCAATAGGCTTTTGTAGCCATTCCATGCTAATTTCCCGGCGCGAAGTTTTACAACCTGATTTAAAATTCTATACTTACCTCGAGCATTAAGTACCTTTGTAGTTAGTTTGTAACTTTGCGGTGTAAACAAGAATTCGCAGACGTTGGAAGAGGAATTTCTGTCGAGGTAAATGTGTTTTATTTTAGCGAGTATTCTAAAGATAATAAGATTCTCTGTGGGAAGGTCTTGCTAAATATTATAGTCAGTGGATAAAAAAAAAACGTGATTTTTTTCCCCAGGAAGAGGGTGTAGTAAGGTATCATGTGTATTTATTTTTTCGTTTTGTCGGCAGGCTGAATTTGTTTGGATCGGCGGATGTGGTGTGTGATAATTCGTGATGTTTTCCCCAGGAAGGGTGTTTAGTGAGGTATCATGTGTTTTTATTTTTTCATTTTGTCGGCAGGCCGAGTCTGGTCGACGGATTTGGTGTGTATTGTGTTTAAAACCTTACTGCGTATCACCAGGGAAGAGGGAGAGGTTAAAAATTTGCCAAAAAACATGGGGTTCTCAAGTAGGGTTGGTCCCAAGTTGGCTCAACGTTGGCGCATATTGGCCGACGCTATTACGACGTGTACAGCGCAATGCAGACTTAGCTATAAATTATATATTGTTTCACATATTACATTACCTTAAAGCATTAATACTCACTTTGAGCTCGCAAATACAACTATAATATTATTTACATTCACGTGTAGTAGCGGATTCAAGGATTTGGTTTTGGTTTTGGGTCAAGACCTTAGTCTTGAACCCCTTAAAGGATGGGTTTTATCAAACGCTAAAAGTTCACAATTTTTTAAGATTTCCCACGTTTAATTTCACTAATTTGATTCAATTAAAAACATTTAGTTATCAGGAAACAGAGATGGCGGCAAAGAATTCCATTCTTGTCCAGTTCGCTTCAAGAACGTGGACCTATATCGCTGAGTACGGATTTTTGGCATTTCAAATGAATAAAATTAATAAAAACGTATGAATCCCAAAGCCGAGTATCAACAATATGAAGCTTCAATGAGAGTGGTCTAAGATCCCGCTATAGGACGACCTTCACCGAGCTGGTTAATGGATGAATAGTATTTTATATTCAATTAAATATGTCAATAGGCATATTGTGTTTACAACCCGTTTGGGTTGTCTAAAAAAAAAACAGTCCAGAATGATTAATTATTATTATTATTATTTTTTAACTTTTACTGGTTTTTGTTAATAGACAAATTCCTTACCAATCGACAGTATGAAGCCCATAGAATATGCAAACGTTAGGTTGACTATTTTTTCCTGTCACAACTCTTGGGTAGGCAGGTATAAACAAGTAAATCGATAGGTAATAGTAACTTGCACCAGTCTGGTTTATTGAATTAAATCTAAATTAAAATAAAGATTATTTACACATAAATATATTGAATTTGTCTATTAACCAAACCAGTGAAATGTATTATTTTTTTTTTTTTTTTTTTATTAATTTATCATATTCTGGACTGAAATTTTTTAGACAACCCATTTGCAATATATTTATTGACATATTTAATTGAATATAAAAAACTTTTCATCCATTAACCAGCTCGGTGAAGGTCGTCCTATAGCGGGATCTTAGATCTGCTACCGATGTTTACCTCTAGGTAAACATCGGTAGCAGCAACAGCAGAGTGTCAGGCAGCCTCGCAATCACGATACCCGGCACACAGACACACACACTCACACATCAACAATAAACTACTTTAAATCCAACCTATTTCAATCCATTGTCATTTCTCCTCAGGCTCAGCTATTGGATACTGTGAAGTCATGCTCGGAAACGTCGCACCACGCTTCCAATCGCACGTACAAACCACCAACATAACCTTTACAATGAAACAGAGGAGCCACTACTGCAATTCCTACATAAAACAATTTTTTTTATATAAAAGTTCAGTTCCGTACTATTTTCGAGGTGTAAAAGAAGTTGGTAGAAAGTACAAATCGAATTATGTTTTAGCCAAATCACGCGAAAGCAATTACGTACTGCATCGGCCTTCCCGGCACGGATTGTTGCTACATTCAGAGAATTAAATACATCGAGGCTTGTAATCTCTGAAGGTAAGTGCAAGTCACCGCTCAATTGGATGGATTGTGAGGGAATTGGATTGTGGCAAATACTTAGACAGGCGATACGGGCATGATAAGAGAAATTGTAATATAATTTTGATTCGATTGAAAATTATAATCCGTTTTCTTTCCGCCCATTTTCTTTACCATCTTACATAATACATTTAATTTCTGTCAGTCATAATAGATGGCGTTGTGTCGTAATATGTACAACATCATCATCATCTCAACCATAAGAAGTTTACTGCTGGACATCCATGGATTTTCAATAAAGTCGATATGTACAACATATTATCTGTCAAGATTTGTTCAAAAACTGTTATAGTAAGTAGTTCTCACAAGAATTATATTAATTATGACACAAATTGCAAATTACAAACAATATTTTAGAAATTTAATTTTTAACCCCCGACCCAAAAAGGGGGTATGTCTGTGGCAAAGAGTACTATACAGGTCTGTGGTATAGTAGCTCTCAAACGGATGGACCGATATTGATCTAGTTTTTTTTTTGTTTTGTTTCAGAGAGGATTTCATTAAGAGTGTTATTAGCTTTGTTTTATCAAAGTCGGTTCAGTCGTATTTTTTTCAGGGGTTTTTGAGTTTTCTAAACATACACTTGTAAACAAAACGCCCCAAACAAGTTCCCCAAAAGTGATACAATGACTTGCACCTCAACGCGCGCAGCTATCTCTCACGTAACACAATATAAAAAAAACCGGACAAGTGCGAGTCAGACTCGCCCACCGAGGATTCCGTACAAACTAAATAAAAGGGGGAAATCATATTTTTTTTTTATATTTTCCTTCATAAACCGAAAAATATACATCGTAGAAATATTTAACACATTCCTTGCTCACCACTCGGATCCGAGGGCTATAGTAGCGGCGCCTCCCACTCGGATCCGAGCGAGCGAACGTTTGAAGCAGCCCTCATTCCTTGCATAGAGACTCAATTTTTCTGTGATTCAATAAAAAAAAACCAGTTTTCGGATTTTTTCCTATATGTGTACTCTAACACAATGCTTCTTCCCAAATTTCAGAGTTCTAGGTCAACGGGAAGTACCCCATAGGTTTTGATTCCTCTGTGAGTGTCGAAATGTGCGTTTTTTACGACATATTCGGCTGTAACTTTTTTTTACGAAAACTGAGAAATTTTATTTTTCTTTCTGCAGCAAGATACTATGGATCTGCGTATATGGTTTTAATTTCAACTCGATACCTTCACGCGTTCCCGAGATAAAGATCTTGACACCCGGACAGACGGACGGACAGACGGACAGACGGACAAACGGACAGCAAAGTGATCCTATAAGGGTTCCGTTTTTTCCTATTGAGGTACGGAACCCTAAAAAATTAAATCATTGAATAGGACTACATGTTTTTTCGGTACTTCGTCGCCAGTAAAGTGATATATGATTTTTTTAAATATTTCTTCTATCTAAATAAATAAACTCATTTTTAACTTAGACATGGCTTCTCATTTCTTCTTCTTCTCTATGGGAGAGGCCTTATTCCAGCAGTGGACTTCTTGTGGTTGAGATGTTGATGATGGTGATGATGGTGATGATTTCTCACTATTCTAATATCCCTAACCAATATTTTTATATGTATAAAAAGGTTGTGATGCGCGAGAGAGATAGCTGCGCAGGTATAATATAAACTAATATTACCTAGATATGGCGTTTTATTAAATAACAGCTGTGTATGTACGTTCGCAAAACATCTACTCTATCAAAACTATAATTTTGCTCATTTACAAATGTCAATATTATTAAATTAATCAATCAAGTGTTATTATTTTTATATATGTATTTGACAACTTATACTGTATAATTGACTGTATATTAAAATAATATATAAGTGTTAGGAAAGTACATATATCGCTAAAAATGAAGATAATTTCATAAAAATAAAAATATTGAATAAGGTTATACAGATATTAGTATGGATAAATACAGTAGAAAAGGTTCTTTAAATGCACTCAACTCTAAAACTCTTAAAATTACGAATTTAACATAGCAATGGTAAGTAAAAAAGAAACGTCAACAAAACACACGCATACGTGTTTTTCTAAGCTAATGCTTATATTTATGAAATTGCTCGAGTTCACATATTTTGCAGTTAATCCAACGCTAACCCCCATTCCGGGGGTCCGTCTCTCTTCTTCAAACACAAGCCGCATAGAACGTACAATGTTAAAGAAAAGCCCGCCAAAGGGCGCCCGTTATCCAGCATTATTCAAATTCCCCCCTTTTAACACCGGACCAGGCATTAACCGCCCAAACAAATGCGTACATTTAGCAAAAATGTCGCTGTAACAAAAATTTTACAATTTTTTGTTGCCTTTTCGCGTTTATACAAAGAGCACGGAAGCCGCGGGACACGCAAATATTTTACGCCAATACGGGAAACATTTGTGAAAAGGTGGAAACAATAAGGTTTTTATCTTTGGACACAACTACGCGATATGGCTGACTGCAGTATGCGGTTCGTGTAAACGTGCCTATAAAAAAACAAATCCGAATATGAAATAAAACAACGTTTAACGACTTTATCGCGTATATTTTTACATAATTTAATTATCTAATTATTTTAATCGTTTAATTTCAATAAGTGATAATAATCGCAGAAACCTAAGAAATCATTAAATCCATAATAATACTTATTTCTGGAGAGTAAAATTGTAGTTGTGATGAAAAGTAATAATGTTGTTTTAGATCTAGTATTAAGTTGTTAATACATGTGTGAATTTGTATTTAAAAAAATAAAATAAAGTAGCTCTCATAATATATACAAGAAAAAATAAATCAAAAAAATAATTCTGTGCACAAAACCTGCGTTTCGATTTATCGTATTGTATCGTCAGGGGACACCTGACTGATGTGAAACATCGAAACTATTTCGTATAAAAAAGCACACATCTTTCTCATTATTTTGTAGAGCTTTTTCTCTAGACTTGACAGCTGGATCTCGCCTCACAGCCGGTCTGATCCGTCACATCAGATGTTTCACATAAAAACCTGGCACTCAGTCCACAGTCGTACCGCCTGCTCAAGTGTGTCCCTCGTCCGCAGGACCCTATTCCCTATGCTCGCGTAAAATTCACGCGTTTCCGGAACGTGTATAATTCTTGCATGGACGGTCCGCTGCGACTACTTGTATAGGTATGCTTTTAGAAATTTAACTTCGTCACCAGACATTTTTTTTTTTTAATTATGTTATCGTTATTTTCATTCACAGAATAGGTACTAAGTAATAAAATACAGAAGACATCATCATCATCAATCACAAGATTCGTAAACACATTTAATTAGATAATCTCCTGCTCTGACGCAACAAAGTGCAAATCAGCTTTTCCAGGAGCTAAGTACTTACTATTGTATTAATCTACACACACTCTTCGTTCTATCACTGCAAAATACTGTGTCCAGTCGAGCCGGCAGGTTGTAATGAACAGTAATTTCAAGAATTTGTAGCTATTTTCAAATTGGTATAGTATTTTCAAAGAGCCTTGAAAATAGCTACCCAATATTCTGATAAATGCAAATTATTGCTGAGGACTGAAATTATTGAACCAGCTTATTATCTTCGATCAAAACCTTCAGCGACAACCGTCTCGAGCAGAAATATAATTTGTATAGAAGTCGTGAGGGAAACGCGCGTAGAACAAAGCCTCGAATCCCGTATAAAATATTACGAAAGTTAGAATATCAACCTCGGCTGGGGTGAATAATAACGGAACGCGGACTGGAGGCAAATCCTCCAAATGGAGTCAGGAACAAATCCCGGACCTGCCTCACGGCGCGCGCGGCGGCGCGACCGTGTTGCCAGAACTTTACTAACAAAAATGCCGTCGCCTTAGTTTGCCCATAAATAACGGGATCTACCGCGTTCTGACCAACGAGCACACTATCTGCAGAGGAACAGATTCATTCGATGCATTCACACACACACAAACATACAACACACAGATACACACATACACACACACACACACAAACACAAACACACACACACACACACACATACACACACACACACATGCACTACTGTAAATGCATTCTAGCAATGATTATATTATAGTTTGCTCTAAAATAAATGGCGGCACCCTTGAGTATATTAAAAACACCAGTAGAAGAACAGGCGCTACAATATAACCGGAATAGCTGGAGAAGCTGCTCCTCTTAAAATGTAAAATACTAACATTTTATTATTATTATTTATTTATTCTTTAACGACAAAGATGTGACATATATAATTAAATATTTTTTATTTTGAAGGTAATTTTGACAATTATGAATTATTGTTTTATCTTTGTGACATTTATTATTATTTCTATGATTTTAATTGTATAGTTTAATTACATTTGTACGCCATGAGTTGGCAAGAACATGTGTTCCAAGTATATGTTAAGATCTCTATACCACTTTGTATGTGTGTGTACTACCATGTTCTGACAAATAAATAAATCTTGAATCTTGAATCTTGAATCTAACTTATTAGTTGGTCTAGGGTATAGCTATTTCGTTTCGGTACTAGGTATTATTGTCTGAAGTAATTTAGATTCTCTCTAATCCAAATTGGGTTGGCTGAAAATTAAATACTTATGTCGGTGTAGGCACACATCGGACACTCCATCCAACGGCGCGCTAATCAGTGTCCCATACACAAATCGACGTCTATATATAATACGCACACAATAAGTATATTGTATAAAGTTATGGTTGTCGTCTGATTGTTGCTCGCACATGACGTCAATAGGAATTCGAAAGCTTGAAGCCCACAACACTTATCTCAAATAAGAAATGAATGGCGTTGTACTGCCAAAGTCTGGCAAACGCTAGGGCAAGAGCGGGGAGCGGGTGAGGAATCCAAAAAAAACTTAAATGTCCTCTGAGAATATGTTTCTCTGTAAACTTCCTCCTCACAGTTCAGATTCTAAGCGAATTTATTCATAACGACTTTAAAAATCGTATCGTTTGCGTGTTGTTACGAGTTGTTATTTATGTTGTAAGTTGTAGCGAGGAGCATTTCTCTCGCAGTATGTTTTCTCGTGCGCCTGCGCTATCAATCAGGCGCGAGCTCCATTTGGGTAAATAAATAATACATAAATAAATATTGGTGGACATTTCACACAACACCATCTAGCTCAAACTGAGCAAAGCTAGTACTATGGAAACTAGATGGTTGATACATACATATATGCTTTTTTTTTGTAAATATATAATACATAGAAACACCCAGACACAGAACAAATATCCATCCTCACGACACAAATGTTTGCCCTGGGTGGGGATCAAACCCACGACCTACTGCACAGCAGGCAGACATACTACCAACTGAGCCACAAGGCCAGTCAAAGTACTGCATAGTTTTGAAGAACCTGGAGCTGTTTGAAATATGGAAACGTAAACTACCTACTATTAACGTTTTACACAGTTTTAAAGATGTTTATTGTTAAAAAAATATGCAGATATAAATCAAACTGCGATGTAAGAGGTAAATTCACTTTCCAATAGTACAATTACAAAAGGTAAGGCATTAGGTGCTAGACAACACTATCTTTAGTAAATTTTGTTTATGAAATAGTAAAACAATAGAACAAATATATTTGTTTCTTCCTCTCAGTTTTTGTCGTTTTATTAACACGCTTTTATTAGGTCGACCTGTATGTAATAAAATCTAAGGTAACTAATTTAACCATCTTCCAAGGATCGTAGCGTCATCAAAATTGGCAACTGTATGTAGTTCTGATGACAATACAATAATATGGTACTGTCGAACTGATCTGATGATGGAGTCGGAAGATATGAACTAGAACTTCATGATGGAACATCGTATCGTTATCAGTGATAACGATAATAGATCTTGTCACAAGATCTATTTCGACGTTTTTCCGAAATATGGTTCAAATGGACCCGCAATCAATTTCTCCTTTTTACACCCTTGACACATCAGTTTCCTCAAATATAATAAAGTCGCATGACAAATGACGAATCAGCAAATTTCCTTGTACCAAATTCCATCAAGCCATGAATGATGGCCTGAATAAGAAAACAAACACAATACATGCGAACACAAAGATCATAATCATCTAATTCTGATAAGGAGACGCTGCACAAGCTTGTCCAGCAATTGCACTTTTAGTGGTCTTCCACATTATCATCATCTCAGTCACCAAAAGTGCCTGGACTGAATTGGCCTCCCTTTGAAATATTATACCTAATAGTTTAAAAAACAAAAAAAAAAACACGCTCAATCTTATCAAATTATTGTATTGTTTTCGGTCCTCGATAATTATAAAAAGTTTGAATGAAATCTGACCGTTTGAAGTGGGTCAAAATTATGTTCAAAGTTTCCGTTACATACTAACATACGTATGAAGCTAATAAAAGCGTGTTAAAATGGTAAATTGGAAGCACTCTGTATCTAGCGTCTTCTTGTTCCCTGTATGAAATCGTCTGTCTAGCTTGCGGCTGGTGGTCCTAAGTGGCGTTAGCAATCCACGGTCGCTTTTCACAATTTGTTCTAAACTAATTTTCCTTCCTGCTCTATCATGTAGCACTATCTCCGCGACATGCTGTAATAAAGCTCAAAGTTTGTACAAGTGGCAGTAACATGCACAACCCCGTAAAGTTCAGCTCTCAGCTGCCTATATACCTATCTCTCTTGCATGCGGTTAAACGAAGTGTATGAAATTCACGCTACAACTTTAAAATGTTTAACAATCTTTGAACAACTAGCTGTGTGTGTAATGTGTATGAATACACTGGATAAATATAAATTCTAAGTAGCTGTGTGTGTATAATTAGACTATATGGATAAATAAAAAAAAAACTAAAGCTGAAACTAGACAAGGTGACGTGCACATTAGCGGCCTTACCGAAAAACGTTACTTAACTTTAACCATCGTCTTAAATTCTCTGTCTTCTTTCCGCAAGTGTCATTACGTATCAGCGAGAAGTTGAAAAAATATGTTAAGCAATGCTTAAAGTTAAGTAATGTTTTTCGGTAAGGCCGTAGATGTACCTATAGCGCTGTTCCTGCCTGAGACGGGCTAGGCAAAACAGCAATGACCATGAGGCTGTTGGACGCCACATAATATGACTGTGGTTCGAGGATTACATGGAAGGAATAGAGTATTAGAGGGTTAGAGGGTTAGAGTTAGAGGTTACAGTGACAGGATCAGCCCATCGCTTACATAAACGGCGATTTCGAGTTAACCATAGATATTTTTGATTTGGAAGCGACTTGCATCCAGCGTCTTCCCGCCACTTGTATGAGGTCGTCTGTCCATCTCGTGGCTGGTCTTCCTACGCTGCGCTTGCCGGTACGTGGTCTCCACTCGAGAACCTTTCGGCCCATCGGCCATCAGTTCTACGTGTTATGTGCCCTGCCCACATCGGTCTTTTTGGAAATCCATGGGGGAGGCCTATGTCCAGCAGTGGACTTCTTATGGCTGAGATGATGATGATGATGATGATTTTTGATTTGGTATAGTTGTAGCAATCTACAAGCGCGCTAGATCGAGGTTTTACATGTACAATCTGGGTTCAAAAGTTTATTAGCAGTTTAAAATCAATAATCGCCTTAGTTTAATCTAATCAAATAAAAATCAAAATTCATATATTTCGAGTCTATACCCATAGAAATCACATTAATAATAGGCAAATATATGTATGTGTTTGCTTTATATTACAGTGAGTGCGAATCGACTCGTAGAATATGAACACAAAAACGATATATCTTAGAATGTTGAGTTTTGAGACAGATGATTGACTTTTCACCCTAGATGTAGATATTATTACTTTACATAGCACTAGTGCACTTCCCAATACATACCTACATACACAAGTGAGTGCGGCTCCTTCTTGGGGCGGCTGTGTGTGGCGTGTTCTCTAACATAATTATGGTTGAGGTGGGCGATGGCTGGCATAAGTGGCATACATCGATCGGGTGCTGCTTGCGGGTCACTGGTCTGCTCCTGTATCAAAGTATTTAACAATAGTTTGTAAATCTGACAAAAGTCACGGACCCCAGTATCTGAAGAATTAATTTTTTTTTTTAAAAGTGACTGCCACTACTACATTTATATTCACAATTTGAACACCTAAATCCCAAGCCCAATCACGACTTCAACAAATTTAATGGGTTTGAGAGCATCTGGATTGTCTTTAGACCTTTATCGGTATGGAGTAATCGATATGCTTTTTATGTAGTAGTTTAGTTAGTTGAGTCTGTATAATGTTTTGTTGTAGTTAATAAAGGCACTTCCCCGTTAAAAAAAAAACATATGTACATACATTCGAAAAAAAAGCTTTATTAAGACATGTGTAAGTCAGTACAAATATTAATAATTCTTGTTCTTTTTTTGCAACTTTTTTTGTAATTTGCATCAGTAATGTTTATTGAATAAAATAAATAAATAAATTGTATTTGCATTACAGCCAATGAAGCCATAGAAGCAGCTAGCTGTACAGATAAATTTTCAATATTAACAAAATTGAGCTGTAGGTCGTGGGTTCGATCCCCACCCAGGGCAAACATTTGTGTGATGAGCATGGATGATTGTTCTGTGTCTGGGTGTTTCTATGTATCTTAAGTATGTATTAACGAAAAAAAAAAAAAAAATGTATTCTATCAACCATCTAGTTTCCATAGTACAAGCTTTGCTTAGTTTGGGCTAGATGGCGTTGTGTGAAATATCCTCTAATATTTATTTATTTATTATTTATTTAATTTCGTTAATGTATGTCAGAGAGACAGCAGAGAGCTCTATTTCGAGTTTAGATATCTCGCTGTGTTTATAATTATGTATGTCGTCATGGTAGTGTTCGGGAGATTGTGCCGTGTAGCTTGCTGCTGACGGCTCATAGAATATTCCAGAGCAGGGCGCGCGGGAGCGGAACATTTGCAACAGATTGCGGCTAATGGTAGCATTGTAACATTTGTAACTCCTCATTGCAGCTGAGGGAAACTGGATCTAACGCATTCTATAAATACAAGTTGTTTTCCCGCTAAATTCTAGTGGAAAAAAGCTAAATTGTTTAATCTATGTCAATGTTAGACTGTTTTACAATGACGTTTGACAATGACAGATGATACTTTTACCTTTACAGATTAACGGCCTTACCGACAAACGTTACTTAACTTTGAGCATTGCATAACATATTTTGTCAACTTCTCGCTGACGCGTACGTAATGACACTTGTGGAAAGAAGACACAGAATTTAAGACTTAAACCATCAGTTAAGTAACGATTTTCGGTAAGCCCAATAATTGCTAACGAGAAAGAATATACTTAAGGTTTTGTTGAAAACACTGATGCAAATTAATAAAGTTGGATCTTCACTATATTACTTACCCTGTCAAGTATTTGTAACGCCAACGGTTCTAGACAAGTGACAAAATTTCGAGCCTATAGCCACAGCTATTTCTAAAAATGAAACGTTTATATTTTTAAGTTCTCTTTGAGTTCGTCACGTGACGTTTTTAACTGATTTCCAAAAAGGAGGGAGGTTCTCAATTCGACTGCATGTTTTTGCATGTTTGTTCGGCGATTACTTCGCCAATTATGAATTGATTTTGATGATTATTTTTTGTTTGGTAGATCATACTTTAGAAGTAGTTCCGTATAAATTTTATCATAATCGATTCAGTACTTTGGTCTTTATAACAAAATAACTGGAAAAATATGTTTCCCATGTAAACGAATTGGGTACTTATTTAGAAGTTAGTTTTTTCAGTCGGTCAGTTTTTTATACTATAATTATGCAAGCATAAAGCAATCCTTTTTTTACATTTACTTTTCTATTTTACTAGCATTCACGAACTTAATAAATTACAGTTAAAAAAACTAAAAAACACTACAAATTATAGTGGTCAAAGTTCATTACAAGACTTTTCTAACAAATCCAAACACAGCTATGATACGATGTTCCACCATGAAGTTCTAGTTCATATCTTCCGGCTCCATCATCAGATCAGTTCGACAGTACCATATTATTGTATTGTCATCAGAACTACATACAGCTGCGAACTTTCATGACGCTACGATCCTTGGAAGATGGTTAAATTAGTTACCTTAGATTTCATTACATACAGGTCGACCTAATAAAAGCGTGTTAAAAAGCCACTTGTCTAACCCAGTAGGCCTTAGAAAATGTGTCAAACATACTCAATACGTTCATAAAAAATAACTTATTGTCAGGGGTCATTAACACCTAAGAATCAAACATATAAGTATAATTCAACTAAAAATAATATTCAGCTTAAAATTTTTCAAATAGAAATACAAATTACGTATGACAATAACAATATATCCAGACAATATAATCCAGTATAACGTGGCGATTACACACACATGTCGTCACCATGCATTCTAATTCAATAGACTGAATGCACACCAGGCGCACACTCCAGTATCCCTACTCACAACTAGTCAGATTCGCAATCAGGTCGGAAACTTATCTCCATCTCTATCATTTCAATACACAATAGCCGAGATGGAAATATAGTTTCCGACTCCGACAAGTTGTGAATAATCCTACAGGCCACTCAATTAAGCCTCGCACTCACTAGACCAGCCAGCTGCAAACACCAGGGAAACATAAACTGATTGGATTATGATACGTGATGTATTGAGTTACGAACTATTATGATAGTCGTTGTTGGATATACGAATATCCAAGCATGAATGTCTAACAACAATAAAGAAAACTTCAAAGAGAATACAAAAAGTCATCTAATTAATACTTATTTAGCCATATTTGAGAATTTTATTAGACCAGAAGAGGATAGTATGTTTATGTAGAGGTCTAAGGTAGAACATGATAATAGTCGGCTTGGATACAGGTCTATCGTGGCAGAAAAATGGAATCTGACGTCTCTATGGAACAAAATAATGAAATAAGGACAGCAGCGTCCTTGTTCTCGAACAAATAAATTAAAATATAATGACAGCAGTCCTCATACAAATGGCGGGAAAACGCAGGATGTAAGCCGCTTCCAATCGGTCTTTTTGGAAATCCATGGGGGAGGCCTATGTCCAGCAGTGGACTTCTTATGGCTGAGATGATAATGATGACAACAGTTCCCTCAATGCCACATAGACGTTTCCAGTTTCTCAGCTATGTCCATCTATTCCAAATTACATTACAATCGATTCTGCCATTTAGCCGTGAAAAGGTAACAAACAAACAGAACTACTGACAGAGTTACTTTCGCTGTTATAATTCTGCACAGAAAATATTAATAGTATCGATATTAGTTAAGATTAATACAGAACACAACAGCTACTCTATTTCACTGAACC
Source organism: Lycia hirtaria (assembly GCA_947563715.1). Classification (NCBI taxonomy): domain Eukaryota; kingdom Metazoa; phylum Arthropoda; class Insecta; order Lepidoptera; family Geometridae; genus Lycia; species Lycia hirtaria. The sequence continues at coordinate 25,390,672 of OX387381.1, read as the reverse complement.
CTCAAATACCTGAAAAAAGAAAAAATACGAATCCGCCTTCACAATATCCTTTACCTGTTTAACAAGTCGTCGGCATATGTTCAGTTTATGTAATTCAGCCGAGATGTGGTAAAGATAGGGCATAATGTCGACGCGCTTCTCTCTACGCAGTTCACAACACAATACTACGAGCAAAATGTAGCTAAGTTATATAATAGTCATCTGTTTAACCGACTTCCAAAAAGAAGGAGGTAAGGAGGTTATGAATTCGGTCTGTATGTTTTTTTGTATGTTTCTTCACATAGATCTCAGCCAATTATGCATTGATTTTGATGATTCTTTTTGTATTTAGTATGTCATACTTCAGAGGTGGTCCCATAAAAATGTTATCAAAATCAACACTCACACTCAAACACAAACACTCAAATCAGCGCTGCTTTGGTTTTGTAACAAAATAGCTGGTAAAATATCATCCAAGTGCCTGAAAAGTTGCGTATGAACTGTATTGCGTATTTTAAAGAAGGTTTTTTTTCAGTTTTTCTTTTTTTTTTCTTTTTTATGCTAAAAAGTACTAGTACGGAATACTAGTACTTTTTAAACCGTTCAAAAGATATAGCCGTTAAGTGACAGATAGACAGACAAGACAGACACATAGACACCGTAACGTCACGAATAGACAGGAAGGAAAACTATCACAGGTGTAGGCATCACAAGTTAAAGAGTAAATGATGAGAGATGGCGTGGTGGTCAAACGTAGAGCTATTCTATATATTAAAAAAAAGTTATATACTCAGAGAAGTGAAAATTAAAATCTCGTGCAGATTTGTAAACTCTCATGTTCATAGAAACAAAAAAGAAACTCTGTTCTAAGCCCAATTATTGTGATGTTTAACTACGGAACCCTACACTGCGCGTGGCCCGACATGATCTTGGCCTTGTTTATTTATGTTCAAAATTCTAGATATTATTAATTAAACCTGTATTCTTTCTAAAAACTATAAGTTAATAGATATACTCAAAAACTTTATAAGCAAGGAGTCAATATTCCACGCAGTAACTTATTCTAGAGGAAGCCTTAGCGGGAGTGAAGTTTGTTCCACAGATTGGTTCAGTATTGGTTCAGGAGAGTTCGTTAAAGTTGTCTTAAGGTTTAGACTCATCGAGTTAAGTGTATCTTTCAGGATCTTCCTGAATAAGTAATCTGGTTACTACTTGGACGACGTACTAGCTCGAGGTTGAAGGAATTCAATTACCGATAAATACAACCGGCAAAGTACGAATTTCGGGTCATTGCGCCATCTTAGTTACCTTATTAGCTAGCTAACTTATTAGCTAGCTAAGTTTGACAATTAACTTCATAACCAAACCACAGAAATCCAATGGTGTTCTTCATCACGATTTCGCGGAATCAACCAATCCAAATGGTTTTAAAGGTAGGTATGAAGCCCAGAGTACTTAATTAGTTTCGACGCCCGTTGTCCCCCAATTCCGTATCTACTGGTGGACAGTGACAAGTGTTTGAAAAATTTGTGCTGCTGTCCAGAAGTGGGGGACAACGAGAATGATCGATTATTTTGGGGTCTATGTCAATGAATTTAATTGTCAAAGACAGCTAATAAGCTCGGTGTCTGAATCTAAATATTATGTTTTCCATTCTATTCTATTTTTCATGGCAACTCCGTTAAATATAATCTTAATTAAAGTAACTTCAATGCGTCTTAAATATAAAAATATGTTTTGATTGATTTACCTAAGACCTTACAAATAAGTAAATATTTTAATTAAAAATCACATTAGCGATGAAGATAATTATTATCTTTTGAAATTTCAAAGGTTTTCCAAAGGTTCTAATTAGAAAATCTCCAAAATAAAATTCAAAGGACTTTCCGCAAAGACTACCGACCGTATGCAATATGCATAAAAATTATGCTAACCTTTGATAATTATGCGAAAATTCATATTTTCTTTAACAGCTTTAATTACGTACTTCAAAGAAACGTGACGGAACTGGTAATTATCATATGAAGGCACAAAGTGACTTGTCAGCTCGTTTTCTGGGGTAATAATAGCATTTTGCTAATTTTACATTTTTGTACTTGCAAATTACATACTCCATTTTCTGCCAGTAAGGCCTATATACAAGGTTGTCTGGAAGAGATCGCTTTTAGCGATAAGACCGCCTTTTGTGCCATTTTCTTATGTGTTTATTGTCTTATTACTTTATGTGGTGTCAATAAAGTGTTATTGATTGATTGATTGATATACATGTTAATGCGCATTCGTCAGTAATTCTTTTATCGGACATACCTATTAAAAATACAAAATTACTCAACAGGTTTACGTACTCGTAAAATAGGACTTAAACTAAAGAATAGAACTATAAACATTTAAAATCTTCATTTAAATAAAATAAATATGTGTATTATACATGCAAATAAGGCACTTAACAAAAGAAAAACAAAATACCCGACTGCAGAAAAGCAGTTTTTGCAGTATAACTTACGATTACATTACGCTTGACATGCTGTGTGTACGTTTTTTGTGAGAAAGTATGTGTGAAATCACTGTAAAACTGTAAAACCACTTGTTTATTACGAAAAAGTTCTTTGGAGATTAATAACTCATACCAATAGAACTCCAGCCACATAAAAACAATTATCGAAATTGATGTTTATAGTTTCATCACTTTTCCGTGTTTAAAATAAATTGCAAATACACAAACTCAACATAAATGTTTTAGTCATCGAGAGTGCAAAGTATCCAAATAGCTCCATTGTCTAGTAAAGTAAGGAACCCTAGTGCCGTAGACATGAGTCCAGCGTCTAAACATAAACCTAGCACCTTCTAATACCTAGGTACTTGGCGCGACATTTTGCACCCAGACCAAGTTGGGATGACCTCATTCGCAACTAGGGTGACGTGGAAACGGGCGAACAGACTATTTCTAGAGGGTAAATTTGAATTGTACTACGTTTTGTGTAACACTGCTATTATAGTAAGTTTTCGGAGTGAGTTTCAAAATAATTTTACTATCTCAATGCAAAATTTTGAGCTGTTGAAATTTTAAACTGGAATTTAGAATGAAATAGGGGGAAATGGCATTGGTAAGTCACTAACAAACATAACACTTACTTTTTAATGAACTTGTTCGTGTTATCACTTAAGCCCAAAAAAATTAAAGTCGAGAAAAATCGATTGCACTAATAAGGCAAGTGGGATATGTTAAGTCAATTTTTTTAGTATTTATTTTACTTTTATTTGATACTTTGAACTATTTTAAGGAACTTATATTATTATTTATTTTTATAATATTTATGTGATCAATGTTGTTTTTATATTTTTATTATTTTTTAAACTTGTAGTAAGGTGCGCTGTGACGCGTAAAAGTTGGCGTAGTACTTTTGACTAATCTTCCCAATTAGCATATAAAATAATTAGACCTCTTTTATGTAAGTATATACATAGTGTGATTTATTATAGAATGTGACGTTAAAAGCGGTATACGTCCATTTAGTTAGATGGAACCTAAAATAAAAGAACATGCATTAAATTATTCAAAATATATAAAAGATTAGTCAAAAGTACTAGGCCAACTTTTTCACGTCACAGTTATCCCTGCTAGAAAACTTTAAAAAAATATAAAAATAATATTGAACACAAAAATAAGTTCATATTAAAATAATAAGTAACGAAACTAAGATCTGTATGAAGTTTCAACGCAATGCCCTCACTCTCTCAAATATCTATATCCCTTTCTACCCTTTTTATGTATATTGAAAGTCGTGCCGTGAGTACGTCCGTATGGTAAATGTAACTCATTGACTTGTTACTTCATACGGACCGGCCTAAAAGAACATTTTCAAAGACAACTCTAATGAAAAAAATAATTAAGTATTGTACTCCAGAATGTGTAACAAAACTGCAACGAAATATTCAAGATCATCCAAGACCATATCCTCATCCTCATCTGACCTCATCCTTTAATCATATAAAAATTTAAGTTAGCTTTGCATGACATAATAATTGATTTTCAACCATTATAGCATTATATATGTGAAAAGATATTCAAATTTCAATTCAATTAACACAGTTACCAAAGAGTTCAACACTTAACTGTGCGAAGTAGGTACTTACCCTAGAAAGAGCCCTACAATCGGACAGCACCGCTGTCTTGTCACGTGCCACCGATTTTTGGATATAAAATTTGAATTATTGAATGTAAATACTTTTGATAACTACCTACGTATGTATTAATTTTATTAACTATTGACAAAATGTTTACAACATTGCATCTTAATAAACATGGTGCAACGTAATTCATCAACATTTCGATAGGTGGCGCTAATACAAATCAATTCAAATGTACTGAGGGGCATATCCTTACTTTAAAGATCGCCGGTCTGCCTACCGGCCGTATGCATTCGAGTCACGCGCGGGAGCCGATCGGAAGGTGGCCACGATTGAATAAAGATGGCTCCCACCCGCGGTCATCATCAACCCTCGAATAACCAGACTCTTCGGGAAATTGATTTTATTGCCATCCCGCGGCTGCTTATAAATGGATGTTGCCTCTTGCTTGATAAAAGACACTGTATTGCATAGTATTGTATTTGATTCTTATTAAAAAGCATCATATAATTTTTTCAATAATCATTAAATATGCACATCTCCGTAGTTTTGGTGCATATTACTTAGGTATACTTAAATCCTAACTAATATTTTAAGAGTAATATATTATGGGGACCACCACGATTTTTTTAAACTGTTTGTTTCTTGTTTTCTGAAAGTACTGCTGTACATATTCTGTGATATTCTAATCACCTAACTCTTACAGTTCAAAAGATACAGCCATTTAAGGGTAGGATATACATACCGACACAGGCTTCTTAGGCTCAAGAATAGACCCCGCACCATTAGCACGGAAGACTAAATAAATAAATGAATGAACAGTATTGCAAACAAACACGTTTTTCAGACGCTACTATGTAATGACGCATTGATTCTTTCATTAGGAAAGTACAAACGTAATAATGCACTTGGGTGTTTAAATAGTAATAAATATTGAACTTGACATAAACTCGACGAGTTATGATAACATTTTACATCAATGGTATTGTATTCTATAACACGGACTGAATGACATTTTATTATTATTCATTTAAATAAACATTGTACATCATAGCTGCTCAACTTTCAGGGCCGCAAGTCATAATGCGAAAAAGAGTCAACATTGAATAGCTATTTTGACTTAGGTAGTTTAGGGACTTATGATTAACTCGAGAATTGTACAATATTTCACAGAAAGCTGCAACAAGACTTATGTATCAATCTACCCATACAAGTAAAGACCTTTTAATAATTATTATCATTCCTGAAATCGCGAAAAATCAATAGTTCCATACTTTTTGCCAGAAGTCAACAAACTTTTTCTAAGGATCTCTGTTTGTTTTTGAAATTTCAGATATTGTCTAATAGTGAAAGTTGTTTCTTCAATGGATATGCGTAAGTATTGTTTCAGCTTTGTGACACATAATATATTTGAATTAATATTGGTTCAGCTTAATTTGACAGTGACACGCATGCATATGCTTGGGATAGAAATTTTAGGGCGAAGTCCGTAGTTCTGGACGGTATTAAATTGATACGTAGGTACGATGGTACGATGAAAGCGTGAAATTTAACATTACAATTTGCCGGTTTTCTCGCCAATTACATAAAAAAGACTACCTTTCTTATTCATAAAACTATCATAAGTACGATTTAGTTAAAAAGTGTTTTGTTCCGTTTTTGCGTATAATAACTCATTTCTGTAAAAAAATTACAAATAATATTTTAGATAACATGAGTTTACCAGACGGTATATTATACCATTTTGTCAATTAGTGTACCTAACTGTCAATATTTTATCTAATCACTAGTTCTAGGTCTAGTCTACACGTAATAAAAACATAAAAGTCTAGCAAGGAAAAATTACAATATTAAATCATTGTCGGGTTGGGTTTAGTTACTTCAATATGAAGTTTTTTATAGGTAGCTTTAAAATGATATTTCTGTATTCAATTCTATAATTAATTAAATTCTTTCGTTTTTGCATTTACTCCATATAAATTTAACTATGCTAAATACCACACACTTCCGAGCCATATTTTGAAAAAAAAAGAATCCAAAGTTTTCTCTTACAGTCCGTTCAAAGATTGTGTTCCCTTCAGAGTTCAGACAGCGCGCTATGATCGCATTATATATGATGTATTGGTAGCAAGAATATGTTTTGTTATATTGTGCATAAACAACTAAGAATTCAATAGGTACTTCCCGAAAAATCACCTTAGTTCGCGTTTTTTCATTCACGTTTGACAATAAGATTCAGGGGAACATTGCTAAACGGGCTCTATGCAAAATAGTTTTTGCATAGAATGTATTTGTACAGCGGAAATTGATCCCGTTTGCGGGAGCGATGGAGAAATATATTCCAACCACTGCTTGTTGCTGTGCAAGAATCGGGCACGTCAACGGCGTCTGCCTGAGTTCACTGGCGTGGTCCTTGCAACTGTGGCTGCATAAAGCAACACAAACATATATGTGCAAGTGATCGGGCGACTTGGGGCAGTCGTTGCTTGTTGGACTGCGAGAATAGGAAGAGAGTTCTGAATGGGCAGCCTCGTCTTACTGTGCACTACGAGGGCGAATGCCGGCTGTGAAACTGTGAATTTTGTCCGAAGAGGTACAGTCCTGTGTGTGGCAGCAACAACCAGACCTACCAGAGCAGATGCTGCCGCTTGAACTACGGCATGTTGCCAACCTGGGAGATCGCTGATGCAGAATGCTGTCGCTGAAGACTAGTTTCTAAGTGATTTTTGTTTAATATTGGTAAATTTTAATTATCAAAAAAAAATGGGTACATTAAATGAAGTGCAATGATGTTTCTAATCATTTTACAAGCATTTATTTACTTTCAACTGTTCCGGTGTCTGTGTAATCGAATCTCTTAAATTAAAAGCGGTCAAGTGCGTATCTCGCCACGCGCAAATTAGGGTTCCTTAGTTGCACATCATAATTTATGTGAACTTAAAACTATGAACATACGTCACTGAAACGTGATCTCTAACTATGGGCCTTAAGCTCAAGGTCACGTAAGGAGCTATGGAGTTTTTCTGCGAGATCTTTTCAGAAATGAAGAGATTCGTAGACGTATGAAAATCACCGACATAGCACAGTAGATTAAAAAGTTGAAGTGGCATTGGGCACATAGCACAAATAATTGAAGGCCGATGTTCGCTTCCAATCGGTCTTTTTGAAAATCTATGGACCTATGGCTGATGATGATGAACATACGAGTTAACTTTTCTTAGTTTATATAAAATTTGTATTATGGTTGTATAACAAAATTACTGAAACGTCCAAGTAGTAAACGAATTGCGTATTTTGAAGTCGGTTATTTCAGTTTTTTTTTTTTTTTTTTTTTTTTTAATTTAATTTTTATCTCCACATACACCAGGGTCCGTGACCTTTGTCATAATTACAAACTATTGTTTATTAATTATCGTTACGGGAAAATAATTTTATTTTAATTTATGTACTTATTACTATGTTGCGTGCATACCACGAGCAAACCAGCGATCCGTTTTTTCAGTTTTGTAAGCTATAATTATTACGTTCTTTTGTCTTATAGGAATAAGATAAAACAACAAAATATTGTCTTTTTCAGTCTACGTTCCAATCGCAATCCTTGTGGCGCAAATTAGTCCTATTTCCGAAACAGCGAAGTATTTTTTCTTCCGTCGGAACGTTCGTCCATTTCTCAGAAACCTTTAAGTATTATCCGTTCTCGGCAGTTTTTCCCTCCCAGCCGATAATCACCGGAAACCGTAATGATCACGGACATCTTCATTTTTTACGTCCATTCTCTGCGAGAAAACCGATATTCGGGCTCGTAAACTACGCTCCGAACTCCGATACAAATAACAAGTGCCTTCTGCATTTTGCCTCAAAAGTGAGCTGAATTTGGAAATTTCAATGCGTAAATTCTCATAATTTTAAATCCACTACAGAAAAGGAAGAGGTTATCAATTCGGTTCTACTTTTTTACCCGACTGTGTATGAAGGTGGGTTGTGTTTTTCGAGTGTATGTTTTTATGTTACCTTTTACAATCTAAACGGCTAAAATTATTTCGATGTGCAAAGTATAGTTAGATTCGTCACCGCTCCTTGAATATCCTAAGCTATATTTTTTGTAATCTAATACCTTTAAACGAGCAATTCTTGTATGTATGTATATATATCTAATAAGGTCCGGGTAGGTAATTGCGACTATCGGGAAATTGCAACTAATTTAAATAATTTCGCGCCGTTTGATTATTACGAATAATGCCATCTAAGAAACGAAGCACCACCGCCACCTGCTTTGTTTCTTAAAAGGCATTATTCGTAATAATCAAACAATTTTTTAATTACCGATTTTAGAATTACCTCCCCGGACCTTACCTTTAAACGAGCAATTCTTGTATAATATATATATAATCTGAATCTCGGAAACGGCTCCAACGAGTTTAATGAAATTTGGTTTGTAGGTAGATTAGGGGACGATAAATCGATCTTGTTAGGTTTCATTTTTAGTGAACCCGGCTTTGCTCGTATTTTCAATCTTAAAAAATTCGAGTGGAGCTCGGTCGCGCAGGTACTATTAATAAGTAATACGACTCTTCCAAAACTACAACTCGGATTTTATTTTTAATTAGACGGAGTAAATTGTCAGATTGAATGTTGCCGCTTTTTTTGTGAAATGAAATTTAATATTTCACAAACGGGTCTCTAAATTTAAAAATTTACAATATTATTTATCAATTACCTATGCAACCACTCCCTACACTACATTATGGGGCAACTGTGAAAAAAAACATCTCCCTTTACGTGTAAGGAAGGTAAGTACCCCAAAAAATCTAAATTTCATTAGACCACATTTTCTGCGTGATTGGTTTAAATATACCTATACCAAAATTATAGCTTTCTAGTACTAACAGTATTTAATCAAAGCCGTGGACAGCCAGACAGGCGAAAGGAACCTGGCGAAACTATAAGGGCTACTTGTTTCCTACAGAATAAATGAATAACTAAAACCCAATCTAACATCTTTCTTTTTACTATTCAGTGTATCTCACGACACACGATGATTCTTTCTTACGTTTAGATTTATAAATAACAATAACAAGAGTGTATAAAAAATAAATGAAAAATCAATTTTTCGATCTCAGTCCGTGCTTGAGCCAGAAATATAAATCACAGAAAAGGTTGTTGGAAATAGGGGATTATATACTACGCATAGGTAGATGCATACTTCACAAGCATCTTTACTTTGCTGCTGTTTAATGAGAAGCGACTCTTTTCATTCCGTATTGCGACCTTTTTGAACTATGTGACTCAAATATCCCATCACTATGATTTGAGAGCTGGTATCATTATTTGGGCAAGTGACATTTCGGTCTGCCAGTTTACTCCGTTTAATTCAAAATCCAAGTATAATAAACTTATTATTAAACTGATTTTACGTATACTTTCTCACAAAAAACTTGTAGTTATCATCAAGCGTAATGAAACCGTAAGTTAGACTGCACAAGCCGCTTTTCTGCAGTCGGGTATTTTGTTTTTCTTTTAAAATAGATACTTGTTTTGTTACCTCATAACTCAATAAATTATGAACCGATTTGGAATATTCTTATTTTAATTGAAATAAAAGAATTTAAGATTATTGTAAAATAGTTTCATAGAAATTTCTATAAAAATTCCATAAAAAATCAAAATTGGTTTAATAGTTTGGTTTTTAAAATAAAATAACTATGAGTATTTTAAAATAAAAATTGTCATCATGGTTGATCTATATAATAAAAAAAAAACATATACATCATTTGAAAACTGAGCTTTGAATATCTTCAATCGTAGTCATGTCGCTTTCCAATAAATTATAAAGATAAAGATAAAGATAAATATATTTTAGGTAAAACCTTACAAAGAATTTTACAGATCTAAGCTTAACAAATTAACACAGTACAAACAAAATTTCAATGTAAGGCGTGAAGCAAATTAGTCTAGGAACCCCAAACTAAGCACTAGGCTTGTGTCTTGGGGTTCAACCACGAAGTTTACCATTACCATTATCATTACAATCTCAGTCATAGCATGTCGCTGCTAGACATAGGTCTCCCCAATGGAATTCTAAAAGCTCGATTGGCATGCAGCGTACATCCAGCGTCTTCCTGCTTCTTGAATGAGATCTTCTGTTCTTGTGACTGGTTATCCTACGCAGCACTTCTCGATGTGTTCCATTAACTAGACAAACTAAATCCCCCTCCTTCTCTTCCATTCGTTTACTCTGCCGTGCGTCCTGATGCTCCCAACCCTGGTGTGGCAGATGACAACAATGCTTCCATCTTTGACTGTCTTCAGCTTGATGTATTACGTCAAAGATTTTTGTACCCACATTTTGTGACACTTGGTCGGCCCATCTAATTGGGCTGCGTCCCCTGAGTCTTTTCCTTCCACGTTACCGGTCATAATTAGTTTCTCCAGGTGTCGTGGGGCTTCCGGGCAATGTGACCAAAATATTTCAATATCTTCTGGAGACAAATGCTTCACGGTCTCTTGGTGATCTGTTATTCTTTCAGGATTGAGACATTAGTTCTATGGACTAACTAAATATTATTCTATATTTGAGTTCTTAAAGGTAGTGATGGGTCAAATTAAAATAGTTAAGCCTGCAGCTTCACAGCAAGTATGGTAGCTTGCAGCAGTAATCCGTGCACCACGACCGCGCGGTAAATTGTTAATTCAGCCGCTTTTAAAACACACAAACTTCTGCCGCCTTCGTACTTAACTACGAATAGGGTGACGATGGTTTTAGAACTAGTTCACCCCGACTAGTTATGCATTTAGCGATAATGCCGCTTCTTGTCACACTAGTCTTGTAAGATGTTCATTTCATAATTTAGTGTTTATTAGTGTACAATAAAGAGTTTATCTATCTAACTATAATTTCGCTATTTTAAATATTTAGATAATATACATATATTTAGGAATATCAAGTAGAACTGATGGCCGATGAGGCCGAAACGTTTTCGATTGATTACCACAAGAAGTACAACGTATACGGCGTAGGTAACAAGAAGACACTGGACGTAACCTGATCCCAACCAGTATTTTAGCAAACATATCGTTCTGTGTTGTATTTCTAGAATAAAATTAAAAATTGTATTAAAATGTCTACAACCAGTGTGTGTTACCAGTGATGACATACGGCACTGAAACGTGGTCCCTATCTATGGGCCTTATAAGGAAGCTCAAGGTCACGCAACGAGCTATGGAGAGGGCTATGCTCGGAGTCTCTCTACGAGATCGAATCAGAAATGAAGAGATACGTAGACGTACAAAAGTCACCGATATAGCACAGCGGATTAGCAAGTTGAAGTGGCAGTGGGCAGGGCACATAGCACGTAGAACTGATGGTCGATGGGGCCGAAAGGTTCTCGAGTGGAGACCACGTACCGGTAAGCGCAGCGTAGGAAGACCAGCCACGAGATGGACAGACGACCTCATACAAGTGGCGGGAAGACGCTGGATGCAAGCCGCTTCCAATCGGTCTTTTTGGAAATCCATGGGGGAGGCCTATGTCCAACAGTGGACTTCTTATGGCTGAGATGATGATGATGATGATGATTAAAATGCTCAGATTCTTGAGAACTATTTGGGATTATTAGGGCAAGAGTGAATAAATACATTCTAGATCGTCGAACTCCATCCATCAAGCCAAAGACAAATACAATTATCAAGCTAATTGACCACCAGGTCAATTGTAGATCTAATGGTGTTTTTTATTATTTATTCCTACAATTACATGCATAAGTTGAAATACGTAATATAGTGAATCGCGCCATTTCATAATATTTAGTTGGAAAAACGCTATACATGCTTCCAGAAAAAGGTGGCTTAACAAATTTTCAACGGCGACATGTTCCATTTGATTATGGCTTCAGAAGTGATAATTAAATATTATAGAAGATAAAACCGAAAAAAATCTATAAGAAACATAGTAATTATTTTGTTATTGTATATTGTATTGATTATAGTATAGATGAAATGGGCCTCCACCTTAAACCTTTCAAAGAACAACGTACTTTTATAGACCAAAAGCAAAATTTTCACATCGTCAATTTTGTACGTCATAATCAATTACAGACTAGACCGAATCTCACTTAGTTTTCCGCCAGTATGGTTTCCCCAACAATCCGCCCAAAGTTTCTCCAGCAGAGTTACCGCCCGAGGCGCGGGGGCGGGAACGAACACTCCGGCCGATGTATCTAATTACAGACTAACTGAATTGTTGATCCGTTTGTTAAGAACCGTTTTCAGGTACACTGTGACTTCTTTATTTCATAAATATTTATCACACAGCTCTATCAACAAGCCAAAGGAAATTTGCAATATCAGTTAAAGACCCGCATCAAATAGCTAGGAATGCAATAGGACCGGTTACTGTCATCAAAAATACTTTTACTTAATTCAAGAGTCAGTGAACCATGGCCAAATTCTTGTTTAATTCCTGTCAACCAACCATCCTAACTTAGGGTTCTGTAGTTGATCGAGTGAGCGAAGCAAACCAATGTCAACGAATGTCTCTCGAAGAAGCGGTAGACCTCACCACCGGTACACCACTACTAGTACAGATTTTTTGTGCTCGCGAGTTCTACTGTTCGTAGAAACACTATTACTACAAGTAACCCTTACCTAATAGTTTCGTTTTGTTCGTTTCCGTATGTCAGTCTTAATCAAGTCTATTTTTAGACGACTTCTATAAAGCAGATTATCAAGTTGTGTTGCAAAAATTCTTGATTCTATATTGGATAAAGTATCTCCCAGATTAGTTTTATCAAAATCGGTTAAGTGCTTTTCAAGATATGGACTTTTAAAATTTTAAGATATGAACGTTACAACGATGACGCAATTAAAATGACTGGACGGATTTGAAGGAAATTAGGTAGCTTTATTACTATACTATGTATAATTATAGTTAAAAAAACTGAAGCAACCGACTTCTCATGGATGCCATTGTCAGAAATGGACCAAAATTGACCAAACCAAAAAATGGGACCACACGGGAAGCACCAGCTTTCAAATAAAAAAAGAATTATCAAAATCAGTTCACCCAGTCGAAAGTTATGGAGTAACAAAAATAAAAGAAATATTAAAAAAATACAGTCGAACCACCTCCTTCTTGGAAGTCGGTTGAAAAGGATCTGGCATACTTAATAACCTAAAATTTAGGCAATAGTAATAAATAAATAAATAAATAAATAAATAAATAAATAAATAAATAAATAAATAAATAAATAAATAAATAAATAAATAAATAAATAAATAAATAAATAAATAAATAAATAAATAAATAAATAAATAAATAAATAAATAAATAAATAAATAAATAAATAAATAAATAAATAAATAAATAAATAAATAAATAAATAAATAAATAAATAAATAAATAAATAAATAAATAAATAAATAAATAAATAAATAAATAAATAAATAAATAAATAAATAAATAAATAAATAAATAAATAAATAAATAAATAAATAAATAAATAAATAAATAAATAAATAAATAAATAAATAAATAAATAAATAAATAAATAAATAAATAAATAAATAAATAAATAAATAAATAAATAAATAAATAAATAAATAAATAAATAAATAAATAAATAAATAAATAAATAAATAAATAAATAAATAAATAAATAAATAAATAAATAAATAAATAAATAAATAAATAAATAAATAAATAAATAAATAAATAAATAAATAAATAAATAAATAAATAAATAAATAAATAAATAAATAAATAAATAAATAAATAAATAAATAAATAAATAAATAAATAAATAAATAAATAAATAAATAAATAAATAAATAAATAAATAAATAAATAAATAAATAAATAAATAAATAAATAAATAAATAAATAAATAAATAAATAAATAAATAAATAAATAAATAAATAAATAAATAAATAAATAAATAAATAAATAAATAAATAAATAAATAAATAAATAAATAAATAAATAAATAAATAAATAAATAAATAAATAAATAAATAAATAAATAAATAAATAAATAAATAAATAAATAAATAAATAAATAAATAAATAAATAAATAAATAAATAAATAAATAAAGAAGTGTGTTTGAAAATAAACGAACTTACCCAGTGAAGTTTGGTGAATCAAATCTTTAGTTTAATTTCAAGCAAAACTAGTAATGGAGTATCTGTCTAGAATTTAGGTGGTGACCGTTCAGGGCCTGACACCGACCTCAGCAAAGTATTAGGTGTACGTACCTACATACCTACGTAGGTAGACACCCAGTTTTGATTTCATATTTCGGTATTACGTAACAGTTGTTATTTCTCCCTTTTCTTTTTGAAGTCGGTTCAATTTTTTAAATATTTTTTTATGGAAATATTTACATATATTTTCCATAATAATAATAATTAGATTTTAGTGTATAACTAAAATAAGCAGAAAATATTGCATTTTTTTGTCTTAAAACCCAACAGGTCAGCTCAAACAGGTAACAAAATGTTGTGTAACATATGTTATGCGACCGCAACGTCACTTAACATCAGGCGAGTTGGCGGTCAAGCGCAAACCTATTTCTACATAAAAAAATACACTTCCCTAAACTTGACTAAACCAGAGTTTCATACAACTGTCCGTGAAACTGATAAGTAGGTACATAGATTTTCGTTCGGACGGAACCGTACCATAAGTTCACATACGTATGTGTCTAATTTTTCAAAAAGATTTTCCTAAAATTCTCTTTATTTAATGTCAGGTGTTCTATTTTCCTCTATTTTCCAAATAAACAAGTTTGCTTTAGATATTTTTCCCGTCATTGTGCCTATACGAGGAAGACAGCGGGCACTTTCCTACTGCGAGTGGCAAGTTTGCCTCCAAAGTAAACTCCGTCCTTACAGTAGCAGGTAGGTATGTAGGAGAGGAAGCGAACCTCGGTCACCTTCCGGATGCGGCCTCGGCCCTTCAACCCGAGCCACTTACAGAGTTTCCTTTGACCCTATTTACACAACAAAACAGGGCTGTGACTCTCTATGTACAACTACCATTTCAACAACTAAAGACGCCGCGTCTTCAGTTCACACAATGCACCATTAAATCGACGGCCCCTTCCAAAACTTGACACATTTAGCTAACTTTTTTCATGACGACGAGCACGTTTCAATTTTTATTTTTCTTACCAAAATCAGCGGTATTTTAACGCCGCCTCGAGCGGGCGCTATTTCGAATTTAACACGCCATTTTCTAAGTTTTAAATATCCCGAAGAAGCGACCGGAAGTTACCAACCGCGAGTAAAGTTTACGTGCACGTAATGGACTTTTATATTTCGCAGATAATAACGACCCGAGGTGTCCTTGGAGGGTTAAAAAGGGCATTGGCCATTGTTCGCGCGGTGAGGAGTAATCCCGGATAATAAAATGGTTATTATCAAGGAAAACTGTTAGCGCCTGGCGAGAACACAATAGCACTAGGTACGGGGCGCACGCCGCGCTCGCAAACTTCCCAGGCGCTTATTGTTTTAAGGACTGGGGCTCAAAAGTTACACTGCACGCTGTGGACGTTTTTGTCGATTTCACGGTCATTTGCTTTTTATTATTTTCATCTGACTAACTTTATGTGATCATAATAAAATGCACACGTTTCATTCTAGCGTTACGTAGCCAAATCGAGAAATATTTTACTAAGTTTAGGTACGTATGCTGAAAAATACAAAACTTAATCTTCGAAAACATTATTTTGAATTTTAAATATATTTTCCGCTTTAACAAAGTCAATAATTGTGTTTTACAATTTTTGTCTAATTCCCATGAATCGATCAGGCCTCTTACCAATAAAACCTCTGTGCTTAAGTTTAGGCAGATCAAAGTTGGAAAATAAACCTAAATAGATCATAATTTTAAAATGATATTACTTTCGTTTGTGCTAATACTGTTTGTATGTGTTATCTGTGATGTAACAATAAACCCGATAACTGTTAAAGAAGTTGTAATAGGCAAAGAAATAGACTATACAGTGTTAGCGGGGCAGGCGGAATCGTACAAAGGAGATGTTTTGGGGTTCCTAAACCAGACAGATGTGCAAGAAAAATATAAAAAATTGTACCAGTGCCTGCTGGATACGTTACTGAGTAAGTATTTTCACACATTTTAATTTAAAATAATTGTAGTTTAAGAAACTGAAAAAAACCGACTTCAAAATACACAATGCGTTTATTATTCAGTAATATTTTTTCAGTAATATGGTTCTAAAAACCAAAGTATTGAACCGATTTTGATAAAATTTATATGGGATCACCTCAACAAAATACGAACCATCAAAAACAATTCAGATTTGGCAGAGTAGGTAATCGGTGAACAAATATACAAAAAAAACATACAGACGAATTGAGAACCTGCTTCTTTTTGGAAGTCGGTTAAAAATTTACTACTAGGTTCCAACCGGTTATTTAAAGGCATGTAACTTACCCTCTTATACCCTCTTCCTTCTTCTCTAACCAGGGTTAAATGTGGGGTTAACGACCTCGTGGTTTTTGATGTTATGCCTACCCTGTAAGGGGAAATAGGCGTGGTTTTATGTATTTAGTACCTAATAATATGATTTTTTGTGAATAACTGTGATATTTTGAAAACGTTAATTAAAGTTTTGGTTTCAGAAAACGTTACAAACCATCGCAGAGGTAAGGAACCGAAGATTACTTATTATTTTTGGGTGATTACATTTTGACCATCGCACACGGGACACGCGCTACATCCACAAAAACCCGCCACCGCTGAGCGCAACAGTTTTCATACATATTATATTAACTCAAATGTCCATATAAAATTTATGAGAGCTACTGTAGCTCGGTGGCCGTTTTGTGTTAGTGGCGTATCTCCCGTGTGCTCCCGCAGACCCTTAGGTACCAGTTACAGTTACCACACCGATAAATCTCTTTCATTCGTTGTTATTTCAATCGTCATCATCATCCGACTTCTTCCAAAATGGCGTTTGAATATTCCCCAATCAGACTAGCGTGAATGGAACGGTGAATGGATTAGCAAGTTGAAGTGACAATGGGCAGGTCACAAGCACTTAGAACTCACTTATGCTCTGAAATACGTGACATTACGTTAACATACGGTTCTATTCTACTGGCGTCCACGAAATTAAAATGCCATGCCATTGTCTTAACCCCCTGATCTTCCAGTAATTTTCTGATGGAAAGTGCTAAGATAGCTGAGTTTGGACTCATTAGCTTTGTTATTTTGGGTACTTTACATTATACATCATAACGAGGATCCGAAGATTGGACTCGAGATTGACCCTGGAACTAACAAAATTTTCTAAGATTGTCGATTTATGCCCAAATTTTTTAGTCATCATATACACTTCACAGTTTTTAACGTGATAACGTCATATAAACCAACGAACGCCGGCTGCACGCACGAAAAAGTGTCACGTTCCGCCTGAGCCGAGCGTGCAAGCGAGAGCGCGGAACAAGCGATAGAGATGCACGATCGGCGTTCGGCTTGTGGCGCATCGTTATCACGTAAAATTATCGTCCGTAAACCGACTTTACAGACAACCATTTTTTTACATCATCTTGTTTGTAGTTGCGTTCAGTACAAATGAGTAAAGGTTTCCTACAGGTTCTACGCGTCGCATCGTATCCGGGCAGAACACGTCGATATCGGCGGTTCCGTGGCAGCTGTCACTCAGGGAAAAGACCTACCCCATCTGCGGCGGGTCTGTCGTCACCGACCTCTGGGGCCTCACCGCCGCGCACTGCCTCTTACGGTTAGCCGAAGAAACATACAACCTCAGGGTAACTTAAGGCCCTGAAGTCACGTGCGAGAGAGACAGCTGTGCACCCAGCCCAGCTGTCTCTCTTGCACGTGATCTTTTTCCGCTAGATATATAATTACATTGGGCAACAAAATTTTAACTTTGTCGCGCCACACGAACTTGACTTATATTTTTTACTTGCATGAGTGACTGTTACTGAAAATAAATGATTTCTAAAAATCTATTGGCCAAGATTTTTTTAGTAAAAACCTCATGTTTTCATATATTTCCATAGACCAGACGTTACGTTTATCAATACATCACAAAAAAAACTGAGACCAATGGAAACAAAACTATTACAGTTCTTCTTCTTCATTTTTATTTGACCCGAATTAAAGCATTTGCCAGTGTCAAGTATTAGGATTTTTTCAAGTTTCTTGAATAAAACAAGTTGTGAATGTTCTAGTCACAATCTAAGTCACGTATACAGTCAATTTATAAGTCGAGTCCTGCTTAGTAAAGTGGTGGCGACTTTACTAGAAGCTTCTATGGAGTTTTGTCGACAACGTAAAATGACACGTTTCACTGCTTCATTTCACTTGCCCACACTCATGTACTTGATCGAACACTTAATGAATAAAACACCACCATTTTTATCGCATTAATATTCAAAATAACACAAGTTTAGGAAAATAAAACAAAGCAACAACATGTTTCGATGACGTTCCCGCCAAAACTCACTACTACAGTTTATCAGTGAGGGTAAGTGGCTAAAATAGTATATTTAGCTATCAGAGTTCGTGTGGCATGACTAGTGTTGATCAGTGTTATTATTGAATTCATTTTATAAATCGCACACCCAGATCAACACTGAGATAATCAGTAACTCCTTTTACAAAAATAACGATTTTTATTTCAGAATAGCCGTTATCTTTCTATAACGGAAACGGTTTAAATTATCAACACTGCATAGTGCTGATCTGGTGTGCGATATACAGCGTGTCCTACCTAAGGTTAGACAAACCGAGTGGGTGAGTTCAAGGACCAATTCACTGGTCTACAGTGGTTTTGTTGCCCTAGATATAAGATTGATTTTGGATATATTTATGCTCACAATTCATGAAACTATCAATGATTTTGTAAGATTTGCTCTCATTTTTTTTTAATCATTATTTTCATTTTACATTACAAGTATCGAAAAACAAGAAACAACATTAAAAGATATGTAAAAATCATTAAAAAAACATGAGCACATTCAGTACTTTCGTGAATAAATTCGTAATCTGGGCACTTGAAAACATAAAAATTTGCATATCTTTGCAAATTTTTATGTTTTTATGTTTCCAGGGCAAATTTTTTTTTTTTGTAGAGCAGTTTATTATTGGTACTCTGTATATGGTACATTGACAACGAATTGACTAAAAAAATACCTGGTGTCCCAGTTTTTTAAAGTTTTTTTTTTGCGATTTTCACCTAAAAAGCGCTTTAACTTCGTAGAAATGTCTTAAATATTGTACTTTTTATTTTGAATTGAGTCTCTGATATACATTCAACTTACACGACGCAGAAATAGACACTAATAAGGAACTAATAAATAAGTAAGCGGCTTTCAAAGTCAAAAACCAAAACAAGATTTTCAGAAAGCATCAACTTCCACATTCCACACGTTCAAGATCATAATTTTACTATGGAAATTGACGTGGTTTTCACACATTTTTAAATAAAAACTACGGGTCACTCACGGTGACGCGCCTTGCACTGACGCGTCACCGACCGAGAGTGACGTGTGTGCTGCTCCTTTGAAAAAGACCGCCGAATGCGGTTGAAACTATAGTCGGATATTTCGGCTCAAAACAGACGTGAGTGACCCGTAGTTTTTATTTAAAAACAGGACCATAATGTCCAGTGGATCAAAATGTCTCATGACCCAAAATGTTCAAGTCAAACAAAATTCGAGTTTTAAAATCAAGTGGCTCTTTTAAAAAAGAAATTATCGCAGCACGTAATTCGCACTGTTCTATATCTATAGGTACAATATCGTTAAATTAAACGTAGAATTACAAAACACATGTCTCGACCTTCACTCTGCCATTAGTTTTAATCTAATCTTGGCCGTTTAATTTATATTTATAGCAGAGTTTAGTTAGAAAACTGTTTATAAATAAGTAATAAAAGTAATTTCAAAAAATAATTATCGACTTCAATACAGTTTAATTACCTTGAAGAACCAGAAATAGACGAAAAATTAATTTAAAACCGGGCGTCTACTTAAGTAGGCACGTACACCAACTATTTTTTCAGATCGGTGTCAGGCCCTAAGCTATCACCAAATAAGTCCTATACACCGACCTCAAAAAATATTTGGTGTACTTTTTTCTCGTTATTTCTCCCTTTTCAGTTAATTAGATTTTTTAAATAAAAACTACGGGTCACTCACGTCTGTTTTGAGCCGAAATATTCGACTATAGTTTCAACCGCGTTCGGCGGTCTTTTTCAAAGGAGTAGCACACACGTCACTCTCGGTCGGTGACGCGCCTTGCACTGCGACGTGCCGCTCGTGCCGCACGTGAGTGACCCGTAGATTTTATTTTTTAAAATGTGTGAAAACCACGTTAATTTCCATAGTATCTAAAGTTAATTAGATTGTTTATTTATTTTAACAATTCTGGAGAAATCAACGGCCTTAACTAGAAAAGTTATAAGCCATATACAAATTTCTACTATTAGATTTAATATATTATTTTGAACGCTTTTGTAATAGTAGGTATTTATATAAAAACGAAAAGAAAATGCGTAATTAAATAAACCATAAATACCGGAGATACTGCATCTTTTAAGGTATATACTTATTTACCTAGTATTACAATATTATATTAACTAGTAAATATATCTATTAAAAAAGTTGTCACGCAGTCGCTTCTTTATAGATCCTATACTTGAGTGGATGAGGTCTATACCTATCTGTATTTTATTTATTTAAGACCAACAGCTTATTTACATTTTAGGAACAAAATACTTAATTAATAAAATTAGCCTAAATTAATATTAATAGGTCTATCTTAATAATTTCTAATGAAATGGGCGGATATAAAGTTAAACTAAAGTTATCATCGATGAAAATACAAATACAGACATATAAGTAATATTATATATACATATTTTTATATTAACACTTATACACGCATACACTCACTAATCACTTAAATTATTGATACGAATACCTAAGTTATAAAATGATAGCATAATAGGTACTATAGCTGGATAAGTTTAATTAATTTATTACTTATCATTCTGAGTCAACAACTCAACAATTTGGTGCCTAAATTTGTGTCTAGGGGTGTCTAACCATTTTTCAATGGTTAGACACCCCTAGGCTGAAAAATGATTATCGTAAGTAGTACACAAACGAGGAATAGGCGCATTTTTAGCGTATTGTGTAAATCGGACACCCGACGAGAAAAGTTTAGTATGGCGTGTTCTTTTTCTAGGTATATTGTATTGGATAGCTGAAAGTAAGGCTGGTGCATCTAGGTGACCGCTAATTATATTATACAGTAACATCATGTCCAATAGAGTACGCCTGTCTTCCAGAGGATTAGACTTAAGAAACTATTACAAGACTTACATGCGCGTATAATAAAACTATTTTGTCGATAGTTAGAAGATGTTACAGAAGGTCGGAATAAAGGACTACTACGGAATAAAAGCGGTTGGGACATAAAAGTTTTAAAGTCGAAAAAAAAATTATTACTTCTATTCATTCATACTTTTTTTGGTATTTACTCGTTTTGCTGGGTAAGTCAGTTTAATTTTTACACACTTCACAACTATTGTAACGCCTCATCTTTGGGTTGTAAAGTATGCCAGATCGTTACAAATTTCGTTCTAATTCGCCCAGTAAAGCGTCGTTAAAACGTTCATAAAATAAAAAAATCTATATCATGAAAACTACTGAACTAATTTTAATAAAGCTTATATTGTTCCGTAAGCTGGAAGATATTTTATTTAATAAAAAAAGAAAAAAAATGCAATACGACTTCTAGTTTTCGCGTAATACGTGGTCAAACATACAGTATAGTGTGTGCCAAAATGTGTATGTGTATACACATTTTGGCACACATGTTTATAAGCTGGTATAGACTAACATATACAAAATCTGTGCAATTCCGACAATAATACATATTATATTACATACGAGTACGTCAAATTTATAACTTTTTTTTTTGAAGTCGGTTAAAAAAATACTGAAGAAAAGAGATATTTTTAATTAGAGTCTAGAACTCAGGGATCCATGGTTTTAAAACACTATTGCCATAATTATTATTGTTTAACTCTTGCTTAACATAAGAAGCGGATGTTGGCAACTTGCTATATACTTATAATTACGATTGAAACACTGAAGTTTGGTTAATTTGGCAAAAAGGTTTTTCACCACGGAATGTGCATGTGCATTCCCGTAAACTGCAAATTACACATGAGCAATCGTGAGAGTAATTATAGCTTAAAAAACTGAAAACCCGATTTGAAATTTTTATTATGCAATAGCTTTACCGCGGCAGTCTCCGAGTGCCACACGTCTTTTTTTTTGTAATATCTTGAAAAGCTTAGCTAGGAGTTTAATACATAATACATATTAATACAGTGTAAGTATGTATTTTTTTAAAATATAATGATTCAATAAAGAAACGCAAAAATGGGAACTAACGTATCAATCGATCAAAAAATGAAATACCTAAGGGCAGCAGCGCGCTCAATGCTCCATTAGTTCTCTTATCCGAACAGACCCTAATGCATAATGGACAAAGTCAACTGACTTCGTAAGAACAATTTTCGAACAACTGTATTGAAAACGCATAAACAAGCATTAGTTTAAAAGTAGGAAAGATTGATACAGTACAATATCTTTCCTCGCCATTTTTATTGCGTTCATATTGTCTTTTTCGAAACCAATATATCTTTCAATACCTGGAAGATTCCCGAGCGCTATTTCACACGCCCGACGACAGAACTACATTCTAATACACCGACATCGATTGGAAAACTGGAAACAAAGCTACCTCCACCGCTTCCGAGCGCCTATAAATTTCTCGAAGCAATCGTAACTCCCCGAAGACCTAGTGGTTCGACATAACGAACGCCAGTGTTTTGTCGGCCCGTAGGCGAGCTGCTTTGCATCGGAAAAAATACACCCACCCGAGAATAAATTGAAATTGTCGAAAGGAACGCAATTGGCAAAGGGAAGGTAGTAAAAAGAAGGCCGTGTATGGACGACGGTGGAATTTATTCGCGCTGCGAGGGCGACCTCATCGCTATAGACAAAATAGTTGACGACAATATGCGAATATTGGAACAGTTACACGGACTATGTTTTCGGTGGTATTAAAACTTTCATGGATGAAGATGGACGACTGAAACGCTAAGAAGCATTTTGACGTAATTAGACAAATTGCGATAAAGCTGCCGGTTATTTCCCTAATCCATAAAACATTTTGGGCTAAGTGGAATAACTGTAATAAAGTCGCCAATTTTTGACTAAAGTGCTATTTTAAGCTAACAAGGCTAACTGTAATCATGTAACACAGTTAAGCCGGTTGAAATAACCGGAGGGTTATTTCACCTATTAAGCATTTTCTTATTTCCTTAGAGCTAATAATGATAACGATAATGATAATGATGATAAGTTTCCGGCAGCCTGGTGGTGAGACCATCTGACTTGCAATCCGCAGGTCCTGGGTTCGAATCCCACGGCACGCACCTCTGCCTTTTCGAAGTTATGTGCGTATTGTTGATTGCCGCCAACTTCAAACGGTGAAGGAAAACATCGTGAGGAAACCTACATGTCTGAGAGTTCTCAATGATCTTGAAGATGTGTGAAGTCTGCCAACCCGCACTTGGCCAGCGTGGCAGACTATGGCTTAACCCTTCTCACAATGAGAAGATGGCCCGTTCCCAGCAGTGGGACAGTTTGTACAAACAGGGCTGATAAAAAAAAATGATAACCAGACTAATGGTAATAATTAAAGAGATCTGCCCCTATCAAACCAAATTCCTAATACGGATACAAATACTAATACAGTAATAGTAATTTCAAAGCACATTTTCACGTAATCATCAGTTAAATTCATCATATTTTAGATAAAAATTTGACTCTCAGTCGACAAGACCGCAAGAAGAGCGCGACTGACAGGAAACTGACGTCACATGGTTTACTGCAATGCACCAATGAGTTGATGCTATTCTTAATTTCATTATCTGGTGATATCAATAAAATACCAATCCACCATGTTTGTAATATTTGCAGAGCTAGAGCAAGCGACTTGAGCGTCCGGCTGGGCTCCTCGTGGAAGACGCATGGAGGAGAGATGTATGACGTCAAGGAAAGCTTTGTGCACCCGCGGTACGCTAGCAAGACTAAGGTACCTGTTTATACACTTGTGTTCACATTAAATCACTTGTGTCTGGTTTCTATGTATCATAAAAATATATTTACAAAAAAAAAGTATATATGTATTCTATCAGCCATCTAGTTCCATAGTACAAGCTTTGCTTAGTTTGGGCTAGATGGTGTTGTGTGAAATGTCCACAAATATTTATTTATTTATTTATAAATACTCTCTGCGAACAGTAGACCTCGATCACCAATCTCACAAATATCTCCGAATGAGTTCAGATTCCTTACAATCTGGGGAATTTGTCGCTGCGTTACAACACTTTATAATGATAGAATTAAATATATGAAGAACTTGTAACCAAAAAACTATGGTAAGGCGTTTCTCACACTACGAATAAGCAACCCGGTGTGTGATTTATCCAAACATAAATAAAAAATCACCGATTTTTCACGTTTTCCGTCGGACTGCGCACCGTCACGTCACCTCGCGCGGGAGCAGCGTGAGAATCACCAAAGGCCTATTTTAAAAATACACTGGGGTGCCCAAAACACGCAGCTGTCTCTCTTTCTCACATAACATTTTTAAAGACACAAAATTACGAGGAGAGTTCGATAATCCAGCCAACTTATAAGGTATTGAAAAAACACTTTGCTCAAATGATTTTCATGTTGAAATAAACAAAATCAATATATATGATTTGTAAATGTCATCAGTGTCATCATACACTGATTGTATATCTATAAACATGTTTTTATGCGAAAGAGTGAGATTATCACTCGCTGGAAGCACAAGCGTAACATTAGTAGGGGCTCGTTAAGTGAATGATATTTCAAAATATTTGTAACTGCTGAAGGTGAACGACGTCGGGCTGGTGAGGCTGTACAGCCCGCTGCGGTTCTCCGCCAAGATCCTACCCATCAGGATCGTGGCCAAGAACACCAAGCTGCCTGCTGACGAGGCGGCCATCGTCTCGGGCTGGGGGAAGCTGAAGGTATCTTAAACTACTATAGAGCTTATTTAGGAATACGAATAAGCGATATCCGAAAAGAAGATATTCGTAGACGTCCAAAAATCACCTACATAGCGCAGCGAATTAGTGTGCAGTGGGCAGATCACATATAGCATGTGCGAACGACACTGCCAACATTAACACCAGCACCACCCACTAGTTCTTGTGCGACGCCCATAACCGTAACGTGAAATCCGTTTTATACGTTTTAGAGGTGGCGCTTCAAAGGCAAAGTCTATCTGGGTCGGTTCATAAACAGCAGTCTAATCACAAATGATATTATTTTCAGGAAGGAGGTCCCAGCGCGGTATACTTGCAGTCTTCGACCATAAAGACCATAGCGATGAAGCTGTGCAAGCGGTCAGGGCTCGACAGAAAGGCTATCGATCCATCTTCCATGTTTTGTGCTGGATCGTTCACACATTCTTCACCAGACGCCTGTCAGGTAATCCTGCCTGTTACATATTTGTGACAAAATTCCCAAGAATCAATAAGTCTAGAAGGTATACAAATGGGGATATTATGAACATACGAGTTAACTTATTTTACTTTAAATAAAAATTGCACGACATTTCCATTTTTTTACTTCTCTAAGTAATTTTGTTTAGTTGTTCGACTATTTCCCGTTAACTTGTAAAGCCTACTTAGCCGTGACATTTTGACAGCTTTTTACAATTTCAATTACATCGTACATATTACTATATAGTACTAGTTTTTCACATCTCCAAAGTTAACCGTTTAGCCGGTAGGTTCTAGCAAAACTAAAACAAAACACTTGGTTCTAGCAAAATTATCACTTCAAAGCTTAATATTTGCCAAACGGATTCCTAAACTGAAAGATGTTTATTTATGATACCCAATGTTTTTTCACCTATCCAACGATATCCCTTACAATGGGGTAGATGAAAAAAAATGAAAAAAAAACACATCTCCATTTTACGTGTCCGGAGGATGTTTACCACAATTGTTTTTTTTTTTCAAAATTTTATTCTACGACTATTTCTGCATAACTTATATGCAAATCCATATCAAAATACAGCTCCTAATACTAATATTATTTCAGCAAAGCTGCGGACAGACAGAGACACAGAGGGGCATGGCGAAACTACAAGAGTTTCTTGACACTACGGTTGTTATTAAGGAACCCTAAAAAAAATTGGTTGTCTGTAAAGTCGGTTTACGGACGATAGTTTAACGTGACAACGTACGTCCGCGCGCGAGCTCCGAGAAACGATAATTGAAGCGAGTGACGGTCGGGCGCGGGACTTCCTCAGCCACCGCACGCGGTTGTAACGGGACAAGGAGCGTAACGTAACGGGACAATCAGTCATATTTTTTCGTGCATGCAGCCGGCGTTCATCGATTTATTAGACGTTGTCACGTCAAAATATTTTAATACTTGTTTCTCAAACCAGGGTGACAGTGGTGGTCCAATCGTCCACGACGGCGTCCTTATCGGAGTGGTATCCTGGGGGCTCGGCTGCGCCCGGGGGAACTTCCCCGGGGTCTACACCAGGCTGTCGCAGGAGAGGATCTGGGACTGGGTGCACGAGCACATCTCGCAGAAGTCTGACAATAGCACACTGTGACGTGCTTGTGCCATTTCTGTTCATGTTTGAAGTATATAAACTTTTTTTTTTGTAATTATTTTAGGCTGCCTTTCCTCTGAAATTGGGCGGAGCTTAGTAGTGTATAAATTTACTAATCACAATGGTCGAAATTTTTCGCACGGAGATTTCAAGCATTGTTAGTGGTCAATTCATGCAAGTTAATTTCTTCAAAGCCTCGCTCTGCTTCAGTCGAAACGCAGTCTTTCATTCAACACTATATTTAATAAACCCACTTGTTTTTGAAGTTTTAAGACGGGGAACACTTTGCAGTCAAACTCCTAGTTTTGACTAATAAATAATTTCCAGTTAGTTTAAATAGTAACAACAACATACATACGTAGCAATATAGTAATTTCTTTTATTTACTATAGAATATGGCATAAAAATTTGACAAAGTGCATATTCGGACATTGGAACCTGAAATAAAAGGGTAGAAACTAAATAAGAATAATTTGTCAAAAGGAATAGACGTAGTTTGTGACGTCACAGCGTTCTCCGCTGTTCTCCAACATGAAACTTTTAATAATGCTTAGAAAACAAAAAAATCTTGAACCACTTAAAATAATTTCATCATCATCATCTCTGCCGGAGATTCTTCGATCATAAACGTATGCTGCGCCCCATTAATTTAAATTCTTGCCAAAACTCTTCGTTCTACGAGTAGGTATATCACAGTCATACTAATGTAATATTTATCTATTATGTAAATCTTTAAATAAGTTTGATATATATCTCTAATTTGCTTGTTAAGTACATTAGTTAATCTTGGTGTTATTCCTATTTATTAGCTATTATAATTAATTTAAATTGATCTGATGGTATCAATTAATTGAAGCTGATAATTACAGTATCGATAGTGTGAATATCAACTTAAATTAAGTTATTTTAGTTTTTAATCTGTATTTCCGGCAGCCTAGTCGGGAGACCGTTCGACTTGCGTTCCGCAGGTCCAGGGTGCGAATTCCCGCGGCACGCACTTCTGTCTTTTCGAAGTTAAGTGCGTATTGTCGATTGCCGCCAACTTCAAACGGTGAAGGAAAACATCGTGAGGAAACCTACATGTCTGAGAGTTCTCAATGATCTTGAAAGATGTGTGAAGTCTGCCAACTCGCACTTGGCCAGCGTGGTAGACTATGGCCTTACCCTTCTTACAATGAGAAGATGGCCCACGACGCCATGGACGCCATGGCGCGCGATGGACGGATGGTCCCACAGCTGGCTGTGGGACAGTTTGTACAAACAGGACTGATATAAAAAACTGTATTTATTTTGGGGCTTAAGTCGCTATGCGATTATGTCAGCCAAGTTATATTAGTTTAAAAAATCGGCCAAGTGCGAGTCGGACTCGCGCACGAAGGGTTCCGTACTATCATCTATAATAGAAAATCGTATAAAATAACGAGAAATCAACGAAATTCCAAGTAGTAAATTGCAAACTTATAGGTAGGTTTTCGATACACATCCGGGCAGCATGACGACGCTCGCGCGAATACGCGCGGTTATGGCTCGCTCCGTGATGTTACCTCCCCCGCTACCCGCGCGGCCGTTGCTTAGCAACCGCCTCGCGCTCGCGCCACCACCACACCGCGGCGCGGCGCTCGCACCGAGTTTAGATGCACGGATTATTTTCATTTTGTGAGTTTTTATGTATTAGATTAGGTATTTATTTTTATAGTTAATATATTTCTAAATATTTACTTACAAATATTCAAGTTTCTACCTGTTAATTAATATCGAGTAAAAATTGCTTAAAAATTACGTTTATTGTATGGGAATACAACAAACGTAATTAAACGGGAATACCCTTTAATATTTACTTTATTGTTATTTAATTATTTATTTTGAAAGGTAATATACAAGTAAATATTCTCTGAAAATTTGAAGCGTCTACCTGTTACCGTTTTTAATATTGAGCAAAAAAATACGAAAAAAACACGTTTATTGTATGGGGACCCTTATTTTTTTTTTTTTTTTTAATTTTTAGTATTTGTTGTTATAGCGGCAACGGAAATACATCATTTGTGAAAATTTCAGCTTTCTAGCTATCACGGTTTATGAGATACAGCCTGGAGACAGACAGACAGACAGACAGACAGACAGACAGACAGACAGCGAAGTCTTAGTAATAGGGTCCCGTTTTTACCCTTTGGGTACGGAACCCTAAAAATGATAATTTTTGAGACTTGTAACATTAAATGTTTATTTCTCAGGCAAAAAAAGCATTATTTATGGTCAATAAATATTCCTTTCCCAATTCTGATTTTCAATAATTTCGTCATAATAGCCAAGATTTAGTTTGACCCTATATTGTACAACAGTTTCATTAGCCATTCACGTACCCAGTTTTTTTTTTGTTTTTAAATAGGTAGGTATCTATCGGCGGCGTCGTGTGGCGGGTCGCCCTCTTCCCTAACATATGGTTGAGGAGGGCGATGGCTGGCACATGCGTCATACTCGTGATCGGGTGCTGCTTGCGGGTCGCTGGTTTGCTCGTGGTATGCACGCAACATAGTAATAAGTACTTAAATTAAAATAAAATAATTTTCCCGTAACTACTAGATGACGTCTTCAAGTCAAAAATCCCGCAAAGCCTGAAGACCAAGGTATACAACCAATGTGTTTTGCCTATTCTCACATACGGTGCTGAAACATGGACCCATACGAAAGAGACCACGCATAAGATCCAAGTGGCACAAAGAGCCATGGAAAGGGCCATGTTGGGCATTTCTCTTGTAGACCGCATAACAAACGTAGAAATTCGACGACGAACGAAGGTCGAAGACGTAGTTAGGCGGATTACAAGACTCAAGTGGAGGTGGGCGGGACACTTGGTCAGAAGGGAAGACGGACGGTGGACTAAAGCAGTCACAGAATGGTGGCCGCGAGACGGAAAGCGAACACCTGGCAGACCTCTGACTCGATGGTCAGATGACATCGACAAGGCAGTGGGAAGACAGTGGATGAGACTGGCACGAGACCGGAAAGAATGGCGCGCTAAAGAGGAGACCTATACTCAGCAGTGCAGACAATGGTTGATGATGAACTATAATTAGTAAACAATAGTTTGTAATTATGACAAAGGTAACGGACCCTGGTGTCTGTGGAGATAAAAATTAAATAAAAAAATAAAAAATTGGTATCTTGGTGTTGTTGCCTTCGGTTTCACTGATTGGGTCAACCGCTTAACCCGAGAGACTACTTATCAACTGTTTGGGCTAGGCACAGATCTTAGAAAACCTGTGAGTTTGGTATGATAGTGCCATGTCAATGTTTCACGGTATTATAAAATCACCTGCTTTGCTAGTCCAACAAAAGGAAGGGTAGCTGGACCGATTTATAGATAGTATATATCTTTTTTTTTTTTATTTATCTGGCCAAACTTTGGAAGAAGTATGTATTTGTGTTTGTAACAAAATTATAATTTGTAGATTTATATTTTATTTCTTTTTTAACCGTGGATCCAAAAAGGAGTTTTAAGTTTGAATTGTGTATCTGTTTATGTGTCTATCTGTCTGTAGCATTGTACCTCTCAAACGGATGTACCGATTTTAATCTAGTTTTTTGATTGAAAGAGGTTATGTTAGCTAAAAACACCCTCGGTGAAATCATCGGGAGTGTTTTCAGCTATGTTTAATCAAAATCGGTTAAATACTTTAAGTCAAGCTATACTAATGTTTCCGGCAGCCTAGTGGTGAGACCGTCTGACTTGCTATCCGCAGGTCCTGGGTTCGAATCCCACGGCACGCACTTCTGTCTTTTCGAAGTTATGTTCGTATTGTTGATTGCCGCCAACTTCAAAACGGTGAAGGAAAACATCGTGAGGATACCTACATGTCTGAGAGTTCTCAATGATCTTGAAGATGTGTGAAGTCTGCCAACCCGCACTTGGCCAGCGTGGCAGACTATGGCCTAACCCTTCTCACAATGAGAAGATGGCCCGTTCCCAGTAGTGGGACAGTTTGTATTAACAGGGCTTATAAAAAAAAATACTAATGTTATTTTAAAAAATATGTTTAAATAGGGAAAATGACGTTTTCACACATTTTCTAAATAAAAATTACAAATCACTCAAAGTAGGCATGAGTGATTTGTAATTTTTATTTAGAAAATGTGTGAAAACGTCATTTTCCCTATTTAAACAGGCAGATATGTCTATAAAAGGAAATGTTAATAGAAATAAAGATCTAGATGTTTATCATTTAATATATTTTTGTACTTATAGCAAAGATAAATATCAGATAAATTAATATCAGATTATCATAATTAGTAATTATTGTAATACTTCGTTTAGTAGTTCTAACAATAAAAAAAAGTCCTAATGCTATTTAATTAGCAAAATAACATTAATTTACATTTTATATAACACAGATATTAAATAACATTAAGTAATGATCGCCCAGAGGTCGAAATTAGACCATGTTACATTTAACACGTTATATGAATTAATCATCATAATATTATATTATAGAAGAAGTGGTGCAAAATTTATATTATTATGAAATAATATTATGTTAAATGTAATCACTGTCAAATCTCACACTTCTCAGTGCACAAAATATTCTTAAAAAGTATTCGAAGTTTTTGCTAAAAGTGGGGATAATTGTAATGATCATGATAAAATTAGCCTACGTACCTCTCCAGGTCAAATTTCATAACGATTGGTTCAGTTGTTTAGCCGTGAAAAGCTAACAAACAGAAAGAGACAGAAATAGTTTCTTTCACTTTTTTAGTATTACAATTATAAAGGATAGGTTAAGATCAACTAAATAAAATAAACTTATAACCTGCGATCACAATATCCATCCACGTTAATTTTGATTTCTTTTTATTATATTCAGAAACAACGAACATATCTTAGGGGTTATTGTACCTATCAAAAACTTTTATTAGGAAACAAAACATTTTGTATGGAATAGCTGATCTTTTTTGTGATTTTCAGTTGGTTAATAAGTCATCGTACTTTATAAGTTAACAATATCATCATGTAGATAAATGTAATGACACCCGTAATATATCCGACGTTTATGTTACACCCCGATCAACGAACCGCGCGGTATAACCTTCATGCAGTCCATCCACTTTCCAAAAGACTAAACGCCTAATTTTAGAATTGCTATGCTTTGATATTCCGCAATTCAATCAGTATTTAACTGTATAATTGTTTATGATATTCTGCAATTCAATTATGTAATTTCTATTTGCCACTCATTTGTATTCTGCAGTTCAGTCTATGTACCTGTTAACTTCTTTTTGACAAACGCAGCTCAATCAATTTTGTTTCTATTAATTATTTCTTGATATTATGAAGTTGATTCAATGGCATTTCTATTTACTACTCCTGGATGTTCTGCAGTTCAATCAAATTAATTTCTATTTAATACTCCCTGGTGTTCTGCATTTCAATCAATGTAATTTCTATCTAATACTCCTTAGTTTTCTGCAATTCAATCACTGTAAATTCTATTTCTTTTTTATTCTTCTCTTTAGTGTTCTGCAGTTCAGTGCTGTTTAGTGAAATCAATGCTGTTTCTATTTACTGTTATATGTGTTTTTTGTCACAATAATGAGTTTTACTTTATGTTCGACAGTTCACGAAAGATAGTTAATCATTATTCTCTGTTTTATTGATGTTTTGTGGCTTAAGTAGCATTAAATTAACTTAAAGATTAAATTTAAAGATTTCTCTTTGTTCTATGGTTCAGTAATTGTCACTTCTTCACTGCTTGCTTACATTCTACGATTTCGTTTGGTTGGTAAAAAAATGAAGAGGATCCTTTTCATATCTTGCATAGAGTTCTTTTTTGAATTTTACAAACTTAAAATAATTTTTAGAGGTTTGTTTAGAACGCCATTTAGGCCGAGTTTTGATCGACTGGAGCCCCCAGTGAATCGTGAAGATTGGAGAGAGAATCTTGAATTTATACCCGACTAGAAACATTTCGTACACCTTAAAAAAAGAAATAAAGAATTATTATCGTAATAGCTTACGATATCGTTATAATCATCATCATCATCATCTCAGCCATAAGAAGTCCACTGTTGGACATAGGCCTCCCCCATGGATTTCCAAAAAGACCGATTGGAAGCGGCTTGCATCCAGCGTCTTCCCGCCACTTGTATCGTTATAATATTATTATCTATTTATTAATTTTAGAAAATTTAACATCGGCATTTTGTAGCGCCTTACGCAACACATCTACTGAGTAAAAAGCTGTGAGATATGGACAGACAAACAGGCGGACATTACAAATTTATAATGGATCCTCGTAAGTACTACGGATCTCTTAAAAGCACATACAAAGAATTTTCAATTACTCATGTCTTGAATGGAAGTTTAAAATTCATCATTCATCAAGTTGGCCATAGATGGACAAGGAAGACATAGATGTCTTCCTTCTAAGCTGAAAGACGTAAGGTTCGATCCCCACCCATGACAAGCATTCGTGTGATAAACACAAATATTTGTTTTGTTTCTGAGTACGTATTTCTATGTATCTTAAATATGTATTTATAAAAAAAAAAGTATCTCATTATAAAAGTGTCCCCATGTGTTCAAGCTTTGCGGCTGAGATGATGATGATATCATCATGATGATGATGATGATGATGATATAAATTTAAAATGTTTGGTGCTAACCTGAGTGTTCCTGGTAAACCCGTACCCCACAAAGCGCTCATCGTGAGGTGGTACAGTATCAGGAGCCACATAGAAGGGCTCGTACGCGAGCTCGAAGTTGGTGACGTCGTGGCTGATGTGAGTCAAGGTGCTTTCGTTCTTGTCACTGGCTTCCCACCTTCAAACACAAGATTAAACACTAAATCTTCCACCAATAAATTCTTGTCATATGCCTTCGAGTGGCTACTAAATTTTGGCATTAGAATTAACCTTGCATGGAATGCGATGTTGTACGATAATCAATGTTTTCAAACGATGCTTAGTAATGCGGTATAAAGAAACTCAACGCGGAAAAATAATATGATTTGAGATAACACAATAGGTAACAGCGTCCCATTAAATAAATAAGGTGAGCTGCAGTGGGTAGGCTTGAAGGACCCTTCACCACATACACACTTAGACCAAAACTTACAAGCTCAAATTTGAAGCCAGCTGATTGCGTCTAAATACTTTTTTGTGAAACGGCACCGCCAGTTTCTTTTTCGCCAGCTTCAACAGTTCCGACTTGTTAGAGGGAAATTTGGCACTCCAGTCCAATTCGTAGGTTGGTATCACGTACGCACACTTCTTACATACTTCTTTTGATGATAGGAACTACAAGAAAAACATTATTCATTGTTTGTAATTGAGCATAGCAAAGACATGTTTATAATATATATACGTTCTATTAAAAAGTCTTATACCTGCTCCAAAGCTTCGGCCATGTCTTTTGATGGCACAATATCTACGTCCACCATATAAACGTACTGTGTTTGACAATTTTTGCGAGCCAAATTTCTCATAAGATTTTGAGGGTAAGGATGACTTGCACTCCATGCATCAGTTTCGTTTGTTCTTTTCTTCAAAAATGAGGGCTTTTCACTGCAGTTTTGAGCCCAATCCATCTTTGTCTCAAGTATTGCCATCCCATACGATGGTGTGGTGACGTGTAATGCCAATTTATTATAAGTTTCAGGCTGACATCTTAATAACCACATCACAAACGCTCGCAGAAACGTCATTTCATCTTCAACTACGAAAACGGTCAAGGATATCGGTCCAGCCCAGTGCGATGCTGTATTTAAAATCTCTTTTAAGCTGTCCATGGAACACTGTGTAGCGAGACAGACTTTGTTTGTTGCCGAAATTTCAGGGTATAAATCTCCCATGGCTGCGTAATCGAAGGTTTTGAAGGTGCGGGAAGAATCCCAGCGTCCGAGACGGAGGTCCAATCTGGAGAGTGGGTCATCGTCGGATACATTGAAAGAAGTTTCAAGACAAGGAGGCGTACTGGAGGTTGAGATATTTTGAAACAGAACGACAGGTTTTTGTAGAACCGGCGTATCCGTTGTTATACTGTAAGTCACCAGGACAAATACAACCGCTGTCCCGACGCACCATAGGTAGCGCCCACGCTTGATACACCAGTTCCACTGTGCCAACATTAACAATTTTTAAATTACATTACAGTACACATTCCAACGGTGTCGAATCAAATGATTGAATTGGGAATATTTGTAGTTGTTAAACAATTCGGATAGAGATAACCAAGCTGACGATTAGATAACACCGACCATAATCAGCAGTTGTTGGAAATCTAGATTTCAATGTTAATTTATTAGGTCTAATTGATATCATTAAACGGGTTCTTTCTGATTCGACCTACAGGTCGAACACGTCAAAACGTGATCGATCTGTAGGTTGAATTGAGGAACGTCTTTTTACTTGACTGCTTAAGAAGGAGGGTTATATTTTTAGAGTGGCTTGACCGATTTTTATGTGCAAAATATCGTTAGATTCGTCTTCACTTCCAGAGTATCGTA
Source organism: Lycia hirtaria (assembly GCA_947563715.1). Taxonomy (NCBI): domain Eukaryota; kingdom Metazoa; phylum Arthropoda; class Insecta; order Lepidoptera; family Geometridae; genus Lycia; species Lycia hirtaria. Next base: position 25,355,323 of record OX387381.1, on the reverse strand, counting down.
GGCTATATTCTTTATAACAATTCTAGCAAAAATAAATATAAAACTTTTTTCGTAACCTCCAACGAACTTTTTCGTAATAAACAACTAATTTTACTAGAATTATTCTAAATAATGCGTAATTATAATTTTTATATCTATTTTAACGCTAAATAGGAGACCTATACTCAGCAGTGAGTGGACAATGGATGATGATGATGATAGCAATTTTACGCATACTTTCACTCAAAAACGTACACTCAACAGCGTATCAAGCGTAACGAAATCGTGTTAGATCGCAAAAGCTGCTTTTCTGCAGTCGGGTATTTAGTTTTTCTTTTAATATACTTGTTTGAATTGCATTTTTCGCTTATTGGCGTGATTCATGGTAGCCACTTTTCGAATACCTAGGTCAATTCGATCTCAAGTATTACATCGTCGGACATGTACGGACGTTTCGTGCAAAACCTGCAAGTGGTGTGCTCGGCTTCGCCCAGGCCCTTAAAATTTAGATTTTTGTTGAGTTTGTAGTATCCACTTAGGGTTCTAACCAGAATTTTAAGAAGAGTTCGGGTCCTATCGGTGGACTTTCCGCACCAACTCTTGCAAGTTTATCACAAACCTCGTTGCCGCTAATGCTGCAGTGCCCGGGAATCCAGGCTAGCGCTACCGAGTTGATCGAGCCTAGGTTGTTTAGGTGGGCACATTCTAGACTGAGTCCTAGTCCATGCTGCCGGTATGTACTATATACTCCCAGGCAATATCTAGCACTGACGGTTTTATTTTAAGCAGCATTGCTAGGATGATATCCATGCCCTTCTGTAGAAGAGCCGAAATGGAAAAATATCATTATAGTGTTAAAACTGAAACGACCTAATTAAAAATTCCTTTTTTTATTTGTGTGTATGTTTTATTTTCTTTGTAGTATGTTTTTTGTTGCAATAAATTTACATCTAGGTATATATGTATTATGTATTTCTAGAAATTATATACTTTAAAACAAAAAAGTTATTTTTCAAATCTTTTTAGAAATGGCATGCAGCTATGCAGTAACGAACTTAAAAATATACAACCGAATTGTTAACCTCCTTCTTTTAGAAGTCTGTAAAAAGAGCTCTTGAGCTCTTGGCACTGTATGTAGTAAATCAAAATTAACAACGAAGGGCGAAATATGCAATTCAAGACGTTCCTCAATTCGACCTACAGGTCAAACACGTCATAGGTCGAATCAAAAAGGACCCATTAAAACTTATCTTAAAAACCTATTAGTGTTTTTCTTTCCAGCATTGTTCTTTCCAGCATTGAACAGGAAGGCCCCATTAAAACTTATCTATTTTTGTTTTTAGCAGTGTAAATAAATTACCGATGCTATCACAGGAAAGAGAGTGCAATGTTATCTATCTATACTTAAAATAAAACTGTGACAGATCTTTATGTAGATACATTACTTAAATATTTTAGAAAAACTTTGATTGGAGGATGCATTAATATCGATACAGAAACCAAAACAGTATTTTTTAAAGTTGTGTCTGTCTGTCTGTGCGTTGTTCCCGATGTACGAAACTGGATGGATTTTAAAGAAATTAGATTTTTGACGATTATTTTTTACTTAAAGTCAAAGAGATTCCAAAAATCACTCCTTAAAGTATATAGAAAAGTCTTGCATACTGTTAACTGACTTATAAAAAGGAGGAGGTGATCATTCGTGAACCAATTTTTGTTTCATAAATCGTTGTATAGAAATATATATGTATATAAAGCTACCGATGTGCTCCCTTATTCATTTTATAAACTTACACTTACTTATTTAAACAGTTGTATGTACAATATGTAAGTACATACTTCTAGTAGATAAATATAATCGCTATCGTATTTGATAACAATGATAACGGAAATAAAATAAGTGTAACAAAATTAGGATAACACCTGTGCATATAGAATGAATGAAGTAGCGATTTTCAAAAATTTATCTGAGCGCCTGATCGATGCGACGCGTGACCAAAATACTGGCGCGTATCTGGCCCAACGCTTAAGCATTGCCATTCAACGTGGCAATGCGGGTAGCATGCTGGATACACTGCCAACTGGTCGTGGATTTGAGCATCTGGATTATCTGTAGACCTTTATCGGTATGGGGTAATCGATATGATTTTGTGTAGTAGTTTAATTAGTTGAGTCTGTATATTGTTGTGTTGTAGTTAATAAATAAAAAATGAAGTAGCTGTGCCGCCGATAACAAATAACGCCTAACCTTATTGAAGATGACAGGTTAACATAAGTTCAACATTCGTTTTGAAAAGGAAACAAAACTCATTCTTTTTGGCGGTGAAAATAAGAAGTCTTCTTCTTCTTTTTTGTATTGGACCCGCATTAAAGCATTTGCCAGTGTCAAGTATTAGGATTTTTTCAAGTTTCTTGAATAAAATAAGTTATAAATGTTCTAGTCACACTCTAAGTCACGTATACAGTCAATTTTTAAGTCGAGTCCTGTTTCAGTTTAGTGGTGGCGACTTTACTAGAAGCTTCTATGGAGTTTTGCCGACAACGTAAAATCACACGTTTTACTGCTTTATTTCACTTGCCCACACTCATGCACTTTATCGAACACTTAATAAATAAAATACCACCATTTTATAGCATTAATGTTCAAAATAACACAAGTTTAGGAAAATAAAACAAAACAAACAACACGTTACTAAGACGTTCCCGCCAAAACTCCATAAGAAGTCTTGCGGACGCTGAGTTTGACGAGATTTTCGTCACATTCTCTTTTTTTTAACTCAGTACCGAATATTTCTATAATTCTATAATAATATAAAACCTGCGTACCAAGTTTTTAAAGATTGGTTAAGAAATACGATCCATACGCGAGAACAAATGCAGAGACCTTTGTTTGCTTAGCTTACTCATTCAATTAAATGATAACTGACTTCAATTCCACATTTTTTTTTAATTTTTTTTATTTAACAACACAACATTTACATTATAAATTGGCTTATAAGGTACCTAAAAACTAAAGTTAGTTTGTACTGGTACCTTCATTCGCAGCGCGCTGACACTTGTAACTGTTTCCAACACTATCGCTATTCTATTTACATATATTTATATTCAGCAAAGTTAATTACATTTACTTACGTTCAATGAGTATGAGCAAGCATCGATTCAACGAAGTACCCACAAATTTAAAATGTTCCGTCCGGGTTATTCGGATTCGAGCGCTCGCCCGTCGTACATAACCGGTTCTAGTAAGCTGCGGCGTAAACAACTTCTACAGGCTGTTCTTTTTTAACGATTTAAGTAATGCACATATCCTTTACCAATCTCATACACATATACTATACATACATACACACACACACACACTCACACATTTACACATGTATCTACATACATGCATATACTATACCTACACGTACACACACATATGTTTTTAATATTTTTATTAAATATAACTATTTAGGTTTTAGCTTTTAGCCCATCATAGAAATAATTTTTATAAATACGTTTGTATTTTTTATCGTTTATTTTGTCTCTTACGCTTTTTGGTATTCCGTTTATTAAAGTAGGAACTAGGAAAGCTTCAAATTCAATTTCATTGCTTTCAAATAAAGAAAAAACTTCTACCTCTAAAGGAAAACTTATACCTATAGGTATTTTTACTCCTCCTGGATTGCAATGGAATTTTCACAGTAGCTTATAACATGAATACATGTAACTTATCTGAAAAATAACAGATTCCTGTGGTAAAATAAAATTACCCTCGCAATATTCATGCGCATTATTGTAAGAAAAGTGGGTTCATTTATGTATCTGAAAATAATTCGCACTTGCTTCTCTTACGCATAGTTTTATACTGTCTTCATTACGTAATATCGTTATAATAATTATACATACCTATACATACATCATACAAGAACAATCACAATTCATGTATATTCCAAGTGTTCGCTTCGTTCGTACACCGTTTTATACTAAAAATGTTCTTACACCTTGTTACAATATAGATGTACATCTTAAGATCTTAATCATACAATCTGAAGTTATTATAATAATTAAATATTACAGCATTTACATATATATATATATATATATATATATTCTGTGACGGGCTTTATTTATGAAAATGAGAACAATGTCACCTATATTATGTCCACCGTTAACAATCTTTATTATTTCTGTTAACTTATTTAATGACACATGCATTTATGCAGTACAACCAATGTAATTTCTAACCATTAATATCTTGAAGTTCAATGAATGTCATTTCTATTTACATCTCCATGACTTTCTGCGATTCAATAATGGCATTTCTATTTTCGACTTCTTGATATTCTGCAATTATGTTCTTCCTATTTACTACTCCTTGATATTCTACAGTTGAATCAATGTTATTTCTATTTACGACTCTGTGATGTTCTGCAGTTCAATCAATATAATTTCTATTCACTACGCCTTGATATTTTGCAGTTCAATCAATTTAATTTCTGTTAACTACTCCTTGATGTTTTCCAGTTGAATCAATATCATTTCTAATAATTACTCCTTAATATTCTGACATTCAATCAGAGCCGTTTCTATTTACTGCTCTTTGCTCTTCTACAGTTCGCTTAATGTTATGCTATGTTATGCTTATTTCTTAAACATTCTTATTAATTTAATTTGTTATTCGTTTGTAATATATGTGTTTGTAAATAATTTATTGGATCCGGCATTACTTTTGGGAAGTTCATAGGTATTCAAAAGATTAAATTGAATTTATATATCTAATGTGTTCCCACTTAAAGAACACATCCTCCAAGCAGAAACACACTAGATATATAAGTTATATTTAAGTTTATTGAATGTGTTTTGTCAGAAAAAAAAATTGTCTACTTTGATAAAGATTGTCTATATATTTTTCTTTATTTACGACAGCTCAATCAATGTTCAGTAGTTCAATGGGTTGAATTATCTTTGGTTCAGTGTGTCACTTCTTTACTTCTCCTATACATTTTACAGTTCAGTTTTGTTGGTAAAAAAATGAAGAGGATCCTTACCATATAGTTCTTTTTTGAAAATTATAAACTTCTTATAGTTTTTAGAGCTTTGTTTAAAACGCCATGGAGGCCGAGTTTTAATCGACTGGAGCCCCCAATGAATCGTGAAGATTGGAGAGAAAAATTGGTACCCGAGTAGAAACATTTCGTACACCTTAAAATAGAATTAATAATTACGTTTCACTTACTAGTTCTCGATTTGTCTGTTTTATAGACAGTGCTTAATGTCATTTTATCAAAGTCAGTGCAAGGTATTGTGGAAATAGGCTACTAGACTGATCATGTGCCGGTTGTTAACTCTGAGATCTATAAAAAGGTACTACTCAAATAAGTGAAGCAAGATGTAGCTTGCTTGTTTTTTATTACAGTTAATGCACTTGCAATTTACAAAACTAACTAAATTGCATGTTTTTCGTAATGTGATTCTTCACAGATTGATGCTAAAAGCAATCAACAAACAGAAAAGGTTTATTTAAAACCAAAATACTATTAGTAGAATTTATTCTGCTAGATATATAAAAGGCATATATAGAAATATTGCTGTCCCTCATGTACGAATGGCTGTTGTAATGCTATCTCCCATATAATTATATATGTATTCTATGAGCCATCGAGTTCCATAGTACAAACTTTGCTTAGTTTGGGCTAGATGGTGTTGTGTGAAATGTCCACAAATATTTATTTATTTATGTGTACCAGTTTATGCAATAAATATTTTTGATTTGATTTGATTTCTAAGCCATAGGTTCTATCTCCACCAAGGCAAACATTTATGTGATGAACATGGATGTTCGTTGTGTGTCTGGTTTTATGTTTATTATGAATTTAATTAACACCTGGTTCCCGTAGCAGAAGCTTTTGCTTATTTGGGGTCTAGATATTCTTATATTTTCATACAAGAAACCACTAATAATATTTATTAAAATTAAAAAAAAAACCAGATAGAAGGGCTCATACGCTAGCTCGAAGTTGGTGACGTCGTGGCTGATGTGAGTCAAGTTGTTTTCGTGCCCGCGCGTGTATTTCCACCTTCAAACACAAGATACGGTTTAAGATATTTTATTTCACTTCGAATATAAATTCACTTAACATGAAATTAGCTAGTTATAATAATATTGTAACACAATAGCTACAGGCGAGCAGGCAGATAGGTATGTAAAATAGCAAGCGTAACAAATCACTCAGCACTCATTACGTGTTGCGTACGTTATTTACAAATTGATAGCTGTAGTTTTATTATTGGCTTATTTAATTTATTTTAGCAAAGATTTTTTTGCTTTAATTTTTTTAATGAAATTAGAGCGATTCGTCATTTATTTTATTTAGTTTTACTTAGGGACTTGTTTAATAAAAAATATTTAAGATTTCTTTTGAAGAGTGAAAGTGATTGTATGTCTTTTGGTAGCTTGTATATAGATTTTTCATATTTTTGACTTTTTATTCTGTAATAATAGTTTTTTTTTGGAATGTCAATTTTTTAAATTACTCGGTGAGCCCACTTCCAGTATTGCATGCCTGCTGGAGAGGCAAGTCTGTATAGGGATAATCTAGAATTATTATAATTCGCTATTAAGATCCTTAATGTACCTACAAACTGCAATAAAATTATTTGTATTTGTATTTGAGCTCCTTCATATTAAAAATTTTTGAAACCAGTTTTTAGTTCTAGGTCTTTTCATTTTATAGTAAAAGTAATTGATGTATGTATGTTTTGTTTCAAAATATTTCTTACAAGTATGCATGTATTGTATTTATACATTTGATCTAATGTCATCAATTTGTTTTTTTTTTATATACTGTAGTTGTAGGAGTTAAATAATTTAAATGGAAAAGTAATTTAACTAGTTTGTTTTACGTTCTTTGGAGCTTATCTAAATTCGTTTTGGCGGTTGATCCCCATACCTACTTCTATAGCAAGTGAGACTTTACAAATGAGTTATTTATAAGGTAACGAACAGATTTAGGATAGCAACGAACATTGTTCCGGAGAATACCAAGGATGGAAGAAAGTTTGAGCGAATTTTACTTATGTGAGGTTTCCATCTAAGGTGCGTATGAAGTATAAGTCCGAGATATTTTTCTGATTCTACTTTGCTTAATGGTTCATTATTAATATATAGCGGTGTCAGATCACCTATTACTTTGTTTTTAACCCTGAATATCATGTAATTTGTTTTTGATATGCTTATAGTTAGTAGGTTATACATAAACCAGTCACTTAAGGTATTGAGATCATTTTGAGCATGATTAGTTACTGCTTGCATATCATCGCCAAAGTAAAATAAACAGGGGGGCAATTCAGTTATTCAAAACCGATCCGTAACTGAACCTTGTGCGAAGCATTTCCTGTCGGTTGCTATCAATTTTTGATTTAGTAACGAGCGAAGGACGTGTTACGTTTCATCAAATGTGTCAATTGTATGACATAAAAGTGACTGAATCAAAAAAACTATGGCGGCCGACGGGAAACGCTCCACATGTGGTTCGGCTATGGAGCGGTCTTGAATAATTGAATTGGGCCCCAGGTGTCGTCAGCGTACAGTGTGACGTCACCGGTCAAATTAAGTTCGCTGATACTATTAATATAGATTAAACACTCTATGGCGTCCTTTAAGTAACAAAACAAAGCAATTCGTAATCGTACAATTATTCATTATAAGCTCAACTTAATAAAAAATACACACTTTAAACTTACGCTCAAATCTGTCTAATATTATGTACGTATATCCCGTCTTACTTATGAACGCTGATTAAACTTATGTTTTGTTCCGTTTTCGCACGTGACAGTTCCCATCTGACAGAAAATGACAAGTACTTATTCAGTGATTAAGATTTTAACATGCGCTTATAAATAAGACGGATCGTGCTCAGGTCGTTAAATCGAACATTTTATAAAATAACTGACTGCTTCGTATTATGTTGTAGATCCTGCCAATCGTCTTCATTATAGTCAATTTAAAATAATTCACTGATAAACCAAGCAACAGGAATTTAAAAGTTTAACACAGAGATATTTGTGTACCTATTGTTGTATAATCCGCAGGTCCTGGGTTCGAATCCCGCGGCACGTACCTCTATCTTTTCGAAGTTATGTGCGTATTGTTGATTGTCGCCAACTTCAAACGGTGAAGGAAAACATCGTGAGGAAACCTACATGTCTGAGAGTTCTCAATGATCTTGAAGATGTGTGAAGTCTGCCAACCCGCTCTTGGCCAGCGTGGCAAACTATGGCCTAACCCTTCTCACAATGAGAAGATGGCCCGTTCCCAGCAGTGGGACAGTTTGTACAAACAGGGCAGATAAAAAAAAATATAAATAAATGTAATAAACAATTAACCAGCAACTTCGTTAAATTAATAAGACTTTTAGTTACATTCAAGTTAGGATAATAATTAAACTGGTGTTGGAGCACATGCAATATTATCGTATCCCCTTTATATAGTACCGGGGATTTCAGTTAATCAAGAACGAATGTGTCAATAGTATGACATAAAAGTGACTGAATAAAAAAAATACGGCCCACGAGAAACGGTTCACGTATGGTTCAGTTACAGAGCGGTTTTGATTAACTGAATTGCCTAGTTAAAATATATACATTAAAGTACACTCAGACGTTTTATATGTCACACAATAAAATAAGGTTCTACAATAAACAGTATTGTTACTAGTAAAAATAGTACATTAAAGTATAGGTACAACTAGTTATTATAAATTAAAATTGAAAAAAGTGCAGTGAAATAACGCTTCTTTGTTTAGTATTTTTGAAAATAATAAGTTTCTAATAGTTCTATTTTGAATCTAAATTAACTATACTTGCTATGGCACCCAATATCGATAATAAAATAATTATTAACGATTTGACTCTTGACATTTGAACAGATTCCAATGTATTAAAATGTTAGTAGTTCAACCGTTGAACGTTGAGAATTGAATGACATGGTCGGTCACTGGCCAATAATGATTTAACAATTATTTCATGAAATGTTCAATGTTCAATTCCACGATTTGGGCAAAACGAGTATATTACCTGAATCAATATTAGAATTTCTTGTTTTTGATATATAACAGTTGTGGTTTTTTGCTGAAGAAACCAAGAGGATCCCTTCCATACCTCACGTAGAGTTCCTTCTTGAATATTAAGAACTTTTTATAATTTCTACTTATTTGTTTAGTACGCCATTGAGGTCGAGTTTTTATTGACTGTAGACCCCAGTGGATCGTGAAGATCGGGGAGAGAACTTTAAACTTGTATCCGACTAGGAACATTTCATACGCCTGAAAAATAAATTAAAGTAGCCTTCAATACATTACATAAACAAACGCGCATAGATTTTCATTTGTAAATCCCCGCGAACATCTTTAAAGTCGAGATTAAAGCGCGCAGCTATCTCTCTCGCGCATCACAACATTATAAACATATAGTTGGGATATTAGAATAGTAAGAGGAGATTTTGTTTATTTAGATTTTAAAAACAATTTAAAAACAGTTTAAAAACATTTAAAAAAACAGTTTAAATCAGAATCATTTATACTGGCGACGAAATTAGAAAAACCATATATTTTCTAATTCCACAGCCAATTGAAAAGATATCGAAGATAAACTTGTTTTAAATATATCTCCCATCTAAATAAATAAATTCCCCTCTAATTTACTAATATCCCAATTCAATGATTTTATATGTTTAAAAAGGTTATGATCATAGAGGACATAGAGTAACTTATAAACGGGTTATGATGTGAGAGAGAGATAGCTGCGTTGTAGGTCTACCGGTAAAAGTAATGCGCTCGGAGTCCGATTTTTTTGTGTTTTTGCAATATATTAATTTCAAAGCGGAAGTTGCAAAATTGTTGAATCAACAATTGTCCAGGGAACGTTATTATGAAGAGATTTTAAATGACGAGCCATAAATTGCGGTTACAAATATTACAAAAAATTAGAAAATACAACCTTAACATTGGTGTTTAAGTTACCTGCGTATTTCTGGTGAACCCATACCCCATGAAGCGTTCGTCGTAAGGTGGGACAGAGTCAGGAGCCACATAAAACGGTTCGTAGCCGAGTTGAAAGTGTGTGACATCGTGGCTGACGTGGGTCCGGTTTCTTTCATACCCATGGGAAGCTTCCCATCTATAAATACAAGATAAAATAGTCAATCAATAAATGGCAAGGACCTTCGGCAGGGCTAAGATGCGCGCCGCGAAAAAATTGATTCTATTTTGTTTGTCAAGGGAAAAAGAAATAGACTTATAGATTTTCGTAGTCTTGTAAAGTTCTCACACGACAAAGAGAGCAGAGAAAATTTTGTCGCGGCGCGTTTCATAGCCCTACAAGATGTCTTACGGATTCGGGCTGCATTTCGGCAGGGCTCCATAAGAGGAACTCTGTCCGCTTAATTTGACATTTTAATTAATGCATATTATTGGTATTACAACTGACTGACCTGTATTATAACTGACGATTTTAATAAATAAAAATGAGATATGTAAAAAATAATATTATTGTGTATTTTAAAGTCGATTATTTGAGTTGTTTTACTTATGGTAAACATTATTACGATGGCAAAATTACACAATAATAAGTGAACTAAGCATTTTTCTCACTGTGTTAAAGTGAATAAAAAATGTATTGCAACCTTCAAACAAAAATTTACGCTAATTGTATTTAAAAATATCTTTATTTTTTTCTTCTTTTCTTTTAAATCTCTTTAAGAATCTTAGAATCTTATTATCCGAAATAATGTAGATAGAAGTAAGTAGTTTTTTATTGATTTTAGTACACTGTACTCATGGGTACTGTTGCTGATCGAGCCAGATAGGCACGGTTCCAAGGTTGAAAAGGTCGGGAGTCTACCGCATTCACAATTTAACCAACACTTACCTATTCAGATTTGATGCATACTGGTTGGGTCGAAATATTTTTTTATGAAACGGTACAGCCACCCCCTTTTTTATCAGGTGCAGCAGTTCGGACTTGTTCGAAGGAAAATCGGCACTCCAGTCCAATTCGTAGGTTGGTATTACATACGCACACTTTCTGCAGAATTGATTTGTTGCTATAAACTACAAGAAAAGCTGTCATGTTATTGTTGAATGTTATTCACAATTGGACACATCACAGTTAGGCTTATGGAGAAATTGCATACCTGATCTAAAGCTTCGGCCATGCCTTTTGACGGCACAATATCTACATCCACCAAATAAATATAAGGAGTATGACAATTTTTGCGAGCCAAATTTCTCAAAAGATTCTGAGGGTAGAGTAAATGCGCTCTCCACACTTCTGTTTCGTTTATCCTTTCATTAGAAAACGAGGGCTGTTCACTGCACTTTCGAGCCCAATCGGGCATGGTCCCGAGCACTGCCATTCTATACGATGGCGTGGTTATATGTAACGCCAATCTCGAATAAGTTTCAGGCTGACAAACGAGTAGCCACATTATGAAAGCTTGCAGAAGTTTCATTTCTTCTCCAACGATAAAAACGGCCAACGATATCGGTCCAGTCCAATGAGCTGCTATATTCAAAATCTCATGTAGGCTGTCTATGGAACATTGTGTGGCGAGGCAGACTTTGCGGGTGCCCGAAATCTCCGGGTAGAGGTCTCCCATGGCTGCGTAGTCGAAACTCTTGAAGGCGTGAAAGTAGTCCCAGCGTCCGAGACGGAGGTCCAACCTTGCAAGCGGGTCATCCACAGATGAGCTGGGAGTAGTTTCTTCATAAGGAGAAGAGGGGGAAGTTGAGGTTAACGTTGAGGGATTTTGAGGAAGGATGTAGGGTTGCCGCAGCAGCCACATGTTAGCTGACGCATTGTAGATCACCAATATAATCACCACTGTGGTCAAAGTGCTCCACTGATAGCATCCGCGCCAATTCCACTGTTTCAACATCATAATTTAAAATATTAATGACTTTTTTTATCATTAACCATTATTACTTTCCAATGTCACTTATTTAAAATGTAACTATTAAATTAATCAATTTATCTAAATTAGCGTGGACAATTGGCCGGTATTACGCTTATCAAAATTATAGGTACATAGAAACCACATACATAGATACCGGCCAAGTATAAGTTTTATTCGTATACCGAGGCTTCTGTACCCTCTATCGAAGATATAATATTACCAACTACTTAGGTACTGAAGTTTATAAACAAGAAAATATAATTTAAGAGTTGACACTGTAGTTACTTGAAAATAATGTTCATCCAAACATTCCAACTAAAAGTGTAAGTTTGTACCTGATCGCCACAAAAAACTACATATTAACCATTTCTCTTTTTTATTATGTTGTTAGACCTTATTTACTTGCGACAACCAGCCACGAGATAGACAGATGACCTCATACATGGGCGTAGCTATAGCTTTCTCATGGGGGGTGTCCGCGGGTACAAAAATTTACAAAAAATACTACTATTTGCCTCTTTATTTGCGCAGACTATACGCAGACGAGTACTGGTTTCTAAACGTCAATCTTACTTATAAACATTATAATACACGAAAATTTAGCTACGAACAAAGTATAACTTTAAATAAAGTTGAATAAAGTGTATAAGTATCGTCGATACATTATTAATTTATATTAAACTAGATGTACCTTTAGTTTAATTTACATCTAGTTTTTTACGGGTGATTTCACCCGTTTTAACGAGCGCTCAGCATTTGCATGACTCAATTAAACAAAAGATAGGTAATAAGCATGCGCGAGCGAAGCGAACGCGAAAATTTTTAAAGTTTTTAAAATTGTGAATTAAAATCGTGTAAACGAGCCTAGGTTTTTGTGGCCCAGATGAACCAAACAAATACCTATATGTGTTAAAAGAAAAAATTAAATACCCAACTGAATAAGAGTGACATTTACGCTTGCAAAAATTATATTTATTCCTAAAATTAAATATATGACTTTATAGAGAATTACAAACATATCTACGTCCTACTTCCTTGGTAGTCAAAAAATCAATTTTTGGTTACTGATTATTTTTTGCTGAATTATTTGCTTCTATTAGTACGGCAATTTAAGAATCTTGTTCGATCTTTTAGAAATTATTAACGCAAAAATATTTTTTATGTAAAATTGGCTTGGGACGAACTGAAATTTTTGTGGAATATTTGTGTTTTTTTACATAATATACCTAGATCTACAACTGACCACCAACCTGATGTTTAGCGATGTTATTTTCTAGTTTTACGAAGGACGATTTTTTTATAAGTTAATTCAGTCATTTTATATCTTCAAAAATGTGGGCATAGTGGGAAAAATATTGAAGCATATTAAGAACGTTTTTTGTGAGAAAGTATGCGTAAAATCGCTTTAGAAGATTATAAACGCGCATTCTTTAGAATAATTAAAAAACAAACACTTGTTTGTTACGAAATAATTCGTTAGAAAACACGAAAAAACGAAAAAACGTTTTATTTTTATTTTTGCAAGAGATGTATTATTATTATTACAAAAAATATAGCCTGTAACACTTTGGACGCAAAGACGAATCTAATGACTCCTCGCACATCACAATCGGTCAAGCCGTTCAAGCTGTAGGCTGTCATATAGAAACATAGGTACATACATACATACATATAAACATACATACACTCGAAAAACATTACCCTCCTTCTTACACAGTCGGGTACAATATATAGTTTCGACTTGATATGCGCGTTTGTAGTATGCGCGGGCGAAAGACGGACTAAAGTCATACTGCATTCCTAGTAAAACTATCGTTATCAAGTGCTTATTTATGTATATTTTGTAACATCCGTGCCATCCGCGATATTCCGGCATTCTGACAGCACATTTTTTTCCGGCTAATGCCATGGGGGGGGGGGGGGGGGGTCCGGACCCCCTGTACCCCCCTATATATACGCCCGTGACCTCATACAAAACGCGGGAAGACGCTGTCAAGTCGTTTACAATGGGTCTTGTTTGGAAATCCATGGGGTAATTAGGCCTATGTACAGCAGTGGACTTTTTTATGGCTGAAATTATGATGATTTAATTTTAAAAGTAAGTAATACTTGTAATATATGTAAGTATAAATTATTACATAATATGATGGTTAATTATGGTTTTTGACGTGATAACGTCTTATAAATCGATGAACGCCAGCTGCACGCACGAAAAAAAAGCATGACTTATTGTCACGTCCCGCCTGAGCCGAGCGTGCAAGCGAGAGCGCGGAACAAGCGATAGAGAGGCTCGATCGGCCTAAGCGTTCGGCTTGTGACGCATCGTTATCACGTAAAATTATAGTCCGTAAATCGACATTACAGACAACTATTTAAAAAAAAATAACATTAATACTACATTTTTCCAGTTCCAAGCAACCGCAGAGAGTTTTTGATATTAATTTCATCTTGACACATCTAGGAGTTCCGGAGAAAAGTCTGACAGACACACATACGAATAGACAACAAAGTGATCCTATTCCGTTTCTTCCACAGGTTTATTTGTTAAGGGAAATGGATGCGAAACCCTAAATTAATACTATTAATTATTTAAGCTTATTAATAGGTATTATTTCCTGTTACAACATTTGCATTCGTACTAATATATTCAAACAAGCAAGATAATTAAAAAACTGAAATAACTGGCTTTACCCAGCACATTATCGATAAAAATAATCATATAGGTACGTACCTAAAATACTTTAACAAAATTGATAAAAATGTTACAGAACTACCAGAACACTATTTGAAAACCAATTCAAAAATAATTTTCGGGGAAATCGATAAACATATAATAATTATTTTTTTATAGTTTTTAAAACTGTAAAAACCGACTTCGAAGTGCATAATTTTGTTTTAAAACCAAACTATTAAAACGATTTTGATGAAATTTCTATTCTATTCCTCCTTTTAGAAGTCGGTAAAAAAGCATAGATACCATCGAAAATAGAACCTCCTCCTTTTTGAAATCATTTAATAACTGACGTCTACTAATAAAATTAACTCACAATAAGTAACCTGGGATATAATTACCTACATATGTATCCCAGGTATACATAATAAATTGTGGATTCATAATGCATAGTCATCATAACCAGAAATTTTAACGCAAAACATGTTTATTATTGTCAAAATATTTGTAGAATTTAATTATTATCACGATATCAGGCTTGGCAATAATAGTCCGTGATGATAAAACAGTAAAGAAAACTCCACAAGGCATCTTGAAGAACTGGCGCTGGTTCGTACTAGTCTAGTAAAAGCAAATCCGTTTGTATGGAGCTGATCATATTCAATTCACCATAAGGGATTCTTTGAAATTATGAGGAAAATATCTAATAACAAGGATAAACATGGATTCACAATAATTCCCGATTTATAAACTAGTTGCGGATCACGGTTTCACCCGCGTATTTATGAAAAACGGTGATGAATATGATGATAATAAGTATCTTATGTCCATTTCCAGGTCCACAGCTATATCTATACTAAATTTCATAATGATCAGTTCAGACGTTTGCTCTTGTAAAGGACAATCTTTGCTGTTATAATATTCCAATGAAACAGTGTCAAATGTATTTCAAAACACCAGTACTTTCATTTAAATAACAATTTTCTTAGTTATCTTTTATATTGTTACAAATCTTATTTTTATATATTTACATACATATATATATATAAAAATTGTATACATTGTATATACAATCACGCCTATTTTCGCTTACGGGGTAAAGAGCATCAGACGATGAGGCAATTTGACGTCACATTTGACTGTTGTTAGAGGATTAGATGGTATTCTCTAATACCATCTTTATTAGAGAATTAGAAGGTATTCATTTCCCTCAAGTCCCATAACTGACTTTTACTTTAAGAAGTATTTCGCAAAATGTCTGTAGAGAGGTCCATAAGAATCAAAAATTCTGTGTGAATTTTCGATGTAGTGAATTGAAAAAAAAAACATATTTTTTTTACTGAACTATACAGATAGTACAGCACCTTAGACTCGACTAAACCTCATTGAAGGGCAGGGTGCTCTAGAACTGGAAAAGCTAGAAATGTAATGTCAGAGACACTCTCCGGGACAGTGGTATACCCATACCCGAAGAAAACCAAAAATATATAAACAAGAGAAATGTTTTCGACATGTGTATTTAAATTTACAACAAAGTCCCAAACGATATCAAAAAGTTGAATGGTAATAAAAAGAAATCTTTGACTGACTTAAATCTTCTGGCTTATCATGAATTGTTTTATAGTGATATGGATATCTGTATAAATAAGTATCTATATACCGATCTCTCGTCAAGTCTAGGCAAAAGTTTATATCTCGGAAATTTATTGACCGATCGAAATATGTTGTTTTAGTCCCAAAAGAAAGCACCAAAGAGTAGCCAGTTCAGCGATGCAAAATATATCGAACCCTACTCCTTACCCTTCCGTTCGTCCTTCCAGTAGTTGGTGCTGAGCACCGTTGATTTGGCCAGTACTCATTCACCAACGAGAGAGGCATCAGACCCTTGTCAATTGTCACAATATCACATTCGTTGTGGCGTAAATAAACACGACTGCACACTTCATGATCGTAAAGATTTTAGCATAATTATATTTCTGTTTTATATTTCTGTTTTTTGATTCTTATTATTCAAAATATGACTTGTGATTAATCATTCTAGTGTTGTATTTTTGTATGAGAACGGTTTTTTTCGTTGTAGTTTATTACTTTTAGTTAACAATGGAGTAATGCTGACTCACCGACGACGAAGGGACTTTCCGCTAATCCTACTTGTTAGAATAATTATAGTTTATAAAACTGAGAAATCGAATTTAAAATGCGCAATTCTGTTTTAAAAACCAAACTACTTTTTTTTTTTTTTTATAAAATAGGAGAAGCAAAAAGGCTGACGGCTCGCCTGATGGTAAGCGATAACCGTCGCCTATGGACAACTGCAACATCACTGACATTACTGTTGCTTTGCTAACCCGGAAAGGTGCTTGTAGATACCCTTTTTAAAACGCTCTTTGTTGAAGCTCGGCGGGAAAACCTTCCGAGGAAGGACATTCCACATTTTGCTGGTTCGCTCAAGGAAGGAGCGTGAGAACCTGACTGTATGGGATTTCCAGTTACTAAACCGATTTTGATGAAATTTCTATGGGACCAACCTAAAAGAATATGTAGTATTTTTCAAATCGGTTGATAAATGTTGGAGTTACGAGTATGTGGCAACAAACATAAATAAATAAAAAATACAGCCGAATCGTTTACTTCCACCTTTTTGAAGTCGGTAGAAAATAAATAGATATACAGTAAATCAGTTTTACAGTTTTAATAAGATAATAATAATAAGATAATTTATTTGATAAAATTAATTAATTTAATTTTAATTTTTGATTAATTTATTTATTAACAGTTGAAAAAAAATATTTTTAATTTTATATATATTTTTTTTTTTTAATTTAATATTTTTAATGTTTAGCACTATTTTTAGACATCACGTAATCATGCTATATTTTTAGACATCACGTAATCATGCAATATGCAGTATGGTGTCCTTGCAGTATGTAGGGTAACTCAGATATGATAAAAAAATCAGCTTAACAATCTTCCCTGACTTGTGAGGGGGAAGTACAGGTGGAACAAAAAAAAAGATAAAAACAAGAAGATAAAGAAAAAAAAACTTATTTCACCTTATTCATGGATTCGATGTTTCAGATACTCCGTGTACCCGTCGTCAGTAGCACTACACTCGCGCTATACGAATAATCCATAAAGGATAAAAGACCTAAAAGCACACGATTACGATTACCATACTGAATAGTTAGATGTATTAACAATTGATAGATTATCTTATCGCTCATATTTATAGGAAACTTTCTATTGATTTGTTATGTTAAAATTAGTGCCGTATTTAGACACGACACGAACCGTCCTTTGTCAGAGTTCAGTTGAATTTCAAGGTAGATATTAATAAATAATATAGGTATTTGAAGCAGTTATTCAAACATATTTCAATATTCATTGTTTTGCGTTACGTAATTTGAAACAGTTATACAATAATATCGTATAATACCTACGTGAATTTTGTTCAAATAATTGCACACGTGTTTCTGAAATTTGTGAGTAACATATTCTGTGCTATTTTTTATTCTAACCGTCTTACTTATTTTGGCATCGCCAAAAATTCTGAAGACAATGTGCAATTTTTATACATTTATTCCATTCCATCATTCAAATAAATCAATAATTATCAACTGCAATCCAATACTCCGTCAATCGATTATTTACAATTTATAACGTAATATTGTTCCAAATCAGGCAGTTTTCATCGCCGTGAGGCTTATCGACATCTTGCTACTTTTTCCACAATGGCGGGAATGGCGTTCACAACGTCTCCAACCATAGCCCTTGTGATTTTCCGGAAGTGATATTGGAACATTAATACAGTTCTAGAAAGTCAATAAGTTATCCGTATGTTAAAAGAAAACAATATTTATAAAACAAATTGTGCGCTAAGCATTATTACAAATTTAACGACATTTTACAAATAAAAATACGTGAGACAAGATACTTAATAATTATAACTGAATCATATTTTACTCGAATAAGGAAGTCTAGTATATGCTTACAATCGTATATAACCTAACACTTATAAACGCTGTCTATGCGCATTTTAATTAAACAGTGTTTTGTTCTGTTTTCGCACGTGACAGTTCCCGTCTGACAGAAGATGACATAGCCTTAATCAGTGATTAAGACTTTAACAGCAATGTCATAGTTTTGGCCGTTACATTTGAAATAGGAGAAGGTAGAGGTACTCAGTTCGGTTGTATTGTATATGTTTGTTTCCGCATAACATTATTTTTATTTGGAAATAAAAAATCAACTCGATTCTTTATAAATATAAATTGGTTTAGCAGTTTGGTATTTAAAACAAAATAAGTGGCAAAATATGTCATCCAAGTAAAGTAAATTGCGTATATGAAGTTAGTTGTTGATTTTATGGTATTTTGAATGTCTCATGGACTACAATAGGCTAGTTGCCTAAATTTGAAAACTTGGTTAATTATATACTTTAATATCTATTTTATCCCAAAAAAAACTATATTTTAAAGAAAAAGTAATATTTACATTACGTATTTTGTATTAAAAAAAAAACAATTTAGATTTCCCTTGAAACCTATGAAAAGTGTTATGGCGTCTTGAATGGCTTCTTGAATGACGTCACAGTTTGCGAAATTCATGCGAAATCAAACTGTTTACATCTGTGTCAAGTATCAAAACAATACGGAGTAACCATAGTAACCTGCTCTGTTGTAGGAAAACGTCAACAACAAATTGCGGCCCGTGACGTAACATTTTCTGATTGGTGTTCGCTATCATGTGACTTAATGCCTATTTTTACGAATTTATTTTCTAAAAATATTAATAATCTTTAACTTTTATGAGAAATAGACTGTTTGTTTCTTATCTACGTCTCTTCATTTATAATTAGAAACTATAAACCAAGCAATTTGTTATTAGTGGCAATAAGCATATTGTTATTATATGCTCCAAACACTTGTATCATTATTTACTTAAATTGCAAAATAACTCAGTTCTTATCAAAGTGCTAAATTAGTAATTAGTCATTATTAAATACTATTATCTATTTAATTAACATTTTTAAATTCGCACAACTTGTTTTATTTGTAGATTATTTTAAATAGTGTATAATGAAGACGAATGGCAGGTTCTAGAAGATAATAATTGTAATAATATATTACGTAGAGAGGTAAAGTTGTAAGTTTGTTTGAAATTTGTTACTGTGGTACTGATGAACAAATTTCCTAAGAGATGTTAAGTGATTGGTATTGTTTTATCAACCAACTTAAAAAAAGAGGTAATTCTCAATTCGGTTGCATATTTTTATGTGTAAATTTCATAATTATCAGTTTAGCCGTTTTCAAAAATGTAACAAATATAGAGAGACAGAGCGAGTTACATTTATTTTTATTACTTAGCTTAATTGATAGTTCGATTCGATTTATTTCTTTGGCAGTAAAAAAACTCACAAAAGTAATAAGTATTCTTTATTTTAAACATAAACAATTTTGTTTTTAACATAGTTACAAAACTAATACTATAAAATTAATAATACGCATATTAAATTCATATATACAATTATGTAATCTGTCGTGCCAAATTCGTGAAAAAGTCAACCATTTCATGAAATAATTTATGAACATTTGATTTTTTCATGTATAAAGTTTGATCTAACCAATAAACAGAAATCGTTAGAAAATGCTAAAATTGTATGAAATAATCAAACCATGATTTCTCATAGTTATTAACGTAAAGTCTAATAACATTATTCCCAGCTAGTGGCGCAGACGCTGACGTCTTGCTACATACTTACTTGTATTATGTTTTGTTGCAATGCATCATAGCTACAACATTTAGAAAATAAAGTGCAATGAAACCACGCTTTCGATGTTTTGTACTTGTAAAAACTATAAATAAGATTTTAATAGTAAAATTTTGTATTAATTAGATATCTTTGGGCAACCTACATCAAGTCTAATGTCTCAAGCAAGTCTCATCTCATAAATTTAATATTTTACACTTAAGAAATTTGCAGTTACATTTATTTCAACATACACACAAAACCAGCCACAAAGTGGACAAAAGATATCATACAAGTGGCAGGAAGACGTTGGATGCAAGCCGCTAACAACCGGTCTTTCTGGAAATCAAAGGGCGAGGCCTATGTCCAGCAGTGGACTTCTTGTGGCTGAGATGATGATGATGATGACACCCAAAAAAAAATTTGGGCATTTTTAAACATATTTTTATGTTTATTTATTTCAACAAATCTAATACAAGTTTTTGTCATACCCGTTATAAAATGATCATGTGCATCAATCAAAGAAAAATTTCAAAATGCAATGGTTTTTATGCAGCTTAAGTTTAAAATAATTGTCTAATTGCATCCCGTAAATTTGTTTCATAGACACGACTACCCCCGTAGGATTGTCTTATCATGACCACGTGATAAAAGCTCTTGACATTTTTTTTTTCTCTATGTAAATATATTAATGCAATATTAGTACTTAAACGATTTGTTGCATTACATTTACGCATGTGCGTAACTGTTTATATAAATATAATAATTTATATCAAAAACAACACAGAGCTTTCACATAAAAAAAAATACGCTACTCCAATATATATGTCAGAAATTATGTGTCATAATTTAATTTCAATAAAATAAATAATAAAAAATTAACAAACCTATACCCGACTACGCAAGAAGGATATGTTTATCGGGTACATTTTTGTATGCATGTATGTGGGTATGTATGTATGTGTTTATATTACCTTCTACATCTGCGGCTTGACCGATTTCGATGCGCGAGATCTGTGTGATTGTCGTTAGACTCGTCTTCGCATCCTGAGTGTCATAGGCATTTTTTGTTGTAATAATAATAATTCAATTCTCGCAAAATGCGTTTTAAAATTTTAAATTTTTAAATTCTATACTTTTTATAGCAAATACTTAGATAAGGAAATTTACAAAAAACTAATCTTAATGTTTATTTAAATAAATCATACAGTACCTTTGCGCATACTTTCTCGCAAAAAAGTACACTCAATAGTATATCAAGCGTAACGTAACGCAAGTGTACGACAATCGCTCTTATGCAGTCGGGTATTTTTTTTTAAATATTATATACTTGTCGTGTTACTTCTTTATACGTATGGACTATTATTCCATGCAAGATAATTATATGTACACACATTTATATATTTCCAGGTAAGCTCTATTCTCACTAATTAATTACCAATTAAAAAACTCCTAATTAATACTAATGAGTACTAATTAGTATTACTAATTATTACTAATTAAAGATAGGTACAGTCAGCTACAGCATTCTCAACGTTTTACATATTCATACTAAAAACAAAAAAAACTCTTAAAACTTGATATAACTAAAACTAAAACTAAAGAAAACTAACTAGAAAACTTAGAAAACTAGAAAACTTATAACTTAACTTAACTTAACTTAACTTTTAACTTATTAGAAAACTTTTGTATCGTATAGCTCTTTTAGTGTATATTCTTATCTAAAGGACACATAAGCAATGGAAAATTTAATAATTAGATAATAAAATAAAGTAGAGACTCCAAAATGTATGCTTCTGCGAAGAATTTAGTTAAAAAATAATTTTACAAAATGAGTTAAGAACAAAATACACGAGTATAAGCTCTTGTAGGTATAAAGGATTTTTATTACTTAAATCTAGATTATATCATACACTGTGCATTTTAACGTTTTGTGCTCCATTTATATACGTCCACTTACATTTACATATTTTATTCTCAGACCAAGAGAATTATAGAAATATTCACACAATATTTTACAAAACAAGTTTCCTTTTATCTATGTATATATTGTAGACACTGTTGAAAAATGTTTCAGGCTATTTTGCTAATCACGTTTTTTCATTTTATCGATTTTTCTGTAAAGAGGGCTATTTTTAAACAAAGATAATTTCTAAAGTGCCGATAGATGGCACTCATAAACATAATAGTACATATAGATCGCTGCATAAACATGATATTCACATTAATCCAGTATGAAAGTTGGTTTCTACGCGGAACATTATATTTTTGAAATTGCATTTTTCTATTAATAATATGATAAAAAAATATTTTACTGCAAACTTCTGTTTTCAAAAAAATATTCTAAGTTTTTGTTATTTATATTATCACAATACGCTCGATTTGTTCATCTGACAACAAATTAACAGATGTTTTCGAACGAAATCTACACAAGTTGTTCAACTGGACGATCGATCGACGCGCCACCCACTAAACAACGCAAGAACTAAGGATTTAAGAAACCCTCATTATGAGTATGAGACAAAAGTTTAAATGAACCTACTTTGAAGTATTGTGATATTTGTAAAACGAACGAAGCGTCTCTACATCAACTGGACAAATTTTCTTTGGTCTGTCAGTTTGTTTGAGAGTTTGTGAGTTAGAAGATGAAAAGAGACTGAATCGATTAGCGAACAAAGATAAATAAAGAATAACGTAATTAAACAGAACAAATACAAAGAATATATTATTTAATATGTAATCCAACTATACATAATATATCACTCCCAGAAACATCCAGCATTTTTATGTATTAAAATAAAATTGATCTTTCAAGGTGCTTAAACTTATAATTTGGAAAAATGATTTTTGACCGTGAAATAACGTCCGTAAAATCACTTAAAATTGCGCAATCGGCCAAAATTGTATAGGTACCTATACGGCCTCCTAAGCCAACTTTATGTAGGTATTATGTACAGATGACCCAAGGTAAGCTGCAAATAAACTCTTTCGCGAAGTCTACTGTTCGTAGAACAACTAATTTTAACAGTCTCTTTAACTTTTGTGTCACTCTCTTTATTGTAGAAAAAGCAAGATTATTATCTTGCTTTTATTATATTAAGTATATTATAGTTTAAAAAACTGAAAAAACCGACTTCAAAATACGCAATATATATAACGCCTGTAGAAAAGTGAATAGCAAGTCGCATCACGAAAAATACATACGTGACTTGCTATTCACTTTTCTACAGTTGCTTGAATGATACTTTACCAGTTATTATGTTATAAAAAACCAAAGTACTGCATCGATTTTGATAAAATTTATATGGGACCACCTTTGAAGTATGATCTACTGAATACAAAAATAATCATCAAAATCAATTAACAATTGGCTGAGTAATCGGTGAACAAACATACAAAAAAAACCCATACAGACCGAATTGATAACCTCCTGGAAGTCTGTTAAAAATGGGCGCTAGCCAACTTTGCATCGCTATAAAAAATGAGAGTAACTCTATAGGTTTAGCTCTAGAAGCCAAACATTATATTCTCCTAATATTTAAAGTATACTTAAACCCATGGCACATACATTACAGTCAATCGTGTAATTGTGAGTACAGACCAGCAAACGACATCGAGCTAAATTTAAAAAGTCGTCTATTAATACCACATTCCTGCATCCATCACGTTTAGTTTTGCGTCGTGACATTCAGAATAAGGCACGCTAGACATATTTAATTTCTAAGAATGAGAATCTCTCAGCTTTTGCAATGGAGACCCGGGCTATTTTGTGTTTCTTCAAAAAAGTCATCATCATCATCATCTCAGCCATAAGAAGTCCACTGCTGGACATAGACCTGGATTTCCAAAAAGACGATTAGAAGCGGCTTGCATCCAGCGTTTTGAAGTGGCAGTGGGCAGTGCACATAGCCGTAGAACTGTTGACCGATGGGGCCGAAAAGCTCTCGAGTGGAGACCACGCACAGGCAAGCGCAGCAAAAATCAGTAAGAATATCATATATAGGTAATATATATGATCAGTAACATAGGCTAAGTTCACATGAACTAGGACTTTTAGACTATATTATTCTTTTAAACGGTTCTAATCCGATAAGAAATAACAAAGTTATTGAAGTTTTCTTTTTGCCTTATTTACCACGCGACTGCAGTTATAGCAAATGACGTCGGAGTGAGTGACGTGAGTGAGTGTGTTATCTGGATAACACACTCACTCACACTGCGTAAGTAGGTTTGCGTGTGTGAGCATTTAATACATTAATCCTAACTTAATATCATAATGGTTTAACGGCTGAAGCAATCAATCAAAGCAAGGTAATCGTTATGAAATTTGGCACAAAGATTCTTTAGATTGCCGTCACTTTTCATCTCTTTCGCGACTGTTCTTGTGTATGGTGTACAAAAATAGCCGTATTTTCGCCACTTTTCATCTGATTTTAATATTTTTTAAACCCCAACCCAAAAAAGGGGTGTTATAAGTTTGACGTGTGTATCTGTGTGTCAGTCTGTAGCATCATAGCTCTCAAACGGATTGAACGATTTTGATTTTGATCTACTTTTTGTTAGCTTAAAAAAATATTCCATCGATAGTGTTCTTAGATAGGTTTCGTCAAAATCGGCCGTTCAGACGTTTTTTTGTTGTTAGTGGTTTTAGAGTTTTCTAAACTTATACTAATTTTCATACAAATGATTGGATTATCAATTACTACAAATCTGCATATTAAATAAAAATGTGCGAACCTCATTGTTCGTTTAGGTTTGTTTATTTTCAAAGTGACGTCCATTATTCGTTTGAGTGCACTTGTTTTCACCTACTAATTTGTTTAGGTTTCCTTGATCTTCCCAACACCCTTGCTTGTTCGTTTGGGTTTGTTGGTTTTCACTGTGACACTTATTGTACGTTTGAGTTTGGTCCGATTGTTTTTGCGCTGACATTCACACTTTTTCGATTACATTTACTCATTTGCTGTCATTTGTTAGTTCTATAACTCATATCCATACACATGTGAGTACCGACTTCATAATAAAGGTACTATCGAATACGCTTTAATAATACATTATTTGAGGCGCTTCTAAGTGTCTAGTCAATATGCTGTTAGTAAAAAAACCGAAAAAAATGCGTGACATGAATTTTGTTGGAATTTAGAGTTACAACACAAAGAAAACCCCCTTATTTTGCTGTAGATGAGAAAAAAAACACTAATAACAACACAATTAATCTAGATAGAGAACCATGTTAACTTGCTTCGGTAAAAAAATACTTTAAGATAGCACATTAATTACGCAGTTACAGTATATACCTACACTTTTTTAAAGCAAATACAATTAAAACTTAAAAATACCTATCATTAATGATATATCATTTGAATGTCCTTACATTCAAAATACCATCAAGCACTTATTCACATCACTAAAGAATACCCAGACACACTATCACATTTGAAACTATACACTATCACATTGAAGGCTTCACCTAATTCTGATAACAACAGTACTTTTTCTTGGACACCGGTGTCAAAGCACCGCTGTGAAAATAGCAAAGGAAAATACTAGGCCGGCAACACCCATCGCACGGCCCTGTGAGGCCTAGGTTTTCTTCTGCTGCTGAGGTCTTCTAAGAAGGCGTAGGGGGTCTTTCCTATATCTAGCGAATAGTTCACGTTTGAAAGTCTCGAAGTGTTTTCTGTTCTTTTCGTTTTGTTTCTCGCGCCAGAGTGGACGGTTCCGGCGGGCCTGGAGCCCCCAGTGGATGGTGAAGATTGGAGACAGCACCTTGAATTGGTAGCCAATTAGGAACATTTCGTATACCTAGAAAAGAAAACGTATAATTTATAATTGCTTTACAACGGACAAATAAAACAAGTAAGCGTTCATATGTTCATAAAAGTTAGATTCTGTTTGGAAAACTTTTGACTAAAATGATTTCAAAATAACAACGCGACAATGCATTGTATTTGTCATTTGAGATGTTAGACATACAATTTGTCAATTGCCTGATAGTTTTCCTAGAAACGTGTTCCAATTCGAAATAATAATCTTAGCACACTACTGCTGTTATATCAATATTGAGAAACTTATGAAATAAATAATTTAAAAATGAGCGCAAACTCCAGATTTACCGTATAAGAATAAAGTTAAATAAAATAAAGTTTATTGCGATCTGTGTGACATGGAGATCATACATTTAATTTGGTTCCAACAAATTGCAATAGGAATGAGGTAGGTACGCATTTATATTTCGTTATGTACCTAATCTATATCTTTACATAATCTTTAGAATGAGGATTGAGAGTACAAGTAGACATAATAACGTGACAAAAAACACAGAAATCAACATACTAGAATGTACTTAAATTATAATAACTATAAATCATTTGTCACAACCCGTCCCCAGCTTAGCATGGTGCTACGAGCAACCAGCGCTGGTCTTCCATCTGGACCGGCAGGCATCTTTTCAAAGATTTCGACGTCTTCCGCGTACCGTCCGTACAGTCAAACTAAACAAAAACCTGTACAGAAAATATAGCAAATGTCGACGTAGTCCAAAAAATAACATCTGCTTATAAACGATGAACTCTGAAAAATTAAATAACATTTATACACAGTTATAAATATAATGGCATGGTTGTTAATCTGACTAATCAACCATTACCGTACGCAACCGTCCGAAGAATTCAAAGAAAACAACTTTATTATGGAAAATTTTATTCGAAAACGTAACAAAAATAAATTAACTAACGCAACATTAGACGCAACGCATGAGTATTTATAATACTTTACTACGAAAGCTTTAAATATGAACTCTAAGCTCTCGGCAATAGAGTAGGTTTTCGGTTTCAAACTCCGGTGTTTTGCGTGATCCAATCTCTAAGCGAAGCCACGTTGGTGAAGACAGTCGGTGAGAGAGGGAGAGCACATCCTCTAGCGAAAGAGACCACGCCGAAAGCAGTCCCTCTGAATACTGCTGGACCTCCAGAATCACCCTGAAACATAAATATAAGTAGTGTAAATTAAAAAAAACTATATACCTACCTTTAGAATGCACAATAAACATTCTTACAGGTGGAATCACAGCTACTTGTTTTCATTTAAGCTTTATCGTGTATGTATGTGTGTGTCATGTAGGTAAGTATGTTTGTGTTCGTGCTGCCTCTGCCAAACATGTGCCTTTGAAATGTTTAGTTTCCTTTTTGCTGACTTCAAAAAATGCCTATATCTAAAAAAACAAATGTGTACCTATTATATTATTTGCCAGCATATTGTTGACGTTTGGGTCAACGCATGTTAAATGGAAAAGAACTATTATTATGATAGTGTATTTCATGCGAAATTAGACGAAAGTAAGTAGAAAGTAAGAAAATTAGTAAGTAAGTTTTTTTAATATTGTTGACGTTTGGGTCAACGCATGTTAAATGGAAAAGAACTATTATTATGATAGTGTATTTCATGCGAAATTAGACGAAAGTAAGTAGAAAGTAAGAAAATTAGTAAGTAAGTTTTTTTTAAGCGAAACGATTGAAAAATTAATTTAACCGAATCCAAAAAGGAGGAGGTTCTCAATTCGATTGAATGTTTTTAAAGTTTTTACTTATGAATTGATTTTGTTGATTCTCATTTTTGGTATTCAGAGGTAGTCTCGTATAAATTTTATCGAAATCGGTTCTGTACATTCGTTTTTTTAACAAAATAACTGGAAAAATATGTCATCCAATTATTAACTAACAACTAAACAAATTACGTATGTATTTGAAGTCGGTTTTTTTCAGTTTTAGTACATAAAAATCATTATTTGAATTAAATTGTGATAAAGTCATAGCACTTCAGGTTGATACATCAAAAGAATAATGCTTGAAGACTAATGTCATGTCCTTATTCTCACCTGGCAAGATGACACTCCCCCAATGAGAAAATGTCCACCGCAGAACATGTGGTTGGTGAGAGAATCCCCGTAGGAGAGCTGACACAGCCAGTGCGGCACCACCGGCACTTGCGCCTCCATCATGATGCGGGGGATGCGCCGCCCGCGGGGCTGCAGGGGCACACATATTAAACAAGTACTTCAAACAATCAAACAAGACTGACCTCGCTGTCTACCTGTTAAAGCTCAAGTCATGAGTTCGATCCCCAACCAGGACAAAGATTTGTGTGATGAGCATGGATGTTTGTTCTGTGTCTGGGTGTTTCTATGTATCATAAGTATGTATTTACATTAAAAAAGTATTTAATATGTATATTATCAGCTATCTAGTTTCCATAGTACAAGCTCGGCTTAGTTTGGGCTAGATGGTGTTGTGTGAAATGTGTCCACCAATATTTATTTAAATAATACTTCACATAGGGAGGGACTATAGTGATGCAGCAGAGAGATGACGACAATCACGACACGCCAAGCACTTAACGGTGTATTTTGCTAGCCTTAAGTGAGAGCTAACTCGAGGCTATATGTGTAGCACCTTGAAACACAATACACCGTCATCAGGTGTGCTTAGGTCAAATGCTTAGCCTGACAGCCATAAAAAAATTCACACACACTCTTGATGAATACTGGAGTGCTCCTTGCCACCTTTTCTGTTTCTTAAGAACAAGAATGTTGGAATTTTCAAGGCTAGACCGAAGAAATAATATCTTCTATACTGTCATTTCCCATCAGGCGATTTAGTCGTCATACATCTACGGCCTTACCGAAAAACGTTACTTAACTTAAAGCATTGCTTAACATATTTTGTCAACTTCTCGCTGATACGTAATGACACTTGCGGAAAGAAGACAGAGAATTTAAGACGATAGTTAAAGTAAGTAACGTTTCTCGGTAAAGCCGCTAAAAGCGAATACTCACGGCAGTCAGTCCCCAACCCGTGACAGTCAGCCTGACGAGTGGTACAGCTTGCCCCGCGGTCGGCAGCCGTATAGGTCTGATGTTGTCGCTGATGGTCAGCGGCTGTGCTAGCCTCAGCACCGCGATGTCGTTGTCAAAGCGTGGCTGTCCGTACTGCGCGTGGACTGTCACGTTCGACACGCGTACGATGCGCCCGCCCGAGTCACGACGTGTACTACCCACGCGCAGGCGGATGCCGGATGGTGACACGCTGGGGAATTAAGCTTAGCTTTGTAAAAAGTTTCACAAAAGGAAGGGGCAAAATATTTTGGTAATTGCGGTAAGTATCTTACAAAAGGAAGTGGCAAAATATTTTGATAATTGCGATATCTTACAAAAGGAAGTTGCAAAATATTTTGGTAATTGCCGTATCTTACAAAAGGAAGTGGCAAACTATTTTGGTAATTGCGCGGTATTTTACAAAAAGAATGGGCAAAATATTTTGGTAATTGCGATATCTTACAAAAGGAAGTGGCAAAATATTTTAGTAATTGTCGTATCATACAAAAGGAAGCAGTAAAATATTTTGGTAAATGCGGTGTCTCTCAAAAGAAAGCGGAAATATTTTGGTAATTGCGGTATCTTACAAAATAAATTGGTAAAAT
Organism: Lycia hirtaria; assembly: GCA_947563715.1. Classification (NCBI taxonomy): domain Eukaryota; kingdom Metazoa; phylum Arthropoda; class Insecta; order Lepidoptera; family Geometridae; genus Lycia; species Lycia hirtaria. The sequence goes on along the minus strand of OX387381.1, from coordinate 25,325,509 downwards.
GATTTTGATAATTGCGGTATCTTACAAAGAGAAGTGGCGAAATGTTTTGACAATTGTGGTATTTTACACGAGGAAGTGATGAAATATTTTGGTAATTACACTATTTACAAAAGGAAGTGGCGAAATATTTTAGCAATCAATTGCGCCTTTCTAATGGTCTTAATAAGCGTGAGGTTCCTAACTGCACTGGACTGACTGGCACTGGCGCCAAAGGATATACGAGTGCAACTTTAACAAATAAAACCTTATTCAAATATGGCACAAATGACAAAATCCATCCTCAGTCCCACAAGTACTCGATATTAGTCTAGTAAAAATAAATCCGTTTGTATGGAGCTGATCACAGTATTTGCAACTGAGGGGATTCTTTGAAATTATGATAGGAAAATAACTAAAAATCAAATATTATAATGGCTAATTTTATTAATTAAGTATTTTTGTTCCAAAAATGTAAATAAGCTGTTGGTCTTAAATAAATCATAAATCCACACTAATCCCCGATTTATAGACTAGCTGCGTTGCGCGGTTTCACTTGCGTAGTTATGAAAAATGGTGATGATTATGATGATGATAAGTAGCCGGTTCAGCCGGCTGAGCGTGTAAAGGTAACAAAATTAGCTTTTATAATATCATTATGAAATTGTGTCAAATGTATTTCAAAACACCAGTACATTCATTTAAATAACAATGTACTTAGTTGTCTTTTATGTCGTCACAAACCTTATTTTTACTAGACTAATATCGCCGTGCGCAGCAAGTGACGTATCTCTGACATACTTTTCTCTAGCAATCAAAATCCGCTTACATGCAATTCATTCACACTTACATACGCCCCTACACAAACATTTCCAGAAGCACCCCAACAAGCCTACATTCCCGGTAACATGACATAATGCCATAACACGCAGATACAGCGGCCCGAAGCGACACAACTACACTTTATTTATCTATTATTTAGTAGGGCTATGAAACCCTAGTAATGTAATAGCGACGCATAAAATATTCATCGTCAGAAAAAGTCAGCTGTTTTCAGCGACTCAGGGTCACGATCTCTACAACTATAATAGCGGACTATAATACGCACGAGTAACATTTGTTCAGTTTTGTGATCGAGTAAACTTTCTACGTATAGTTTTATTTACTTAGGCAGATATTATTTTTTTACCGACTTTAAAATGCGGAATTTTGTTTTAACGAGACGTTTTTGTTAAACGATTATGATGAAACAAAACTAAGAACACTTTTGATGAATTCTTCTTTCAAATAAAAAAACCGGCCAAGTGCGAGTCGGACTCGTACACGAAGGGTTCCGTACCATTATCTATAAAAACGACAAAAAAATCACGTTTGTTGTATGAGAGTTCCCCTTATAATTATATTAATTTTATTTTAATTTGATTATTTATTTTTAAAGTGAATAATATAACTCAATATTCTGTGAATATTTCAAGCGTCTACCTGTTGCCGTTATCAATATCGAGCAAAAAACCCTTAAATATTTATTTTATTCTATGAAAATTTCAATTGTCTAACTATCACGGTTCATGAGATACAGCCTGGTGACAGACAGACAGCGGAGTCTTAGTAATAGGGTCCCATTTTACCCTTGACATGGACTTGATGGACAGATGACCTCATACAAGTGACGGGAAGACGCTGGATGCAAGCCGCTTCCAATCGGTCTTTTTGGAAATCCATGGAGGAGGCCTATGTCCAGCAGTGGACTTCTTATGGCTGAGATGATGATGATGATGATAAAAGGAGGATGTTTTCAATTCGACTGTATGTTTTTTTTTTGTATATTTGTTACGATTACTTCGCCATTAATGAATTGATTTTGAAGATTTTGTTTTATTTTATAGTTCACACTTCAGTTGTGGTCCCACATAAATTTTATCAAAATTGGTTCATCATCATGATAGTCATAATCTCAGGCATAAGAAGTCCACTACTGGACATACGCCTCGCCCATGGACTTCCAAAAAAACCGATTAGAAGGCGCATGCATGCACCGTCTTCCTGCTTCCTGCTCCTTATTTTTAAAACAAAATAACTGAAAACAATTGTCATCCAAATAAACGAAATTGCGTATATTGCAGTCAGTTGTTTCAGTTTTGTAAACAATAATTATATCACATCCGCTTACTAAACGTCAATGCGTTTATTAGCGATAAGCCAGCCTCCCGATAAAAGTAGATACCTATTATAATGTGGGAGTCGAAACGGTCGGCCGCTCGGACCCTACATGTTATCGTGTTGGACCGCCATTAGATGCATGTATAATGGGAACGGAAACTGACTCGGTGAAAATACTAAAATTTTACTCGCATTGGCTTTCAAGAAAAATGTTCGGATTATTTTTTTACATGGGTATATGCTTTTATCTAACTTCCCAGAAAAATGTTTTCAGATCTCCAGTGTTGCAAGAGACTCGGTTTTTGAAGATATTTAAAGACTCGGCTCCATTTTTAATGGATTTCACAAAAGGAAGGAATTCTATGTTGGATTGTAAGTTTTTACGTATTTTCATCGATTTCTCCGCCAGTTCTGAATCAATTTTGAAGATTATGTTTTATTACAAATATACTATTATTATAGTGACATTTCAGAAGTTGTATCATAAAATGTTCATCCACTTTACTTCAATAGTTTAATCACAGCTTAACATAATTTAAGCTGTTTTTATTAAAATATATATTGTTCTTTTACGTACGCTCCAGAACAATATACATCTATCAATATTAATAATATTAATAATTGTTTAATGAATATATCTATAGAACAATGTTAATATGACAGCAGCCAGTATATAAGTTCTGACAGCACGAGTATGTTCGCAAGAGAAGATCACGCACCGGCAAGCGCAGCGACGCCAGCGACCAGCCGCAAGGTACGCAAACCTCATACAAGCAGGAAGATTCTGGATTCGAGCCGCTGATCTGGATTGGAAATCCGCAAGCCTAGGTTTGGCAGTGGACTTCTTGTGGCTGAGATGATGATGATGATGATTTGACCACGAGGTCTAGTATCTGATTAGTGTATTGATTACATTATGAGCGTAAAAAAATCCATAAAGATCGTGGGTGACGTCACCGTCGGTTCCAGCGGAAGACCAGCGCTGGCTGTTCACAGCCAGTAGCACGCTGAGCTGGGACCGGTTTGTGGCGTACACATCATACTTACATATTGTAGCGTTTTATTTATTTTTGTGTTATGTGTCTTCCATGAATAAATATATTCTATAAAATATTGCTATTCATAGTTTCCCAAGACATTTGTGACAATATCGGTCGTTATAAATGACTCTGAAACATGTCGGTTTTCTAACGATATTTTCCTCAAAAGCAGTGTTTAAGCGACGTAGACGGCAATCAGCAATACGCACATAACTTCGAAAAAACAGAAGTTCACGTCTTAGGATTTGAATCCAGGAACTACTAATCGGAAGTCGGGCCGCTCAACTAATCTACCGGAAATTTCAATTTCTCTTGTACTTATAATTTCGTTTTTCTTTTTATGTTAAAGTATTGTATAATGTATATATTATAATATGGTTCAGTTAACATAGTTTCATGGTACATTCGGTACTAGTTATTCTCGTCGCCTACGCGCGATATTTACGGTTTTCGACATAAAACGAAACATATTCATTATTTATAGCGTATACTTTTATACGTTACCCACACAGATTGCTCGCTTGATGAAAGTTTTATTTATAGATTTTTTTCATTAGTCGTAAATATAGGGATTTTATTATAACAAGACATACGATCATCACTGCAACGTTTAGAATTAGATTTTGACGTTAAAATGTTCTTCTACTAAAGATGTGTGCAAACAGCGCGACGCGAGTTGCCGCGCAACGGTTTAAGAATTTATGGCATCTCACTATTCTCTTGTGTTTAAAATGAATACCTATATTGGAAAGTTAAAAAACATTCTTAGAATAATTCATATTTGAAAACATGATATTACATATTTTTCTAGGCGGTAAATAATGTTAGACGTATTCTTAAGATAGATTATTAAACTTTACACAAAAACTGTGTTACTGTGTGTGTGTGTGCATGTTTAGTAGGTAAAATAACACAAAATAACTAAGTACGACTTTCCTTTTAAAAAGAAAAAAATTATAACAACAGACTCCGAGCGAATTGCTTTCACCGTAACAACCGCCAGGAAATTCAGACAGAATTTTATTAGTGTACGACTATAGGATCGATATTTCGGTCCCCGTGCATCTAATGGCCTTTTGCGTTCTTGGTCATATGCGTCGATCCCGCAATGACCTGCTAGTTAACTGACTTCGAAAAAGGAGGAGGTTATCAATTCGTACCGTATTTTTTTTATGTATGTACACGAATTACTCCATCATTCGAGAACCAATTTTTGTGTTTCCTGAATTGGTGTATAGAGAAAGCTCCCAAGTTGGTCTCATAATTATTTAAGCATCGCTTTATTACTTTTTGAATAATCTCCAAATATGAAAATATTTTCATTGTATTCCGGGGTGAATGCGTCAGATTATAGAATCGCAGAGTTCCACCTACACGTTTTTCTTTGCAAAAGTGTCAAATATTAAGGATTATCGTAAAGCTGCACATTTTCTAATCTTCGAAGACGAGCATTCGAAATTCAATGACAAATCGCATTCTTGACAAAAGGAAAAAAGAGCGAGTGAAGAGAGGTCTCTTTAAAAAGTTTACAATCGTGAAGGATTTAATAAGCCTGACCGCGCAATAAAGACTTAATGTTGTATGGATGACTATACAACATTACTTCGTTAATAGAAAAGAACGAACATAGCACTTATACAAGCTGACTCGCGCTTTGTTGCGCCGTAACAAGTGTCGCTGCTTATGGCGTGAATTTTCTTTATTTGTACAAATACCTATACAATATACAATGGCAAGGCGAAAATTTCCTAAAGCCTAGAGACGTTGCTAATACCGATAAAGTCCCAAAGCAAGGACACGAGCAACAAATCTCGAGTACAATTCGTAACTCTTTAGCTATACGGCCATTCTGTGAAATCAACAAACAAGCACGGCTTCCACCGCGGCCCAAGGATAACTACGGGAAGCGTAAAACTAACATAAAATGTAAGTTTTCCTTCGGTTTTACCGCCGCTACAGCCGTAAAGTTAAGCAGCGTTACGATATAGTGTAAGAAAACAAACAGTAGACTAACAACAAGCAAAGTTTTTTTTAAACTGTCGTATCTTTTGTAATATACATTTTTCCCATATAGAGTAACTCTATGCAGGTTTGCAAAGCATGCATCACATTCGGGTACATCCGAACAGAAAAAACCCAAACAAAAATTCTTCTCCAAGTCATTTCGACAGAACCACTGAACTACTAGGTACTTTTAATTCAAATTCAACATTTTACAAAATTATTTTTATTTAAATATTCACTTTCACAAGAAAAAAAAAATAATAAGCATCGCGTTTATAATAATTGTTTATCTGTATTGGATATTCTTTCTGGTGCTCGATGCCGCAGCGCAAAGCACTGTGTTTTTTTAAAATTGTATTTTATAAACTTCCAGCCGTTAAGCCGGAAATAAGGATATCTAAACATTATTATTATTATCAGGTAAAATTAGATATTCTATTCAATTCGTGATTCTATTTACGAAACAAGGTTAAATCAAAAACAAATAAGAAGAGCATCGCTTTAATTATGAGTTATAGGGTGGATGGATACAACTACAAAAGTAATAAAATTAGCCATTGCAAAACGACTGAAAATCTCATGAATGCCAAAGTAATTAGGCTCATTTTCGCGCTATTCTCCCAAAATAATCCTATTGCATGCTTACAAATTAATGATTTCACATATCAAAGGCGTTACGCACCTGACTGAATTGTTTTCTACACTGTGGTGCCAAGGTCCTTGGCCCACGCCCCTGAAAACTAGGATAACTCCGCCTTTTTATCTCAGCACTCGTAATAAAAGCGTGATACGTGTTTAGTAATAAAATCTATATCTTTATTGGAAGTGTCCTTTACATGCACAAAATGAAAAACTATGGCTTCTCTGTAAATCGTTAATATTTTATAGCGGATTATTTTTACAGCGTTTTTGTATTTATTTCTTTGTTCCGCTCATAAAGATAAGCTTTATCCTATATATATAAGCTAAATCCAATACTTACGAGTATTTAGAAATAAATAAAAATAATAATAAATACTTCTTCTTCTATCAAATAGATGTGTCCTGTTCGTGTTTTATTATATTCTAAAGCTGGGTGTACAGCAATTTGCTTTCGCTTAAGAGCTTGTAGTTCGACCATCGTCTGTCTCGTTCGCGCATACCAAAATTTTTGAAGATATAAAATGACTGAATGAACTTATAAAAAATCATTTAATAAACTAGAAGCATCACAAATTTTCGACAAAAATTTCAATTTTATCAAAATTGTTTTTCATGCATAAAAACGTTAATAATTTCTAAGAATTATCTTTATGTATAAAAATTAACTTGGATCAAATTTAAATTTTTGACGAAAATTTGTGATGCTTTCTAGTTTCCTAAACATTTTTTTTTATAAGTTCATTTAATCATTTAAATCTTCAAAAATGTCGGTATGCGCGAGCGAGACGGACGATGGTACAGACTCTTAAGACTATGTCAGTTGTAAATATTCTGTTTTTCTCGCGCTTATCTATATTTTTATCCTACTGCACAAGAAGAAAGTTTGTTTTTCAGTTATATATATATTTGAATGGAATTCTGTATATATTTATAATTATATTTGTATTATGTAATTGTTGTGTATGTTGTGTATTATGTAATTCTGTATATATATATATTTGAATGTAATCTGCGAAAGAAGGGCCGTGATCCGCTTTCTGGGTGGTATTTAACGCAGCAGATCTCCATCGCAATTCAGCGCGGCAACGCTGCTAGCCTATTAGGCACTTTCCCGTCAGGTTCGATGCGCGAGGGATTTATAAGCCTATGACAGTTGGCGTAAAATAATTTAAGATTATTATATTTATAGGAATTTATTGTAATACGACGATATAAATTAGATTTATACAATTCATATACTTATATTTAATATCGACTATATTCTGTTTTAGAAATAAATATGAATTATGTATGCATGTTTCTATATATATACCTATGTATGTTTCTATATTACCTCATACAGCCTAAGCGGCTTGACTGATTTCAATTCGAACAAGAGAAAAGAGTTGCTAAATGCATATCATATTTGCACCTTTAAAAATCCAAAAGTAAACGCTTTGAACTTTATTGTATTCTTAAAAAATATATAGATTTTATTGATACCTTAACCAGCATTTTTTGTTACAATAAATTTCTGACCATGTCAATGTTTACACAACAGGGTGGCGTTAAAAAAATCATCCCGCCTTTATATGTATGGAGTGCTACCCCTATTTTTCATTCATTTGAAAATTTGACTACGGCATTTTGTAGCGGTTCACAAAACACATCTACATGTTAAATTTAGTCTTTGTAGAGCTGATAGTCTCTGAGAAAAATGACTGTGACACGTGACAGGCAGACAGACGGACATGGCGAAATTATAAGGGTTCCTCGTAGTTAAAACGGAACCCTAAAACCCATATTCAAGGAAATTACAGGTATCCAATTTTCATATTTCGAATCATAGAATAGTACTCGTATCGATGTCATAAAGGTTAGTGAAAAGATAAGTTTAATTTGAATTTGACAGAATAGTGACATCTGTCACTAATGACACAATATTTTTCAAAAGATACACTTACTTTTGCACACAATGCGCTGCAGTGGCCACGTAGTCTCTACTGATGATGAACCCTCCACAGAAGGAGTTCCCATTCAGCACCATCGACACCTGGTAGGGATGTCTGTTGACGGAGCTCGGCCGTCCTCCGATGATCTGTCCGCTGAGCTCGGGGCACGCTTCCAGGAGATCCAGCTGTTGGTCCAGCTCTTGCAGCTCATTCTGGTCAGGTTCCACCTCCTCTGAACAACATGTATCGGTATCTTGGAGATCTACAACATAAAACTCATATTAATTTAATCTACCCGTAGAGTTTATGAATCCAGATTAAATAAACTTAGTACCTACCAACTTTTCAAACTATACTAGTTGTCAATATTCTTTCAAAGCCTGAGTAAGTCGATCTTTTCACTAACCGTAACATAAAATAACATTTTACTAATCACATTCTGTAGAAGCAATGGTTAGTGAAAAGATCGGTTCAATCCGGGTTCGACAGCATTTTGACAACAATTAGAAGACAATGTAATGTAATTTGTAGAAAACTACCTGGCGTGTATTTTTTGATTAGACTACTTTGTAGAAATATCCTCAGTATTAGGTCCTCAGTATAGTGACCTCAGTATAGGGTTGTCTAGGGCAAGACACACTGCAGACCTGTTGGAGCGTTTGTTTTTCATATACGCAATATGTTCCTTCATCGCGAGTCCCGATGCCCTATGTACGGAACGTTTTGCAGAAAAATAGTAGGCGGTTGTAATTAATATTTTTGTAACAAAAAGACAACTGTCATCTAGTCTCACCTGTGGCCACAGACGCTGCAGTGTTCGAAACGTCAGGTCATAAAATTATGTAAAACATACGCAATAAATCCGTTAAAATTTGTTTCAATTCAATATGTAACCATCGCGAAACCTTTAGAAAACATTATCACTTGTCATGTTGTCGACAAAACTCCGTAAAATCTAACAGTAATGTCACAACCACTTTACTGAAGTATGACGTAAGCAACTCTACTTACTCATATGACTTATATTAATATCAAAGAAACTTGATCAAACTCAATACTTGACTCTGGCAAATGCGCTAATCATGCGTGTTCAATACGAAAGAAAGGAAAGAAAATATAACTGACGTTGACGTATAGAAATAGTACTCACCTACCGTAGCCAGCAGACAGCACAGCACCAACGCATGCCACCACATCGCGGTTCCAATCGATATCTTTCACTATTGACAAGCGTCGTACCCAGCTGCTTACAGTCTACCACTAGAGGCGAGACAGCGGGTCAGCTGTCCTCGCCGGTGTTGCAATGTGACGATTTCGCACGGCCAGCCTCCACGGTCGCGACCTTTTCATTAGGGTACCTTTGACAGCAATCTGGCTGATTTCAATTATTATTTATTTTAATTGTTGTGTATATTAATGTTTTTCGATGACGATGAAGACAAACAAAAGTTTTTATTTGGCCTACGGCAATTGACACAAAAACATAATTGGTTTCCATTCCTGTATATTTTTATCGTTTTTGTAGGCAGCACTTGCTACCGTCACCCGTTACCGCTGTGGACTTGACTCAGGTGCATGGATGCAACATTGCTAACGCATGTAGCGCCCCTTTACCAAAGGCACTTGCCATTCTTCCCCGGTACGGAAGTCAAGCCGTCCCAGTTTTTTTTTTAGTTTAACTTGTAATTTTTTTAGTTAATTTGTTAATTTACGCCTTTCTGGGTTCTTAGGGTTCAATGAAGGAAATCTGGATATTTCGCATCGATCGAAAACGAATGATAATAAGATAGTGTCCACTTTCTTTTCATATCTGGACTGCATATCTTGTAGGTGATTGTCTTAGCTAAAAATCAACGTAGTTATTATTAATTCAAGTAGATATCCCATTTATATTAGGTACAAAATGAGAATGTTTGTGAGTGTGTGCATGTATGTTACTTCTTCACCCAAAACCGGCTGAACTGACTTCAACAAAATTTGGAGCGGAGATTTATACTCTGGATCCTTTATGATCAGACTGCCTACAAAGCTAAAAGACTACGTAGGCTGAACGACTAAAATTCAGAAAGACTGATTTACAGATAGGCTACCTAATTTATTTCCCTGAAAAATATAGAGTACCTGTACGATCGCAGGTAAAACGCAGGACATTGCTAGTAAAACAGTATTATCTCACTATGTATTGAGAAATAGTGTCTATTCCAGCAGATTGTATTGTATTGTCCAACTAAGTCGATTGTATAGATAGTAATTTATACAATCCACTTATCGATCGACATGAGTCGATACGAAATGTGGAGACTTCCACCACTGATCCAACACAAGGCCGGGTATAAAGTAAATATGTTGACCGTGTGAGGCTACAAACAATTTGGCCATGTTGTAAAATTATTTTACAGGCACACTTCTGGACCCCATGAAATTCATGTTTATTATATGTCCGTGTCGAGTTTTAGGAGTTTTTATGAAGGTTCCAGAGAGACGGAATAATTTTTAATATACATTTTTAATGTCTGGAGTAACAGGCCACCATGAGACGTGGTTTTATTTTTGGAAAATTAAATTTACAACCGTATTAAAACGAAGGGATGCTTAAAATTGCAGTCATGAATAAATATTATAATTATAAAAGAAAACAATTTGAAAATTAGGAAAAGTATCACACCTTTGTCAAATAATCAACCGACAAGCATTAGTGTGTAAGCGTTAGTATGTTCCGGATTGAAGGACAATATTTCCGTTCAGGGTCACAAGTCCAGTGATGTAAAAGTTCCAGTGATCCAAAATGGCAAGTCCTGAAATATGTAGTGGGCCAAAAGGTCCAGTGTCAAAAAGTTCAGAGGGCCTAAACGACGAATCCCAAAAAATTAAGTCTAAATTTTATATTTAGAAATTTTGAGACCGGTGAGAGAGATAACTGTGCCCTTTGAACAGTAAAGTTGAGAAAGATATATACCTATGTATGAGATTGACATAGCTAACGAAATGTCACGTAACGAACTCAAAGACAAACACAGGCTATGCTCATGTGAAAGAGGTCGACCGAGCCATATTATGTCTTATTGGGGGTTGTGTGGTGTGTGTGGGACAAAATAATATTTATGTACTTCATGTTTAAAATTTATATTTATACCTTCCAGTTTTTATGCAAGAACAAATAAAGTTTTTATTTATACATTTATACTTATTTATCGGCAGTGTAATGAGTTAGGTCGAGTGCCTGTGAAAGATTAATTGTCACGCCTATTTACAGAGCTCATGGCCTTAATCTTAGGGGTTCTGTAAACAGGACGGTTAAACAGTCAAAGGGACCTTATTGTAGAAACGAAATTACAAAAGACAAACTTGTAATTTAAGTATATAGGGTAAAAGTAAATAAAGCGACAGTAATAGAAACCGGCCAAGTGCGAGTCAAATTTACTTTAACGGTCTTGAACTGAATGAGAAATAATAGCGATGGCATGAAGATAGATAGAAGATAAGATTCTATATACCTACCATCTTTTATCATCATCTTTTACCATCATATAGACATGCACAAAAAGATGGTATAAATTATATACATAGGTTAATCATGTGCCGATTTGGCGTACCAAATGTCATGATAATAGAGTGTAGCCCTTATGATCAGACTACTCCATCACCAATAAGTATAACCGTCAGCGTTTATATAAATATTCCTCTTTTATCTTCTAAAGGTTGTCTGGAAGAGATCGATATTAGCGATAAGGCCGCCCTTTGTGCCTTTCTTACGCCCTAATCATGTACTTATTGTTATTTTAATAAGGTCTCAATAAAGTATTTTTGTATTGTATTCATCATCATCATCATCTCAGCCATAAAAAGTCCACTGCTGGACATAGGCCCCCCCTATGGATTTCCAAAAAGACCGATTGGAAGCGGCTTGCATCCAGCGTCTTCCTGCCACTTGTATGAGGTCATCTGCCCATCTGGTCATCTGTAATGTATTGTATAAATGATATCTGGATAAAACTTTTTGAAAACATTTTATGGCTGGCATTTCTTTAATATCCCTCAGTATACTCAGTAATTGTATATGAGTATATGTTTTAAAATGTTGTTAGCCGTGTATGCGGAACCCTTGGTGTATGAATCAACGCGTATACTTGGCCGATTTTATAAATACGAGTCTATAGCCAAATGAAAAATATATTCCTAATAGGTTAGTGGAGTTAACCTCATTTACAACAAGAAAGTGTAGCGTTTTACAAAAAGCTTTGTAAGCGATTGTAAGCTTTTAACCAGCTTCCAAAAAGGAGGAGGTTCTCAATTCGACTGTTTGTTTTTTCAGCGCTTATTACTTCGCCAATTATGCATTGACTTTGATGGTTCTTTTTTGTTTGGTTGGACTTACTTCAGAGGTAGTCCCATATCAATTAATATCAAAATATCCCCACAATAAATATGAAAATCGGTTCAGTATTTCGGATTTTATAACAAAATAACTGGAAAAATATGTCATCCAAGTAAACTAATTGCGTATTTTGAACTCTGCTGTTTCAGTTTTTTTAAACTATAATTGAAGGGTTGTAAGTCTAAAAGGTCTAAGTGCCATTTTTTTTTAATTTTTTTTTTTCATTTGCATAATATATTATTAGGCATGACACGTAGATCGTATTTTTGTAATAATATTGTTTATGTTTTTTTTTTGGCACTTGGACCCTTTAGAATTACATTACAACCCTTCAATTGTTTCTGCATTTTCTAAACACACTTCATAGCATTGTCCCTGTTCACAAGTCACGACACGCGTATATCAACGTCGCCTGACGTGTCGCGACTGAAGACAATCGGGCGATTACCTTACTTGAGACTTGCCACGCAGAGCCGGGGAAAACCCATCACGTATAATACATAATTGATTAACAAGAAATTAATTTTGCAGCAGAAAAAAAAATATTTTATTCTATGATAACTTAAAGATTATAATTAGGTTATTAAATTCATCATCGTCCTCATAAAAATAAAATATGTAAGTACATTCAATACATCGAAAACGGTACTAAATATTTCAATAACAACAAAAGCATTCATTACGATTTATGACTGAAAAAACAAACTGTGAAATAGTCGCAGATAAAAATGTTACAGAGACACAACTTGACTGAACGGCCAGAGCGGAACACTTGAAATATATCCTGGGAAAATTCGATAGTCCATATATTATATATGACAGATCCACGACACAGATATAGACAAATTATATTTATGACCCGATCTAATGGCATATTATAAAAGCAAACCATAGAACTACACCCAGAAACCAATTTGGACATTGCACTTTGACAATCTATCGACTTATATTATTGAACTAAAAAACAAGAGGAGGAAGTCGTTCGCATGATAAGCGTCACCCTTACACATATCACATCCAATATCACTCATAACTTTAGACTTTAAACCCAAAGTGGAAATATCATCACTTCCTTTACTCAACTCTGACATATTACATTCAAAATCCGGAATTATGACAACGAAACTATTTCCAGAAATTTTGTTGAAAACATTCCTACAATCCAAAACACATTAATACTTGCACATTACTGCTTGGGGGTTTCATAACTGGAAAGGGCATGCTCCTTCCTTGGTGAACTTAAATTAGTCCTACCCTATCAAAATAAAAATATTCACTAGTTGAATTCAAGAGTCTACAACCATCTAATCTGTAGGTTAGAAATGTTGGCACCCAGGACGCTATTCTTTCGCTATATTTAGAACAAGCATCCCATCTCGTACTATAAATACAGCACATCGCTACAGAATTCCCTCTATCACATAGGGCGTGTTGCGTACTGCTTGCATTGTACATTCATCTCTAGCGTAGAATATTTAGATGCTGGATAGAGTTCGCACCACCACTCAAGTCTTATAAACGCGGCGCTTCAATCGCATTCCGGCCATACATACTATTATGGTATTCTGTGTTCCAGCGGACAATGGCGGGCTTGTCATGTTTAGTTGCAAAATATCGCCGTCGGACTTCAATGTTGGCGTGAAGTTTAGTCCCCTTTCCTATTTTCAACACTAGGTTACACAAGGTTGTAGTGTCAATCTGGACTTGATTTTTGGCAAGCGATAATTTTGTAAATATGCGTAAACAACAAATTTCGGCGACTATCTAATTCTATAATGCATTCTTATGATTAAAAGTGCAATTTTTTTACGTGTGAAAAACTGTTGTAGGTGGGCCAACTTTATCAAAAAGTTGGATTATCTTTTTTTAAATATTATTTAAAGGTATATGAAGAAATATGAGTTCTGAAATAACTAAAATTCTGAAAATAATTGTAACTAAACTGAAACTGAAATCGTAATGAGTATAAATGACTGGCCTTGTGGCTCAGTTGGTAGTGTGTTTGCGTCTACCTGCTGAACTGAAAGGTCGTGGGTTCGATCCCCACCCAGGGCAAACATTTGTGTGATGAGCATGGATGTTTGTTCTGTGTCTGGGTGTTTCTATGTATCATAAATGTATATATTTACAAAAAAAAAGTATATATGTATTCTATCAGCCATCTAGTTCCATAGTACAAGCTTTGCTTAGTTTGGGCTTGATGGCGTTGTGTGAAATGTCCACAAATATTTATTTATTTATATATTGAAAGGAATTAATTGGAACATGACTATTTTTTTTGCTAAAATTAAAATAAGACACTTTGTACAGAATACGATTACTTATAGTGCTGTTGTAAACGGAGATGTAACCGCGATTCTAAAGTATTTAAATATGTGTGGACTAAATTAAAGTTTATGGCAAGTCTCCGTAAATTGAAATGAAACAAATTCCCACCATTAAAAACATAAGTAAGTCTCTGAATATGAATAGTCTTTTTGCATAAAAGCGAACGTTGGTTTAAGCAGAAGGACTTTTCCGACATTAACCATTTCCATAAATACTCTTATTTGTACCTATTCTTCTTATTTTTTACTATTGGACAATCGTCCAAATAATTTCGAAAAATTAGTACCGTCCGTTTACGAAAGATACAATCAAAATAACAAAACTAAACTTGAATAAGTTTTCAATACAAATCACTATTATCCAATAGATTGTATCCTGATTGTATACATTATTGCTTCTACCACGATCTTCAATAGTTCGAAATAGAATCCGATTGAATTGAATCATAAATTATTAGGTTAGGTGGACAATGAACTAGTCGCCAACAAAAATTATAGAACAAAAAATGGGGACAGTTTTTATGATAAGCTAGAACTGATGGATTTCCAATAAAAACGTGATTATAACGCGATTCCATTGAATAAACTTCTAACTTAGGTTTATACTGAGAAATTAGTTATTGTACGTTTTCCTTTTTAAAGTTCTGATTGATATTTAAAAAAAAAAACACTCCTCTTGCTCAAAAAGTCCGTCATCGTAGCGTACTAGAGCGAGGATAAATAGCATATTTATTCTCTTTGCAAACATCTCGTTAAATATCAAGAATTGTACAATTTGTACATTTCATTTTTAATAAAATAAACTTTGAATTATTGTATTGGATTATTTTATTTTCTCGCAATCGTAGTGAAAAGTAGAGTGTAACACACGGCGCTAAAAACCCATTGTAACTGGGTTTCTTTGTACTCTCCCGCGCTAAAGCTCGGGAGTAAAAATCTACTTCGTTACAATGGGTCTTTTTAGCCCCTTGTTCAACAATCTACTATTTGTTTAGGTATTGAATGGTTACGTTCGACCGCTGAAACTACATAAAGAAAAAGAATAGCCCTCCTTCTTAAGCAGTCGGGTAAAAAGTGTGAAGTGTGTGATCCACTGAGATTTTTTTCTATATTATATAAAACGGATGTGACCGGATGTGATGGACCAACGGCGTCAATTCATCTGATGTTAATCGATGTTGCGGTCACAAAACGGATGGTCCATTTTGAACCGCAACATCGATTAACATCAGATGAATTGAAGCCGTTGGTGGTCAAGCAAAAACTTTTTTTAAGCGCAAGTCTACTTACTACAGAATAAAAAAATATTGCTGTGACGCATTGACTCTCTCTCTCTCTCTCTCTCTCTCTCTCGCTCCCTTAGTCGACTCTAGGCGAGTTGGTGGTCAATCGAAGATCTATCTTGCATTTAAAGAAAACTTGTTTAATTATTCGAAGATTCATTTACTAAGGTCGCCATCCCAGAGGATGTTTATTAGGCAGTGAGACAGCGAGCGGCTTTAAAAATAAAATAAAAATATATATATATATATAATATATATACATATAATAATATAAATATAAATATTTATTTTTCATCATTTGACATCTTTTAATTTTTATCTAATTAATTCATTGTAATCCTTGATTCTTATATTTTTGAATGACTATATTATTATTATTTTTTATACTTGTATTTTTATTATTGGTATTTTTATTTTGTAATCAAACTATGACGTAATCAAATTTTATAATTTTATAATTTCAATGTATATGTCACAGAATTCGCCCTATTACAAGTCTTTGGTATATGTACACAATGTCTGAAATAAATGGATAATAATAATAATAGCCCACGTCCTCTGGGGATCGAGTTACGCTCACTACACGGCGTCCTCCGCGTGTGTATTTTCATGTCAGCGCTATTTCTGTGGCCGCCTTTCCGCTCCAACAACGTAATCTAATTATTTAGGAATTGTTACGATACTAACAGATGGCATTGTGTTTGTTTACATTAGGTACTTTAAAAACTTAGTTAATAAGGTTAATTAAAAACTCAAAATAATTACAAAAATATATATGAGTACTTAGGTATACTTACATTAGTTTAAGATCTTAGTTATTAAGGTTAAATCATAAAGGTTTATTCTTTTTTGCTTTTCAGTTTTTTCGGCGGTTTAATTTTTTTGTAAAAAGTTTTTATTTAGTTTTCTAAACCTATTCCCCCAAACCCTACCCAGGACATAATTTGTGTGATGAACAGATACGTTTTTTCTACGCATGTCTATTACACTGTTTAATTTACTTTTACCAAGTCGTTTTTTTTTTTTTTTTTTTTTTTTTTTTTTTACTTGGCAGTTTCCTTTAATTTCAAAGCAGCATAATATACATTGAGTGATAAAAATATTAAATAGATAATATGTAATACATCGCTCACATGAAAAGGAGGCTTTGTACTTTAGATAGGTATACAAGTATTGCCCACAGATATTATCAATAAATACTTGTTACAAGTATCAGACAGTAAAAATGTACAATATACGTGAATTAATGTATGAAATAATACAGTGATATACTATGTCGTACGGGTAGAAAGATTAGTTGTCATGAAATAATAAATATACCTAGTTGGAATGCCTTTAAAATGAGTTTTTTGGCGGGAACGTCTAAGTAACGTGTTGTTGCTTTGTTTTATTTTCTTAAACTTTTGTTATTTTGAACATTAATGCTATAAAAATGGTGGTGTTTTATTCATTAAGTGTTCGATAAGGTACGTGAGTGTGGGCAAGTGAAATAAAGCAGTAAAACGTGTGATTTTTCGTTGTCGGCAAAACTCCATAGAAGCTTCTAGTAAAGTCGCCACCACTTTACTAAAGCAGGACTCGACTTATAAATTGACTGTATACGTGACTTAGATTGTGACTAGAACATTTACAACTTGTTTTATTCAAGAAACTTGAAAAATCCTAATACTTGACACTGGCAAATGCTTTAATGCGGGTCCAATACAAAAAAGAAGAAGATGCCTTTAAAATATAATTGAATAAGTTTTTAATCAAGTAGTTTGGTCAAGCGCGAGCTTATATATAAGCATAAAAAAACAATAAAATACTGTTTTTTTTATACGAAATAGATCTAGGGTTGCCTTCTAACCGCCTGATAATAAGCGACGGTATGGCCGAGGATGAAACGCGTCCATCTAAAAGATATCTATTCACTCTAGCTTTGAAAATTATAAGATTATAGCTCTCAGCAAACAGAGAGAGCGGCGCGGAGTTCCACTCCTGTCCATTACGCATAAAGAATTAGTTCAAAATATTAAGTAGTGTTTAATTCAGTTTTCGCGTTTGGTTTGCACCATTGAGCTACATGTACTTACGTAAGTACATACTGCCCATTTTTTTTTTTTTTTTTTTGTGAGATGACTTGAGCTGTTGGCCTCTAGCGGCCTCTACAGCTTACCGGACTTTGGCGAGCGCAGAAGGCGCTGGACCGCTTACAAACTAAAGGTTACGAGGGACTAGCTCAAGGGCACCTCGAGGGAGGTTCGGACCTCGGCTTGGGCCGTCGCCTGGGGGGGGGAAGTCGAATTGCCGTGCGGCAACCCCGATGGGGTGTGCCCTGCGGCCCTATTGGGTTGAACTGGTTGACTATTTGGAGAGAATCTAACCGGTCTTCTACCAGACCTGGGGGTTCCTCGACCTCGCCGGCGAGGTCGGTGTGTCGTGTTTGTGTTCCTTTGGTAACCGACGCCTATACCAGAAACTGAGTATTTCCTGTTGCCTGGGGCTGTCGGATCGGACATACTGCCCATGGCTTGCACGCTGTATTTATGTCAGCCGCCGACGCTCTAGCTGCACATTGTAAGCGCGCAGCTATCTCTACCTCGCAACCTTTTTAATAGGAAGCAATATTAGTGTTCAGTTTCCGTAAGCACTTACTCCTATGTACTTACGTAAGTACATACAGCTCAATGGTTTGCACGCTGTATTTATGTCAGCCGCCGACGCTCTAGCTCACAGAAGACAGATCTAGCTGCACATTGTAAGCGCGCAGCTATCTCTTACTCGCAACCTTTTTAACCCCCGACGCAAAAACGACGGAGTGTTAATAAGTTTGACAAGTCTGTCTGTGGCATCGTAGCTCCCGAACGGATGAACCGTTTTTTTTTTTTTTTAAGTGAATTAGTCGGTTGTTCTTAGCTATGTTTCATCAAAATCGGTTCAGCCTTTTTTTTGTCGGGGGTTTTTCAGTTTTCTAAACTTATACTTGTTAAACATAGAAAATCATTGGTTAGCTATAAGAAAGGTGAGAAATGAATTTATTTAGATAGAAGAAATATTAAAAAAATATTTAAATAAGTGCCTATCACTTAGTATATTAGTATATTAGTACATTAGTACTTAGTACATTAGTATATTAGTACTTACTTAGTACTGGCGACGGAATAGTGAAAAAACATATTTTTATTCCCTCAGCCAATTTAAAAGATATCAAAGAAAAACTTTTTTGATATTTCCTCTGTTAAAATAAACAAATTCATTTCTAACTTTTCTAATATCCCTACTTTATATTTGATTACTTTTGATTTTATATGTTTAAAAATGTTGTGATGCGCGAGAGAGATAGTTGCGTGCGTTGAGCGAATTCTTTAATAAAACCCGAATCCTATCACACAACACGATTTCGTTCGACATTCTTGATACGTACTACACATGGGTGGAACTCCCTGCCACATTCTCAGTTTATCTTTCTCTGTTTAAGTACAATCTGAGAAATCTTCTAGTTTTCTCTCGGTTAGTCTCAGAATCCAAAAATTAAGAAGTCATAATGTAAGGCAAAGGATTTCTTAAAAGTGAAATGTCGTAAACTAAAAATAATTCAAATGTTCAAAGCCAGTACCGGTTTGTAGTGTATCTAACATACTGCATCGTTTGCATTTCTAATAGCTAGACTTAATTGCCGTCAGTAATGTTCTAGTCTGCAAGATAAAACATACAAAAAGTGACTTTAGTCTCCAATAATTGGCGACACTAATTAGTAATTGCCTAAATAATTCGATTCAGGCACTTTCCCTCTCAGTCGTTGCAATATTTTTTTCTCTGATTTACCAACGTTTCATATTTTTCAGTCAACGGCAATAATGCGCAATAGTAGAAACTAATTTTCTAAGATACCTAAAACAATATGTGGCCAAAACCGTGTCGAGATACGCATATATGATAGAGTTCCGTATTTAATGATATAATCTAATAGAAGACCACTCGGTGAGTTTTGATTGTTCTGACATCTTTGCATGAAGGTCAATAACCTTTATACTATATTTGACAACTAAAATGTTTTATATATTTATCGCTATATATCGAAAAGTTTTTTCACAGTATTCAAAATATATGTTAATTCGCGTATACGTAATATCTGAGAAGAAAGTGATAATTTAGATTCATTTTATAAGACCTATTCAACGAAGAGTGGGAAAATGTATCTCTACATAACTTTTCAGGTACTTTTACTATTTTATTAGCATTTTGTATCAGTTTATAGAACACTACTATCTGATTTTTTTTATTCATATAGTGCTAGTACAATGACTGTGTCATACGGAAAGACAGCCGGCCATAGCGAATTTATAAGGGTTTCCCGTTTAAGGAACCCTAGAAAGTCCCAAAGCAATTTTACTATTGATTATATTTACCGATTAAATAAAAGTCATATGTCGATACATCTCGATAACTCCTTTGATGTTGCAAAACAATTGCATTCTTTCACTGCAATTCACGAAGAATTTCAGGGTAATTTGGAAAAGCGTCAATTTTTGCTACTTCGCTTTTTCAGCGGGGAATGTGATTGTAATAAATAATGGTGTTTTTTGCTGGTATCGGACAGGGCCGTAATTGCCGGCGGCCAAATTTATAGATGCAAGCGATGGCGTTATTGAAACAACATGGGATTAATGAGTTTGATCCGACATTTGCCGTGTTGGCTGCGTTGGCCAATATGGCCGCTCATATCCGCGTAAGCTGCAATTCTTGCAGATAAATTACACACGTGGAAGATAATGTATTGGACTTGCAATGGCTGTTTCCAATTTATGTTTTTTACCCGAATGAATTGACGAAATTTTTAGAATGAAGAAATTTTGCTAACTTTTAAGGATATTTCGTAGCGGCTAATGGAAAGGACAAACGACAACGGATTGATGTTTACCAGATCAACTTTATTGACCGAGCGAGCGAAGTGTCTCTGCATCAACTGGCCAAATTTTCTTTCGTCTGTCAGTTTGTTTGTTTGTGAGTTTGTGATTTGTTTGTATGTTCGTACTCGCGTACAGGGCGTAATTTTGAACCAATTTTAATGAAACTTGGTGTATAGGTTCTATGGATTATATATTTTTTTTTTATCGTCGGCGATTTTTGATAAGAGGGGTGGTTCCCATAAAAAAAGGGGAAGTTTATTGCGGCGTTAATTACCAACCGATTTTAATGATATTTGGTAGGTAGGTAAAGTACACAATTATTACAACTTGTGGTAAAAATTCACAGAATTGGTCAAGTGGTTGTCGAGATATGAGAACCAACTTCAGATTGCGTGTAACAGCAAGGGTGCGTGGATGTGTGTGTTGCTTGATGCATTTTAGCGCTGAATAATTTTCTTGATTTTACGTTTTCTCCATTTTTTTTTTATTTTTATAAGAATATACATTGTTTTTTTTTTATCAAGGACATATAAATATGTCATATTTTGGTATTAATTGTGTATTAAAATTAAATTGATCTTTCAAGGTGCTTAAACTTATGGAAAAAATGTTTGACCGTAAAATAACGTATGTAAAATCACAAAATTGCGAAATCGGCCAACATTTTACATACGGCCTCCTAAGCCAACTACTAGTTATAACAGCAAATGCTTATGCTTTTAAACGAGGAGGTATTATCGCCAAAATTTTAGGTACTTTGCCCGCTATGACAGATTACTTGAATATTGATTTATTATTTTTAGCCGACTTCGAAAAAGGAGGAGGTTATCAATTCGTACCTTATTTTTTTAATGTATTTACACGAATTTTTCGCTCATTCTTGAACCAATTTTTGTGTTTCGTGAATTGGCATATAGAGAAAGCTCCCAAGTTGGTCCCATAATTATTTTAGAAACATTGATTTATTACTTTTTGAATAATCTCTAAAAGTTAAAATATTTTCAATGGATTCCTGAGTGAGTGCGTCTGATTATAGAATTGCAGAGTTCCACTGACACGTTTTTCTTTACAAAAGTGTCAAATGTTGAGGTTTTTCGTATAAACATCTGCACATTTTCTAATCTGCGACGACGAAGCATTTGACATTCAATGACAAATGTCATTCTTGAAAATTGAGGGATTTATTGCGCTTGAAAAGTAAGACCTACTTACTCCTCATCATCGCGTATAAGGAGAAAATAGAGTTACTTCAACGCTTGAGCACCTTGTTTAATTATTATCCTTACTAATATTACAAGTAAACGAATAAGTAAATAAAGTAGGTACTTCGAAGTCGGTTGTTTCAGTTTTTTAAACTATAAAATTATATTTTATTTTGTGACTGTTTGACATTTGTAATACTTCTTTGTATCTTATGTATATTCAGTTATTGATACTGAATAATATTAATACATGGATGGGTCTTCGGATGGGTGACCGTGAGTGATTTTTTAATACTTTTATAGACCTACGATTGACCAACTCGCCTGATGTTAAGCGACGGTGTGTCTGAGGATGGAGCTCGTCGATCTAGAATATATCTATTCACTCTAGCCTCACATTTCTTCCTTTCTTCTTTCTTTCTTACCGTGGGTCGGATGACAACTTAAATTGTAGGTCCCGTTTGTTTGTTCTTAAAAACAGCAATCGTCAACCCAGTTCAGAGGCCTTTCGGCGGCTTAATAACTCTGACACTAGAGCTGGCCACTCAGTCTACACGAACTTAATTACTTTTTTACTGAATAGACAAACAGAAAAAGTAGGTTAACAAAAACCTACAAACCTTAATAAATCAAGGAGGAAGAGCAAGTACTTGGTAAAACTATTTGCTCCAGTCAACAGCCACATAAGAACGAGTTGTTATCTCATTACCTAGTAAACAAGACAAACAATCCCAAAGCGTGGCTTGGAGCCAAATCAGCGCTATTTGGCAGCGTTCGCATTCGTGACGAATCTATCAGCAAATTGCGGGCAGCGCCCTGTCGTGTCTTACACGTGCTACTTTGGATACAATCGGCCTTACCGAAAAACGTTGCTTAACTTTAAGCAATGACTAACGTATTTTGTCAACTTCTCGCTGACACGTAATGACACTTGCGGAAAGAAGACGAAGAATTTAAGACGATGGTTAAAGTTAAGTAACGTTTTTCGGTAAGGCCGATAATGTGGACGTTGCATTAATTGTTATCGTCAGCCGAGTTGTATTCGTGTTTCCAAGGAGTCGCTTCTCATCATCATCCGCCAACGCTACCGCTAACACGACAGCAGACATCCGCGTGTAATTTTATCTGCTAGATGTAACGAAATATACTGGCAGCGATTCTGTGACGCACTCTCTAGACTTAACTAGACTTGAATTTTAATTTAGGCACACTTAGATACGTCACAAATGTATTTTGCACTACTTACGAATTAAGTCTGTAGCAAATGCAATATTTAGGCGAATTTTCATGAAATGTCGCATAATCATTTGCCTGTAAATTACGCGTTTTTCATAAAACAGGGGAAAACTGTTTTTGACCCCTATGTATTAGGTACCCGATTTCGATTCTTCTTTTTTTTAGACTGAAACCATATGCCTCTACGGTTTGCTTTTTTCATAATATAACTTTTCATTTTTTACTTCGAAATTATAACGGAATTAGAAAAAAGCGAACCGTAGAAGTTTGAACATTTATAATTTAAATCATCGAAATCACATTTTATGCACTTGTTGTATAAAATTCTCGTGTTGTATGCAAATAAATTATCTTTATCTTTATCTTTATATGGGAGATTTTGCGATAACAGATCTCACACTGGAATTACAACTCTTAATGCAAATTACTTTAAATTTGGCACACTGGAATTACAAAATATACACTTAAACTAATATAAAGTTATTCGTTTTTAACCGACTTTAAGAAAGAGGTTTTCAAATCGGTTGTTTTTGATTGCTGCCGCATAACATAACATGTCATTTATAAACTAATCTGGAATACGTAAATCTTTTGGAAAAAAATCAAGATCCTCTAAGAATATGTATAATTTTTGACAAGGAATCAAACGTTGAATGTACATGATTATCGAACATTCTACTACGGTTAATTGATTAGTGAACTGTGCAATTTCTGGTTATATGTATAGTTTGAACCACGCGCTGCCAACGTGCGAGGCAACGCGTCTGCAACTCCGTATAAAAAACCGCCGAATACAGTTGAACTTAGATATAGTGAGAAAATTAAACTCGAATAGGTGTGACTCGTGCTTTAAGTTAAAAAAGTCTTACGGAATACGGGACAACAATTAGAATTCCTCGTTGAAGTGAAACAAATTTCATTTCAATGAGAATTCTAATTATTCCTTTGAATTCCTGAGCACATATAAAGACAAAGTAGGTATAGTGTAGACTGTGCATTGACGTCACGGTGCGCACGCGCTTATGACGCATGACGACATCACGATTCATTGCCGCGGCTTCCGAAAGCTATCAGTTACCGCAGTTTACAATATTGTTCAACGAAACCTAATCTAAATAAACTAGTGTTGATAGAATTATTAGTTGCCTAAAACGATTGATTTTCTGAGGAAATACGAGTATTATTCTTTTTAACCGAGTTAAAAAAAGAAGGTAATGAGAACTTCATTACGATTGTTTTTTTTTTGGTTTTTTTTTTTATCAGACCTCTTTGTACAAGCTGTCCCACTGCTGGGCACGGGCCATCTTCTCATTATGAGAAGAGTTAGGTCATAGTCTGCCACGCTGGCCAAGTGCGGGTTGGCAGACTTCATACATCTTCAAGATCATTGAGAACTCTCAGACATGTAGGTTTCCTCACGATGTTGTCCTTCGCCGTTTGAAGTTGGCGGCAATCAATAATACGCACATAACTTCGAAAAGACAGAGGTGCGTGCCGCGGGATTCGAACCCAGGACCTGCGGATCGCAAGTCAGACGGTCTCCCGACTAGGCTGCCGGAAACTTTTTTTGGGTTGTTACTTCATAACTCCATTATTTATAAAACTATTTGGAAAATTATTTTTTTGTTTGAAAGGATATACTTTCAGATTGGTCCCATAGAAATTTTATCAATATTGGTTCAGTAGTTTGGTTTTATTAAAACAAAATTGCGTATTTTGAAGTCGGTATAATAATAAACTAGGTATAATAATAAATTAAGGTGGAGATTAAAACGCGCAGCTAAGTCTCTCGCGCATCACTACATTTTTAAACATATAAAATCATTGACTTGGGATATTAGAAAAGTGAGAGACGAATTTTTTTATTCAGGAATAATAATAAGAGTTTGATTATATAAGAGAAGCATTAAAAAAGTTTTATTCTGATATAGTGTATACTAGGTGTAGCAAAATAACACATATATTACACATATATTTACACTCCTCAGACATTATAACATATTTCGAAGTTTCTTTTTTTAATATTTCTCGTATATAAATAAACAAGTTCGCCTCTCACTTTTCTAATATCCCTACTCAATGATTTTATATATTTAAAAATGTTGTGATGCGCGAGAGAGAAAGCTGCGGGCTTTGAGCGAATCCTTAGGTGTCTATAATAGATATTATTTCTGTTAATATGCTTTAATCGAAATAACCTTCACTCCTAAGTCCTAACCCTCTATATTAATATTAGTAAATTAATATATTAGTAACTATAAATATAAAAGTGTTAGTCCTGAATGACTGATTAACAGACAAAGTACAATCTAAACCGCTAGACAAAGAATCTTGAAATTTACATAGTGCATCCTGTAGTGTATATTGCGTAAACTGTATGGCCACTAAAAGGCAACATATAGCACGCAGAACATCATTTGCAAGTGGCAAGAAGTTGTTGGATGCAAGCCGCTTCCAAAAGTTTTTTTTAAATCCACGAAGGAGACCCACGTCCTTCTCAGTCAGTCCGTCAGTATACTTCTTATGGCTGAGATGATGAAGATATGATTACTAGATCGCGAGTAAATCCGCAGGACATTCGTATTCAAACTCTGCATAACA
This sequence comes from Lycia hirtaria, assembly GCA_947563715.1. Classification (NCBI taxonomy): domain Eukaryota; kingdom Metazoa; phylum Arthropoda; class Insecta; order Lepidoptera; family Geometridae; genus Lycia; species Lycia hirtaria. The sequence continues at coordinate 25,299,840 of OX387381.1, read as the reverse complement.
GAATCAAGGGGAACGCGAAGGTCGTCGTTAATTTGTAACTGTTAGGTACAGAAATAGACAGTTTACGGTCCAGCTGTCCAGCCAGCTCCAGCTGACCTAATCAAATTATACCTACAGTAAACATTACTAATTTCAATTATATATTTAGGTGGCGAAGTTCACATTCCATGGCCACGTTTGGACCGACGATTCAGTACACAGAAACGTGTGCCTATGTTTGTCTCATAAATTCTCGAGAACTATTAATTCTATCATCATCATCGTCATCATCATCTCAGCCACAAGAATTCCACTGCTGGACATAGGCCTCCGCATAGATTTCCAAAAAGACCGGTTGGAAGTGGCCTGCATCCAACAGCAAAAACATTGGATGCAACTGCATCCTGCATCCAATGTTTTTTTAATTTTGCTATTGATTTTGTAAGTAGGTATATTAAATTTTGCTGTTGTTGTTGATAATGAATTATTCTCTAATCTAGTAAAAATTGGACTGGGAGAAAAAGAAAAATAATTACTTCTCTTCCCGGGCATACTGTAAAAGTCAGTTCAGGGACTTGAGGGAAACTGGTATTTATGTAGGCAATGGACTGACGCCCTGTTACTGCAAGCTAATATTACATCCTACCCTCTCATCCCAACATGTGTATGGGACCACGCATTTACAATCACATACCAAAATCAATAGGGGACCTAAAAACTAGCCTGTTTAGAATAAAGCTTAAAAAACTACTAGTAGAAAAATGTTATTATAATATTAATGATTTTTTAAATGAGAAATTTTAGCTATTGAGTTATTATTATTTTCCTATATTTTTGACATAGTTCTTTCTTATTGACATATTTTATTGACATTATTATTATAGTACCTAACATTCATTTTGCATTCTGACATTTATTTTTATTTTTAATCTGTTTGTGGTATAAGTTATTGCTATCTCTGACAAATATTTGTACGCCATCTTGACTGGCAAAACGTGTTCAAGCAACTTCCAACTTTTTAATAACACCAATTGTGCATGCTACTGTGTGTGTGATTTTATCTCATGTTTTATACAAATAAATATTATCTTATCTTATCCCTTCTAACCCACTAATACCCGATCTCTTCCATCTCATCCTCTAATCCACAGAGATGCTCTAATCACAGTCAAATGTGGCATCCTTTTTGCTTTTTGATGCTCTGCCTACCCCGTAAGAGAAAACAGACATGATATTATGTATGTATGTATTAAATTTTGTAGGCAAGTAAATAATTTTCTTGCCTTCATTCAAGAGTTATAAAATTATATTTACAGAAGGCATTTTGTTACAGTTCACTTCTATGTATAAATTGATCGGTTTTCATTCATTCATTAGGCGCGTCGTACTTTGTTTGAATAGAAAAACTAATTACCGGGTTACAAAATGTTTCCCATTTCCCAATTCTTAGAGATACCTATATTTTAATTAAAAGCTTTTATTCTACTTGCCCTGTTAGTGTGTGTGGGACAAATCTTGCGAGTTAAATTAGAACCACTTCCTGTCGTTAGATTAGGTTGAAATTTGGTTTACTTACGTAACTTCGGTGACAATGCAATAATATGGTACCACGAAGCTGGTCTCAAGATGGCGTCGGAAGGTGGCCATAGGAACTCCTAAACTAAACAAGATAAAACCGTCGAGTTTGGACTCGTTTGAATAGTCTTGACAAGCACTCTTGTGTTACGTGATATCCAGGGTCATAAGATGGCGTCGGAAAGTGGCCATATGAACTCCTAAACTAAACGAGATAAAACCGTCGAGTTTGGACTCGTTTAAATAGTCTTGACAAGCACTCTTTTTAGTCTAGTAAATAAAATATAAAGTATTATCTTTTTTTTTAAACAAGCTTTTATTTAAATGCTCTAAAAGGAAGAAAATAAATTTTGAATGCAATTAAACCTACCATTTTACTAAATTATAAAATTTATATTGATATAAATAATCGGAATAAATCTTATACCAAAGACTTACAAGACTCCTAATGCGATACAAAATATTGTTCCAAAAACTTAACACCAAATCAGGTGTTTGCTAATGACAGGTCACAAACGTCATTTAATCTTAAACGTCATCTCATCGCAATCACTTCTCAATTCTTACGGTGCCAAGATGGTGAACAGTGTTAAATCTTGTAAAAATTACAAACTTCTTTATAAAACTACGGAAAACATTATCACCTTCCATCTCTAAGTAGCAAAAATATATTTCTAACAGTATAAAAAGCGAAATGAAACAATTTTTTACGTATTTGTAGCGTATGTTCGTGTGTCACCTATGACCACGGATGCTCCAGTGTTTGAAAAATCGGGTCTTAAATTATGTGAAATATACGCGATGAAATTGTTGAAATTTATTTCATTTCAATAAATAACATTCGCGAATATTAGTATAAAAAGCATATATGCATTTCATTTCATAAATTGATTTTATTATTTATACAAATTACTGCAAAGAATTAGAGATGGGTCGATGTAATATAAGTTATCGATAACATTTATTATTTTTACGGACTTCAAAAACGAGATTATCAGTTAGCTTATATTTTTCTTATATGTTACCCGCATGATTTCGTCATTTAAATTGATTTAAAATTTCTTTCAAATCTCAAAATCGGTCAGTAGTTTGGTTTTTAAAACAAAATTGCGAATTTTGAAGTCGGTTATTCTAGTTTTGTAAACTATAATAATTATGATATGTGAATCATCATCATCATCTCAGTCATAAGAAGTCCACTGCTGGACATAGGCCTCCCCCATGGATTTCTATAAAAGCCGATTGGAAGCGGCTTGCATCCAGCATCTTCCTGCCACTTGTATAAGTTCATCTGTCCATTTCGTGGCTGGTCTTCCTACGTTACGCTTACCGGGGCTTGGTGTCCACTCGATAACTTTTCAGCCCCATTGGCCATTAGTTCTACGTTCACTGCCACTTCAACTTGCTAATCAGCTGTGCTATGTCGGTGACCTTTGTACGTGAAACATGGTATTTGATTTTACGATAAATGTTTTTTTTTTTTATTCTCAAACTAACACAGCACCATGCTAACTATTCTGTTTAGATTTTATGGTTGATGCTGTACAAGCAGAACATTGGGCAGATATAGTAAGGCGAAGTCAAAATGATCCTTGGTGGAAACCAAATTCTCGATTAACAATTTGTTCAGTGAATTTCCACAATAAATGTAAATACATAACAAAAACAGGGCGCCAGCGTTTACAACATTGAGCAATACCTTCAAAGGTTACTTTGAATTATAAAATCATGACATTAAGAACATTTATTCAAATTTAAATTTACAGTCGCACAGAGAAGTTGGAATCACAGAATGTTCAAAATAATTTTCATTGAAAGTATTTAATATGGTCTACTATTATGGTTAATAATAATGAATCTTTAGGTCTTAGTTGAGAAATGTAGGAGGGGGGGGGGGGGGGGGGGGGGACACAACTTTTTAACTTTAGCGAGCTATATCTCGCACATATCACATCTAAGACATGATAGGGTGGGGGTTAAAAAAAATGATCCAGTCTTTATTGTATATATGAAAAACTCAATCTCAATTTTTAATTTTTTTGAAAATTTTACTACGGCATTTTGTAGTGGCTCAAAAAACACAATAATGTATAAAAAATTGTTTTTATAGGGTTAATAGTCTCCGAGTAAAATGACTGTGACATACGGACAGACAGACAGACGGACATGACGGAATTATAAGGGTTCCCCGTAGTTACTACGGAACCCTAATAAAACCATGTTTCTGGAAACATTACAAAAAAAAACAAAAGAAAAAATTGGTACCTATAATTACTTATCGATATCGATACTTTAATACCTCTTGGTCTATCTCTGGCTTAATGTCATTAGGTTTTTTTATTTATTTCAGTATTGCCAGTATATGTTTTCTCAATTTCCCTATATCATTTGTATTTACCTATACTATATTGTTTGTAAATAGGTGTGAAAATTTATTTATTCAGTAGAATTTAATCAAATTAATTTGGTCCATTACTGGTACTACGAATTAACCATTGACATACTTATCTAAGTATTGTGATAAATCCATTAGATTTCGAGAGGCAGTAATGTGTTAATGAATACGGAGGACAAAAAATAGTGCTACGTTAACCACAATGTAGGAACTCTGCTATAATAAAATAAACATTTGCTGTTTTATCCTATTTTCAAAAATGAAGTTCCGAATGAAATAGCTGGGCGTGGACCATTGCACACCATCAAAAAAAAACGTAATATATGTTTACCTGACTGTCAACTGATGCGAAAGCAAAAAGAACCTTCGTGATCTTAACCTACATTATGTACACATTTATCACGCACATACACACGCACACACACACACACACATGTAAAAATATAGTCTTTCCAGTCACAATTACTTTGACTCTTATTCTTCTCAACAGATCGTGCAACTCAAAGTCCGTGTTAAGGCCGGCTTAAAGTTTACTAAAATAAAATATGACATATCAGAGTCAAATTGAAATGAAATGAAGTTTATTGGAAAAAATAACTGCGAATGACTTCTACTGAGCTACTGAGTTATTTTTTTATGAATGAGGTATTATTCGATTCATTGCCGTTGTGACATCAGTTATATGACGTCACAATATTTTGTAAATAGCATGTATAAACTTATTTAATAAATACTATCATCATGAACTGTATTTTTTATTTACAAAATAAAAATACATTAGATTATTTTATAAAGTGATGAAAGTGGCGCCGCTGCCTGTTTCGCTCGCACGCGGCACCCATTGATATAAAATTATTTAAATTACTGATTTCATTTTTGATTTCAGATTTTCTTTCAGAGTCATAAGAACACTATTACAATGTATTAACAGTAGCTGTTATTTTATATGTGATATTTTGACCGTGATAAACGTGTAACCGACAAAATTTTCACGTTTATACCTAAATTTCGGTCAAAATAACAAATATAATAATTTTATAATTTAAAAAACTGAAATAGCAGACTTCAAAGTTACTATTATTTCAGTTATATGATTGTATGAATCTCCCATGGACCATTCTGACTTTAATCATGATTACCCGATCAAATCGGGAGATATCCTTTTCAAAGGCAACTTTGTAGATAAATTTGGCAAATGGACGTGTATCTACAGTTAAAATAAATTCATAAAAAAATGAAGTATCAAATTGAAAAAATTAAATTGGCCCGAATTTAAAAGGCGGTTTGTATGGAGATTATCCTTCTGGGTCCTATGTAATAGGGCGAATTCTGTGTCTTATACTTACAATTTTTTTTAATTACGCAAATGTTTTTTTTTTTTTTTTGTGAGTAGTATTAATGATATTATAAAATGTACTCCATGACAAGGAAGTAAAGACGAATCTAACAACACCTCGCACAACATAATCGGTCAAGCCGTTTAGGCTGCAGGAGGTAATATAGAAACATACCTACATTTATACACGTGAGTTAACATCAGGTTAAATGTCACAGAACACATTTTTCACGACTTTCAGTGCTCTGGTTAAGCGGCCTAGACATGAATAGCGGCCTAGACATCAGTAGAATATTAATAGAACTTTTCTCAATTAGTAAGTAGTAGCTTCATTCAGCAGTCTGTTTAGTTAGAGAACTAATGCCGCATTGAGGGCGCTGCTGTCCTTTATTTCATTATTTTGTTCAGTGGAGACCACAGAATACTATAGTTCCTCTTTTTCGAGACGTTAGTTCCTCTTTTTTGCCACGATGGAACTATAAGTAATCTGTTTCTAATTCTCCGTTCCCGTGGCCTGTCATCAGTAGACGCCGTGTCTGGCGTCCTGCCAGGGGGATTACCACAATCGTGATAGCAACCTTATTTCAATATTAATTGGACCTTTGTCTTGCTCTCTCTTATGTAGAAAGAGCGAGACAAATGTAGAGTAACATTGAAATAAGACTGCTTGAACGCTTGTGGTACGGTCCCAGCTTCTCTAACACCACGTTATTGTTTGCAATATAGATTTCAATATGCCTTGTATCAGATTTCATTATTATTAATGGATATCACAATA